>CM032446.1:21274512-21473235 GCA_019049505.1 Pachyrhynchus sulphureomaculatus
ATAATGATTTTAAAAGAACTAAAGAAATTAAACAAACACTAGCTCAGTTTTCCTTGGTAGAGATATATGGGTAAGAGATAATTGTTATACGTCTTTTTGGAATTATTTTCTATTTTTTAAAAAAACTTCAGTCGTACAAATTTTGGGCACCATTCATTTTAAAATAGAAAGGATCTAACTTCAGTTAAAAAAATGAAAAAATACTGAAGTGTTTTATGGATATTACTAAAAAGAATTATACTAGTACAACTTTTCTTATCCTGAAAGGAAAATAGGTATTCAGTGAGACACTAGCTTTAATCAACAAAAAAAAGAAAATTTATTCATGATTTAAAATAAAAGTTCCAACCTTTGCTGTTATAAAAATTATAAAAGTTCTAGCCTAAATGTAGTTTTTATAAATTAGAGTCCCTAAATCAGAGATTTTACTTCTAATTTTTGACTACACCCGAAATCGAAGAGTCGTGATTTTCACTTCGCGATCTTTCAGTTCAAATTGCTGTTGAAACACTTATTTGCGGGGAATATATTTATTGATGTAGTTCTGGTAACTTACGGTCTTCCTATGGGCTTCTAGGCCTTCAATGCTACACAAAACCGATTTCACACTTTTGAGGAGAGCCTACTTTAGCTACTCCATTTAGAAAACACACAACGCCCACTACGGCTTTATGATAAAAAAACTCGTGCTTAACTTGGCTCTCGTAGGTATTGTCGTATGCCTCTACTGCGGCTCGGTGGAAATTAGCCTGCTGCGGCTTGATGTTACTGCCTGGCGGCGGCTCGGTGTTCTCAGCCTGGCTGCGGCTTGATGGTACTAACCACTCGGCGGCTTGGTGGAAATTAGCCTAGATTCCTGTCCTCCGGACCCTTAAATAAGCCGTGGGCACGCTGTCTGTAATATGGCGACGCCGGAACCAAAACTCCGGATACAAACATTTGACCAATCCCGGCGTATCGATAGATTCGGTCGCAAACCCGCACAGCACACTATATACCGAGCGGCTAAGAATTTCTGATTAATATACCGCTCGATACAAAAATGAAAAGAAGTACATTATTAAGAGAAAAATCAGTAACAACATTATATGGTCTTAAAATCTAGGAAAAAATGAATGTTACAACGTACATATATATAATCGTTTATTATATTTAAATAGGTCTTGGGTTAAATAGAGAAACATTCACTACTTTTTTTCGCATTTAGCTATTTTGAAAATTTAATGTGCTTCCAAATGCCAGAACATACATTTGTAGTATTTCACGGGAACTTTTGAACAACGCAGTAGTGCAGATCTTTTTTATTATATTTCTGCAACAACGACTTCCTATGTATGTGGCCAAGCCAATTATCCTTAAGGGGCTATACCAGTGTAATAATTTCAAAAAATCGATTTTTTTTACATATTTCGATGCTTCTATATGTATAGAATAAGAGGTCGAAATATCAAAGTCGACCTATGTTTACTTTTGAAAATACAGCTGTCTCTAGGCACAGATGCTCGGGGGGGGGGGGGGGGGGCATAAATTCATCTAATACTTCAGTGAACTCAAAATAGTCGCAAAGGTAGGCACGTGGCAAGAGACCATTATTTATTTGTTAGACGTTAGTCATTCTTTAAATGCGTTTTCCGCAACACTGCATTTTTTAAATTTGCTGCAGCTGTAACCCAAAAATAATTTATTGTATCGACCTATTTTTTTTTGCATGTTAAGGCCATGTTTTGTTCTACCATGAACTATGGATTTTTTGATTGATTGAAAATTTTATACTTTTTTTTCGAAACGCCGCCATTCTTATAACTTTCAATATTTTTTAAAAATGGTTGATGGTACGGAAAATTATATCTATTTTAATGATCATTTTGTTTTTTTTTTTTTGATGCCAGGCAGTGTGCAGACGTCCAGAACGGCAGTAGTGGAGCTACTTTTTTTTTTCGCCTGTCCCATTACTGAGGCATAAGTCCCACAAATTTCAATACAGGAAAAAATTTCTGTGTATTTGTAAACAAATAATAAATATGTGCCAACATATTAAAACATTTGATGCAGTAGTTTTCTTTACAAATTTTCTAGAAAAATATCCTTTTTAAGTCGTTACACTGGTATAGCCCTTTAATAATCAACATACAGCCCGCTTTCAACTCCACTGCTAGACTTAGGCCTCCTCCAAACGTCTCCAGTTTAAAGGAAGCCTATACCCTACCTTTAGGTGTTGCAACCCAATTCGTTGACATTCTCTTCAAGTCATCCGTTCATCGTGTGGAAGGTCTACCTCGGCTGCACTTGTCAGCTCTTGGTATATTGTATATATTAACATTTTTAATGGTTGTACAATATATAATATGCCTTAATATTGACAGGTATGTTCGGTCTGGGCCAGGCTCAAACGAAAAACGTCAAATCTTACAGCACGGCGCCTATAGCCGACGTCGCCAGACTTAACCCGATGCGACTGGCCAGACTGATCTGGATCAACAATCGTACAGTTACGCTGATGCTTGCCGATGGCTCAGAGACCAGGTTTAATGTGTAGACGACGTTAGGTATATGGTAAGTTAAGTAAACGAGGCATTTATTAATTAATTAAATTAACAAAAAAGTAGTTAAGCCCGTTTGGGTGATATAAAATGACCTGTAAAAACTTTTTTTTTTCTGTAGATGCTTTCAGTCATTACCAAAGAAAACTTATGTTGCCTGCGTTGTATGTACTTCCAGCAGAAATTGCTGAGCATGACTACCGGTTTTTATACATTTTACATGTTACTTTAATGTAAAAACCCAGATATAAAACGGAACTGACCAAATATTGATGCACTCGACGTACATTTCGCTAACTACCAGGTGTACAAATATGAAATGCGGATTTTTTTTCTAAAAAAACATGTCAAATTCGAAAGAATAATAAAAAGTGCTTTACCCAAAGTATGCTTCATCGCTTGTTATACATTTTTCCCATCTTTCGGGCAATTTGTGAATACCACGCCAGTAAAAATCTTCCCCTTTTGGTGCGAACCATTCATCGAGCCATTTTTTCACATCTTCGTACCAACCAAAGCGCTGCTCAGCAAGTGCGTGACCCATCGATGCAAACAAGTGGTAATCAGAAGGAGCCAAGTCTGGTGACTAAGCCGCACGGGGTAAAACTTCCCAGCTGAGTGCTTCCAACGCATCGCGAACTGGTTTTGTCGTATGTGCTGAAGCATTATCATGAAGAAAAATGACTTTGTGTTGCCTCTTTCGGTATTCTGGCCGCGAACGATTCAAATCGGTCAATTGTTGTTGGTAACGTTTAGTATTAACCGTTTCCCCAGGGTTTAACAGCTCAAACTAGACCACGCCCCTCCGGCCCCACCAAACCCAGAGCATCGTCTTTCTGCCAAAGCGATTCAGTCTTGCGGTCGATGTGAATGGTGCGCCTGGGTCTACCCATGATTTTTTGCTCTTGGGATTATCAAAATAAATCCACTTTTCATCCCCTGTAACTATACGACGCAAAAACGACTTCCTTTTGTACCGAGCGAGCAAAATGTCACACGTGTTTTTTTTGCGCTTTTCCATTTGCCTGTCGTTCAACTCATGTGGTACTCATCTACCGGTCTTCTAAATCTTTCCCATCTCTCGTAGCCGATTGGAAACAGCTTGTTGACTAACGCCCAATTGCTCGGCTAGTTGTTTTTGTGTTTGCAAATCATCTTCGTCCAACAATGTTTGCAATTCCACATCTTCGTATTTTTTTGGCGGTTTTCCACGTTCCTTGTCCGCAACATCGAAGTCACCACTTTTGAAACGCTGAAACCATCGTTCATACGTATCTTGCGATGGACCATGTTCACCATGAACTTCTCGAAGTAATCGGTTTGATTCAACAGCAGTTTTCTTCAAATGAAAACAAAAAATTAATGCTGTCCGCGAATGCTCTTTGCTCGGTATAAATTTCCACATATTGGACACAACAACACAACACTATGCACACACTTTTCCAATTTATCACTCGTGCGCATCTGACACTTGTTGAAGACACAACAAAATGGCGCAGTGTCAAATCTTTATAGCACAAACTGCATTGGTGCACCATCTGTTATCTGAAATCCGCATTTCATACTTGTACACCTGGTATGTCAACATCATCAGGAGCATTGTTATCAATCATATATATTACTGCTGCTACTACTATTACTACTACTACTACTACTATTACTACTATTACTACTATTACTACTACTACTATTATTACTACTACTACTACTATTACTTGTAGCTGGCATTTTTTTTATAGATGTTTAATGTTTTCGTATAGAATGATGTTTTATTCAAGTTAATCCATCTTTTCCAGTTTTTCAAATGTTGTCGCCAGCCTCGAGGAGCAGGCGCGCGCTTACTGAGAAATACAAAGTAGAAAAGAAGTCAAAGACAATAATTTGAAAAATGACTATCGAATTCGATACTGAGACAGGAGTCTAGTCCTTATTGATACTGTAGCAAAGACATTTCCGTTAAGTTTATTTAAGAGTTATAAATTACAGATGTGTGTACTATATTAGGTATTTTAGTGAAGGGGTAATTTTAAAATTTAAAAAAAAAAACAAAAATGAATATTCAGTCAATCAATAAAAAAACAGGAATATAGGGTGTCCCAGCTAGAAGTAACATCATCTGCTTTGACAAGTCCTGTCATTCAATTTAAGTCACAAAAAGATAAAGCATACCAACTGTTAAAACTCCACAGCTTTCTAGTTTTTGTAATTTTTAAAAAAGTAGGTTCAAAATTCTAAATCACAGATGGCTTTAGTGGCAGCCAACGGAAATTAATTTTAGGCGATCATATGTATACATATTCAAAAGAAATGAGAATTTTAATGAAAGGTGGCTGCATAACTAAGGTAGCTAAAGCCAAGACAATTGTGTAACAAAAGATGAGATATTTTTAATGGCAACTGACACGAACCCTTGTCTACGATCGTAACAGGAGCAGTTTTACATTGCGCATTTAATGACAATTCTCTATTTTAGATGTAATTTTTTATGGGTTTCGTGTGGGTTGTTAAATATTCAAATTCAGTTCAATGGTTGGCAAGAGACTGTTAAATGAGTCATTGTTCAACAGTTTTAAATAATGGCTTTTATCGTTTTTTAAAGTTATATTAACACAGTGCAACACATAAAATGTAAACTAAATTCTGACTTCAGTTTCTAGAAGTGCCTACCCAAACTAGCAAAACCCTATTTGGGTTTTGATAGTTCGAATTTTTTTTTTTTTTTGCCATCATCAATTTTTTTGCTCGAGCTTTGGTTTTGCACGGCTGTATCTCGTAAATTATTGGGAATTTCTCAACGCAATCTTCAGACGAAATGTTCTTTACAGCAAAATACACAATTTTTGTGAACATGTCGAGGCGAGATTTTCACTCTTTCGGGGTGTTTTCAGTGCAGCAAGCCCGAAAAAATGCCATTTTTTCACATTTTCGACCATAACTCACAAACCGTGCTTATTTTAGCATAACTGTCTTCGACAGAAATGTTTTCTGCATCAACACGAGTAACTTTGCTGAACATTACAATAACCTACAATCGATCCTTATAGTTCTTTTGGCCGTTGTAAGGAATTTCGCCACCAAATAGTACATTTCACACCAAAATTTCAGCTTTCATCAGCAAATATATCTTTTTTTGTGTTAAAGTTTATTTCGCAAATTTTTATCCATTTTATGGAGCTATTAAAAATTCAAAATTTAAAAAAAGGGCAAAAAAGCGTGTTTTCAATCGATTTCCATAGCCGCCCGAGAAATCGATGGTTTTGACCTCTTTGATGGTCGTTCTAATTCATCGTCTGAATCTGTATCATCACCATCTGAGCATATACACATGAAAAATTGACAAGATTTAAGCACTAAGTTCCTACTGTGCAACAATCCATACCAACACTAGTATGGAATCCAAAAATAGATGCTAATGGTTAGAAAACATTCAAAAGTGAGCTAAAAACCAATTTCTTGAACGTAAAATCTGAAAAAAAAGCTGAAATTTTGGTGTAAAATTCCTTACAACGGCCAAAAGAACTATAAGGATCGATTGTAGGTTATTGCAATGTTCAGCAAAGTTACTCGCGTTTATGCAGAGAACACTTTTGTCGAAGACAGTTACACTAAAATATGCGCGGTTTGTGAGTTATGGTCGAAAATGTGAAAAAGTGGCATTCTTTCGGACTCTCTGCACTAAAAACACCCCGAAAGAGTGAAAATCTGGCCTCGACATGTTCACAAAAATTGTGTATTTTAGTGTGTAGAACATTTCGTCTGAAGATTGCATTGAGAAATTCCCAATAATTTACGAGAAATAGCCGTGCAAAACCAAAACTCGAGCAAAAAAATTGATGATGCCAAAAAAAAAATTCGAACTAAACTATCAAAACCCAAATTGGGTTTCGCTAGTTTGGATGGGCACTTCTAGAAACTGAAGTCAGAATTTACATTCGATGACCTCGAAAATGTTGCACAGTGTTAATGAATGTATTATCAAATAGTTGTGACTTTTTCATAAAAAAGAACCTTTTTCGAATCGATGGTTCATATTTAGCTGGGAATCATCACCCTCCATTCAGCTATTATAAGTTTTTGTAACTGTTTTTTTAATATTTGTAAATTTTGGAATATTTCATATTTGAACTTTACTAAAATATCTATATAAATAATGGAACAAACGTATCCCTATGTAAAGCCTATATAAACCAAAAAAAAAACACTATTATCCTATGCATTTATTGCCTTAAAGTGTTATAAAAGCAAGTGATTTAGTTTTTTTAAAAAAATTATTGATTAGTATCAGAGAAGTTAACCAAAAAATGAATATAAATTCCGAGAACATCATAATCTTTACTAACTTTTCTCCTATCACCCTGTATAAATTTTAATTTTGTTAGAATATATATCGTTTTGCCTTCGTAGTTTCGGACGTTTTGCCAAAAAGGTCGGTAGTGACTGTAAACTGAGAGGTTAGGAGTTGGGTGCTACTATATACTGCCGGACCCGGAGGATGTAATACTAATCGGTCGGTGCTGCCCTCTCTAGGCTGCCATGGCAGGTCTCGACGTTATTCAATACGGTGTTGGTTTTTAATACGTTGGTGCTGTGAGTAATAATGCATTTCAATGTGGCTGTGAGATTGAGAGGATCATATCTTTTGTTTAAAGTGCCATTTTTCTCAATTGTTAAAATCGATTTTGCTGGTGTTGGAAGAGAGCTGCTGATGTAGTTTGTTTGTTATGGATGCTAAGATTGTGTTCTTCAAGTTTTGCAAATATCTTTCTGTTGATATCGTCCCTACCATGTCAAACTATTGAATACGAAAATGGGTAGTTTTCAGGAGAGCAAAAAAAAAACAGTTTAATAGTGAAGACAAAATTAGCGCATTGCCAAAATTGCAAAGTTTAGTACTTTTCCTACACATTTTTAAAACCTTTTTAGGATATTATCAAGATTTAGTCAGTTTAATCTTTTTTTACTTTAAATTAGTTTTTTCACATTCGATAGTTTGACATGGTAGGGACGATATGTAGGCCTCTTTATAGTTGCCAAATACATAGGACAAACCAACAGAAGCATAAGGGCAACTCGAAGAACACAAACTTAGCATCGGTAAAAAACTAACAACACCAGCTAGCGATAGACCACAAATTCGATTTTCACAGTTGCAGCCAAATTGCCACCGCACAACACTACGTAACAAGAATCATCCGAGAAGCGATCGGAATTGTGGAAAATGGCACCTTAAATAAAAGAGATGATGGCCTCAATTTCCCATCTACATGAAAATGCGAAATAAAACAAGGCACCAACGTATCAGCAACCAACATTTCACTGAAAAAACGCTGAGAGTTTCGACGTCAGCCCGGAAAGGACGACCAAAATTGACCAATCATCGCTACATCCTTCCGACCCGGCAGCATGTAGTACCACAGAACTCTTAACCTCTCAATTTACAGTCAGTAGTCGACCATTACTAAATCAAAATAACACTGTTCATCTGATGTACTGTGTTTCGTACACCGCTGTGAAGTAAATATGGACGCAAAAGTGTGAGAAAGACAAAGCGAATGAGCGGCCAGTAGCTCTCTTTCTAGAATGCTGCTAAGCTACGGCGTTCTCGAAAATAATATTTCTTAGTGTTCTATTTTGACTAAAATCGCCTTGAATTCTGTGTCGGGGTACTTCACCTTGTTTATTACACGCCTACAGAGAAGAGACAGGTATTGGCCGCAAAGTCGCTTCGTCTCTTACTAAAAAACCCATTTATTCTGGTGTGAGTGACATAAGAAAAGAAATAAAGAATATAATTTTACATACAAAAAAATTAGATCACTTGAAAACAATTTGTGCCTGAAATTAAATTTTTAATTTTTTGTTAGAGAATAAAAACAAAACCTATTCTAAAAACCAAGTGTTAAACTTAAAAAAAAAAACATGCAGAACAAGATATTTTGTTCACTTTTTAAACTGTAATTTCACTGAAATTAGGTATCGCTAAAGATAGTTAGGTCCATATTTTACGACAAATAAGCACAATAAGTATAGTAATATTAAAATTGTAGTGATGTGTCTTTTAGAAAGTTGACTACTTAACTTTAAAGTCTTGTCTTGATATTAATTTTGCACCTAACTATAAAAAACTTGGGCAAAAATCGTTCCCAGTGGTTAAATTATTGGCTTGACCGAATTTTGGATTCATGACTAGTTTAATTGCTTAGTCAACCACAAAAATTCTCCCAGTATTGCATTATAACGCTCTAAATTCACCGAAATATTATTGTCACGATTATCGTCGAAGAAAAATGGACCGCATGATTCTTTCAGACCACTCCAAAGCGTACCTTTTTGCGCATATAGTGGATAATCGAGGATATGCTTTCTCTCAAATGTGATAGTTTTGACATTGACACTTAAATTTAAAGGTCTTTTTCGGACACTAATGCAACCTGACGCGATTTCAAGATATGAGTCTGTCGGTGAATATGAGGCGAATACTGAGGATCTATTACTCTTTAAATAAAACACTGATCTAAAATCGGCTAGAAATGGACATTACTATCTTTAACGTGTGTATGTAACCTTTTTTCGTTAATAGTACTGGAAATATAGAGTTTTTTATAAAGGAACAACTATATATGATGCAGTTAGCTATATCCCGTTGTGTAAGAGCCTTATTATGTATATTTACATATATATTAAAGCTACAAAATTATAAATATTATGGCAAAATCTTAATTTATTTAGGTGCGATGTGCTAAAATATTTTTAGACGTTTCCAAACAAAAAACACAATATTTACTGTGTATAATGCATTTTATTTAATATAAATAGAATGATAACAAACTTGACAAAAATGTCCAGAAAGATTTTCATGGACAGGTAAATTGTAATGTCCGCTAGGCCTAATATTACTACCCAAAAACAAAACTAGTATTAGCTGTGATCTTTTAAGTTGATTTGGCCGGATAAGTAGGATTTTCTTCATTAAAGGGTCCGGATTGTCGGATTATTTTTTTTGATTTTTCGTTTTTGCATATTTCATGGCTCTAAGTATGTAGAATATTGTTTTAAAATTTCAGTGTTAAATTCTAAACGATAAACTGGGCGGGAGCAGATAATGAGCACGCGCGACGAGTACACGTTGGCCGAAACGTCTATTTAATTTTCTTTTCTGTCATCAAATTGCACATATGTAGAACTAGATGAAAGTACCAAAACGAAGGTTAATATTAATTAAAACCAGACTCGAAACTTTGAATCATCTCCAATTTTTTTTTTAATATAAAGTCATGTTTCTTTTGTGGAATTGACTAAAATCGAAACAATATCTATTTTTTTAGCAACATAAACTAATGAAAACTTGGGACAAAAATTGATTTTTTTTCCTAAAGCCCTCATTTTGTCAATTTAGATCCAAATTAAGTTTTCCTAGCCTATTACCGAATGCCACTTATATTGATCAAGAAAATGTGTTCGATTATTTCAGACCACTATTACGTCCTCTAGGACTGCCACCAAGAGACCATATTTTACGTGCAGAGATTTTGACCGCTTCACTTTTCCGATCTCCCTAACGTTGGCGACCACCATGGCGAAGACTGCTCGATCGTCAGCCAAGTGGAACAATTCTCCAGCGTTTTGCACTCCTGTTCAGTCACAGATGTTTCTCAACCACGAAAATTGTCTTTTTCCCACTCCCCGAAGCCCATCAATGTTACCTTGCCTTTCATGATAAGTTGAAGTAGTCGGTATTTATCTCCCCTCAATACATGTCCCAGATACGCAGTTTTTCGGCATTGGATAATTGTTAGGAGGCGTCTCCGGGTACCAGCTCTTCTAAATACTTCTTCATTGGTAATGTGCTGCGTCCATGAGATGCCAAACATTTTTCTGTGCATCCACGTCTCAAACGCTTCGAGTCAGTCCGTAGTTCTGGCCTTCAACGACCATATCTCAACACTATACATCAACACTAACCAGACGTAGCACTCCCACATGCGCTGAGGCAATTTTAAGCTTAGTTGATCATTGCCGAGGAAGAGTTTCAAGTTGTTAAAGATAGCCCGAGCCATCACAATGCGATTTCCTATCTCATCATCAGGGTCTAGGTGCTCCGTAAAAATGATACTTAAATATTTATTTTTGACTCGGTTACACAATGACAATACTCAGTATATATCACCACTACACCAAACACTTTATTTTTGCCCTCGACACGCGTTTCGCTAACCATGTTAGCTTTATCAGGAGGGATGATTGACTCATCATCGCTCCTGATTAAGCTAACATGGTTAGCGAATCGCGCGTCGAGTGCAAAAATAAAGTGTTTGGTGTAGTGTGATATATACTGAGTGAACTCGTTGATTGTCGTTTAATTTAAGAGTTATGCCCTGATATTGCTGACGACTGAAGACCATGAACTTCGTTTTTGCCACACTAATTTTAAGATCCTGGCCCTCCCCTACTTCACCAGTTCTTTAAGCGTCTGCAACCCTTCGATGAAATCCGATAGGATTACAGTATCGTCAGGATATCTGGTGATATCACCACTATAAATAAATGAAATTGACTAAACATATACAAATGTATAAGAAATAAAATTCCAAAAAAAAAATCAAAAATTGCCTACGAAAATGGGCTGTAAGGTAGAATGGACCGTGAAAGTTGCCTTTTCCAGAAAAGTCTATTAAGTTAATAGTTAACTGCTAGTTGCCCAACTCTTTTCAAAGAAAAATCCTACAAAGTAGATGATAAGTCTAAGAATAATATTTGGATGCAGAGATTTATCTGTTCCCTTTAGGCCTAGCGTTATGTAATAAACATAAAAAATAACTTTTAGCTTACTATACTAAATAACAATATTTAATATTGTTTTACTCTACGTGAAAGTTATGAAGTAGGAGTCTCTAAAACTATATCTCTTGTGAATTGTAATTTTTCATTCTAATAATTTTGCACTCTGGCACAATATAGTTTTTCGTTGTTTGATAAATAACTTCTTACGACGCCGTCTCCTCACAAAAGGTTGACGATCCATATATCACTCGAAACACATCAAAACCACCTTCTTATGTCCTTCAGCCAAGAATTCTGTCGTCTTTCGATTGATCGTTTGATCTTTATTTTGCCTTCAAGAATTAGACGTAGCAATTTGTACTTTGAACTCGTCATTATATGTCCGAAGTATTGAGTTTTTCTTATTTTTACGGTTGTTAGTCATTTTTTCATTTTATTCAGTTTTTTCCAGTACTTCTTGTTTTTTATTTTCTGTACCCAGGAGAGGCGAAGAAGGCGTCTATAAATTTACATTTCAAAAGATTCCAGTTGTTTCTCTCAGTCAGGGTCAAGTGTCCAGCACTCACATCCTGCCACTCGGGCCTGTTCAATTCGAGAATATATTTCCTTTCTTGGATCCCACTCGTCATTTGGATTAATCCCGAAATATTTAAATGAGACGACATGTTCTACGGTGTTGTCCCTGATTTTGCGGGATCCATCCACTTGGTTTTTCTTATATTCATAGTTAATCCAAACCTTTCGCTAGCTATTACGACTTACAACAGGCAAAAACTTAAAAAAACTGGCATAAAATATGCCCAAATTAAATAAAACAGGCGCGGTTGTCAAAACCTGACGTTGCATATGGCCTCGGTGACAAAGAAATAACATAAAATATTTTAGCATATCTTGAAAATTCATGTTAAGGCTTTTGCAAAAGTCGTTGTTGTTATCCTCAAATCTATAATAAAATAAGTATAAAATAAATGTTGCTAAAACCAAAAAGAAAAAATAATTTATAACTTCTCTAAATAATCGATATATATATATATATATATATATATATATATATATATATATATATATATATATATATATATAATATATATTACGTACATATGTATTGT
The DNA here is from genome assembly GCA_019049505.1 of Pachyrhynchus sulphureomaculatus. Taxonomy (NCBI): domain Eukaryota; kingdom Metazoa; phylum Arthropoda; class Insecta; order Coleoptera; family Curculionidae; genus Pachyrhynchus; species Pachyrhynchus sulphureomaculatus. Next base: position 21,286,943 of record CM032446.1, read on the forward strand.
ATACTGTATAGTGCGAAAATATCTAAAAAAAATAATAATACTTTGTTACATATGAATGTCAATGTTATTGTATGCAAGTTCGTATACAGGGTGTTTGATAAATACTTGTAATCATATTGTTTTTATAATAATATTCTGTTTTCGGTGGCCTTTATTGGTAATTGTAATATATTCACGGAATATATTCTTTGGTCAGTCAAAAAAGAACAAACCTCAATGCCGGACAAATCGTTACTTAAAACTGCTATATCGTAACGCCGACGTAATGTAATGTAATTGGGTATGTCAGTCACTACTTTCCTATTATTTTTCTAAGGGAAGGTTAACACATCAGTGTTATTAGAATTAGTCTGTTAATTTTAGTCCAATGCTATCGAGACCTTTCATATTTCAAATTGAAATGATGCAAATATACAGAGGCACTCATGTCTTGGCTTCACCTTTTGTTATGGGGAACTATATAAACGTAGTGACTCAGGAGATAATTAAAACACAAGTATTAAGGCCTTAGGCCACCCTAGAGCGGCGAAAAAAAGCTGTTTTTTTCAGTGTAAATAATACGCAATTTAAAAATCTTTTTTATATCTTTATTCAGTAAGTCTTGAAGTATATTTTCGAAATTTTTTAACGACTTCGAGCAGAAAATAAGGCCTGTATATAAATAATTCGGAGGGGTCGCCGGCGATGTAGCATCTGTCGGGCGGACTCGGGGCACACCCAGGTAATGACCTAGAACAAAAACAAAAATATCCCTTTATTCTTGACTTATTAAACTACAGAAGTACCAAGCCGATTTGAAAAATATGCAAATATGAAGAAATAGGACATATTTGAAAAAAAAGTTCAATTTTCACATAAAAAATTCATCATAAAATTGTTTATAAAAAAAAACTATGCATTTTAAAAATAAAATCTCAGGTACTTCTCTAGAAAAAAGTATTCTGCGTCAATGGCAAAAAAGTTCATATCAATTCGTTGATTAGTTTAAAAGTTACGTGTCGGCCCAGTTTGAAAAACATGGTTTCGAGAAAAACGCGTTTAAAGTTTAAGTTATAGTTTTTGATCAAATTATTGCATTTACCTTTAGTCTGCTATGCCTGCGCCATAGAATCTTCCTTCTAAATTTATCTCCGAGTCATCTTGCTCCTTTCTGGCAGCTCTCCGGGCTATTCGTGCTTCTTTGGCAGCCTCTGTCAAGGAATTGTCTGACAGCTCGATTCGTCTCGCGTCAACGGAAGTGCAGAAGTTGTAACAATCGGTGCCGATTTCAAAGCCCAAAACTTCCATAATCTTCATAATGCTATTCAAGCCGTCATTGAACATGCACACGGCAATATTTACAGCAATGTCCAATACATTTTTGCCACTTGATGTAGATTTTGGAGCCAAGGACCAAACAACAGAATTGAAACTTTCGTTGCTGTTTTGCGTATATCCTCCAACACAGCGACTAAGGAGATCATCATTGCTTAGATCTTCGTATATGGGCTTGATTGCATCAAAAACTTGTTTCGAGAGAGCAGGTTTGTGCGTATATTCGTGTAAAGTATTCATGGATTTCGACTTTTGCCACGAGCACCAGGAATCAGTACCAGGTGGACATCTGTCGTGTTGCGGTTTATCATCAGTAGAAATTTTATGGTATAATGTGGCCCAAATCTCATTTCTCATTTTCTCTATCGAATCGTGATTGCGACGAATTGCTAATCCATAGTAAATTGTCAATTCGTCAATAAGTTTTCCGGTCAGCTTGCCTTTTCCTCCGAGTGCTTTGGTATTTTTCTTCAGATTCCGAAGACGTGTGCCCATTCGTTTTTGAACGTGATCAATACATTCCTTCTTTTTGACGACAGTATCTGTGTATGGGTCTGCATCAAGAATATGTTTGAAAGTTTTCGAATCGCCATCTCCGATGTAATTCGAATAATTAACAGAATGAAGTTCCTGCGACCGCTGAAACATTTCAACGACTGCATCACATTCCATCTTACCGGAAGAGCCGTCGTGATTCGCCTGACATGATTCCGCGTGTGTTTCTGCCCATTCGATATATTCCTGTGTAGCAGCTTTTTGTTTCCAGAACTCACACGATTTACAGTACTTGGATTTCACACATATGTCAACAACTTTCCCGGTAAACCAACTGATAAGCGACACTAATCCGAACAAAGACGAAAAGCCACGTTTTCTCCACGACCCGTCACCTGAGACAGTCAAACCGTTTTCATTATTTCGAAAAGACTCACTTTTTTCCTGTTCTGCTCCTTTTTGCATACTCATTTTGCAAACAAGTTCACTTGCAGTACGAATCTTGTCGACAAGTTTATCGTAAAACGAATGAAAAATCGGATGAGGTAGATCCATGAAGGCGCAAAACTTTTGAATACCGTGAAGACCAACTCCTATTAATCGCATTGCAAGAATAATTCTGCGATTTATTTCATATCCTGTATCAATGAATGGGCAATTCGGAATCATTGTTTGTCCGCAGTTATTACATGAAATAACTACTTTAAATCCTAAACCACGTATACTGCTTTGAGTGAATTTCACATTTGATTTACATGTTTTACACACAATTTTTTCCGCAATTGCACTGAAAACTGTCATAAAATTCAATATACAGTATGCCACGTTAGGATTTACTTCAACATTGTAATAGTTCTCAGCTAGTTTCAATTTCTTCGCAGATGTACCAACGCTCTGATTATCTGAGGTCTCCAACGAGGTACGGTTTGGTGGCCATTGATTTGTAATTTTTGGTCGTTTTACACTGCTGTAACCTCCTCTCAATCCCTTTTTATTTGAGTACACTTTTTTCGTCATGTTTCTTATACAACTTCACTCACAAAATCCGATTTTCTTCGATTTGAACTGCAACGAAACAACTCGTAGCTGTTTAACGGTTATACTGAATGTAATAGAACAAAGCAATCAAAAGTGAAACTCATACTATAAACGACATCTAGTGTTAAAAAAAGGCAGCCCAATTCGTCAGAAAATGATCGGTAAAGTTACCCTAAGAATTATGATAATGAAACTCGAGCGACACAGAAAAAAGAAGGCAGCGCCCGCCGAGCCGTCTCAGCGGGAGCTCTAAGCGCGCTAGCAGTCGGTAAGCGCTGACCCAGATTTGAGGCACAAAGAGTTCCGTGCCGGCTATAATACTTATGGTCCCTTATTCTAGACATATTAAAGTATCGTTTAAGCCAAAAAAAAAAAGGCATTTTTTTCGTTCTAGAGTGGCCTAAGGCCTTAAATCTGAGAGTCTGGATCCCTCTTAAAAACAGTATTTTGTAACAAGTTATAAAGATTATAATATATAACAATACATTTTATACAGAGTTTCATAAATTGAGTACATATAATTAAATTATACAGAATATATATATATATATATATATATATATATATATATATATATATATATATATATATATATATATATATATAAATAAATATATGCTCTTTGCTCTTGTATCAAAAGTCTGGGCTATAGATTACCCGGGCTTGCCATCTGTAAACCCACTAAACTAGGACATAATTTTTCCTTCCATACATATCAGTGCTTGTCGACTAGCCTAGCAAGTCGCAAAGAATCAGTATCAATTGGAGATATTTAAAAGGTAAACACCCAAAAATATCAGTAGAAAACAAACTTCATTGCCATCCGATGTAAAACAGCGAAAACTTTTATTTCAAGAGCGGTTAGTGATAGGCCCACCGTAAGCGGGCGTGCATCGTACGCGGGCGGTACATCCAGTGGGCGGCAAATACATGTTTTGTATAAATTACAGTCAGGAAAAATAGGATGGGGATGGGAGCGGCCACAGGAAATTTCTGCGAGGGGGCGACATAGTATATTATACACGCGGGCGCTCAGGTGGCTATCGACGGGCCTGGGTAGTGCTCCTGTTTACATTAATCTTTATTTTTTAGAATTACCGCTAAACATCCGGTAGTGGTATGTGTACCCTATTTTTTTTTAAAATGACCGCTATTCATGCAATAGCGGTATTAGTATCTTATTCGCTTATAATAACAAAGGTACTAAATTTTATTTAACCTGTGCGTTTTGCTCTTGAATTAAAAGTTTTGACTATTTTACACAGGATGGCGCTGTTGTCGATTACTGACACTTTTGGGTGTTTGCCTTTTAATTATCCCTATACTAGTTTTTTACGATTTACCTCTTCACCCTGGCTAGCTGACGAGCTCCGATATGGAATAAAATCTGCATGTCCTAGTTTGGTGGTGTTTCGTAGGTGGTAGTCCGTAGTTTTGGACGCCTATACTTTTGATGCAAGAGCCGATATATATATATATATATATATATATATATATATATATATATATATATATATATATATATATATATATATATATATATACCGAACCATGTGTAGGGATTGGAGAATAAAAAAAGTCGGAGGGTGTGAAATCTGGAGAGTAGGATGAACGTGACAGTAATTTACATGTAATTCTTTAAGTTTGATGATTGCGACATAAGTGTGAGATCTTTCGTTGTTCTAGTGAAAGGTCACTTTTTTGGACGACAGTCTTTGACGTTTCGATGGCAGTTCTTCGTTTAAAAGTCCTTTTTTACGAGGACAATGCCTTGTGACTTCCAAACAATTTTGTACTGAAAAAGTGAATTTGGTTTAATTTATGGAGTCAATTTTTGCATCAAATGTAAAAATTTTATAAATGGATGAAAAATACGTTTTTTACCAATTTCGGAAACATTAAAAACGTGGTGCAAACTAAATGTTTTAATTCGTCGCTAACATCTTTTCGAAATATTATGTGATTTTCTTTTTTAAATTACAATTTTGAGTCACGTGACTACCATCTCAATTAAAGCTGATATCAAAATTAATTGCCACTAAAACTCGTAATATAAAATTTTCCCATACGATGCAGACTTTTGAATATGCACTATATTAATACCAAAAATGAACAAAGCCATTTTCGACAAGTAAATATTGATTTCCCATCTGTCGGACGATCTCAGGAGTGCGCGTTTTGGTATATCACGATTCGTCACCTCAGCTAGAACGAATGGAAAGCAACCGATGAAACAAATACTTGTTTACAAATACCTACGGAACATATTATTTTTTTTTTATTTTTCTTTGGCTTGGTCAGTTCAATATATTGATCCATATTAACCAGAAATAAAAATTTAAACAATTGTTTAAGGTCACCACTTATGTTTATTATATTATTGCTAGTTCTGAACAGACGAAAATCATAGGTTCAATGAAGATATCAGAATTTTGCATAGTGGAAAGAAAGGGAAATTACTGAATTGTTTAGAACAGGTAGAAGAAATTAACCAGAAAAAATCCTCAGGTTTATTACTCAACGATCAATTGGATGGGGGAGGGTCTCGTTTTTTGAACTCGTTCTAGTTATTAAGGAAAATATAGTTAATGAATTTAGTACTTGTAACTAGGTAAATTATATATTCTGTAACATACTTTATAGTTAATTTACATCTTGCTTCAGAAGAAGACACAGTGTGTCGAAACAATTGTCAGCAATGATATAATAAACATAAGTGGTGATCTTAAACAGTAGTTTAAATTTTTATTCCTAGTTCAATATAATACTAAAATATAGTAAAATGTTATGATCAGCCAGGGATACGACACAATTGTATTCTTATTATCATGTTTCGTTAGTACCGCGATAATTTTTTTTTTTAGTTTCCCCTCTGTGATTCCCAAGTCAGGTGACGAGTCGTGACAATAAGAAAAGCACGTCCCGAGATAGTTCCACACATGGGAAACCAATTACGTGCTGGCCAGCGTAATTACGTCGATGCTTCTTTCCAGGGGATTACCACTATCAATTGGGGCTTAGTTTAACACATTGGCTGCGGATTTTTATAAGCTTACTGAACCTGGGGTGCTATTTTATTTTTTTAATATTTTTTTCTTATTACCTTGTTATAAATATAATTTCACTATTTTTACCGACATATACCGAGTGTTCGTTGAACTTTGTATGCGTGACACGGATCCGTGTCATGAGCATATAGCAAACATTTTCTTGTTTTTTTACTGACTGACACGGATCCGTGTCAGTACGTTCAAAATGTTCTTCTCTTCTTGCATGCGAAAAAAAAAATTAAAATTACATTACGTTTCATAAAAAAAAAAGAATTGCAGAATACAAATATATTGAAACAAATAAAATAAGTATATCGAACATAAAATACATGAAAAAGGCAAAACGAACAGAAAAAATATTTATTCGTAAGATAGAAAGCATTATTTGGCATGGTATATTACAAAACAATTTCCTGGGCATAAACCAGGCATATCAGGACATTTCTCGCAGTGATATATAGTGCTTTTTCTAATCTTATTTTGCGAGCATACCCTACACCTTTTTCTCTTGGTTTCGTTTTTAGTAGAAACGTCAGGAATTTTTGTTGGGTGGTGGGAAACAACTGTTGTTGCTTTGGAATCCAGAGTAGCTTTTTTTTCTATTCCCAACAGTTCCTCTATAACCGCCAGCCGGAAATGATATAATGACATTTTTTGTTGTGAAGAATATTTTCCATGCAAATAATACGCATTCAAAAGCATTAGTTGGATAATATGAAGACCTAATTTCTTGTACCACCGAAGCGTCTTCCTTTCACATGGATAATACGAGGTCATTTGATCCTGTCTGTCAACCCCTCCCACGTACTCGTTATATTCAAGGATAGGCAAAGGCTTTAATCGTGTTCTATTTCTTTTATCTGTATATTCAACCATTTCATTTTCAAACTCCGTTGATATATAAAGAACATCCCTCCTGTCTTTCCACTTTCCCACCATTATTTTCTTTGAATATTTGGCTACAGTCTCTCCTTTTTCCAGTTTTGCTTTAACAACTTCCTTTGGATTATATTTTCGGTCGGCACGAAGTGTTCCAGTACAATAAGTCTGTTTTTTCAGTAAAGTTTCTGTTAAACCACAACTGTGGTAAAAGTTGTCCATGAAAAGGGAATGACCACAATTCAGTTTGCCTTCCATCAGATGTAACACAACGTTTGCCGCATGCCCTTTTCCTCCTTTACTATCTAGTACTCCAGTGTACACAGCTATATTTACAATGATGCCATTTGGTTCAGAAAGCATGTAGAGCTTCATACCGTATTTATGCCGCTTGTTTTTTATATATTGCCTAAATAACAAGCGGCCCCTCCATAAAACCATGGACTCATCCAGCGATAGTTGTTTTCCTGGGTAGTAAACTTCAGCCATCTTTTGATTGAAAAAATTCAGAATGGGTGATACCTTATATAATCGATCATCTGTAGTTTGACCCTCAGTAGGATTCTTCGCAAAATGCAAACATCGCATAATGAGGAGGAACCTGTCACGACTCATATGACTCGAAAAACATTTAAAATTGAACAGTGGATGCACTTTCCAGTAGTCTTGAATTTTGTTTAATTTTATCGTCCCTGTGTGTAATACCAGACCCAAAAATGTAAGTAATTCCACTGCCGATAATGGTTTCCATCGAACAATTCTAGATTTCTCAGATATACCTGGCTGACAAAATACTTCTTGGGCATAAATATTGGTTGGCTCCACTATCAGGTTCAGGAAATCATCGTCGAGCAGAAGACGAAAATAATCGATTGGTTTGTCACCTGGTAAAGGCACAAGAAGTTCATTTCTTCTAGAAAATGGAAAGTTGCACATTCCATTTGAATTGTTATCCCATAAAAAAGAAATATTATCTGCGTCAGGCACTTCAATATTTGATGCTTGGTCATTGGCCACATTAATTCTTGTCAAATTTTAAGGTACACCATCATCTGGAATCAAAATAATTTTCTTGCCTTCCGAGTACAAAAAAAAAACATAATAAACACCCTTACCCGAGTCGGATGTGCTAAAACTCTCATCATGATTGTCGTCACTAGGAATCCAATCCGAAGCTTCATCAGTATCAAAGTCGCTAAATGATTCATATAATGCTGCCTGAAGCTCATCTTCAGTCAATTTACCAGGGTTTTTAACAGTAAATTTCTTTTTTTTCGGCTCCGAAGGCCCTGCAACACTATCCTCCATTTTGTTCTAATATCAGCTGTTACGAAAATCCTATACAGAAACGGCGCGAAAAATACAAATTTTCTATGCTTTGGCTATATGCTAACAAGCGTACAACTGCTTTGAAAGGGTGCTTGTGATATACTGCCAACCTGAGTTTACAAATACGCGCAACCCGGATCCGTGTCATGCGCATGTGACTACATGTGGGAGGTGACACGGATCCGTGTCATGAGCATTGAAGGTGTTAAACAGCGATCTCGTAAATTTTTCTCACAATAAAAATCATGTAAGATAAATGACAATAATTTTTAATTTCAGGTATTTTACATCAGTTACTATATTTGAAATAGACACTCTGTATAAAAATTTCTAATCGTTGCGGCAAAAAGGTTCTTTTTATGACGAGATACACTAAAACAGAATTATTATCTTTCTTTTACCAAGAAAGTCCATTATATAAAATCTATAAAATATTTTTGTTATTATGTACATAGCTGTTATATATTATTTATTTTTTTGTTGTAGGTGTTCTAGTTCTATATTCTAATGCAATTTTTAGGATAAATAAAAAATTATTTCCCTCTTAAAACTTACTGGTCAGTCAAATAGATTTTTTTTCCTCCGTATGAGAGATAAGTACCAATTTTTTAATGTAAATCGCACCCAACGGTGGGACGAAGTCCTACTGTGCAACTCAAAATTCCGGCTGCCTTTCAATTTTTAAGGTATTGCATAAAATTTTTTTTTAGCTTTTTTTTATAGTTTTTTCAGCTGATGATGAAAGAACGAGGAACTCCTGGTTCAACAATACTATAGTATCCATTAAGTACCTTTAAATAATATTGTTGAACCAGAAATTTCCCGTTTTTATCTTTATCGACTGAAAAAAATTATAAAAAACAGCGGAAAATAACCAAAATTGACCAATAACTTAAAATTCTCAAAATTTTTGCTAAAATCACTATTACAGGAATCAGCGACCTTAGAAACACACTTTACCATAAGCAAATTATCGAGATTTCAATGTACAGGGTGGTCCAAATTGGACACTTTTGAAGGTAAACCCCTTTATCTAAAGGAGATAGGCGAAAAACTGATGTCGGTGTCTGAGGCTCAATTTTTATGATAAAATCAATGGTAAAAACCGAATATCGATATCTAGTACCGTTTCAGATATACAGGGTGTTTTACAAAAATCTGCATTTTGAAAAAATGTTTGTAATTCTTTTCCTATTGAAAATTTTTTATTTCTGTAAAAATATTCTCGAAGCAATTTTTCACGTGGATTTTAACAATGTAAGTTATATTTTTTTACAACTAATATTTTAATAGTTATTAACACAAAAATATAGTTTTTAAATGGGATACCCTGTATATTTTTCCTTATCCAAATAGAGCTTTAAATTACCATTTTAAAAATATAGCACACTTTATAGTTTGCCTAAATCTACTTCAAAATATAAAGGTTTTAGTTTTTACGCGAGTTTTAAATCCACATTTTGTGAAGTAGGCTTTGCTCGGAGCGGCAATATCAATTGTTTACCGATAGCAGTCAAATCGTAAAAAAAAATTCCCAGAAGTAACTCCTAGAGTCATAACTACAATGAAATTTACTAAATGCTATAGTACTTTAAACTATGTAGAAAATAAAACGAAACAACAATAAAACAATTTATTCCGAGTAGAGCAAACTAAAACAAAACATATTTCTATAAGAGATGTTCAAAATGTCGACCAGTTTCATTTACACATAGGCGGCACCTTTTCTGGACACTTCTTACCGAGTTGATTAGTTCAAGAGGAGTAAGAGCTGCAAAACTTTGTATCACTGCGACTTCTAACTCTTGCCTGGTGTTGGTCGGCAATTTAAAAATTGGGTCTTTCAATCTTCCCCAGAGATAGAAGTCCATGGGTGTTAAATTCGGTGACCTTGCCGGCCAACGGTTCGGACCTTGGTTGGCTATCCAGCTATTGTCGAAATTGGTCGATAAAAAATTACTGATACTGCAGTGTTATGAGGGGGTGCCCCGTCGTGTTGAAAAAATATATTTCTAAGGTCCATTTCCTGCCCACACATTAAATCCAAATCTGTCTTGATTTCTTTGCTCCACAACTAAATAAGGATTTTCTTGTGCCTACGTATAAGAATTGTAACGGTTAAAAATACCTGCATAAGCTTCGTTTGTCCAAATGCAATTTAATGAAAATTTCGGAACATGGCTACAATTCTCCAGAAATCATTGGCAAAAATCCATACGCCGTTGAAAGTCTCTGTCTCTAAGGTGATGAACTGTTCTTGTCCAATATGGCCCGAATTTGTGCTTCTTCAAAGTACGACTTACGTTAGTTCTTGGTAGTCCAGTGGATTCTTTTAACTGTCGGGTTGAAGTGTTGGGATTATTTATGATAGTTCCTAAAACTACTATTTCTTCTAACTCCTTACCCTGTATGATGCATAATTTTTGGGTCGTTTCTTTTCAAACTGGCCACTATTAACTAAGTCATGTCGCAATCGAGCGAATATATCCTTGAAGGTTTGACGCCTCTCTGGATACCGTTCGTGGTACAAATTACTTGCCGCTTCCGAATTTTCTCCGGTTTGTATGAAACACACTATCATATCCCATTTTTCGTAATTTTCAAACTTCATTGCGATTTATTTGACAATTCAATAACTGATCCTGAAGTAAAATTTGACAACTACGAGTAAAAAATTGAATTAAACCATATAGCCGCTCCGTCCAAAGTTTACTTCACAAAATGTGCATTTAAAACTCGCGTGAAAACTGAAAACCTTTATATTTTGAAGTAGATTTAAGCAAAATATAAAGTGTGCTATATTTTTAGAATGGTAATTTAAAGCTCTATTCGGATAAGGAAAAATATACAGGGTATCCCATTTAAAAAATATATTTTTGCGTTAATAACTACTAAAATATTAGTTGTAAAAAAATGTAACTTACACTGTTGAAATCCACGTGAAAAAGTTCTTTGAGAATGCTTTTACAAAAATCAAAAATTTTTAATAGGAAAAGAATTACAAACATTTTTCCAAAATTCAGATTTTTGAAAAACACCCTGTATATCTGAAACGGTACTAGATATCGATATGCGGTTTTCACCATTGAGTTTATCATAAAAATTGAGCCTCAGACACCGACATCAGTTTTCATCTATCTCCCTTAGATGAAGGTGTTTACCTTTAAAAGTGTCCAATTTGGACCACCCTGTACAAAGAAAAAAGTTCATCGCTCAAAAGGATATTATTACAAAAAAGTTGCAGGTACAAGTTGAAGCGCTATGTTTAACGCAATATCTTAAAAATTGAAAGGCAGCTGGAATTTTGAGGTACACGGTAGGACTTCGTCCCACTGTACCACGGTAAATCTTGGGACTAAATAACCATCGATTTTTTTTATTTGATTGTCGTAAATTTTTAGTTCATTTTCGGCAACAATCAACTTTTGTTTAAGCGCAAGACAAGTCCAGAAAGGTTTGAAAAGGGAATATAACATGGTTATTTTTAATATAAACTTATATAACTGTGCACTTTTTAAGAACTGAGCCATACTAATATAAAATTAACGCTAATTATTCGATAACTTGTATCAGTCTTATGATAAAGTATGCAAATTGTGTATTTCATATAATAAGTTTTCTTTGAAGGTTATCCTATGTATGACCTTCAATTACTTTCTTGCAGTCATGTATGATCATTACGTTCATGTAAAAATGAAGATTATTACTGTATCTCCCCATTATTATATAAAATTAAACTTCTGTCTGTATGAGTGTGTGCGTCAGCTCACAAGTAGAGAATATAATATAATTTTCATGTGGTTTTCTTTCACGTTAGCTAAATTTTTTTGGCTGGTTTGCGATTATATTGGTTTAAAATTGGTCCAGTAACTTTGGAAACATTGGAACATTACATGTGGTAATTCTATAACATAATTGAAACTCAAATACGACAATAATTAAAGAAATTGTTGTTATGCTGTTCAAATTAAAATACAAGACTAGTCATAAAATATCATTTAAAGAACTCTTGATGGTTATAACATTTGATAAACCTACATAGACAAATTTGAAAAATATAAATTCCTCGTAACTGTAAAATTTTCCATTGAGAGAGTTCTGCAGAGGTCGGAACAAGTGATAGTCAGAGGGTGCTAAGTCTGGACTATACGATGGATGCATCAAAACTTCCCAACCAAGCTCTCGCAATATTTGACGAGTCATCAAAGAAGTGTGTGGTCGGGCGTTGTCATGATGGAAGACAACACCTTTCCTATTAATCAATTCGGACCGTTTTCTTTCAATTGCCTGGCGTAATCTCTCTAGTTGTCCACAGTAGAGTTGAGAATCAATCTTCTGACCAACTGGAAGTAGCTCATGGTGGTCGATTCCCTTCCGGTCCCACCACACACATAGCACCACCGTTTTCGGCGTCAATCCTGGCTTCGCGAACGCTTGTAACGGCTCACCATCCCTTGTCCACGATCTTTTACGCTTCCGATCGTCGTATGTGATCCATTTTTCATCACCGGTTATGACACGTTTCAGAAATGACTCAATTTCAATGCGTTTCAGCAGCGCGTCGCAGATGTTAATTCGGTCTGTCATGTTCTTGGCGCTCAACTAATGAGGAACCCATACATCGAGCTTCTTTTTGTAGCCAGCTTTGTGTAAATGGTTTAAAACAGTTTTGTGGTCAATGCCTAGCTCCATACCAATATTGGCACTGCTGATATGCTTATCTTGCTGGACTTTTTCAAGAAGTTCATCAGCTTTTTCAGTGATTGGACGACCAGAGCGTGACTTAACTTTCACATCAAAATTACCAGAACGAAAGCGAGCTAACCATTTCCGCGCAGCAGGAAAATTTAGCGCAATTTTTCATTACTTTTCTCCATTTTCAAACGCAAACAACTTTCCAACCACTGCACCAATTTTGATGTTTATACACTCAAAGTAACGCTCGAAGTGTCACCTTTCCAACGAGCGTTTAGTGGTGTCGCTGCGATCTGTGTTTCTTGAGTTATTTACAATTGACGCCATCTATCGGGAGAAATGCCACGAACTTTTTTCCAGGCCCTATATATATATATATATATATATATATATATATATATATATATATATATATATATATTATATATATATATATATATATATATATATATATATATATATATATTATATATATATATATATATATATATATATATATATATATATATATATATATATATATATATATATATATATATATATATATATACCCATAGATGCATACAGAGGTATACAGCATTCCATGTGGAAGTTACCAAGGCTCAAAGAACACAAACTTAACGTCAATAACAAATCACATTAGCCCTCTTTCAACACTCAGTTGCATGAAAATGTGTATTACCACAAGACGCCAACGTATCAGTAACCGACAGAGTTCTGAACAACGCCGCATGAGCCCAGAGACAGTAGCACTGGCCATCGCTACAACCTCAGAGCTCGCCAGCATCTAGGGTTTTAGTTAGTATCTCCACACTACGATATTATTGCCACCGTATCGAAGATGTCACACACACCTTTCTTCTCTCCCAGTCTTACATCGCCACAAAGGCGAAAGTAATCCGTCGTAATGTAAACAAGCCCGCGTAAAAGTACCAATCTTGTCAAAGTTGAATGAGCTATTAAATTAGTCAACACATTACAGCGCCGCATTTAAAATTTAAAACGATTATAGAGATTATATCTCTGAATATTTGGTGTGTAAATAGTATAACCTGTGAAGAGAACCACTAACTTAGAGAAATACGTCTGTTATTAGCGATTTTTACCATATGTAACATATACTTAGAACGACCATTCTCATTATGAAATATAAATTAAATAGCATGTATAGATGTAGGGCATACAGTAATGAACTTCATGTTCTACTATAAATATATGTGGTGCACCTATTGTTCTAAAATTAAAAAAGAAATAAGTGTCATTTGATATTTCTTGTGATTGTATTTTCCAAATTTTTCCTTCTATCTAAATGTGATGATTCTAAACCTAATGATAATATTTGTATTTTTTCACCATTAGTTGTCTGCTTGATGATAATCTGTTCCTGCGCCCGACCACACTGGGCAGATACGACCTATTTTCATCGAATCGTGAAGTATTAGAGTCGCCTGAGAGTGTTAAACGCCATGGCTCTAACAGGAAGTTTTTTTAGTTACAGATTGTGCACATTTAAAAATACTTTCATCTAAACGGGATCTACCAAGGAGAATGAGAAAGTTAAAACAGTATACTGGATAATTAATTTCTTTAATTTGTTAAACTTTTCAGAAATATGCAATTAAAATTATGAAAATTTTTCATTCGTGAAAATAGGCATTTTTTGTTTGTTTTCAGTATAATCAGTCTTAACTAAATATGTACAGTGTCACAATTACAATAGCACAAAAAATATAACTATCGCTATACAAAAGACGAGCACGTCAAACCAAATGTCGTCGCAAAACGAAGCCAGCTGGGCTACCGCCGGATTGTTAACATGTGCCTCGTCGAGTTGTCATTATTGTTCCCACCTAGACAAGCTCCACAAATGGATGTCCAGATGGAATCTAGAGTCCTAATCTCGAACACAATCAGACCCACTATGGCCCCGATGGATCTGATGGACGTCCAGGTGGAATTCCCTAAACTACCTAGGCATTAAGAGCGACAAAAGACTATCATGGAGGAAAATATTGAAAGCGAAACAGAAAATTCGGAAAACCCTTTACCCCCTTATAGGCAGGCGCAGCAAACCCTATAAATCCCTATATAAGCAAGTCATAAGAACAGGATTGCTTTATGGCAGTCATATTTAGTGCCACGCCCTTAAAATACACAGAAAACCCCTTCCAAATAAAAATCCTAAGAACTATAAGAAACGCCTCGTAGAACATCCAGAACACCCAAGTCCACCAACACCTAAAAACAGAAACCATAGAGAAATTCGTTGATAAACGTCACAGAGACTTCTACGCCAACATTGATCTACACCAACATTGATCTACACCGATATCCAACTTTGAGCCGCGAATTCACCAAAAACCCAAATCCAAACCTCCATAGAACCAGGTCCAAAAATCTAAACACCCCACAGCTACTAAACAATAAGTAATCATCTTGATATTATTATTACATCTTTTACTAAGAAACTCGACAAGGTGAGGCGGCTTCGTTTTGCGTCGTATTTCCACGTGTTTATCTTTCTGTAGCGATAGTTATATTTTCTGTGACAATAGTCCTAGCCTTGTCAGACACATAGACAAGAAAAAACAAAGATCCCATCGCTGAAACCTGAGGCACAGTAAACCCAGTACAGTAGCGAAACTCAGGGGTAACCGTATAGGAAAATTAGGTTTCAATTGGGAAGTCCGCCATGTTAAAAAGGGGACCAGCGGGAGATTTTAAATAGAAATAATGTTACTGTGCAAAGTTTTATCATTCAAAATCATAGATGTTATACAAATGTTTGAAAATTCTTGATTTAATAAAATGTCAAGTTAATGCTGCTTGATTAATAAAAAAAAAAAAAAAAAAAACAAAAAAAAACGGAGCGCTTTGTTAGAAAGAGATGAACAAGTGCAAAACTTGACAGGAAGGCATTTTAACAAAAAATATGAGGCGCATATTATATAATTTTTGCACAAACTTTCAATAGGAAAATTGAGGATGTGTTTGGTTCCTGCAAGCCAAATCTGCTCTATAAGAGAAATAGCTTCTCAGAATTATTCAATTTACTCGCGTACGATTTCTTATGCAATTGATATTCTTTATTAAATCACTTACCTTTCCAAATTTTTGAGGAAGAAGAAGAAACTCACTCCCTGCGTACTTTTTGAATTATTTTTACAGTTGTCAACGGTACAATAATAACTGCCTTTTCCCATGATTATATAAATTGTTAACCTTTTCGATTCTTGTCATTTACAAACGTTTTTATTTTTTTTTTTTATACAACTTTCTTCTGCCTTTAAATTCATATAAACTGCCGTCAAATCAGGAAACGGTCAACAATACATTTCAACGGACATTCCGATATCAGATGTAAACAATGAGCAGCTATTTTGAAAGAGGGACCTGTCGATGCACGCGCCGCCAAAATCGCGTCATCAACTTGAAGCTCACTTTCGCTACAGTATTGGGTTTACTGTGCCTGCCACTCACCACCCTGTGCTCTGTAGAAAATTTTTTCAATCCATTGGATAAGACTTTCTCTTGCATTAAAAAGCTCCAACATTGGTAAGAGAAGGATAGTGGATGCTGCCTGGTTAAACACCTCTTTAAGACGAAAGAAGATTATGGTTTCAAATGTATTTGTTTATGAAATTAAGCAGTTAGTTTCAGCAGACCTTCCTGGCAAAAACTGTTGCGTATTTCTACATATATTTTTGCACAGTTTCTCAAACAAATTGCGTTAAAATTGTGTTCTTAGTAGTACTTTACAACACAAGTGTGGTAAAGCGAACAAAAATGCAAAGTGTATTCTATGATATAAATAACATCAAGCCTTAATGAGGTAGCTTTTTGCATAAGGTAGGGTTGCATTTTAGTCCACTGTTTTCAACTTGTCCTTAACAACACTCGATGAAATTTTAGATGGATGATTGGATAGAAAATGTCTTTTGATAACATTTTTATGTCATATTCTTATTACTTCCTCTTTTACCACTATGTTCGACCACCTCTAGACAATACGTACTATAATAGAGAAATGTAATGGCTTTTCGGACCAAGACTGTCATTAGGTTTTTTCCCTTGAATTAAAAGTATGGACGTCGAAGGGTAGTGGACAACTTGAGCATACCATCGATGAATCACCAAACTAGGATATGCTATATTTCGCTCTATATGACAACTTTTCAGTAAAGCCTAAATGAAAAGGCAATTGCAGCATAACAGTAATAGTAGGAGAGATTTAGAGACCATTTACTCAAAGATATTAGTCGCCAAGGCACCTCTATTTATATAGTAAAACAGGTATAGTATCATATTATCTGAAGCAACAAAAACGATTTTGAACCAAATATTCATCAAGCAGATAATTTTTAGTCTGTGTGAAATAAAGTTAGATTATTAAACCCTAGCTGTAACCTTTTCTCAAAAGTTTTCTTAAGTATAGGTTTCTCCTGTTATAGTATTAAAATGAAACTGTATAAAATATTAAACAAATCGTTTTTCAAGGTCCATTAAGCATTTACTTTTTTATTTATTAATACCAAATGTTGATTTTATTAATTAAATATATTTTTTAAGATTGTAGTTAGATTCTTCAAACAAAAAGACTTCAAGTTTGGTTTTCTGTAAATTATATATATGGGCCTTTTCGCCAGATCCTAACATGTTTTATGAACCATAGAATAATTTTATAAAAATCAATAAAGAAATATGTTGGAACTGGTCATCTGTGTTATGTAAATATAATATAAAAAAAGTTAGCAATATGTATGTGTCGAAGTTAGTCAAAATATATTATTGAAAAAATAAGATTGTCTTTGATTGTGTTAGCCGATACTTGTTGGAAATTCATGATAAAATTATATAAAAACAACACTATGTTTTAATTTCCAATATATTTAAAGTCACTTGACAATTGTTTCACCATACAATGGCTTCTTCAGAAGTAAATAAGAAAGAAAAATATTTGGTGGTTAAATAAACTATCCTTAATTGCCTAAGATTATGCTAATCATTTTATTATATTATTTACAGACAGAATTATTTTAAGAATGCAAATCTATGGTACTATTTCCGAGAACTAATAAAGATTAAGTAAGGGTGAATGGTTTAAGTCTACCTGTTCGTTTAATAATTGATTGGAGTTTTCCCGTTTGTTAATTTCAAGACATTCAAGCAAATTTAAATTTTTTAGATTTATTTTCTACATGTAGGATTTTTAAAGTATCATCAAAATTATGAGACTCGTTTATTATATGAGTTGCGTAATGTGAATTGTTCTTATTTTTTAAATAACTATGTTTATGTTCTTTAATGCGAGTTTCAAAAGATCTACCAGTTTGTCCTACGTAGGTTTTAGTACAAGATCCACAATTTAATAAGTAAACTCCTGATTTTAAGGAATTCTTAGATTTGGTTTTGTTATTCAAAATTATACTCCCTAAGGAATTACTGGTTTTGAATGCTATTTTATTGTTCTTTTTTATTAAATGTTTGGAAATTGTTCTAGTTATTTTCCCTGTGTATGTGAGTGTACTAAATTTTCCTTTTTTGTCATTCATTGTGGGATAAATTAGAGAGATTGCTTGTTTAAAGGATTTTTTATTCAAGATATTATCTATAATGTTGCAGATGAACACAGACAAATTTCAAGTATTAAATAATGACCCAATGACCCGTCTACCAAAAATTAATAAAATCTACTTTAAAAGATCTCACAATTTTCAATGATTTTGAAAAAAGTACTTTAACAATAATGAACCCACAGGCTCCAAAATTATATTCCCTAATTAAATTACATAAAAAGGATTTCCCTATTAGACCAGTTGTATCGTTTGTTACTGCACCATCTATCAAACTATCACAAAAACTCATCCCTTTACTACGACAACATTGCAAATTTAAACCGAAATATAGTATAGCCAATACCTATGAACTAATCGATAAAATCAAAAATATTAACTTACCGGAAAATTCTAGAATTATCTCATTTGACGTACAAAACTTATTTCCTAGTATCCCACCATATGAAGTCATAGAATTAGTAGATAAGCTCTTAATCAAAAATAAAGTAAACGAAATTATTAAACGGGATATTTTAGATTTACTTACGACGTGCTTGGATCAAAACTATTTTGAATTCAACGACAACTTTTATACATCTAAAGAAGGTCTAATAATGGGTAATCCTTTAAGTCCGTTACTAGCGGAAATTTTTATGGATCACTTAGAACTAAAAATTCATCAAAACGCGATAAGCAAAAATATGGTTTACTGGTATAGATATGTTGACGATATCATTTCCTGTTTCACGGGAACAGATAGACAACTAACAATCTTCCTTAACTTTCTAAATAATTTGCATCCTAATATTAAATTTACCATAGAATTAGAAACCAATAACTCTATAAATTTCTTAGACATATCTATATCAAAAGTTAACAATAAACACGATTTCTCGATTTTTCACAAACCTTCACATACTGACACAGTCATACACAATAGCTCATCCCACCCGTATCCTCACAAAATGGCAGCTTTCATACATAGATTGTTACATATCCCTATGACTAAAACTAATTTTAACAAAGAATTCAACATAATCAAACAAATAGCAATTAATAATGGATATGACCCCAACATTATAGATAATATCTTGAATAAAAAATCCTTTAAACAAGCAATCTCTCTAATTTATCCCACAATGAATGACAAAAAAGGAAAATTTAGTACACTCACATACACAGGGAAAATAACTAGAACAATTTCCAAACATTTAATAAAAAAGAACAATAAAATAGCATTCAAAACCAGTAATTCCTTAGGGAGTATAATTTTGAATAACAAAACCAAATCTAAGAATTCCTTAAAATCAGGAGTTTACTTATTAAATTGTGGATCTTGTACTAAAACCTACGTAGGACAAACTGGTAGATCTTTTGAAACTCGCATTAAAGAACATAAACATAGTTATTTAAAAAATAAGAACAATTCACATTACGCAACTCATATAATAAACGAGTCTCATAATTTTGATGATACTTTAAAAATCCTACATGTAGAAAATAAATCTAAAAAATTAAATTTGCTTGAATGTCTTGAAATTAACAAACGGAAAAAACTCCAATCAATCATTAAACGAACAGGTAGACTTAAACCATTCACCCTTACTTAATCTTTATTAGTTCTCGGAAATAGTACCATAGATTTGCATTCTTAAAATAATTCTGTCTGTAAATAATATAATAAAATGATTAGCATAATCTTAGGCAATTAAGGATAGTTTATTTAACCACCAAATATTTTTCTTTCTTATTTACTTCTGAAGAAGCCATTGTATGGTGAAACAATTGTCAAGTGACTTTAAATATATTGGAAATTAAAACATAGTGTTGTTTTTATATAATTTTAAATAAGATTGTTTTAATGACTAATGGGAGTCAATGTGTCTTTATGCGCGAGGATGGGTTTGATCCCCATGATAATACTAAATGAGACTCTAGTGAAACGTTTGCGACTACTATGTCAAAACAACACGTAGGCTGAAACGGTTTTGGTCTAGCTACTTAAAACACATTTTTTTTGCCAAATTCGGTTTTATTCATCAACATACTCTTCTTCAAGAGCGATACAATCACTCCAACACTTTTCTAACATTTCTATACCTTTCTTGTAGAAGGATTTGTCTTTGTCTTCAAAATAGGCCTCAGTGTCCGCGATAACTTCTCCACTGGACCCAAATCTCCTTCCCGCGAGCATTTTTTTGAGGCCTGCGAATCGATAATAATCGTTGAGGGCCAAATCCGGAAAATACGGTGGATGAGGGAGCAATTCGAACTTCAATCATGAAATTTTGCCATCGTAACAAGTCCAAACAGTGCTCAGAATCATCAACACGTTGTTCTTGGTCCACTGTGAACAAACGCGGTACGCATTTCGAACAGAGCTTTCTCATGCCCAAATGTATATGCAAAATATTACCAGCGCGTTCTTTTGATATCTTTAGTGTGACGGCTACCTCACGCAATTTAACTTTACAGTCATGCAAAACAATTTTGTGAATTTTTTTGATATTTTCCGTTGCAACAACCTCATTTTGGCGTCCATAGCGTTCAGTATCATTTGTGTCTGTACGACCGCGTTTAAATTCAGCATACCAGTAAATGATGAGTGATTTTCCAGGGGCAGAGTCTCGTTCAAGCCATTGCTTTGTTCGAACGGTATTTTTTCCCATAAAAAACTAGTGGGCTGAAAAGTCCCGGGCCTAACACATAGATGGCGCTAGTTTTATTGCAGTCACCTTTTTTTCAGTTAATACTAACCTTCAAAAGACAGCTGTTAAAATTTCATGATATTCTATTCATTAGTTTGTGAGTTATTGTGCTAAGAGTGACGCTACTTTTGTTATTTTCAAAACAATGGATCAAAAACAATTTCGTGTTTTAATTTTACACTGCTTCTTGATTGGAAAAAATACCGTTCAAGCGAAGCAATGGCTTGAAAAGTGTTATGGGGACTCCGCTCCATCAGAAACAACAATAAAACGTTGGTTTGCTGACTTCAAACGTGGTCGTAGAGACACCGATGATGCAGAACGCAGTGGACGTCCAAATGAGGCGGTAACACCAGAAAACATCAAAAAAATCCATAAAATCGTTTTGAATGATCGAAAAGTGAAGTTGTGTGAGTTAGCTGACATCGTAAAGATATCAAAAGAACGTGTTGGCTTTATATTGCATGGGCATTTGACTATGAGAAAGCTCTGTTCAAAGTGGGTGCCGCGTTTGCTCACTGTTTATCAAAAACAAGAACGTGTTGATGATTCTGAGCAGTGTTTGGCCATTGTTAGAGCGGCGTTGCTCTTGATGGAGATTACGTTGATGAATAAAGCTAATTTTGAACCAAAAAAACCGTGTTTTCTTTGTTAGGCCCGGGACTTTTCAGCCCATGTGTTATATATATACAGGGTTTCAGGGAAAGTCGTTCTAGATAATTAAGAACGTTATAGTTTAAGTCGTTTCTGACCGATTTGACTCTATGACATGATGACCTAAACTTAACCGATCGATGTCGGAATTTTGTTCGTCTGGACCCCACAAAACGATTCCCCTTTCCAGATATTGAGATAGCCGAAATTTGAGCTCGATTAAACGACGTTAACCCGTGCCGCTCGTCGCTCGAAGTTTGAAAAAATCCAAATTTTTGGCCAAAAAGCTGACATATGGAGCCATAACTCCAGAACGGTAAATAATAGAAACACGCTTAATATCTCAAAAGAAAGCTAATGTTGTTCTTCAAAATTTATATTCTATACATAATTGTTGTTATTTTAAGTCAAACCGAGTTACAACAGCCTTTAGCCCCAAAAACGTGACCCGGTACCAGTAGGAGCCAGTTTGGGAGTATTCTAAGAATTTTACGGGTTTTTACATAATGTGTCTCGGAATTAACATTTTTTTGTTAAAAAGTATTTTGGAACTTAATTTTCAAACACAAAGAGCCTTTTGTCCAAATTTAATCTTTTATTATATGGGGATTACCTGACTAGTTTACCAAAGAAAGACCCGTTTGACAGGTAAAAAGGAGGGTGATTCTAATTTCTATTTTAGGGATGGTGATTTTACTTCAGCGTACAACCGACCTTTTATTTATTCAGTTTAGTTGCCTTTGAGCTGGTTAGATCGAACAATTATCTAGTGAAGATATTTTAGGACACTGAAGAGGACAGCATCTACCAGGAACTTGAGAGCTTGGAGGAAATGGACATCCCTGAAGAAGCTGCAGAAGATCCAGGACCATCTGAGAGCAAGAGGATGAAAGTTTCATTTGCAAGGGGCGTTAAACAGATTTTAAACATGAAATTGTCCATTTTATTAGATCGATGTAAGGTATCTGACAGAAATGCCACGAGAATTTTAATAGCTACTCTAGAAGCACTAAACCTTGACCCTCTTGAGTACAAAGTCTCGAAAACTTTATTACATAATAGAAGGCAAATGTTCAGAGAACAATATAATAAAAAAAATTTTGATAAAGTAAACATTCCTGAAAAAGGTTGTCCATTGGGACGGTAAACTTTTACCGGATGTTTTAAAAAATGAACAATGTGAGCGAATAGCTATAGCTATTTCATATGGCGAAAAGGAACAGCTGCTGGGAGTTCCTGTAATAGCAAACAGCTCTGGAGAGGAGCAAGCCGTAGCCGTATATGAATGCCTACATGAATGGGGTCTTCTCAACACCGTCAAGGCGATCTACTTCGACACTACAGCATCCAACACGGGAAGTTAGGAAGAGAATTGTTATACCTAGCTTGCCGTCACCATATCTTGGAAATTCTGTTAAGAGGCGTATTCGATACAAAAATGGGATCAACCACTGGACCTCATCCAGACATTTTCAAGAGATCCCTCACTGCATGGCCCAAGATAGACAAAGGAAAATACGACACAGGTATCGATGACAATCTAATACAAAAGCAGCTAACTCCAGAAGTAATTGCAAATGTTACTGCTGAACTCGAGACCAAATTAACTGAGAGCCACCCCAGAGATGACTACAAGGAGCTATTGGATGGCAAAGGCTATTTACTGCTTAAAAATGTTCATTTTTCGTCGTCAATTTAAGATTTCTAAAGAAGAAGAAAGTTCTGTGCGTGCCATTTCTGTTTTCCTAGTTAAAATTTATTGTAAAGCTTGGTTCAATGCTCCAAAAGCTCATGTTGCACCAAAGCAAGATTTAGGTATTTTGCATAGTCTGTTAGACTATAAAGAATGTGACAACGACATTGCAGAAATAGCCCTGACCAAATTTTCGAACCATTTGTGGTATTTGAATGCAAAGTTGGTGGGATTATCGTTTTTTGATCCCACCATTACAGACGATGAAAAGTTGTTAATGGCTAATAAATTGCTCAGTAGCACAGATGAACCATCACAGCACGCTAGGGTTGTAAATCCAAAAGTTAGGAAAGAAAACTTAAAAGAGGTAGTTGATGGAGGATTGGTAAATTTACTTACCAAAGAAACGATTACATTCTTTGACCAATTTAATATAAAAACAGATTTCCTAAGACAACATCCAAACACCTGGCCTTCAAGAAGGATTGAAAATTGTCAAAACATTAAAAGTAGTTAATGATATGGCTGAGCGTGGTGTTAAATTAATAACCGACTTTAACGACCTTCTGACAAAAGATGAAGACCAAAAGCAATATGTCCTGCAAGTTGTAAGTAAATGCCGAGCATTATATCCTGACGTTTCAAAAACTACTTTAACAAAAGCTCTAGAATAGATTAGATAACTATGTAAAATTATCAACTCATGTAGGTACTACGTCTGTATCTTTTCTGTGTCTGTTTTGTATGTATTATATACCTAATTTTTATATTTTAAAATAAAAAATGTCATTAGACTTATCAGTATTACTTGTTTTTTTTATTATATTTCTACTTTAAACTCAAAAATATACCAAAAAAAAGCAAAATTTATCACTTAATAACAAAATATACGAAGTATGCTCCTAGTGGTACCAGGTCACGTTTTTGGGGCTAAAGGCTGGTGTAACTCGGTTTGACTTAAAATAACAACAATTATGTATAGAATATAAATTTTGAAGAACAACATTAGCTTTCTTTTGAGATATTAAGTGTGTTTCTATTATTTACCGTTCTGGAGTTATGGCTCCATATGTCAACTTTTTGGCCAAAAATTTGGATTTTTTCAAACTTCAAACTCAAATTTCGGCTATCTCAATATCTGGAAAGGGGAATCGTTTTGTGGGGTCCAGACGAACAAGATTCCGACATTTTTTTCCCCCTCTATGAGATCCGGTCACTCTAAATATATATATATATATATATATATATATATATATATATATATATATATATATATATATATATATATATATATATATATTTATATATAGTGGCGAGCAAAAGCATGGGCACATTTAAATTTCCATCTCTAGTCTTAACGTTTAAAAACAATTGTAAACAATTACAATAGTTATTTATTAATCGTGTATATGCTAACAAACATTTTGAAGACTAAAACAGTTATTGTTTATTGGAAATGTTCTTAGTTTTTTAACGTAACAAAATTATGCACAAACATGGAAATGGAAACATTTTTGTTATAAAATAAAAGAACCACTAAGACGACTAAGATGTCGAAAATATTTAATATTTGGTGGGATATCCTTTTACGTCAATCACTGCTTGACATCTTCTGCCCATAGAGTCAATAAGCCTAGCACAAAAATCGGGTGGTATTTTTTCCCATTCTTGTTTTAATGCAATCCAAAGCTCGTCCTTTTTTTTAATATTTCTTTTCCTGATTTGTTTATCCAAATAGTGCCAAAGATTCTCTATCGGGTTCAAATCAGGTGATTGTGAAGGCCAGCGCATCACCCCAATCCTTTGTTCAAAAAACCAATTCTTGACCAAGCGAGATGTGTGTTTGGGTCATTGTCTTGCTAAGAAAACTGCTGTTAATAAAGAACTATGGCAGGAATATTAGGGCGTATTGGTATCAGACATGACTATTCGGCGTCGTCTATTATCTGAAAATCTTCATAGTAGGCGTGCTGTTAAAAAGCCACTCCTTATAAAGCGTCACAGAAAAGAGAGATTGAAATTTGCCAAGGAACATAAAGACTGGACTCAAAATCAGTGGTCTCTAGTAACCTTTAGTGACGAAAGTAGGTTCAATCTCTTTGGAAGTGATTCTACTGGTTATGTAAGAAGACCAGTAGGTACCTTGTACCTACTGTCAAACGTGGCGATGGAAATATCATGGTATGGGGTTGATTTCGACGGTCTGGTGCGGGGCCATTGGCAAAGATAAATGGCAGAATGGATGCTCAAATGTATCTTGAGATATTGGAAAATAATTTAATTCCTTAAGAAAAAGATTTGCCACTGTCATGGATTTTTCAACAAATCAATGACCCAAAACACACATCTCGCTTGGCCAAGAATTGGTTTTCTGAACAAAGAATTCGGGTGATGCGTTGGCCTTCAAAGTCACCTGATTTGAACCCGATAGAGAATCTTTGACACTATCTGGAAAAAACAGATTAGGAAAAGAAATATAAAAAACCAGGACGAACTTTGGATCGCATTAAAACAAAAATGGGAAAAATACCACCCGATTTTTGTGCTAGGCTTATTGACTCTATGAGCAGAACATGTCAAGCAGTGATTGACGCAAAAGGATATCCCACTAAATATTAAATATTTTCGATATCTTAGGTGTCTTAGTGGAATTTTTATTTTAAAACAAAAATGTTTCCATACTTTTATTTGTGCATAATTTTGTTACGTTAAAAACTAAGCACATTTCTAATAAACAATAAAACAATAACTGTTTTAGTCCTCATATATATATATATATATATATATATATATATATATATATATATATATATATATATATATATATATATATATATATATATATATATATATATATATATATATATATATATATATATATATATATATATATATATATATATATATATATATATATATATATAATCAGACCACAAACAAAAATTTTTATATTTGGTGGTGCTATCAGCTAAAAATCTATTTTTTTTTTTATTTTTTTTTATGGGTCTAGACGTGCTGCAGGGAAGTCCCTAAAGCGCTCCAGGAGCGGCACGAGTGCGGAAAAAGCGATTCACGTTGTTCTTGAATCGCTGTAAATTGTACTCGGTGGGAAACACAGCGCTGGGCAAATTATTCCAAAGGGATGACGTTCTCCATATAAAAGATTACTTGAAAAGCATTGTACGCGGAGTAACAAGCTGAACCTCATACGGATGTGAAGCACCAGCGCGACGTGTATTTCTAACATGCACCGCTTTGGGAGGAATTAAGCGGGCTACATCCTTCGAACACTTTCCATGAAAATACTTGTAGAACAGACTCAAGTCGCCAACCGTTCTTCGATGTTCCAGCGAATCAAGGCCGCCGGTCAATTCCGGGTCCCCAATCAGACGGACCGCTCTTCTCTGAACAGAATCCAACAAATGCAGTGTATGTTTGGGAGCGGAGCCCCAAACGTGGGAGCAGTATTCCATAGTTGGTCGAATTTGGGCTTTGTAAAGAATTAACAGTTGTTGTGGGGTGTAAAGCTTTCTGGTTCTAAATAATATTCCCAACTTTTGAGAAGCTCTCCTTGCTATGCCTGCAACATGTTCATGCCAGGACATATTTGCTCCCAAACTAACGCCCAACAAATTGAGCGACGATGCTAGGGGAATGGAGTGCCCCGACATAACTATGTCGGGTTCAGCAACGTTAACTTTTTTAGAAAAAACTGCCGCCTGGGTTTTTGTAGCGTTAAATTCCACTTGGTTACTGTCACCCCAAGATAGAATTTCTTCCAGGTCTTTGTTAAGTTGAACGACCTCCTGCTGTCTGCGGACATTCGCCTGAGCAGCCGATGTCCGAGCGTTCAAGGTGAATGAAGAGACAAGCGTACTGTCATCTGCAAAGCTGTAGATTGGATTCCCGGTCTTTTCCAGCAGATCGTTAATGTAAATGAGAAAGAGAGTAGGAGACAGTCTGGAGCCCTGGGGCACACCGGCGTTGATAGTGAGGGTGTTAGAAAGAAATCCGTCGACCGCCACTCGTAAAGAACGCTCTCTGAGGAAACATGAGAGCCACAAACAGAACCTTTCAGACCTACCATAAGAGCGTAACTTAGCCAACAGTCCATCGTGCCAAACACGGTCGAATGCCTTGGATATGTCAAGAGCAACCGCTCGAGATTCTCTAAAGTGTTCAATTGCGTTGTTCCAAACATGTGTTACATAAGTCAGGAGATCTCCTGTTGATCTATGTTTACGAAAACCATATTGGTGATCGCTAATAATATTGAATCGTTCAAGATATGTTAAAAGATGCTCATTGATAACCTTTTCCATGACTTTTGATATTATTGAAAGCAGTGCAACTGGTCGGTAGTTATTTGGCAAGGTCTTCTTGCCTTTTTTAGGTATCGGCTGAACCATGGCACATTTCCAGCAGGACGGAAATATTCCCTTTCTGTAAGATAGGTTAAAAAGTCTACAGAAAACTGGTGTTAGTTCCCTTGCACAGTTTTTGAGAACTATGGCAGGTATTCCGTCAGCGCCAGAAGCCTTCTTGGTGTCTAGCTTCATTAAAATACGCTTTATGATGCGCTGTCTGAAGACAACATCGGGCATCCTTGACTGCAATATGGGAATAGTAGGTGGTGTTTTTCCTTGGAAATCGACAGTAGAATGTGAAGCAAAGAGTTCAGCCAACAAGTTCGCTCTCTCAACAGGTGTGTTTGCAATGGAATTATCTGGCCGTGTGAGTGGTGGTATGGTATGGTAAAATTTTGAGTAACTGCCTTAGCGACTGCCCAAAAGGACCTGGAATTGTTGGGACAAGCGAGAAGTTTGTTTTTAATTCGTTGATTGTGTGCCTCCTTGGTTTCGTCGATAATTCCCTGACATCTGTTCCGTGCATGAACAAAGATGTTACGATTTACGGTGTTAGGATTTTCACGCCATTGTCCGTAGGCAATATGTTTAGAAGCAACAGCTTCTTTGCATTTTCGGTCGAACCAAGGCTTGCCGTTGGAGGAGCATTTCTTCGAAAAAGGGATGTAAGCTTCCATACCAGCCAAAATAACATTGGAGACCTCCCTGGCGCAGTCAGATGGGTTATCGGATCGAAAACAAACGTCCATCCAAGGGAAAGTTCGAAAGTATTCCATGAGATTTTCCCATTTAGCAGATTTGTAGTGCCAAATCCTGCGCGGCCTAATATGTGTATATAGAGTATATCTCTGAAATTTTGCTCCAAAAATATTAGGGTTTGGAGGATTCTAAAGTCGATTTTATCGGTAACATCAGTGTATTGTATATTTAACAGGATAAAAACATAATTGTCAGTTGAAAACATTACTTTTTTGAGGTTTCAATTGCATGGATATGTAGAATTGACAATTACGTACTAATTTAGACCAGTGCGACCACAGACGGCCAAGTAAACCTAAGTTATGAGCAATTAAGGACGTTTAAAATGGACAAATAAACCAAATTTCAAAATTAATGGTGAAAAATCACATTGCACAGATAATTTTTTTGAGAAATAAATTGCATAGATATTCAGGACTGACAATTTCAAAAAAATCTTAGGCCACGTACAACTATGGACGACCAAGTCAACTCAACTTATGAGTAATTAAAAGACGTTTGAAATGCACAAATAAATTAATATGTATGCTATTTATACATAAAAAAATGCACAACGTAAAGTAACCAATAAATACGAAATTTGACCTATTTTTGCATTTTATACGTCTTTAGTTGCTCATAACTTGAATTTATTTAGTCGCCCATGGTTACACGTGGTCTAAGAATGTTCAAAATTGTCAGTCCTGGATATCTACATAATTTATATCTCAAAAAATAAAGTGCGCAACGTAAAGTACAGGGTGTCCCAAAAGGTATGGTCAAAAATGAAGGAACTAGTACATTAAACCAAAATAAGATCAGAAGTTTCTATAAAAATGTCTCCTATCTCTCCCCGTTAGGGAACTATAGCCACCCAAATGGGGAGCCTGAAGATGGGTTTTCATTGAATATTTCAGAAACCGTTGAAGATAAAAACATGAAATTCAGGTTCTAAAGTAAAGTTTATGGAGAACCTCATCTCGTTAGAATAAATTACTCAGGACCGTGTTTTCCACCGGGTACAATTTACAGCGATTCAAGAGCAACGTGAATCGTTTTTTCCGCACAAGTCGCTCCTGTAGAGCTTTAGGTAATCCCTAAAGCGTTTCATCCATCGAATACTTCCCATGAAAATACTTGTAAAATAGACTCAAGTTACCAACGGTTCTTCGATGGAATCTGTTCAGTTCTGAGTCTTGTATCAGGCGAACAGCTCTCTTCGGAATAGAATCCAGCGAATGCAATGTATGCTTGGGAGCAGAGTTCCAGATATGAGAGCAGTATTCCATCGTCGGTCGAATTTGAGCTTTGTACAGAATTAACAGTTGTAGAGTGTAAAGCTTTCTAGTTCGAAATCCATAACTCCGGTTTTGAGTTCTCTCTGCTATACATGCAACATGTTCATGACAAGACATATTTTATTTTATTTTTATTTTATTTACTTTATTTCAAATTACATGCATTTACACACGCGTGCAAACAAAACATAAAATGAAATGACGTCAACATACAAAAAAGGAAATACAGTCGACACTCTATATAGTGAAAGACCAAAATGTTGACCGAAATTTCACTATAGAAAGTTTTTCACTATATAAAGAAAAAATCCGTATATATTGCTATGTATGTATTTTATATTGGTAATCATTTACTTGTATTTTATAAGGTACAAGCAACAAAAAAAATTGCAAAATTGAATTATTAGAAAAGATTTTATTAAACATTTGAAAGTTTAAGTAGTACATAGCATGTACAGGGCTAAATACATACATAAAGTCCGTACG
This sequence comes from Pachyrhynchus sulphureomaculatus, assembly GCA_019049505.1. Classification (NCBI taxonomy): domain Eukaryota; kingdom Metazoa; phylum Arthropoda; class Insecta; order Coleoptera; family Curculionidae; genus Pachyrhynchus; species Pachyrhynchus sulphureomaculatus. The sequence continues at coordinate 21,317,242 of CM032446.1, forward strand.
TTATATCTTTACCCGTGCGTCATAGTTTTCAGGCCATATAACAGACGACTATTATATTATTTGTCTCTTTTCACCAATAAATCGTAGGTATTAGTAAAAAGAGACAAAAAATATAATAGTCGTCTGGGATATTGCCTGAAAACTATGACGCACGTGTAAAGATATACCGTACGGACTTTATGTATGTATGTACTACATACGAAATAAAAAGAATAATACAAAATCTGTTAATACATATGTACAACTACGTACATACGTACTAGGAAAAATAATCAGTTATTTTCTTTTGAACATTACTTTTGAAAAATAATTGTTGCTCAACAAAATTCTCGCATTTATTCAAATGCATAAAGATTTGATCAGGTACACTTTCCTGGCCCCTGAGAGTAGTTCGCACAATGCCAAAAGCATTTCTTATTTCATTTTCACTAAATTTAACAGGACATTCCCCGGTTTCAGTTTCTTCTTCATGATCTTCTATACTTTTTATATGGTCAATTATGTCTTGGTCAGGTGGGAGATCTGTCGTGCCAACATCATTGTCGATTTCTAAGAAATCATCAAGTAAAAAATCTGCGTCGACGGTAGCAGTTTTTTGTAGAATACCCCATTGCCTTTTTAAGGTAGCCAAATCCATTTCGTCTTCTTCTTCCCATTCGTCAATTTTTTCAGTAAAACCTGCTTTAGAAAAGCAGTTTTTGATAGTTTTCTGAGAAACATTTTCACTCCATACTATAGCGACTTCGGTTATACACTCTTTAAGGGTAATCAATTTTTGGACTGCAAGGTTGTTATCAATCGCATTAACAATTTTGTGAACAATTCTGTTTCGGTAATGATGTTTTATGTTTTTATAATACCCTGGTCCATAGGTTGCAATTTGGAGGTCATGTTTGGTGGAAAAAAGATCAATTCAATATTCCTTAATTTTTTACTTACAGTAACTGGATGTGCAGGACAATTGTCTATAAACATCACAATCTTTTGCTTTTGGCTTTTCATTTTCGTGTCCAGTTCTTTCATCCATCTTTCGAAAATCTCAGAAGTCATCCATGCCTTTTTATTATTGGCGTAATCTAACTCCAGAGATTTAACTCCTTTTAAACAACGGGGATTTTTGCTTTTACCTATGAGGAGTAATTTCAGTTTTTCTGAGCCATCCATGTTTGCTCCAACCATAAGTGTCACCCTTTCTTTACTTGTTTTAACACCAAAACATTTATCACTTTTAAAAGCAAAAGTTTTATTTGGCAAACACTTAAAAAACAAACCGGTTTAATCACAATTGAAAACGTTTTTTGGCTCGTACTTTTTCAATGCACTTTTTAAAACAGTTTCAGTCCAAATGTCACAGTCCTCCTGACTAACGCTTACACTCTCGGCAGACACCGACTTGAAAACAACTGAATTGCGAGTCTTCCAGGCACTCAACCACCCATCACTAGCTTGAAAATTAACGCAGTTAAATTCTTTAGCAAATTGTAGAGCCTTTTGCTTTATTAAATTTCCCGATATTGGTACGTTTTGATGCGTACGGGCCACTTGAAACCATCGTAAAACTGCTTTATTTACATCCTCGTAAGTACTCGCCCGTACTCGTTTTCGACTGCTTGGAACACTAGGTTTCTTGATGATACTGTCGCGACTTTTTATTATCAGAGAGACACAACTGGGAGAAACATCAAATTTTGCAGTAACATCAATTTTTTTGCAGCCTTTATCAACTTCCTCCAAAACTTTAATTTTCTCAGCTAAACTTAAACACACTCGCTTGGACATCTTACTTGATTCTTAAACAAAAAGAAACTGAACCTGAATTTGCGAATTACTAGGCCTCAACTATAAAATGGGTTTTTCCCCGGGTTTCTATAAAATGGGTTATTCCCCGGGTTACCCACAGAAATCTACCTGATTTATTGCCAACCATTCGGCGTTATAAACGCGTTAAGAACCTTTTCAAAAGAATGCGTCATAAAAATGGAATTCGTGCTAAAGTTAGATAAAAATGGGAAACCCGAAATGGCCAAGATCTCAATAAATGCTTAAAAATTTATACATAAAATTCCGGTAAAAATTTTATTATAGATTTACAGATTCACTATATGCAGGGCTTTTTACATGAAATTTCATTAAAATATTCTAAGTCTTGAAAAAATTGCACTATAAAGAGTTTTTCACTATATAGAGTTTCACTATAAACAGTGTCGACTGTATTTATTAATTTGATACAATTTACATAAACAGTTACATACTTTACATGTTCAAATAATCATTAATACTATATGGTTCTAAATCCAACAGTAATTTTTTCACCATTTTTTTAAACATTTTTCAGTTGCCGCATTTTTGATTTTATCATCAAATTTATTATACAGTTTAACCTCCATATAATAAACGCTCTGCTTAAATAAAGCCAAACGATGGACTGGACAATTTATATTTGTTGTTATGGTATTATAATGTCCTTGAGACGGTAAAAAAACATAAGAATGTCTAGTATGTATAAAGCAAACACAGTTAATATAGCCCTTGATTTGAACACACCCCTGCAGGACTGCAAATAAGGCATTTCATTCAAAATTCGCAAAAGCCGCTTTTGAATGAGGAAAATACTTTGGGCTTTCAGGCTTGACGCCCAAAATATTATACTAAACCTCATTGTTAATTCAAAATTTGCAAAATACAATGTCCTCTTTGCAGGCTCAGACAGGTATTTAGATACAAACCTAAGACAGAAACAAATTTTATTTAATTTATTACTAAGATATTCAATATGTGCTGACCAATCTAGGAATTCATCTGTTTTCAGGCCTAAGAATTTTGTGTTGCTCTGGCATGGGTACTGATTATTGTCTATGCTGACAGCTTCAGGTTTTTCTTTTTTATTTAATTTGGTTCTAAAAAGGATCATGTTAGTCTTTTCTTTATTTATTATTAATTTATTTTTTTCAAACCAACTGCTTGTTTTCAAGAAAAAATCTTCTGCCTTTATAATGACTTCAGGAAGCAAGTTTGTGTCATCAGCATAAGATATAATTCCATTATACTGTATACTATTAAAGTTCACTTCTTAGTTCAGATCATTTGTGCAAATTATGAATAAGATAGGGCCCAAAATACTCCCTTGAGGAATTCCCACTTCATTTTGAAGTATCTCTGATTTAAAACATGACTCTTTACTTTGTATCACTACTCTCTGTGTTCTGTTCTTTACATATGTGCTGAACCATTTGAGAGCATTTTTTCTTATTCATTACAAGTCTAGTTTTCTTAAAAGTAACTCTCTGTCTAAGCAATCATAAGCTTTTGAAAGATCTAGAAAGAGACCCATCGCCATTTCACCTCCCTCCGGGTGTCCCAAGACAGCCTGCACAAACTGGAATACTGCTGTCTGTGTTGATCTTTTTTCTATATATCCATGTTGTGTATCTGTTAGCAGATCACACTCTCTCAAAAAACCAACTCATCGATCACGCATACCTATTCAAACAGCTTCGAGAATCCCGGTATCAAATAATCCAAAAAAAAGTGCGCCAAAGTTGTGCACCGAGGTGGAAAGACAGTTTGGAAAAAGGTGTAACCCTGAAACAGTTCGACGGATCTTGCGAAATAAAATTTACACGGTCGAACTGCTAGAAATAAGCCTTTCATTAGCCAAAAAATAGACGCATGAGATTGGAATTTGCCAGAGGGCATATCAATAAAGACTTGAACTTCTGGAATTCAATAATATTTGCTGATGAGACCAAAATAAACTTATTTGGGTCCGATGGAAAAATATCAGCGTGGAGAAAGCCTAACGAAGAATTATAATTGAAAAATATGAAAGCTACGGTAAAGCACGGTGGAGGTGGAGTGATGTTATGGGGCTGTATGTCATCTGCAGGAGTAGGTAACATGCATTTCGTCGAAGGGAATATGAACCAATATGTGTACTTGGATATACTAAGGCAGCATCTCGTCGCTAGTGCCCAAAAATTAGATATTGAAAACAATTATCGGTTCTATCCCGACAATGATCCAAAGCACACGTCATTTCGAGTCCGCAGTTGGTTGCTGTCCAAATGTTATTAAAACACCAGCCCAGTCACCAGACTTAAATGTAATTGAAAATTTGTGGCTGACATTAAATAATAAAATAAATAGTGTCCCATATCAAATAAACCGAATTAAAAGTAAAAATTACTGAAGCATGGAACACTATTTCCCCGGAGTATACTAGAAAGTTAGTTGAATCAATGTCCAGAAGATTACAAGCCGTTATTGATAATGAGGGAGGCCCGACCAAATATTAGCAGGCTTATTTCAAATTCTACAGTTTGTTTTCTCTAATAATTTTGGTATATTGAATTTTGCATCATTTAAGCTGGGACGTTAAAATCGCATATAATTTAATTAATTATTTATTGTTAAGTAAGGCATATTTAAGATAAAAAGTAATTCATACTTTTTTAGAAGACTCTTTACTAATTTAATTTCAATAAGTTGTTTTTTCCAAATAAATAAAGAGGCACTGAGACCAGTTAGTCTTTTCTTATAGCGACTGCATCATTTAAGCTGTGAGTCACTGTATATATTATTCACGTTTTTCATTGTCAAGAGGATATCCAATCTATTTTTCAAAATTTTGACCTCTTCATTATTCTTAAAAAATGGATCTTTCCTATGTTTTTTATTTGCAATTTTACGTTCAAAATGATGACAAAAAATATTTATAAATGATCTGATAAATGTTGACCACTGACCGTCAACATCCGATTTCTCACTTGTTCCCAAATTAACGCCCAGCAAATTGAATGACGATGCTAGAGTGAATGGAGTCCCCTTAATTACAAATGCCCATATGAGAATACAAGAAATATTAATAAATTTCTATAGTAGATGATAAATAAACCACGAATTATTGAAACTGCCTTTATTTGGTTTTCGGGAATTGAAGGGCGAAGCTCGAAGGCCTGGTCATTAGTTTTAAAGGGAAAAGCAAAAAGCAATGAGAGAAGATTCTTAGCTGATCTTTCAGTCTTTTTGCCCTGCATTGAAGATATACTTGTTGGCCGTGTTTTTGTTGGTGTCGGGTTCAAAGATTTTTCGGTTTAACAGAAACTGGTTATATCCAGTATGTGCTGCTTTTTTTGAGACCTTTCGCTAGAGTAACAAACATACAATATTAAAAGAAGTGAAGGATATATTAAACAACATCGGCAGCACTATTGACCCAGAATTCAGACTCCCTTAATGATGGTTCCTGCTGGAAATAGAAAAAAGTAAAAGGCCTAGGTCCAAACCTGAGATTGTGTAAAGCAACCTCAAGGATCGCTGGACATAGTTTACGCTCGAGAAGAATGCAAAAAAAGAGTAGTCGGGAAGCTCCTTCAGCCAAATAGTCCTAGGAGTTGTGGCCGTAAACTGAATAGAAAGAGAGGGAAAATCATGTGTGTAATCTAACCTCTCCTAATCCGTTTATAAAAATTTGAATGCATAGATCTGGAAATCCAGTTAGTTTCCAAGTATAAAACGCAATTCTCCAGGACTTAATGTGTATTTTACTATTTCTTATACCTCAGCAGTTGTAATAAATCAAATAACATGTTTATCGTTAGTGACGAGATTCTAGAAAATCTAACATGTTCATATTGTAAAAAATATCTTTCAGTGAAACCAGTAAAGGTTTACCCTAATAAGGGTATCAAATGTGGACGTTGCTCGAATCCTTTTGATGCTGGTGTGATATCTCTTTTTGGCTTATTAGCAGAAGAGGCTTTGTTCCCATGCATCAACCGTTATGACAAATGTAATCAGCTATTAACTTATTCAGATGTAGTAGAGCATGAGAAAACTTGTAAGTATTTATTTTAGACAGTGATTTTGCTATCGAGGATAAAAAAAATTAAGAGTTGTTCCACAAATGCTAGGCTGTTTTCAAAAGCCTCCTTACTAGAGGTTTTATACATTAACATCCCAGAAGGTATCATATCATAAGATTGGATGCCCTGATATACCTTTAACAGTGATTTCAGTTTTAAATCGGCAATATTTTTGATAGATTGACACACACACAACATTACGATGATTGTGTTCCAAAATTAATCTACAAGGATGAATTGAAAAGTTAACAGCCTAGTCAAGAAAACAAAATAAAATACGTACAAAAATATTTTTATTTTTCGATGTCATCTCTACCTACCTCTATGCACTTCCACCTGCTTTCCAAAGTTGTTTGAAAAAAAGATTCAAATACTGGTTAACTGCAGCTTCGACTTCTTCATTTGATGAAATTTCCTGGTCATCGAAGTGTTTTTTTAGGTTTGGAAACAGATGAAAGTCCGAAGATGCCAAATCAGGAGAATAAGCCGGGTGGGGCAGCAATTCTCACTAATTTGAGCCATAGACTCAACAAACATGTGAACATGAGTGTTGTCCTGATGGAACAAAACTTTCTTTCTCAGTAATCCTGGGCATTTCTCTTTAATTTCTTCACGTAAATGATGCAAAAGGGTGCAATAGTAAGTCGAGTTTATTGTTTCGCCTTTCGGAAGGTAGTCCATCATAATAATACCTTTAGGATCCTAAAAAACTGACACGGTTCACCAGATTTTTTCCACTGCTTGGATTGTTGTTTTGACTCTGGAGTATAGTAGTAAACCCAGGTTTCGTCCATTGTCACAAACCTGTTAAGAAAATCTTGCGGATCAGTCTCAAACATCTCCAAACAGTTGCGAGAAATCATGAGTCAAATTCGTTTTTATCCAACTGAAAGCAATCTGGGGACCCACCTAGTGAAGACCTTAGAAAATCCAAGTGCATTGGTAATGATGTTTTGTGTTTGTTCATACAAAATGTCTATAGTGTCTGCAATCTCCCTGATAGTTAATCAACGGTCTTTCAATATGAAATCACAAATTTTGCTGATGTTTTCTTCAGTCGTAGACGTCATAGGCTGGCCGGAGTGAGGGTCATTTTCGATGCTCTCTCGTCCACGTTTAAATTCTGCAACCCATTTTTTCATAATGGTATATGATGGAGCAGATTCCCCTAGTCTTGTTTTCATATCATCGTGGATCTTCTTTGGTGTTAATCTTTTTTTTAAATAGGTACTTGATGACCGCATGTTGTTCAATTTACTCCATTTTTCCAAAAACGCTGCACTTGGTCTCACTAAACATCGTTCTAACCTAAAAACCACAAATTCTACAGCAACAAAATTTTACACTGTAACAACCAAAGAAAGTATGAACTTATTGAGGATACTATAATAAAAATATTGTTAGTGTAACATTATGTTATATTGATAGTCTTAACTTTCTACAATGTGAAATTCTATATCATTAGGAAAATTACAAAACACATTATTTATTAAGGTTCCGTCTCTAGTAGAACTAGTATCTTTTAACATTAGTATAAGCCCAGTGCTATTCAAATAGGTGAATAGACTATCATTAACACATTCCAAAAAATGTATGTTAAAATCTCCCACAAGAATTATCTGAGATCCTTGCTGTGCATGTGTGTTTATACATTTTATTTATACAGTGAATAACATTTTTTATCAAACAGGACGGGGACTTGTATACAAGTACGAAACATATGTCTGATAAAGTTTGTTTCGGATCTTTGTTTTTATATACCAGATAAATTATCAAAAGTAATGTGATAATTTTCATTCAATCTACACCTTATGGAAAATATTTCAAAATTTTTTTGAAATTTTTCAATTAATAATTTTTTTAAACTAATTAAAGAAAAGTTTCTGCGAGTATCGCATTATATATATATATATATATATATATATATATATATATATATATATATATATATATATATATACAGGGTTTCAGGGAAAGTCGTTCTAGATAATTAAGAACGTTTATAGTTTAAGTCGTTTCTGACCGATTTGACTCTATGACATGATGACCTAAACTTAACCGTTTTCGAGATATTGAAGTTTAAAAATTTTCTAAAAAAAAAACATGTTTTTTTTTGCTTTTATATCGATTTTTTTTTATTAGAGGTTCTCGAGTGCGATTTTTTGGTTATTTTTAGTTAGTCTGTATGTCAAGTATCAAAAATCATCAAAAAAATTTGAATTAGTTACAGTTTCAAATGGCGGCTTGTTAATGTTTCTAAATTACGAATTTTTACCAAATGTTTCCTACTTTAAATCAATAAAGAAAAAAAAATGTATGGAAGTTATTCTGCAAATTATTTTAAAAACTTTTACGTCTTTTTAGCTATCTAAAACGGTATAATATCTACTAGATCTATTGAAAATTCTAAGGAAACTAGATTTCAATAGGCCCAAATGTAGAGTAACATAATAATAGAATTTAGATACTACCAATTACCGGTTTACTACCTGTACCTTCAAACAATAAAAAGGGTTGGGTAAGCATTTTTTCCGGTCGGGGTACTCTCTGTGCGAGTGACATTTTCTGTTCACTAAACATTATTGAATGATTTTTAGTCTGCTCATGCGATTCGTCCGTGGTAGATGTGCTATACCGTGCTTTTCAAAAATATCTGTATTTCATCTTCTGACTGTGTGAATTGGCTCGTAACTGGATTTTGATCTCTGCTTGTGAATATGGCAACGTATATCAACGAGGAATATGCTGACATCCTAATGTGTTACGGATTTTGCGAAGGAGTGTCGTCGCGTGCACGTGATGAATACATACTGCGATATCCTACTCGTCGTGTACCTGATGTTAGCGTATTTGATGGAACTTATCGAAGACTACGAGAAACTGGTTCCGTACAAAGACGGCGGACTGACATGGGACGACCACGTATCTTTAACGAAGACGAAGAAAACGAAATACGACGTCTCTTTGAGGTGGACCCAACCACATCTACAAATGTTGTCGCACAACATCTTGGTATTTCGCAGTGGAAGGTATGGTTTGTAATGCATACTGTTGGGCAACACCCTTACCACTATACGCCCGTCCAAGTCATTGAAGAAGGGGATCCGTTGCGACGATTAGAATTCTGCAGATTTATGCTCAATATCGATGTCGAAGATGCATCTTTTTTTAAGAAAATACTGTGGACTGACGAGTCGAAATTCGACAAAGACGGTCTTACAAACTACCACAATGCCCACTATTGGGCTTCTAAAGAGGAAGGCAGCCCAAACAAAAAAAGAATGAAAGGATCACAAACAAGATTCAGCTTAAATGTGTGGATGGGTATAATTTCAAATTATTTAGTTGGGCCATTCGTCCTGCCAGATAATTTGAATGGCGAGGAATACGACAATTTTTTGCGGAACGATTTACCCAATTTGATGGAAGACCTACCTATTGGTTTGAGACAAAACATGTACTTTCAACACGATGGCTGCCCAGCTCACTACAGAGGAAGTGTTCGTGCATGGCTCAATGACAATTATCCCAACAAATGGATTGGAAGAAGCGGATCCATACCTTGGCCGGCGAGAAGCCCAGACCTAACACCGATGGATTTTTATGTGTGGGATCACATGAAAAGTCTCGTATACGACCAGATGACTCCTATCGAAAAGGTGGATGTCCTAAGACAAGAAATAATTGATGCGGCTGACGAAATGAGGCGGCACCTCACAACCAGCGTTGTGAAAAGTAATTTAAGAAAAAGAATGAGAATTTGTGTTAGAAATAGGGCGACCATATAGAACATCAATTATAATTAATAAAAAATATTAAATTGCAAGGTTTTTTGTTTTATTTGTGTATTTTTCGTATTTTCACTTAGAACTAAAAATTTACCTTTTGCTACCCGAGCTCCCGTTTTAGGTGTCATTCTGTGTACAGTTTTCCTATTAAACTCCTAGTATTATACCTTTTTTGATAGCTAAAAAGACGTAAAAGTTTTTAAAATAATTTGCAGAATAACTTCCATACATTTTTTTTTCTCTTTATTGATTTAAAGTAGGAAACACTTGGTAAAAATTCGTAATTTAGAAACATTAACAAGCCAACATTTGAAACTGTTAGTAACTAGTTCAATTTTTTTGATGATTTTTGATACTTGACATACAGACTGACTAAAAATAACCAAAAAAATCGCACTCGAGAACCTCTAATAAAAAAAATCGATATAAAAGCAAAAAAAAAACATGTTTTTTTTTAGAAAATCTTTAAACTTCAATATCTCGAAAACGGTTAAGTTTAGGACATCATGTATAGAGTCAAATCGGTCAGAAACGATAAACTATAACGTCCTTAATTATCTACTTTCCCTGTAACCCTGAGATATATATATATATATATATATATATATATATTTATATATTTTTTTTTTTTTTTTTTTTTTTTTTGAAGCTTTTGACACCACACTCGATGACCTTTGAATTTTTTTTTTCACTTGATTTCACCCCCCAAAACTAACTCCTTAAATCAAAATTTAACTTTCAAAAGTACACGGCTGTGATTGGGCCATCAATTCCTATATTTGTGACAAATGTCAACTTCCTACACTGTGACAGACAGACACCGAAATGGTTCCATACGTGTTCTGTTTTTCAATTTTGCTATAGAACACTAAAAATGAGGAAAAAATAAAATAAAATTTTTTATTAAAAAGGCTTGTTTATATTTGATACGCCCATGTATTTTTGATGTATTATTATTGTCACTATCACTGTTTTTCTTTCTCACATTTGGTCAATGTAGTTCCATGTTTGGCTGATCGGCTTAAGCCAAGTCAGCACAAATGCTATTACCATTGTGTTTAAGGAATGACCTGACAATGTTATATGTTTTCAAAATCACTGACTTTGAATATTTTTGTGTATGTTTGTGTTGAGTCCTAAGTGAACTAAGTGTGGTGTGAATGTTGTTGGTGTAAGGCCTGTGGCTGATATGATTAGGGGGACAATGATGACTTTTTCTTTTTTCCATAACCTTTTTATCTGTTGCAAGGTCTGTGTATTTGGAGATTTTTTCTGTGTATTTCATTTGGATATTTGTGTCGTTGGGGACAGCTATGTCAATTAGATAGGTGACTTTTTGCCTTTTTTTGTATTGAAAAGTAATATTGGGTCTATTGGTGGGGACTGTTTTATCTGTATGGATATTGATGTCCCAGTAGAGTTTGTAATCTTTATTTTCAAGTATGGATGTTGTGTATTTGTAGTAGCAATCTGTGTTTTCTATAAGTTTGTTTGTTGTGACTAGTGCTTGATAAACTACTTTTGCTGCTGAGTAATGTATGACTGTGTATTTGGTTCCAGCTAATATTTTACACCTGCTTGTTATGTGTTTGATTGTTTTTTTATGGTGGTGGCATTTCCTACATCTATCTTCTATAGTAGTTGGGTTTTTGATGATATGCTTTTGGTAATTTCTAGTTAATATAACTTTATCCTGGATAGCAAGTAAGCAGCCTTTTGTCTCAGAGAATAGCTGCCCTTCCTGTAAACAGGTGTATGATTGTTTTTTATTTAGGTGGTCTTGTTCTATGTGGTATCTGTGTTTTCCATGAGTGTCCTTTCTGACCACATTTTCATCATTTCCTGTTGTAATTGGGTATGACTGTGTGTCTGCTGGGTGGTCTGCCCGAGATAAGTTGAGAGGTGTGTAGTTTTTGATCTGCTTCCACTGTTGCTCTGTGGAGGCTGGTTTGTTTAGTGTGAAAGATTTTCCTAAGTGCTGCTATTTGTTTTGTGTATAGTGATCTTATATCTATGATTCCTCTTTCTCCTGCCTTCCTTTCGATGGTAAGTCTTTCTTTGCATGTGTATTTGGTGAATTGAATGTATAAGAATGTGAATATTTTCTATGTGTGTGTGTGACCATTTGTTGAGACTAAATAAATATGTGAAGATAAGTATAGCAAACGTGTTGATGGCTTTAGTAAGATTTTTGGAGTTGAGTTTTGTTTGTATAGGTTTCATGAGTCTATTTTTTTGAATTCGGTTCTGTGCTCTGTTTTGATGTGAGTGTGGTTGAGTTTGGTGCTTTGATGGAAGCCTAGATATTTGTATGTTTCTTTGTCAAGCATGTTATCGAGTGTTTCATTGTTGATGGTTTCTGTCTCATGTTGGCCTTTCCATTAGCCTTTGTTCATGTGGAGCACTTTACAGTTACCTACACCAAATTCCATATTGATGTCTAAGGTGAATGTTTCTGTGATTTTGAGTTCTTTCAGCTGTGTTTCTATAGCGGCGTAGAGTTTTATGTCATCCATATATAGGAGGTGGTTTATTTTATGTTGGTTCAGTTTTTGGTGTCTGATGCAGAAGCCATGGTCTGTTCTGTTTAGTGTATTTGAGAGTGGATTGAGACAGAGGCAAAACCATAGATCGCTGAGCGAGTCTCCCTGAAATATACTCCGTTTGATGTATAGCTTTTCTGTTTGGATGCATTCGGTTTGTGTTTTTAGGTGGATTTTGGTTTTCCATGCTTTCATAATTTGCGCGAGAAATTGCCTGAGGTTTTGGTTGATTTTGTAGATTTCTAGGGCTCTGATTAACTAGCTGTGGTCGAAGGCCTTTTTATAGTCTAGGTAACCGCTGTGCAGATTTCTGTGTTCTTTTCTGGTTTGTCCCATTATCACGCTATCTATGATCAGCTGCTCTTTGCATCCTCAGCTATTTTTCCTGCACCCCTTCTGCTCTTCTGTGAGAATATTGTTATCTATTAGGTGTTGTTCTATTTTCTTGGAAATTGTGGTTGTGATGATCTTGTATAGGGTTGGAAGGCAGGTGATGAGTCGGTAGTTTGACGGGTTTATTATTATTATTATTATTATTTTTAGGTTTTGGCAATAATCATGAATGTCCCTCCTGCATTAAGCCTTTCACAGGAACGGGGTATGAAATGTTAATGCATTTTAAAGAGACACACCCAGATAGACTTATATTTACTTCAGAGCTGGTCTTAGATATAGCTAACGACATGTGCAGAAGTTATTTGTATCAGAAAAATGATCTGCTCTGTTTTGTTAATGCCAGTTATTATAGGAATGAAAATGAACTTATATTAAATGTATCCTATCTAGGTACAGATCGAGATGCTGCTCAAATATCACAGACTTTTACTCTGCTGTCACCCAACGGGCAAGTTGTACATAAAACTAAGAAAAAGACATGCTATTCAGAGAAGGGTGCAAATTATTTTAAAATAACTGTAGACAAGAATGAGTTTTATAGAAATGTAGTCATTTGTAAATTTGACTTGAATACAGAAAATATTAGACAAATGTTATTATTGCCAAGTACTTTCCAAAAGTTTGGGACAAAATCGGCTGGTAAATTTAATTTTGATGGTTTTAGTTCTACTTTCCAGTTTAAGATGAATGTTAGCAAACCAAACCAGCCTTTGACCTCACGTTATGGCTTGGAATTGGGTAGCGGTAAGTATGTTATTGTGTGGACATATATTTCATCAAAACGTGTAGAGGAATTTGCAAATGTAGATGAATTTTCGAGTTAACAAATCTCAAGGTTATTTCTTAAAGTGTATATGTATATACAGTCCCTGGCCAAATTATTAGACGCACTGCAAGATTTCATGTAAAATATTAATTACCGAGTGATATTGTACCGTTTTATTATTTTAAATTGATTTGTTTTTTATTTTTATATTATCCAATCAATTACCTATTTATTTGACATAAATAAAACAGCATTAATTTAGAAAAGCATAAGTTTATTAAGTTTTAAAGAAAAGTGAAATTAATGTTAGTAAAAGTCAATATTTAGTTGAGCCACCTTTAGCCGCTATCAAAGCTTTAATTCTGCGCGGCATGCTATCAATGCAAGATTGTACTGTCTCCTGCATTTGAGGATGATGATTCCACACATGAATAATCTTTTCTAGGAGCTGGGGTTTTGTTGGTAATTACATCTTTAGCCACTTCTCTTTTCATCAGCTCCCACACATTTTCATATCAGGGCTATTACCCGGCCAATCCAACAGAGGGATATTTTTTTCTGCCAAAAAAGCTTTAACAGACCGAGCAGTGTGGCAGGGAGCTCCATCTTGCATGAAAGTGAATGGTTCCCCATTTGGAAACCATTCTCTGAGCTGCGGAATCAACCAATTTTGTAATACTTCTTTGTACTGATCTTGCCTCATTATTCCTTTGACGACGTACAGACGTCCAGTGCCCTTGCCGCTGATGACTGACCAAATCATCACTTTGGTGGGATGTTTAACCGTCGGGACGACACAATCAGGATGAAACTTTTTTCCATGACGACGACGCACATACTGAGCTTTATTCTGCAAAATTTCGAATGTGCTTTCGTCACTGAAGCAGACCTGTCAAAAATAGGAAAAATATATAAACTTCCATGTTTATTTGCTTTATTTAACTGAAAATGATAATAATGTATCAATTATTGATTAAATTGCTGTATTTTACCGATCTCCAGAAGTCCACATCTTTGTCTTGCCATTGTTTGGCCCACTTCAGGCGCTTTGCTTTCATTGCAGCTGTTAACTTGGGCTTCCTGGCGGGGGGCGACAGGCCTTAAAATCTAATTCTTTCAATTTTCTACGAACAGTGCGCTCAGAAGCATTTACGCTAGCATCCTGGAGTTGTGATTTTATTACCTTTGTGGTAGCAAATCTGTTTTCTACACAAATTTTCTTCAAACATCTCTCTGACCGTGGAGTGAAAATTGGTTTTCTACCGCATCTTTTCTTTCTTTTCGGGCTTAATTCCTTCCCTGACTCAATTTTCTTTTTTATGCGTCGTACACTAGCTTCAGAAACCTCCAATCTTCGTGATATTTCTCGGTTTGTAAATGTTTTCGCAATCACAGGGGCCTTTACTTCAGCTTTTTTACGTGGTGAAAGATCGCCTTTTCTACCCATAATGAAAATAGTCCAATTACTTTCTTAAAACACTGCATACAAAATAAACTAATAACTGAGTAGTATAAAACTGTTAAACAAACAATCACAGTCCATAAAGCCACAGAAACACGTCCGTACCTGACTCGATTCCGATCGCGACTGATACAGATTTGTACTTGTTTACGTTCATGTATCACTTTGTTAACACAGTGTTGCCATATGTTAAAAATAAATACAAATATGTAGTCTACAACAATTCTTTTAAATAAAAATCAATAATATTGTAGTTTAAATATACCATTATTGCATAAAAACTCTTAAGAAACATAAAATTACTAAAAAAAATACAGTGCGTCTAATAATTTGGCCAGGGACTGTGTATATATATATATATATATATATATATATATATATATATATATATATATATATATATATATATATATATAGTGCGACCTCGATAATCCGGACTAATTAAAACCGCGGTGATCCGAATTAGTAAATAATTCGAATTACTGAAGCAGGACATTATTTATATTAAAAAACGAATCATTTAATACGAAACAACTAAAAAATAGTACATACATAAAAGAATATTTAAAATGGAAGCATATCTTATCAAGTTTTATCTATTTTGTAAAATAATTTGTAATTTTTGTTTGTTTGACCCTTCTCTGGTTCACGATAAAAGCAATTTCTTTTAATCTTTGAAGTACAAGAACATCACTTAGAGGGATATCATTTTCAGATTAAGAAAAATATACTCCTAAAAAATTGATTCAAGCTTTTTCATGAATCCAAAGATGTATTAATATGTATTCGGACACGCTAAGCTAATATTCATCGGTTGGATTAAGCCATACAGTTCTGTTTTCTTTCTAACCTCAATAAATCAGACAGATATAGTGCTTCTCGAATGCAAAAACGAATTCAAATTAAAATTCAACCGATTCTTACCAAATTTGGTACACGGGGGTTTTTTGGGTTGCTGATCATGAATCTGAGGTCGGATTTGCAAAATTCAAAATGGCGGATTCAAGATGGCGGACAAAATTTTTGAAAACCAACCGATTCCTACCAAATTTGGTATACAGTTGGGGAATCCTCAAACCTGATACTCTTAAACCCTAAACCCTGAAACCTTAGACTCCCACACCCTGTAACCTCAAAAAATAGACCTCAATAACCCTGTAACTTTAAAAATGAGACCCAATAAACTCAAAACCAGGACTTTTAAACCATATACTCTCAAATAGTAGACCCTTAAGCCCTAGAATTGCGAAGGTTAGACCCGCGCCTAACTTTCCTGTTTTTGGCTGTATCTTGTTCTTTTTTCCGCGAATGACCTATTCAAAGGCTTTCTGCCCAAACGCTTTTGAGGACTTGTTTCTCTTTTTAGCGACTAGCAATAGTCCGCTAGCATATGGTCATCCCATCGTCCTTGATACCGATTTTCTATGATTTTCAGATCTTGGTGAAAACGTTCCCCTTGCTCCTCACTGTAATCACCAAGATTATCTGGGAAATCATCGATGTGGGAGTCCAGGAAATGTAATTTTAGATTCATTAAGCAACCTAATGTTGGAAAATTTTTTACCATTTTCTCAACTATTTCTTTGTACTTAGGACTTTTATTATTTCCCAAAAAGTTTGTTGCGACTTCTTTAAAACTAAGCCAAGCAGCTTTTTCAAGTTTATTCATTTTAGTAACAAATAATGAATCTTGAAACAATTTTCTTATTTGTGGCCCGTCAAATACGCCTGCCTTAATTTTAGCTTCAGAAAATTTCGGAAATTTTTTATGCAAATATTTGAAACATGGGCCGTTTGTATCTAATGCTCTCGTGAATTGCTTTATAAGTCCAAGCTTAATGTGAAGCGGGGGAATAAGAACTTTTCCTAGATCTACCAATGGTGGAAACAAATCATTATTTTCACCAGGAGTGAACGATTCTCTTGTTGGCCAAATTTTTTTCTTATAATGACGTTCCCTGTCTCTGCTATTCCACAGACATTTATAACAGGGATAAAGTGTAAACCCTGACTGTTGGCCAAGCAATATTGTTACAATTTTCAGATCTCCACAAATTTTCCAGTTATTATCAGCATATTTTATTTTTATCAAAAGCTGCTTCATTTTTTCCATAACTGTGGAATGAGCAATCGGAATGGGAGCGTAAACGTTGGTATTATGCAGCAAAACTACCTTAATGCTCCGTTTGGAAGAATCAATGAACAGTCTCCATTCTTCAGGATCGTATGGATTATTTTGAAATTCATTCATTAGACCTTTTACATCGGTACAATATGAAAGTGACAATTCCTCGTCCATTGTGAAATATTTTCGAAATTCTTCATCTCTGTTTCTATAATAAGAAATCGTAGCTTCTGGCTTAAGTAAATGTCTTTTCTTTAAAAAGGAAGCAAGATGCTCTGAACCATCTTTGGATAAGCCTAAATCTCTGACTAGATCACTAAGTTCTGACTGTGATACGAGTATTGGTTCTGGTTTACGGTTGTATGGTAGAAATTCTTTATCTGTGTCACTAGTATATGATAGGTTGTCACTAGAATATTCATTAGTAACAGTGTTTGAATCTTGTTCGACAGTCTCAATGTTTTCGGCATGAACTGATAAGGTGAAATCATTTGTTTCCATAACATCAGCATCAAGTGGTTCAGGAGGCGGAATTAGTTTAGTTGGTCTTGTTACTGTCGAAACATCGTTATAAGTAATAGTGCTTTTATTTTTTCGGTTATGCCTAGATACAACATTCATACAAAAGTAGCAATCATTTTCACTGTATGGTCTATTCCATATTGCTGGTCTGGAATATTTAATCGCCTTCTTATTGATGTACAACATTATTTTGCAAGAACTGCAAATGATGTGGGGAACCCAATCTGTATCCTGGTGCTGTATTTCAATGTTAAAACAATCCCTTATATAAGGTTTTAATCTTATCCGTTATCGGTGACCCCATTTTACTCAATACGTGTTGACAGCAAATATAACAAAATGAATCACTGTTTTTATCGCACTTATGAAAAGTTCTTGTACCGTGAGACCGTTTTCTTGTAGCATTATACTCTACATGAACCAATTCACCCACACATGAAGAGCTACGGTCGCTGGATGACGACGGCTGCGGGCCCGCTTTCCCACCCTGACCAACCGCCGATACTGGGTTTCCGAGTCCCTGCATCGTAATTCTCTTTCTTCTACCTGCCATGATGGCATCTAAGCCGTTATCCAGGGACTCTGCCGGCTAATGGAGTAACACCGTTGCCCACCGTCACCACGTGGAGGTGCCCTGGATGCAGGTAGAAGAATAAAAATCGACCGATGAATTTTCTCGGCGTTCAAAATGGCGCGAAAACATCTGCCATCTTGAATTTTGCAAATCCAACCTCAGATTCGTAATCAGCGACCCAAAAAATCCCCGTGTACCAAATTTGGTAAGAATCGGTTGAATTTTAATTTGAATTCGTTTTTGCATTCGAGAAGCACTATATATGTCTGATTTATTGAGGTTAGAAAGAAAACAGAACTGTATGGCTCAATCCAACCGATGAATATTAGCTTAGCGTGTCCGAATACATATTAATACATCTTTGGATTCATGAAAAAGCTTGAATCAATTTTTTAGGAGTATATTTTTCTTAATTTTTACTAATTTTTACCTATTTTTTGAGGTTAGAAAAAAAAATTGAGATGTGATGGCGATATTCTGACGTCAGATTCGTGATCAGCGGGCAAAAATACTACGGATCTGATATATCGCATCAAAAGTATACCCCACTTTCTTTGTGGGGCTGTGTTATTATTATTATTATAGAACCTGGCCAGAGCACATATATATGAATTAAAAAAAAAAACACAGGTAAATCGTATAACTGCCTCATTTTTCTTCACAGTGTTCGTAACAGTCTGGTTTGTATTAGTATTTAACTCTGATCCTTCATTTATTAGTATTTAACTCTGAATCTTCATTATCACTCTCGTGTTGTTCATCTGTATCATCTATGTCTTCCAGTGGTAACAAATCTTCATCATTTTCAAGCCAATTACATATTTCCACGTTCGTGAGATTCAGCTCATTATTTGATAAAATATGGGCTAAAAGACTTTTCCGATAAAATAATTTTGTCAGTCTGATTGCATTCTGGTTACACGTCCATAGTGAGTGTGCAAAATTATCTTTAAAATAAATCATATATACATACCTTTTGATTTTACCTTGTTTCTTTTTAATATCTGAAATTGTGGATGCTCCTACTCCGTATTCATTTGCCAACACTTTTCCGCTTTCACCAAGAACTAGTTTTTCTAATATATCGGACTTTGTTAGTGTAATATGTTTTCTTTTAGAAGGCATTTTAATTTGTAGGTACATATACGTAAAAAAACATTTACATACTTGTATGAACCACATAAACTAAAATAGAACGTAGGTATGTTGTACTTGTGACAACTACGAAGTCCTTAACCTTTAGACGCGATACGCTATGCGTCGTAGGCAAATCAAAGGCACCTACAGTTTGTGTGAATCCCAGATGTATTAGGCTGGAAGTTAGGGGAATCCCCTCACTATCGATTTCAGTTTTCCCATGTAGTTTAAATTAAGTAGATGTGTAAAAACGCAGGTCCGGATTACCTAATACTATCAAATCCGGTTTATAAAGTACACAATGCAATAGAAATGTTTGTCCGGATTATTAAAGAATCCGGTTTAATGGAGATCTGGATTATCGAGGTGGCACTGTATACAGTCCCTGGCCAAATTATTAGACGCACTGCAAGATTTCATGTAAAATATTAATTACCGAGTGATATTGTACCGTTTTATTATTTTAAATTGATTTGTTTTTTTATTTTTATATTATCCAATCAATTACCTATTTATTTGACATAAATAAAACAGCATTAATTTAGAAAAGCATAAGTTTATTAAGTTTTTTAAAGAAAAGTGAAATTAATGTTAGTAAAAGTCAATATTTAGTTAAGCCACCTTTAGCCGCTATCAAAGCTTTAATTCTGCGCGGCATGCTATCAATGCAAGATTGTACTGTCTCCTGCATTTGAGGATGATGATTCCACACATGAATAATCTTTTCTAGGAGCTGGGTTTTGTTGGTAATCACATCTTTAGCCACTTCTCTTTTCATCAGCTCCCACACATTTTTAATGGGGCTATTACCCGGCCAATCCAATAGAGGGATATTTTTTTCTGCCAAAAAAGCTTTAACAGACCGAGCAGTGTAGCAGGGAGCTCCATCTTGCATGAAAGTGAATGGTTCCCCAATTGGAAACCATTCTCTTAGCTGCGGAATCAACCGATTTTGTAATACTTCTTTGTACTGATCTTGCCTCATTATTCCTTTGACGACGTACAGACGTCCAGTGCCCTTACCAAATCATCACTTTGGTGGGATGTTTAACCGTCGGGACGACACAATCAGGATGAAACTTTTCTCCATGACGACGACGCACATACTGAGCTTTATTCTGCAAAATTTCGAATGTGCTTTCGTCACTGAAGCAGACCTGTCAAAAATAGGAAAAATATATAAACTTCCATGTTTATTTGCTTTATTTAACTGAAAATGATAATAATGTATCAATTATTGATTAAATTGCTGTATCTTACCGATCTCCAGAAGTCCACATCTTTGTCTTGCCATTGTTTGGCCCACTTCAGGCGCTTTGCTTTCATTGCAGCTGTTAACTTGGGCTTCCTGGCGGGGCGACAGGCCTTAAAATCTAATTCTTTCAATTTTCTTCGAACAGTGCGCTCAGAAGCATTTACGCTAGCATCCTGGAGTTGTGATTTTATTACCTTTGTGGTAGCAAATCTGTTTTCTACACAAATTTTCTTCAAACATCTCTCTGACCGTGGAGTGAAAATTGCTTTCTACCGCATCTTTTCTTTCTTTTCGGGCTTAATTCCTTCCCTGACTCAATTTTCTTTTTTATGCGTCGTACACTAGCTTCAGAAACCTCCAATCTTCGTGATATTTCTCAGTTTGTAAATGTTTTCGCAATCACAAGGGCCTTCACTTCACCTTTTTTACGTGGTGAAAGATCGCCTTTTCTACCCATAATAAAAATAGTCCAATTACTTTTTTAAAACACTGCATACAAAATAAACTAATAACTGAGTAGTATAAAACTGTTAAACAAACCATCACAGTCCATAAAGCCACAGAAACACGTCCGTACCTGATTCGATTCCGATCGCGACTGATACAGGTTTGTACTTGTTTACGTTTATGTATTACTTTGTCAACACAGTGTTGCCATATGTTAAAAATAAATACAAATATGTAGTCTACAACAATTCTTTTAAATAAAAATCAATAATATTGTAGTTTAAATATACCATTATTGCATAAAAACTCTTAAGAAAACATAAAATTACTAAAAAAAATACAGTGCGTCTAATAATTTGGCCAGGGACTGTGTATATATATATATATATATATATATATATATATATATATATATATATATATATATATATATATATATATATAGTGCGACCTCGATAATCCGGACTAATTAAAACCGCGGTGATCCGAATTAGTAAATAATTCGAATTACTGAAGCAGGACATTATTTATATTAAAAAACGAATCATTTAATACGAAACAACTCAAAAATAGTACATACATAAAATAATATTTAAAATGGAAGCATATCTTATCAAGTTTTATCTATTTTGTAAAATAATTTGTAATTTTTGTTTGTTTGACCCTTCTCTGGTTCACCATAAAAGCAATTTCTTTTAATCTTTGAAGTACAAGAACATCACTTAGAGCGATATCATTTTCTTCTGCTCATCTCATCTACACATGGAAACAATCAAGACATTATAAGTACCCAAATCAGACTTATTCTTTCTGGCACCAAATTTTTGTCTTGTCGGGCTGTGTTACTCATTAATTTCCATACTGTGATATATTGACTTGATTCACTATTATCGTCACTTCTTATTCCTTGTGTTACCTAACGTAATAAAATATGTCCTATAACCTGGCTAGAGAACATATGAATGAATTTTAAAAAAAAACACGTAAATCGGATAAGTGGTCATCGAGTGATAAGCGCACTAATGGACAGACAGACAGACAGACAGAGACGTTGCGTTATATATATATATATATATATATATATATATATATATATATATATATATATGTATATATGTATATATATTATGTATATATATTATGTATATATATTATGTATGTATATATATATATATATATATATATATATATATATATATATATATATATATATATATATATATATATATATATATATATATATATATATATATATTATATAGATTACACAGCCCCACAAAAAAAAAAAGTGGGGTATATTCCATTTTCCAATATAGAGCTGATTCATCTGCATTGTATATTTGAGTAGCTCCAAGGTTTAATTCTTTTATCTTATCTGCGAATAAAGTTAGGAAAGGATCGACGGCACTTTCATCATTGGATAGTTTTTCGCCACAAACTTTTAAAGCACGCAGACCATGTCTTTTTCTGAAGTTAGAAATCCAGCCTCTGCTAGCTCTAAAATTATCATTCCCGCAGGTTTCAGTGTAAAACTGTTTTGCTTTGCCTGATAAAATTTCGTAGGAAATTGAGACGTGCCTTGATCGTTGCGTACAAAACCATGTATACAAACAAGTTTCCATTTCTGGATATTCCGCTTTTCGTAAGGTTTTTCTGACGCCAGGACCGGAATCACATTTGGAAATAAATCTAAAAGAAGTTACACGTCCATAGAGAGTGTCCAAAATTATCTTTAAAATAAATCATATATACATACCTTTTGATTTTCCCTTGCTTCTTTTTAATATCCGAAATTGTGGATGCTCCTACTCCGTATTCATTTGCCAACACTTCCGCTTTCACCAAGAACTAGTTTTTCTAATATATCGGACTTTGTTAGTGTAATATGTTTTCTTTTAGAAGGCATTTTAATTTGTAGGTACATATACGTAAAAAAACGTTTACATACTTGTATGAACCACATAAACTAAAATAGAACGTAGGTATGTTGTACTTGTGACAATAAACAAACAACTACGAAGTCCTTAACCTTTAGACGCGATACGCGATGCGTCGTACGCAAATCAAAGGCACCTACAGTTTGTGTGAATCCCAGATGTATTAGACTGGAAGTTAGGGGAATCCCCTCACTATCGATTTCAGTTTTCCCATGTAGTTTAAATTAAGTAAATGTGTAAAAACACAGGTCCGGATTACCTAGTACTATCAAATCCGGTTTATAAAGTACACAATGCAATAGAAATGTTTGTCCGGATTATTAAAAAATCCAGTTTAATGGAGATCTGGATTATCGAGGTGGCACTGTATATATATATATATATATATATATATATATATATATATATATATATATATATATATATATATATATATATATATATATATATATATAAATATATATATATATATATATATATATATATATATATATATATATATAACACATGGGCTGAAAAGTCCCTGGCCTAACAAAGAAAACACGGTTTTTTTTGGTTCAAAATTAGCTTTATTCATCAACGTAATCTCCATCAAGAGCAACGCAATCATTCCAGCGCCGCTCTAACAATGGCCAAACACTGCTCAGAATCATCAACACGTTCTTGTTTTTGATAAACAGTGAGCAAACGCGGCACCCACTTTGAACAGAGCTTTCTCATAGTCAAATGCTCATGCAATATAAAGCCAACACGTTCTTTTGATATCTTTACGATGTCAGCTAACTCACGCAACTTCACTTTTCGATCATTCAAAACGATTTTATGGATTTTTTTGATGTTTTCTGGTGTTACCGCCTCATTTGGACGTCCACTGCGTTCTGCATCATCGGTGTCTCTACGACCACGTTTGAAGTCAGCAAACCAACGTTTTTTATTGTTGTTTCTGATGGAGCGGAGTCCCCATAACACTTTTCAAGCCATTGCTTCGCTTGAACGGTATTTTTTCCCATCAAGAAGCAGTGTAAAATTAAAACACGAAATTGTTTTTGATCCATTGTTTTGAAAATAACAAAAGTAGCGTCACTCTTAGCACAATAACTCACAAACTAATGAATAGAATATCATGAAATTTTAACAGCTGTCTTTTGAAGGTTAGTATTAACTGAAAAAAAGGTGACTGCAATAAAACTAGCGCCATCTATGTGTTAGGCCCGGGACTTTTCAGCCCATGTGTTATATATTATGTTATATTATATATTTTTTTGTTAAGGGTTTGGTCCTTCTAACGATTCAATACCTCCAACATCTAAGACATGGCGACCACTTCCAGATCCATTTGGCAATAAAGAGGTGGGTAGGTTATTTCTGACAATCATCTAAAATGATATCACTGAATTTAACATTTTAACAATATCATGAATTAAATTGGATTGCAGGATTTATCAACACATAAAAAAGATTTCTGCTATTACATTAATACAAAGACTTATATTTTGTTGTGGGATTATGGCATAATTGCAAATGATTAACAAGAGACATGTTTTTGACTGACTCATTTACAATTTTTAGTGTTCCGTATGGAACACTTATGGTATCACTATAGTGTCCATCTGTCTGTCCATCTGCCACACCCGATTTTCTCCGAAATTATTTGACATAGAAAGTTGAAATTTGGCACAAATATAGGAATTGATGAACCAATCAGAGCCACGTAGTTTTGAAAGTTAATTTTTGACTTAAGAGGTTAGTTTTAAGGGGTGAAATCGGATGTGTATTTTTTCCTGTAATAAAAGAGCAATACATACAGATGAATTGATGACGTTTTTCTAAAGCTTAGAGACATTTTTTTTTCGAGAAAGAACCACACACACTTTAAATGGAAATTGGGTTTTGGTGAAATGACTCCAAATTTTGCACAGTGGTATAGTCGACAGCATTCTAATAAGTCAGATGCGATAAACTTTTCTGTTGTCGTCCTTGTTAAAGTTGCAGTCAGTATGAATTTAATTAATACCAGGCCGGAAAATTGAAAAAGTCTAATAGACCAACACTAAACACACACTAACAAGCAACCATCTAAATGTTTTGGGAAAAAAACATTAAATATTAAAAATATTAGTGCGTTCAAACTTCAAATATTACTTTTAAAATTGTTCAAAAGATGTTTAAACGAATACACTGACAAAAGCAAAAATAGTATTTTTCCTATCCCATGGAACAATGATTGGATTATTTTATTTTATGATATAATATACAGTACAATCCCGATTATCCGAATCGCGATTATCTGAAATCCGGCTTATCCGAAACAAACTGGTAAAAAGCAAATTGTATTCCCATTAAACGAAAAAATCCGCATTATTCGAAACAGACGATGAGTGGTTTCCTTAACGCGTCGGGGACGCCCCGACGTCTAGAATTTTACCGCTGTCTATGTTTTCGTTAGTCGACGAGTGTTATAAGTTACTCATTACGTCTATTATTATCGCAGAGGTAATAGTTTCGTCTTAATAGATATTTTACAAAATGGAGCGTCATAATAATAAGCGTAAACGTGTTGTTATTACCTTAAAAGAGAAGCTTGAAGCAATTCAACGTTTAGATAATGGCGAACTTCTTAAAAATATAGCGAAGGATTTAGGTGTAGCCGTGACTACTGTTTTAGGGTGGAGAAAAAATCGCGAAAAACTTCAAAAATGGTGTAGTGTTTTGTCATCGCCCACACGGGCACGAAAAAGTATGAAAAGCGGTGAATACCAAAAAGTGGATGATTCTTTATTTTTATGGTTTACACAGAATCGAGAACGTGGAATACCAATTTCAGGAACAATTTTAAAACATAAAGCAGTGAGTTTAAGCGAAGAGCTGCCGGTTATTGAAGCGCCTGTAAATTTTTCTGCAAGTGATGGATGGCTAGACAGGTGGAAAAAAAGACATGGTGTACGTCAACTGAAAGTTTGTGGAGAAAGATTGGCGGCTGATGTACGAGGCTGGTTTGAAAAGTCCGTGCAAAGTCCGAGAGATGGCACCACCGGCGCGTATCGAGGTCATGTTTAGTTAGTAGCATCTCTTGAATGAACACACACCAAGTTTCAGCCATATTGGTCTATTTCTTTGTGTTTGGCATTCGTGTGAATCAAGGAAGTCGAGTGATTTTCAAGAAATGGACGAAAAAGAATTTCGTGTGGTGATTAAACATTACTTTATGAAAGGTAAAACGCCTCAGGAGACTAAAGAGAAGCTTGATAAATATTATGGTGACTCTGCACCTTCGATTAGAACAGTTTATAAGTGGTTTCAAAATTTTCGGACTGGCCATATGGGCACAAGTGACGCTGAACGTTCTGGACGGCCTGTGGAGGTTACGACTCCAGAAATCATTGAACAAATCCATGATATGGTGATGGATGACAGAAGAGTTAAGGTGCGTGAGATTGCTAGTGTTGTGGGCATCTCGACTGAACGGGTACATAATATTTTGCATAAACATTTGGACATGAGAAAGCTATCCGCAAGATGGGTGCCGCGATTGCTCACGCTTGACCAAAAACGGAATCGTGTGAAGTGTTGCAAGGATGGTTTGCAGCTGTTCCAGAAGAATCCGGAGAACTTTAAGCCTCGTTTCGTCACTGTGGATGAAATATGGATACATTACTATACTCCTGAGACCACACAACAATCTAAACAATGGGTTACCAAGGGGGAATCTGCACCAAAAAAGGCGAAGACCGTTTCCTTCGGCCGGAAAGGTTATGGCGACTGTCTTTTGGGATTCGCAAGGGATAATCCTCATCGACTATCTGGAAAAGGGTAAAACTATTACAGGTGAATATTATTCATCGTTATTGGACCGTTTGAAAACCGAGCTGCAAGAAAAACGCCCGCGATTGGCCCACAAGAAAGTCCTTTTCCATCACGACAACGCACCAGCACACACCTCAGCAGTTGTGGTCGCAAAATTAATGGAAATAGGATTCCAACTCGTTTCACATCCCCCCTATTCTCCAGACTTGGCTCCCTCGGACTACTATTTGTTCCCCAATTTGAAGAAATGACTGGCGTGACAAAGATTTTATTCAAACGAGGAGGTGATTGCAGACACTAATGGATATTTTGCAGACTTGGACAAATCCTATTATTCGGAAGGGATCAACAAACTAGAACATCGTTGGACGAAGTGTATAAGCCTAAAAGGAGACTATGTCGAAAAATAAAAAAGGTTTACCCCAAACACATAAGTAGTTTTTATTTTTGCACGGACTTTTCAAACCAGCCTCGTATCTGCTGCAAAAAAATTTGCAGAGAATTTTGAGCAGCTTATGAAAGAACATGGTTGACAACCACACCAAATTTATAATTGTGATGAAACAGGCTTGAACTACAAAATGTTGCCGTCAAATACCTTGGCTTCAAAAACGGAAGCTGGAGCACCTGGTTACAAACGTTGCGAAGAACGTATTACTGTTCTTGCACGCAGTAATGCTTCTGGAAGACACAAACTCCCATTATTAGGTATTGGTAAGTCAGCAAATCCACGAACCTTTAAGAATATTCGTCGCAATGCTCTTCTTGTTTTGTTTAAAAATTAAAACAATGCCTAGATAAACGCGACTCTGTTTAAAGACTGGTTTTTGGGAGACTTTATTCCCAAAGTAGAACATGGATATCCTAGAAAATGTATTCTCTTACTAGATAACGCCCCCACTCACCCAAGTGCGGAGCAACTTGAAAGTGGGGAAATAAAAGCAATGTTTTTGCCTCCTCCTGTAACTTCTCTCATTCAGCCTATGGATCAGGATGTACTGGAAAATTTCAAACGCAATTACAGGTGTTTATTATTGGAGCATATTTTAGAAGAAGTAGATGAAGGTGGCAATCTTACTGATTGTCTAAAAAAGATAAATTTGAAAAATGTTATATATTGGATAGCTTCAACCTGGAATCATGTGGAGAGACATTACTCAGAGGCAGAAACAGAAGATAATGAAAGTTTACATCAAATTATTACAAGAATATCAGGATGTGAAGGTGTTACGGAAACCGATGTTTGTGAATGATTAAACACTGATGGGGAAGATGAAATGACTGACCAAGAATTAATTAAAAGTGTATGCAAAAATGCTAATAAAATGGACAGTGAAAAAAAGCGTTAACTTATGTAGAACAACAAGAAATTGCAACCTCCGCGGAAGTTTTGCTTATCAAACGTTGGAGAGACATTGCAGCCCAAAACAGAACTAACGCAGAACGAGTGCAGTTAAAAATTACCTCATTTTTAAGACATTAAAGTTAAGAATGAAACTGTTTTATTTTCGATTTTCCGTACATATACATAAAATAAGTAAACTAATTGTTCTATTCTTTGTTTTAATAAATACCTATGTACGTAATAGTATATCATATAAATGCTTTTAAGTCAATCTGCAATGTTGTATTCATTCTAAACTTCTATTTTATAAAAAAAAATTCGGATTAACCGAAATTTCGATTATCTGAAATCACTTTGGTCCATATTATTTGGGATAATCGAGATTCTACTGTACATAATATTTAAATATTATTGAACTTAGTAGTTGCCATTACTTTTGCTTTCTCATCTGAGAGCATTCAGAGCTTAACGAATAGGAATATACAGAATATTTTAGTAAAATCGAGGCAGAAAAGCTCTAATTTATTCAATATTTGTAAAATATTCTTGTAAATGTCTCTAAATGTTTTTGGATGTTAAAAATGAATGTAGTATTATTATGCCAATGTCAATACCATTTTTTTTTTAATTTTCAATAGTGTCAAAAAATGTTATTATACATATAATAATGGAAGCCAAAAAGCGTCTTGCGGGCTTTTTAAATCCTCAGACGAAGAAAATGATGCATAATTTAATAAGCTACTTTGAAAAGGAGCAAAGAAAATCTACCAAAGACAGTAAGTTGACGAATCCGAAGTCCATCCAGAAACAAGTATCGGACGCTTTAAATTTAAGTATTAGAACCATACAAAGGATTGTTATTGAACATCGCTGCGGTATAACCGCGAAAAATGTGAAAAAAAAAAAATGTGAAAAAAGGAAAAAGAAAAGGCCAAAAGCTAAGGGTTTAAGCTAATTCGTGAAAATGGATGTGAGAAATTTGATTTACGACATGTATAAATCTAACATGAACATAACTCTTACGACTTTAAAAGATACTTTACGGGATAGAAAGATTTTCAGAATTGGACTAAAGTCTTTGTCAAAATTAATGAAATATTTGAGATTTCGATATAAAAAAAAGACTGCAACCGAAGATATTTGTGTGAACTCCCCAATATTGCCAGTCAACCAGTAACATTTTTAAGAAAGTATGTTGAAAATTTAAATTCACAGTTTAGAAAGATAATTTTTTTGGATGAAACGTGGGTTTTTTCAAACGGAAGTGGGTCCAAATCCTGGCAAGATAATTCGGTTAAATCCGTAAAAAGGAAGAAGGGGTACAGTTCTGGAAAGAGGTTTATTATCTTGCATGCTGGTTCATACACCGGATTTCTACATCGAAAAGCGCCGATTACCACGACAGCATGAATAATAAAATATTCAAAAAGAAATGCTTATTTAAAATTTAGATCGACCTTCATTAATCGTTTTAGACAGTGCTTCATATCATTCTAGAATTTTGAATAAACAACCAAAAATATGAAATATTTCAATGGTTAGTACAGCAAAATCAAATCCCTTCTTCAGATTTATTAAAAACAGAATTACTCTTAATGGCAACGAATATTAATATTTTATAGTGATAGTATAGAAAAGTTAAACTTGCGCAATTAGTGTTCCGTACGGTGATTGCTTTTAAAATAAAAAATGTTGTAACGGAAGTATAAAATGATCAGTGACTTCACAAAACACACCCCAAATGAGTTTTCAACAAAGTTTATTTCCAATCTTTACTGAAAATTGATGACCTTGAAATTTCTGTTTTTTTTTTATGTACCAGATAAATTATTACAGGTAATGCACTCGTGATAATTTTCGTTCAATCTACACGCCGTGGAGAATACTCCAGAATTTTTTCAAAATTTTTTGATAAGTACTTTTCGAGATAAGGCGGGTGGACAGCGATTTTTCGCGATTTTTTAAAAATAATACAAAGAAAAGTGCGCGCAAGTATTACATTATATATATATATATATATATATATATATATATATATATATATATATATAAATATATATATATATATATATATATATATATATATATATATATATATATATATATATATAAATATATATATATATATATATATATATATATATATATATATATATATATATATATATATATATATAAATATATATATATATACAGTAATACCCCGCTTTACGCGAGGGATACGTTCCGAAAAAAAATCGCGTTAACTGAAATTCGCGTATATCGAGGTTTATGATTAAACATAGTCAAAATTTAATACAAAAAAATACAAATCATTTTAATCAATCACTTTAATTCTAAGAACACTTTATGCAATACATACTCTTATTTTTTACGGAAAAATACATCTATTGTCTTTTGGGTAACGTTTTGTTTACGTTCTTGTAAAATACGTTCATAACATCCAACACTGTTTTTAATTGTTTGACACACGGTCAAGACACGGTCATCATTATTGTCTATACTCTGCAATATGTCCAAACCTGAATAAATTTTTGAAAGTGCATTTTGTATTTCCCCTGAAGATAAAACTTTCTCTTCTACTTGTTCTTCCTCATCGTAGATAGGATTATTCTGTAACTCGATCAGATCTTCATTGCTAAATAGGATCGTCGTGCGTTGCTACAAGTTCTACGAGATCTTCTACCGTGACATCTTCAAGTTCAGACCCCTCAATCATTGCAGCAATGTCTTCAAGCACTTGTCTCTGCATCTGGACAATTCTTCTAGGTGCTTCCACTACATCTGGCCAAAGATTACGCCACACCCCATTCATACAACTCATTTTAACTTCCTTCCAAGCCTCTTCTATGTTGTGAATAGACTTCATAATGTTGTATGACTTCCACCACTCTCGCATAGACTGTCTTCCTTCCCCGTCAGTTTCATGAATTAGTTGGCTAAAAGTGCGGCGATGGTAATAAGCTTTGAAGTTTGCTATTGCTCCCTGGTCCATAGGTTGTAATATTGACGTAGTGTTTGGTGGAAGGAACTTTACGTACACTTTTAAGTCTCTGGGCGTATCAAGTGAGGTTGGATGTCCTGGGGCATTGTCTAAGAGTAATATAACTTTAGGTTCAAGCCCATTTCTGTCACAGTATGATTTGACTGATGGGCAAAAACTATTAGAATACCATTCTTGAAAAATTTCCCGTGTAACCCACGCCTTTCTGTTTGATCGCCACACAACTGGTAGACTTGTCTTGTCTGTGCCTCGCATTGCACGGGGTGTTTCTGAATGGTACACTAGTAAAGGTTTCAGTTTGAAATCACCAGTGGCATTACCACCCAGCAGAAGTGTTAGTCGATCTTTCGCAGCTTTGAAACCACTGGCTTGACGTTCTTCCTTAGAAATGAATGTTCGAGATGGCATTTTTTTCCAGTAAAGTGCGGTCTCATCAACATTGAAGATGAGACAAGCAGGAATTTTCTCTCGTCTAACGAAGTCTTGAAACTTGTCTGGAAACTCAGCTGCAGCTTGAATGTCCGCGCTGGCCGCCTCGCCTGTTATGTGGATATTGTGAAGATTAGAATGCTGCTTGAACCGATGGAACCAGCCTCTGCTGGCAGCAAAAGTCGGAGTGGCACTCCCTTCTCCTTCTTTTGTTTTCAGCATCTCATACAAAGATTTTGCTTTTGTGCATATGAGATCTTGACTTAGTGGTGTGTTCTTCTTATTCAAATCTTCGATCCAGACTGACAGTAATTTCTCCATTCTTTCTAAGATAGATGATCTCGAACGAGAAAGTTTTGTTGCACTTATAGGTGTTGAACCTTCGCTGGAGATTTTAATTTTTTCCCGATTTTTATAAATCGTTCTCACAGTCGATTCTGAGAGTCCAAAATCTCTCCCAACAATTGTTGCTTTGCCTCCATTTTCCATTCTTCTTAACACTTTCATCTTCAATTCCAAAGTGACGCTTTTACGCTCTTTTTTCTTTACAGGCGGCATTTTTAACGTAGGGTTAAATTATGTATGTATGTATCTCCAATAAATATTAAAACAAAACTGCCAGCCGACCGAACTAACATTACGGAACAAATGAACACACGAAACGAACGAGGAAATCCCCATAGAACAAAGTCGAAGGACAGGGAATTCCCAATTCTTCAAAGAGAATATTCAGAGAAAGCGGGGATCCCCCCGCGACCATAGAGAAGTGCGAAGCGAAATTTGAAATTCGTGTTATAGTGAAACCGCGCGTAACGGGGTCGCGCTAAGCGGGGTATTACTGTATATATATATATATATATATATATATATATATATATATATATATATATATATATATATATAAATATATATATATATATATATATATATATATATATATATATATATATAAATATATATATATATATATATATATATATATATATATATATATATATATATATATATATATATATATATATATATATATATATATATATATATATATATATATATATATATATATATATATATATACGAGGCTGGTTTGAAAAATCCGTGCAAAGTCCGAGAGATGGCACCACCGGCGCGTATCGAGGTCATGTTTAGTTAGTAGCATCTCTTGAATGAACGCACCCCAAGTTTCAGCCATATTGGTCTATTTCTTTGTGTTTGGCATTCGTGTGAATCAAGGAAGTCGAGTAATTTTCAAGAAATGGACGAAAAAGAATTTCGCGTGGTGATTAAATATTACTTTATGAAAGGCAAAACGCCTCAGGAGACTAAAGAGAAGCTTGATAAACATTATGGTGACTCTGCACCTTCGATTAGAACAGTTTATAAGTGGTCCCAAAATTTTCGGACTGGCCATATGGGCACAAGTGACGCTGAACGTTCTGGACGGCCTGTGGAGGTTACGACTCCAGAAATCATTGATCAAATCCATGATACGGTGATGGATGACAGAAGAGTTAAGTTAACATTTGGACATGAGAAAGCTATCCGCAAGATGGGTGCCGCGATTGCTCACGCTTGACTAAAAACGGAATCGTGTGAAGTGTTGCAAGGATGGTTTGCAGCTGTTCCAGAAGAATCCGGAGGACTTTAAGCATCGTTTCGTCACTGTGGATGAAACGTGGATACATTACTATATTCCTGAGACCAAACAACAATCTAAACAATGGGTTACCAAGCGGGAATCTGCACCAAAAAAGGCGAAGACCGGCCGGAAAGGTTATGGCGACTGTCTTTTGGGATTCGCAAGGGATAATCCTCATCGACTATCTGGAAAAGGGTAAAACTATTACAGGTGAATATTATTCATCGTTATTGGACCGTTTGAAAACCGAGCTGCAAGAAAAACGCCCGCGATTGGCCCACAAGAAAGTCCTTTTCCATCACGACAACGCACCAGCACACACCTCAGCAGTTGTGTCGCAAAATTAATGGAAATAGGATTCCAACTCGTTTCACATCCCCCCTATTCTCCAGACTTGGCTCCCTCGGACTACTATTTGTGCCTCAATTTGAAGAAATGGCTGGCGGGACAAAGATTTTATTCAAACGAGGAGGTGATTGCAGACACTAATGGATATTTTGCAGACTTGGACAGATCCTATTATTCGGAAGGGATCAACAAACTAGAACATCGTTGGACGAAGTGTATAAGCCTAAAAGGAGAATATGTCGAAAAATAAAAAAAGGGTTTACCCCAAACACATAAGTAGTTTTTATTTTTGCACGGACTTTTCAAACCAGCCTCGTATATATATATATATATATATATATATATATATATATATATATATATATATATATATATATACATACTCACTCGTGTTTTCACAAGCTTTCATTTGATACCACACTCGATTACCTATTAAAAAAAATTTTTTTTCACTTCCGATTTCACCCCCCAAAACTAACCCCTTAAGCTCTGATGAGGCCATCAATTCCTATATTATTACCAAATTTCAACTTTCTATGACAAATAGTTTCAGGGAAAATCGGGTGTGACAGACGGTCAGACACCGAAGTGATCTTATAAGTGTTCCGTACGGAACACTAAAAAAGATTTTTATGACTTTCTTGGATATTTAGCTTCGGGAATATCCCTCTTCAGTGTCCAACAGTAATCTACCAACATGTTGGGACTCCATTTGCCTTGGTATCTCTTCTCCATGGCTGAAATATCCTAATGGTAACGTTCACTATGTTCATCGCTTACTACTTTCAGATTTTTAGAGAAAAAGTCCAAATGAGAATCCAAAAAATGAATTTTGAGTGACATGTTACATCCTAGTGCTTTATAGGTCGTCAAAAGTTCACTGATCAAGTCTTTGTAGTTTTCAGCTTTATTGTTTCCAAGAAAATCTTTAACCACATTTTTTGTTCAAAGACAGGGTCTTTAATTAATTCTCTAATTTGTGGTCCAACCAATATTCCCTCTTTATTTTAGCATCACTAATTTTAGAGAACTTTTTTTTTCAAATATAAATATCGTTCGCCAGCTTTGTCCATCGCTTTGATAATATTTTTGATAAGACCTAGTTTTATGTGTAGTGGTGGCAACAGTACATTTTATGGTTTCACCAAAGGTGGAAACAAAACGTTTTTTTGCCCAGGAGTAAATGAGCTACGTTTTGGCCAATCTTTTTTAATGTAATGATTTTTTCTATTTCTACTGCCTTATTCACAAAGTAAGCAGCAATATTTTGTGTAACCAAGTTGTAGCCCTAATAAAATAGCAGTCACCTTCAAATCTCCACATATTTTCCAAGAATGCATACAATATTTTATTTTCTCTAAAAGTAGCTTCATGTTATCATATGACTTTTTCATGTTAGTGGCATGGGCTACTGGGACAGACGGAATTTTGTTTCCATTATGCAAATGTAAATAGTCGCCAGTCTGTATTGGTATAGTTGGTGTTCCCTAATAAATTCATTACAGAATTAACGTCATTACAGTAAATAAGGTCACCTTCCTGAGAGAAATAACTTCTAAACTCATCATCACTATTGCGGAAATAGAAAATTCTCGTTTCTGAATGAAATAAATTCCATCCTTTAAATCTAGATGATAAAACTTCAGCTTGCTTTTTGGATAAACTCAAATCACGGAGTCGTTTAAACCACCTTGTGTTATTAAATGTGTGGTGTAAAAGAAGTGCTAGGTTCGTAAGTGTAATCTCTCATGTCCTCTTGAGTAGGAGGTAAGCTCAACGACACGTTGGATTCATGTCATTGTACACTTTGTGAAGGTGTTGGTACAGGCATCACTTCACTGGTGGGGACCGGTCCCCTTGCAGATGGTAAGCTTGAATACTTGATTGCTTGTTTAGTTTATTACTGAGGCCCTTAATTGCAGTCAAGCAAAAATAACAGTTTGATGTGTGATTTATGCGTTTTGGTAACATATTTTTTTTTTTAAATAAATATACAAATAAACCATATTTAGATTGTATTAGGATGAACCATCATCAGAAGAGCCAAAAATCAGAAAATGATTCTTCGTCTACGTTAATAACAATTGGTGGCACCGGTACATCAAGTATGTTCTCTTTTTGCTAGTATTCTTTGATTATATTTTCTCTATGTGTTATACAACTAATCCAGTTTTCTTTGGTAACTATCTGGAGAGCTGCCTTCCAACCAGATATTACTGCGTTATCATCGTGCCTCGCCTCACTTACAATGTTTTTATTAAAAAAACGTCTGCACTGAACCCACATCAATTCTATGGCATTAAATATACAGTGGTAGGGAGGCAATCTTAAAACTTGATGACCCATTTCAGCAATTAGTTCATCTGTAGCATACGGCAAGTTTATTTTGTAATTTTTGATAATTTTTAACAACTCACATTTTAGACCATTTTCTGGGAAATTAATCTACTTACTTCGCAACGAATTGATGTTTTCTCCTCTTCTTGTCGATTCATTCGGTACACTTTCACTTAGTCTAGAATGATATCGTGCATTATCCATAATGATTAAAGACGGCCTTTCGAGCTTCGGCAGCAGTTTTTCTCTCAGCCATTTTTCAAAAAGTTCTGCGTTCATATTATCGTGGTAGTCATAACTCTTTTTTTTTTGTGGAAAAGACAAGCTCACTCCCATCTATAAATTCGTTGCTATTGCCGGCGTGAACGATGATGTATCTTTTTCCAGCGGCTGCTTTTTTGTTCCATAGAGATCGAGGATTTTCTTCATGTCAAGTCCGTATGCTGCACAACGTCTAGGGGAGCATCAGAAGTCATATTGGCAACATACTCTCTCAAAAACTTAACTCGTTTTGATATTATTTCTGGTTTTTTTTCCATTGTCAATTTTGTATTTGAATCCTAATTGTTTCATAATTAAACTAAGTGTCGATCTGCTGCAGCTTAAAATTTATTTTGATTCCAGCTGTTTACGTATCATGTCCTAAGTAACATGCTTTCCTTTTACAATTAGGTCATGAATAACTTTTCGTATCTCACTTTTCTCGGACTCTCTCAAGTCTCTGGTCTTTGGAGCTCTTCTTATCCTCGTATGCTCTTTTTTAGCACCATCAATGCCTTCTTGTTTTATACTGGCTACCGTTCTCAAACTTAGTTTTAGTGCCTCGGATGCACACTTAACAGACAAACTTGTCAATGAGTTTTCTTTTTTATTTTGGAAATAATCAAGAACATTTAATACTAACTTCCGACTTTGACCATTCAATACTTCTCGTGGCATTTCGAATTTTTACTTGTAATATCTATATATATATATATATATATATATATATATATATATATATATATATATATATATATATATATATATATATATATATATATATATATATATATATATATATATATATATATATATATATATATATATCAAGGATTTTCTACAGCTGACGGTCTTCCTTCTCTCAGCCTTTGATTCCATCCGTTTCTATCTTCCCAGTGTCCATCTGTTAGACCCCTGTCCTCCATAGCCTCGTCCACATCGTCTCTCCACGATCGTCCGAGTCTTCCTCTTTTTCTTCTCCCTATAGGGCTCCACTCCGTTATTTTCTTTATCCACCTATTATCTTCGCTCCGTCTTCTGTCTCCATACCATTTTAATCGTTTTTCTTCAATGGTGTCTATTGCGTTCTCTTTGATGTTCATTCTGCTTCTTATTTCTTGATTCGTTATTCTCTCCATACGTGCCACTCTACAACATCTTCTCCAATATTCCATCTCTACCGCGTTAATTTTAGATTTATTTCTTTTGTTGATCGTCCATGTTTCTGACCCGTATGTCATTATGCTTTGTATTATTGATTCGTATATGCGTGTTTTGTTTCTCTTTGTAATGTGCTTGTTCCACAGGATCGAATTTAATTGTCTTATGCGTGTCCGCGTTTGTCCTAATCTAGCTTTAATCTCTTCTTTTGATCTTGCGTTTCTTGAAATGATGGTTCCTAAATATTTAAATCTATCGGTTCCTCTGATTATTGTTTCGTTATCAACTTCTAGATCAGAGGTGTCAAACTCAATTTTGCAGAGGGCCATATATTAAATTTAGAATGTGTAGGCGGGCCAGATTCAAATAAAAAAAATGTACTGAATTATTATAACATTTTATTTATTTAATTATATAGTATATAATATACGGTTGTTAAAAATTATATCAAAGTTATAAAAGAGGGTAATTATTTTGAGCTCGAGGATCCAGATACCTGACTTCTCTTGTTTTTAACAAGCTCATTGATGTTAGGTATCATATTCGTTGTAGTTATTTCAAGAATTGATTGGAGATGTTCATTCGAAAGTCTTGTGCGATGTTTGTTCTTATTTATTTTCATGACCGAAAACATCTGCTCACATAAATAGGTGCTACCAAACATGCAGAGAATGCGTGCTGCATGCTTTTTTAATTCCGGGTAGTTATCCAAACTCTTGAAATATTGTGTATAAAATGTAAGAGCGTTTATCTCTTTAAATTTTTCTTTCAAAATACTGTCCGATTGAAGATCTATCAACTCCATTTGCAAATGAACTGGTGCCTGTGAAGCTTCAAAATTGAATGGATTGTTGAAAATTGGGAATTCCATTTCATTCATTTTGTGAAAGTCTTCAAAACGATTGTTGAATTCCGTGATCAAATTTTGCAGAAGTTGAGAATATTGATCCAGTTTTTTTTGGTTCACTGTGCCAAATGATTTTAAATGAGGGAAATGATCCAAAGTTTGATTTTTTACCTGATTTTCCCACAGCCTCAACTTTGTTTCAAAGGCTTGAATACATGAATACATTTGAGTGACAAACAGATTTTTACCCTGTAACTTTACATTCAGATCAGTCCAGTGTTTATTCATATCTACTAAAAAGGCACAATCAACCCACCAGTCATTGTTATAATCAATTGGGTTGCCTTTTTCTAACATGAAAGCTTGAATAGGGTCACGTAATGCAAAAAATTTTTCTAAAACTACTCCTCGACTGAGCCAACGAACTTCGGTGAAGTAAGGAACATCAGAAAACTTTTCTTCCAAATCTTGTAAAAAGTGCCTGAACTGTCGGTGATTTAGTCCTCTGCTCCTTATAAAATTTACTATTTTAATTATAGGTTGCATGACATGGTCCATTTTTAAATGTTTGGATGCCAATGATTCCTGATGAATTATACAGTGAAATTCCACAAAATTCCCTGATGTTTTCTGTTTTAATTTAGTTACACCGCCCGAATGTTTGCCAGCCATGGCAGGAGCGCCATCCGTAGTTGTGCTGCTAAGTATATTCCAGTCGAGTTCATATTCTGCTATCAAATGCTCAATTGCAGAATAAATATCATTTGCTGTTGTAGTACCTGTCAATGGAACGCACTTTAATAGTTCTTCAGGTATTTCAAAGTTACTGTTAATACCTCGTATAAAAACAGCAAGTTGAGCTGTATCAACAGTATCAGTGCTCTCGTCAACAGCCAGTGAAAAGTTTGTAAATTCCTTAATTTTCTCCTTCAGTTGAAGAACCAAATTTTGAGATAAATCATTTATTCTTGAAGCAACAGTGTTTCTTGACAGCGAAATATTTTGAATTATTGACTTTTGAAATGGAAATGAAAGATCGGCAACTTTCAACATACAGTCTTTAATAAAATCACCATCAGTGAAAGGTTTTGATCTCTTCACGATTTCTAATGCAATAATAAAACTTGATTTCAGGGCATCTTCGTTCTCAGTATTAACTTTAGTAAACATCGTTTGTTGACCTTGAAGTTTAGATTTTAAAGATGACAATGTGTCCATTCTTATTTTTTCAGTGTAACAATCGAATTTTGATTTATGATTCGTATCATAGTGTCTCTTCAAGTTAAACTCCTTACAAACAGCAACTGTTTGATTGCAAATCAAACACAGTGGTTTACCTTTCCATTCTATGAAAATATATGCAATGTCCCATTTAGACTGAAAAACTCTGCACTCACTATCAACTTTACGTTTTTGTGACATTATGCCAAAATCGTAACAGTTATGGAACTCGACACAACAATTATGGATATCGCACGCGCACGACACAAACAAATGCACAGTACCTTCACAAACACTACTTCGCAGTACAACTAAAATCCTTCTCCGACCGTATCGCTTCGATTACTCGACTCACACTCAACTGACTCACGTCGCGCCGACGCACTCCTTTTATAATATCGATAAGGAAGGTTCTAGTCTAGACTCGAAGCGCGTGGAAGATTCTATTGTTCTCAACAAAAATAATAGGGTATTTTCGTTTGTTGCTAAGAGATGGCGTTACTGTCTATCTCTCTCGCTTGTCAAGGCGCTGCCCTTGAAATTACTTATAAATGTAGTGTGCGCATTTTAAAACTTCCGTAGAGGAATCGAGTGAAGTCTAAAAGCTCTAAAAAACATGATTCTTCTTTCTGTAACACATTCCGATCGCGGGCCTTATTGATACGTCCCGGGGGCCGGATGCGGCCCGCGGGCCGTATCTTTGACATCCCTGTTCTAGATTCTCCACGTTCCCCTCCTTTGTTGTTAGATATTCCGTTTTATCAAAGTTTATTGCTCATCCTGCTTTAGTGTATTCTTCTTTCAGTTTTTTTTACCATATAACTGAGGTCTTCCTCATCTTGCGCTATGATTACTTGGTCGTCTGCGAAACTTAGAGTATATAAGTAATCTTCTCGTATTGGGACTCCCATTCTACTGCATTTTTGCTTCCATTTTTTTAATGTTTGTTCGAGGTATATTTTGAATAGTGTGGGGGATGTAGAGCATCCTTGTAATGGGCCTTTTGATGTTTGGAGTCTCTTCCCTATTTTATGTCCTATTTTTATGTTCACTGTGTTCTTTTCGTAGAGAGCATTTACTGCGTATATTAGTTCTTTGTCAATGCCTATTTCTTTCATTGCGTTTCATAATCTTTGTCTTGGTACTGAGTCATAGGCTTTTCTTATGTCTATGAAGGCTAAATGAACTTCTCTATTCTTTGCCAGTTTTTTTTTCCATTGTTTGTTTTATAGTGTATATGTGGTCTATACATGATTTTCCGGCCGTAAAGCCTGCTTGGTCTTCTCCAATCTTTTCTTTTATATTTTCCTCTATGATATTTTTAATAATTTTTTCCATACAATCCCATACTCGATATTATGCTTAGACCTCTATAGTTTGTGCATTTTCTGCGATCTTCCTTTTTAAATATAGATACTATATAGGCTTTTGACCATTCCTCTGGTATTTTTTCTCTATTTATCGCTCTGTGGAACATGTTTCTCAGCATTCGATGTAATTTATTAGACCCGTACTTAATCATTTCATTTACCACACCCCCAGGCCCTGCAGATTTATTATTTTTGAGTGTTTTATTGTCTTCTTTACTTCTTCATAGCTTAGTTCTATGTCTTTTTTTTTCCTTATTCTGTTCTTCTTCAGAGTTCTCTTTCTGGAATTCTTGTCTGTCTTCTGTTAGCAGCTTCTTATAATATTCTTCCCACTCGCTTTCTGGGATATACTCTATATACATCTTCTCTCTATTGTTGGCCCTTAATGCTTTAATTATTCTCCATGACTCTGTGCTTCTAGTTCCTCCTATATATTGTTCTACATGTTCGCACGATTTTTCCCATCTCTCGTTCTTTTCTTTGTTTATCATCCTCCTCGTTTCTGCATTTTTCGCTTTATATTTCTGTAGATCTTCTTCTGATTTTGTATTCAGCCATTTTTCGTATAGTCTTTTTTTCTCCTTTATAGATTCTTTGGTTTTTTCACAGATTCTAATTTTATGTTTCTTATTCTCGTTGTCTTCCTTACCTAATGCTTCTAGGGCCGCCTGTTTGATGTATTCTTTTATGTGGTCATACATCTGTTAGAGTAGTTAAATTCATTTAATTTTGATCTAATCGTCGTCTGTATAGGTCTCTTATCGTTTCGTCTTGCAGTAAGTGTATTTTGTATTTTATTTCTTTGTCTGCTTATTTCTGTTTTCTTTATCTATTGTTCCTTTTTGCTTTATTGCCTTGTACCACGGTACTTTTATATTTGCTATTAATAGTCTATGGTCTGTTCCACATTCTGCCCCTCTCTTTACTTTACTTTTATTTTGATAGTGGTATCGTTTTTAATTATAATGTAGTCTATTATTGATTTTAAGTTTCGTGTTTCTTGCATCCAAGTATATTTGTCGATGTCTTTGTGTTTGTAGAATCCGTTTGTTATTTTGAGGCCGTTTAGTTCACACAGCTCTATTAGTCTCTCTCCGTTGTCGTTAGTAATGTCTTCTCCGAATGGTCCTACGGTATTGTCCTTTGTTTTCCTTCCT
This sequence comes from Pachyrhynchus sulphureomaculatus, assembly GCA_019049505.1. Classification (NCBI taxonomy): domain Eukaryota; kingdom Metazoa; phylum Arthropoda; class Insecta; order Coleoptera; family Curculionidae; genus Pachyrhynchus; species Pachyrhynchus sulphureomaculatus. Next base: position 21,358,981 of record CM032446.1, read on the forward strand.
GTTCTCCCATTCAGATCTCCCATTATTATTAATTCTTGGTTTTTCTTTACTTTTTGTATTTCTATTTCTAGTGTTTCCATGAAGTTATCTTTTTCTCCTATAGTGCTGTCTTCTGTTGGGCCGTACTTGTAATATCTCTATCGACAAATAATAACAAACAAATTCAAATGCGATCCTGTTTTATAGTAGAAACTCCTGTCATTAGCGGCTAATTGGTGCTATCTCTGTCGAGTGTACGATTCCGGGGAGTAATAGACAAAGGTAGAACATTCGCAGATAATTGGGTGGGACTTGCCATTCTTAGCATACGAGTAAAAGCAGGTGCAATAGTTAGGCACCTTCTCTCTCGGTTTTATGGCCGACTATGCCATTACAAATCGTACGGACTTTATAACTGCTTCAAGTAGATTAAGTTAGATTAAAGTAATATTGCCAGAGCTGACAACACTTACTTTTAACCAAATCGTAACTCATCGTTTGCAGTCGCACTTCTTCGAGTCCACTGTTAATGTTGGATCGCGTTTAGATGTAAACATGCGAAGCTATCACTTTTTTTGAAGCTTAGTCACGTACATATTTAACACTCTGAATAGTTTATGTAGGCCTACGTTTTAACATTAGATCCCCTTATTAAAAATTCTAAATTAATTTTAGGTTTCAAGTTTTAGTAAAGTTTTAAAATTTTATAACAAACCACCAGCTACTATGGTTCCATATTTTCCGACGTTAGAAAGTGATATTATGGTGTCGCCTAGAATTGCATCTGAGATATCAACGATAATGCATTCTATAACGTTTATGAAAGCTTATGAAAAATGGTCCTTTGAAGAGCTCAGGCTTTCGGATTATGAAGCTAATAGAAAAGGTACAATATTTTGATTAAAAATAATAAAAATGCAAAGTTCACAAGAACCTCGTTTTAATATATATTGTTTGTATATACTTATAGACAAAAATTCGGTCAAAATATGCCTTCATATGTTCCCAACATCGAATGGGAACAGCTATAACTTCCGCGGGTTACACAGCTTATACTACATGGGGTGAAAGTTCCGAAACTTTCCCAGAAATGGCAGCACAAACATAAACGCCCTATGATTTTCAGATTCGTGTAAAATCTTTGTGCCATTTTGCCTATTAATTTGCGAGTTACAGTTGTTTAAGTGACGCCACTTTTGATTTTTGCAAAACGATGGAACAAAAAAAATTTCGTATCTTGATTAAACATTGTCCTAACAAACGGAGAAAGACATCCACGCCATATATTAGACGTAAGAAGCTTGACATCATCAAACGTAGGAAGTGATCATAATTTAGTTATGTGTAAACTAAGGTGAAACATAAGAAACACAAAGCAACACCAAAATAAGGAACTGGAAATAAAGATAAGAATAGAAAATCTACAACCTGTACCAGAGAAGACTGAAAGAAAAAATCAGAATAAATCAAATAAATGACCATGATAACGTAAATGACGGTTGGTTGACAAATGTATTAGAAGCTGCATATGAGTCATTAGGGACTAAAATTGTCGATAAAAATAAAAAATGGAGAGCAAAAACACCATGGTTCAGTGCAGAAATCAAAGAGAAATGCCGTGAAAAGAAAGAGAGCCATCTAAGGTACAGGTCAATTAGGACAGATGAAGCCTACCAAAGAAATACAAACGGAAACCTACGAAATACCAGGTGTACAAGTATGAAATGCGGATTTTTTTTTTCTAAAAAAAACATGTTAAATTCGGAGGAATGATAAAAAGTGCTTTATTCAAAGTATGCTCCATCGCTTGTTATACATTTTTCCTATCTTTCGGGCAATTTGTGAATACCACGCCAGTAAAAATCTTCCCCTTTTGCTGCGGACCATTCATCGAGCCATTTTTTCACATTTTCGTACGAACCAAAGCGCTGCTCAGCAAGTGCGTGACCTATCGATGCAAACAAGTGGTAATCGGAAGGAGCCAAGTCTGGTGAGTAAGCCGCATGGGGTAGAACTTCTCAGCTGAGTGCTTCAAACGTGTCGCAAACTGGTTTTGCAGTATGTGATGGAGCATTGTCATGAAGAAAAATGACTTTGTGTGACAATTGTTGTTGGTAACGTTTAGTATTAACCGTTTCCCCAAGTTTATAACAGCTCATGATAGACCACGCCCCTCTGGTCCCAGCAAACACAGAGCATCGTCTTTCTGCCAAAGCGATTCGGTCTTACGGTCGATGTGGATGGTACGCCTGGGTCTACCCATGATTTTTTGCGCTTGGGATTCTCAAAATAAATCCACTTTTCATCCCCTGTAACTATACGATGCAAAAACGACTTCCTTTTGTACCGAGCGAGCAAAATGTCAAACGTGTTTTTGCGCTTTTCTATTTGCCTGTCGGTATGATTCAACAGCAGTTTTCTTCAAATGAAAACAAAAAATTAATGCTGTAAGCGAATGCTCTTTGTTCGGTATAAATTTCGACATATTGAACACAACAACACAAGACTATGCACACACTTTTCCAATTTATTACTCGTGCGCGTCTGACACTTGTTGATGACACAACAAAATGGCGCAGTGTCAAATCTTTATAACACAAACTGCATTGGTGCACCATCTGTTTTCTGAAATCCGCATTTCATACTTGTACACCTGGTATTAAGATACAAATTTAAAGAATATTCAGCCGTTAATTATAAATATAATATTATTTATTTTCTTGTCTATTAGCGCAGACTACACACTTAATTTGACTAGATTTTTAACGATATTGAGAAGGCTAGTGGACCAGGGAATTTTTTAAATTTCGGAAGCCTGATAACACTATACATGCGATCAAGCCGTTAGCAGTTTATCTAATTAACCAATTTTCAGGACAGGTTAGATGTATGATCGTGTTTTAATGTAAATATTCGACGGCTAGGTAGATAACTTTTAAAAACACCCCCGTAGTAGTATAGGTAACGCGCTTCTGGACCACTTGTCGTACCGACAAACCCTGTCTGCAATTTTGTAACCATACGTTATTTTTTAGCACAAAATTTACATACATCTAACCTTGCCTTCTACTATAAGGACCTTTTGACCAACTACTTTTCAACCCCTGTTTTCGACAAAAACAACCCACATTTACACGAATGAGGACCTTTTACACACTCGTTTAGGCCTTTTTGACCACTTTTCAACAAAAAACGACCCTATTCACACATATTGGACACATTTTACTACCCTTTTTCACACATTTTACACAAAAAAACAATAAGGCCTTTTTGATAACAACCCGTATAGGAAATATTATGTTACAAAAACAACTTATGCGGACGCTAAACACACAAATTCAAATGCCAGGACAATTTCACCATCCCACCTTTTTGCCTGAATTCAATCAAAAAATAACGTAACACACCGAGAAAGTTTAACGTTACGACAAGTGGTCCAGAAATACAGCTCCCATTTAAACCCATGCTAAAAAATGACGTATGGTTACAAAATTGCAGACAGGGTTTGTCGGTACGACAAGTGGTCCAGAAGCGCGTTACCTATACTACTCCCGGTATCAAATTAAAAATTTACAACTGACAGACTTGCAGTATGTTAGTTGTAACGCGTCCGCTCTAATTTGTGTTTGGTAGATGCGATTCTAGCGATTCAATAAAAAATCGGTAGAGGGAACCTTTATCTATGACGTATTTTAGTAAAACTATCAGTCGATTATAAACTTTTGTCGAAATCACGTAAAATCCAAAACGAGTAACTTGTTTGCGCGTCGGTTCGAGACGGTCTTTCTTTGATCTCATCCAAAGGGGCCTAAAATGACATGTCCCGCTGCCGCTAAAGTCCGTTTGTTTGGAGTTGATAGCACACAACATGGGTTATAAATATTAAAATGCCATAAACCATAAGCGTCCGAATTTTCTGTATCAATTATTTGCATTTTTAGTGTTCCGTATGGAACACTTATAAGATCACTTCGGTGTCTGTCCGTCTGTCTGTCCGTCTGTCACACCCGATTTTCTCTGAAACTATTTGTCATAGAAAGTTGAAATTTGGTAATAATATCGCAATTGATGGCCTCATCAGAGCCATGTAGTTTTAAAAGTTAAATTTTGACTTAAGGGGTTAGTTTTTGGGGGGTGAAATCGGAAGTGAAAAAAAATTTTTTTTACTAGGTAATCGAGTGTGATGTCAAATGAAAGCTTGTAAAAATACGAGTAAAAAATATACATATAATGTAATACTTGCGCGCACTTTTCTTTGTATTATTTTTAAAAAATCGCGAAAAATCGCTGTCCACCAGCCTTATCTCGAAAAGTACTTATCAAAAAATTTTGAAAAAATTCTGGAATATTCTCCACGGGGTGTAAATTGAACGAAAATTATCACAAGTGCATTACCTGTAATAATTTATCTGGTATATATAAAAAACAGAAATTTCAAGGTCATCAATTTTCAGTAAAGATTGGAAATAAACTTTGTTGAAAACTCATTTGGGGTGTGTTTTGTGAAGTCACTGATCATTTTATACTTCCGTTACAACATTTTTTATTTTAAAAGTAATCAACGTACGGAACGCTAATTGCGCAAGTTCAACTTGCACTTGACCGGTTATTAGTTTTAATTACCTTTGTTTTCTATCTCTATACAAAAGTGCGACCTTTTCTAAAAAATATTTTATTACATGCCTTCTAAACTTTACAATAAGCTATATAAATTAACGCATTTCAAAGTTTATTTTAATGACTGTAATGAAAGACTTATTTTTATCAAATTTCCACTTTATTTAGTTTTACTGAAACTGTATGACGCGTTCCGCTATACTATAGCTTCGTCTGATACAAAGTGATATTTGAATACGGTTTTCGGTTTTCTTTATTGAATTTAAGTTAGGCTATGCCTCTTACTTATATTTATGACAGATTATATTCCTATACTACTTAACCTAGGTTCTATACAGTAATCCTAATTAACTTAACCTAGGACATTGGAATTTAAAATACATTTGTTGACTAATCTAACTTAACTAGAGCTTAATTCTAAACTAATCTAGAACTTAATTCTAAACTTAATCTAGGTTACAATCTTCATGGGGGTGGGGGAGGGCCATCGTCTTCGTCGGATATGGGGTCAGAAGGTCTTGGATAGTGATGGCGGGCGTTGGCGGGCACGTGGAATGCGCTCCTTATGGTGGCGTTTGGGTGTTGTAGCGCCTTTGCGAAGAACTTGATGTTGGTGGACCTCATGTGTGCCTTGATTGTTGGCACACCGAGGTCTCTATGCAATTGACGGTTTCGGACGAACCATGGGGCTCCCGTGATCATCCTCAGGGCCTTGTTCTGTACTGCCTGAAGTTGAGCTCTGCGTGTCTTGGTGAGTTTAGACCAAGTAGGGCAGGCGTGTGTGAGTCCTGCCCTCACGATGGTTTTATAAATTAGCAGCTTGATTTTTGGTTGCAACTTACTGGACCGGCTGATGATTGGGTACAGCTTGCCCAGTAGTTGCTTGGCTTTCCTTGAGGCAGCACAGACCTGGTCTTTCCAGATGAGGTGTTTGTCATACTGGATTCCCAGGTACTTGATGGTGGTTGCCCATTGGATGCGGGATCCCTGGAGCTGGAGTTGTCCATAAGGAGTGCCGTTGCCTTTGGCGAAGACGATGGCCTGTGTCTTACATGGGTTTAGCTGGATCTTCCATCGGTCGAACCAGGGGGCGAGGACGTTCAGGTGGCGCTGCAATCTACTGGTGATGATTCTGTAGCTGCTGGATTCTGCTATGATGGCTGTGTCGTCAGCATACAGGAGTAGGGTAGTCTGATCCGTTTTTGGAATGTCGGCCGTGAAAATGTTAAAGAGGTGGGGGGAGAGGACGGAGCCTTGAGGGACTCCGGCTCTAATGGCCTTGACTTCGGAGGTGGCCTTATCGACTCTGACTTGGAATGTTCTGTCAGAGACGAAGGATTGAATGAGTTTGTTAATGAAAAGGGGGTAGCCGTGTCGGATCAGTTTCAGAATGAGGCCTTCGTGCCAGACTCGGTCGAAGGCCCTTGCTACATCGAGAAACACAGCTCCAACTTTGTGACGTTTGTTGAAGCTGTTGGAAATGGTTTGGGCGAGTTTCGTGGTGTGATGGATGGTGCCATGAAGGGGCTGGAGGCCATACTGTTCGTCAGGGACAACACGGAGCGCTGTGGACTTTGCTCTGACGATTTCGAGGATGACTTTTTCAGCTGTCTTGCCAAGGCCTGGAAGTAGGCTGATTGGCCGATAGCTGCTTGCCTCGTGGGATGGAGAGCCTGGTTTTTTGATCATAATGACCTCAGCTTTTTTCCAGTAGAGTGGAAAATAGCTGAGTCTCAGTATGCTGTTAATGATATTGGTGGCTTCTGAGATCTGTTTCTTGGGGAGTTTTTTGAGGGCTTTATTTGTGATTTTATCATGACCTGGGGCTTTTCGGATTGAGTAAAACGAATGATCTCATTAACAGCGGAGGGGGTTGTGAAATACGTATTGCGAGGGGGCTGGGCAAGATTTAGGGTCTGTATGGTTGTAGCGACCCTAAGATCACGGGCTGGGTCGGGATGGGCAGGAGTGTTAGGAGAAAACTGTTCCTCTAGCAGATCTGCCAGAAGGTCAGCCTTCTCCTGGGTTGTGGAGGCTGTGGTGCCGGCGTGGGTGAGGGCTGGAATGGACCTTGGCTCGTCATTGGAAAGAGCTTTTGCCATTTTCCAAAGAGAACAGTCCTGGGTAGTGAGGGATTCTACTTTGGACTCCCACCTGCTGCTGTGGAATTCAGCAAGTGAGTCTTTCACCTGCTGCGTTGCTTGATTTGCGAGCCTTTTGAGGCGGGGGTCTCCCGTCCTGAGGGCTCTTCTGAGCAGCCGGTTTTTATCCCTGATCTGCTCTTTGATAGCTGGGGGTAGTCTACCTTGAGAAGAGACTGGTTGGGTTCGTGACGTTGTGGCCTGGGCAAGGGCTGTCTGGATATCAGCAGTCAGTTTATTGACTGTGAATCCAGATCCTGGGTTGTGGAAATTTTTGGGATGGGACCCGTGGTCGCCAGGAGGCGTTGGAAGTGGTGGTCCCAGTCTGTGCTGGAAGTGGTGACTGTGGCATTCATTTTGTCGGCCGGATTTCCCAGTGAAAAAATGACCGGTAGATGGTGATATTTGAATATTAGTGTTGTTACAATTTATACAAATACCCTAAGGTAGATAGGTAATAAAATTAATACGATATGCTAATGAATATTGCTTGGAAATCTATTCTGAATATTACTTGTATAAATTGAGTAAAGGTGAGTTACCATGGGCCAGACAGGTATCTTTTTGTTCGTTTAAGATTATGTCTGAATTTTTAATTTCTTTATTTCTAAATTTTCTAATAGGTTTAATTTTACGCCTTTGTTTTGTATGTGCAGAATTTTAAATTTATCGTCAAAAAGATGATTTGATTCTGTTAAATGATTACTGTACGCTGAGTCGTTTTTGTTTTTTAAATAACTTCTTTTATGTTCTGAAATCCGAGTTTCAAATGAGCGACCTGTCTGACCTATGTAACTTTTATGACAAGAACCACAATTCAACTGATACACTCCAGATTTTTTTTGATCTATTTTATTTTCCCTTTGCGTTTTTAATGAATTTTCCTAACGAGTTGTTTGTTCTAAAAGCTATGTTGATATTATATTTGTTTAAGTGGTTTTTAATTTTAAAATAGGTTAAAATATTATATTTTTTCCCTGTGTTTTCTTCCTTGGGGTATATTAAAGAAATAGCTTTATTTTTTTAATTTTTTGTTTAGAATTGAGTCTAAGGTGTCAGGAGAATATCCGTTGTTAACAGCAATTTGTTTTATTAGATTTAATTCTTTATTAAAATCATCTACAGATAAGGGGACACTTACAAGTCTATGCAACATACTGTGGTAAGCTGCCAATTTGTGTTGTAGGGGGTGAGCTGATTTTATGTTTATTGTAGTATCTGTATGTGAGGGTTTGTGAAAAATAGAGAATTTGCGTTTGTTGTAATGTCTGGTTATCGTTAAGTCAAGAAAATTAATTTTATTGTCGACTTCTAGTTCCATAGTGAATTTAATATTTTTATGTATTCAGTTTATATAGTTAAAAACATTGTCAAGTTGACGCTCTGTACCATTAAAACAAGCAAAGATGTCGTCTACATATCGATACCAATACAAAAATGATTTGCTAAATTCTTGTCGATGTATTTGTTTTTCTAGGTTATCCATGAATATTTCTGCTAAAAGCGGGCTAAGTGGAGTACCTATTATGAGACCCTCAGAACTATTATAAAACGTATTATTAAAGTAAAAATAATTTTGATTGCGGCTCGTGTTTAATAAATTTAGTATGTCTTGTATAATGATATTAACTTTATTTTTGATTAGGAATGTTTTTATGATTTTTACTGTTTCATCCGGGGGTATGCTAGGGAAAAGGTTTTGGACGTCAAATGATATTAGTTTTGAATTATCTGGTAAAAAGACGTTGGAAATTTTTTCCATTAATTCTAACGAATTTTTTATTGTGTAAGTTGGGGTGAAGTTAATGTTAGTTTTAATGGTATCTGTGAGAAATTTTGAGAATTTGTAAGCTGGGGCCGATATGTAGGAGGCTACAGGTCTAATAGGATGATTTTCTTTATGTAATTTGACTAATGAGTAAAGTAGAGGGGGCTGATGATTCATGACTGTTAATTTTGAGATTTGGTTGTCTGATATGATGCTAGAAGCTTTACCTAACGCTGTTCTAATATCTTTCTTGAATTTTTTTGTCGAATCTTTTAGTAATATTTTGAAATTTCCTTTCTTAATAAATTCTAATGTTTTGTCTATATATTGTTGTTGATCTATAGCGACTATTGTGTTACCCTTATCTGCTTTTGTCAAGGGAAAACAAAATAGATAAAAAAAAATCTGGAGTGTATCAGTTGAATTGTGGTTCTTGTCATAAAAGTTACATAGGTCAGACAGGTCGCTCATTCGAAACTCGGATTTCAGAACATAAAAGAAGCTATTTAAAAAAAATAACCGGTCAATTGTCCAGGAGACTTAGCATTTTGCTGCCGATTTTGAGATAATAAGCTATAAATTAGTGTATACCTTCGTTTTGGCATTGTTTATGTGTAGTCAAAAGTCACCGATGATAGCTTGTTCGGTTCATCAAAAAAAACGAACGAACGGTTCATCACAAAAATTGGTTTTTCAACAATATCTCGTTTTTTATGCTCTAAATCACTTTGGGACCTATTATAAAAGTTGTAGAGCATAAAATTCTCTACAAGATTGGTCTCAGGTATTTTTTTCTAAGTCTAACCGTCTTTGAAATAGAGCGCGGAGAGTAGGAAGTATTTGGTCGTATGCATGATAACGCTACGTTAGCTGCATAATGCAATACGTTGTGCAGTTTATACGTTAATAATTTACTAAAAATGTTTAAATAATCAACGAATTTCAATTATTTACTTGAAAATAAATGATATTTGTTTATAATATTTAGAAATAACATGTGTTTGATTAAATTTAGTAAATATTAGCTTAATTGCATTCTCATTATATTTTTATTTTCTCTGCTATGAAGTTGTAGAGATTTTCAAAATCGTTCTCCGAATTATTTATAATAAACGGATGGAATCATACTACTTTATGGCAGGATCTATGTAGTCAATTACGGACCGTATAATTTCCAAAAATGTTGGGTCCCTCATAGATACAATGCAGGTACATTTGCACTAATCAGTTTTAAATTTCGGTGATTTGTGCGATGTCGTAAATTTACAGTTTCGAGCGGATGATAATTCTAATTTATGGAGCTTATGCATATTATAATTTGAGAAATTTTAATATATACATAGAAAGTATTCGGATTAGTTAGTCTAGGGACTGCTCTGTAAAACCAATCAGCGGTGTGCACCACCAAGCAGCCATCCCCCTCTATTGAGTGGTTGCAAGAGAGCGAAAATACGAGAATATAAGTTCAAGAATTTTACCTTCTTAAGGCATTAGTGCGTGAAGCTTCGAAGAGCTAGAGTTTCTTCAAATTCACGTATATTCTCATATATTCTCTCTATACATCTTTACGATCAATGTGTGCGCGTATGTGTGTCGTCGACTACCTGTGTAATAGTTCACGTGTTATAGACGTAGAGGGCCACGCTTGACAGAGGGGGGCCTCTACCAACGGTCTTTTATGTTTTCATATAGTGAGTTGGGACAGATGTTACATAAGACTTGTACCGTTCTCAAGGCTTCTCCTTTTATTTAGTTTCACTAGACTTCTCTTCAGTGTAAAACTGAATTTTGGCAAATACAGACATACGATTTCGGGTAAAATGGCTGAATTGTGTTTTATATGTGAAAAGTTACTATCAGATGACAAAACTGTGAATGTTTCGCGTGGCTTACAAGTTTTAAAAAATGCAAGTATTCAAAGAAATGACGGTAAAATTGACTATTTGAACACTTTAAGTTCTGTAAAAGTGCATATTAACTGCAGGAAACAGTACACCAGTGAACATAGTATAACTGCATATAAGCGACGCCTGAAAAGATGATGAACCTTCGACATCAAGTTCACCTCGTAGACTAAGAACTGAGCCTTTTGACTTCGCAAAATTGTGCTTGATTTGTGGCCAAACAGCTGATGAAGGAGAAGAAAAACGTAAACATCAAAAGTATAAGCGCGTCATTAGTAAGGCACAAACTATAAATATGAAAGACAATATAATTAAAAGAGCAGTTGAACGAGGTGATTCTTTTGGAGAATTAGTGAAAAGTCGCGTAATTAGTGAATTTGACTTGATTGCTGCCGGAGCAAAATATCACACTATTTGCATGACTAAATTCTTTCATTCAAAGCCGTCTAAACATGAAGAGCCGAGCCGAAAAGATGAAATCGAAGTAGCAATGCAAGAAATTTTTTCTTTTATTGAAAATAACGAAGATTCACAATTTACATTGAAAGAGCTTCGAGATGTCCCTACGCAGTATTTGCCCGATGATGCTACTATTATTTCCAATTTAAGACAGAAATATTTAACTAATATAGTAATCACGGTGAAGAATAGATCATTCACTATTATAAGTTTTCGCGACACGCAAGCTGATTTATTATCACAAAAGTGGTATGAAAATAAAAAAAAAAACTCCGGAAGAAGAACATTTTTAGTAAATTATTAACGTATAAACTGCACAACGTATTGCATTATGCAGCTAACGTAGCGTTATCATGCATACGACCAAATACTTCCTACTCTCCGCGCTCTATTTCAAAAACGGTTAGACTTAGAAAAAAATACCTTAGACCAATCTTGTAGAGAATTTTATGCTCTACAACTTTTATAATAGGTCCCAAAGTGATTTAGAGCATAAAAAACGAGATATTGTTGAAAAACCAATTTTTGTGACCTTTGACCTTCGTTTTTTTTGATGAACCGAACAAGCTATCATCGGTGACTTTTGACTACACATAAACAATGCCAAAACGAAGGTATACACCAATTTATAGCTTATTATCTCAAAATCGGCAGATAGGCTCTTTTTTCAGCTATATTGCCTGGACTACAAGTGCAAGTTGAACTTGCACAATTAGTGTTCCGTACGTTGATTGTTTTTAAAATAAAAAATTTTATTAGGGTGGTATAAAATAATCAGTGACTTCACAAAACACACCCCAAATGAGTTTTCAACAAAGTTTGTTTCCAATCTTTACTGAAAACTGGTGACCTTGAAATTTTGTTTTTTTTCTATAAAAGATAAATTATTAAAGGTTATGATAATTTCCGTTCAATCTATACCCCGTGGAGAATATTCCAGGATTTTTTCAAAATTTTTTGGTCAGTACTTTTCGAGATAAGATAGGGGACAGCGATTTTTCACGATTTTTTAAAAGTAATACGAAGAAAAGTGTGCGCAAGTATTACATTATATATATATTTTTTATTCGTGTTTTCACAAGCTTTCATTTGACACCACACTCGATGACCTAGTAAAAAAATTTTTTTTCACTTCCGATTTCACCCCTCAAAACGAATCCCTTAAGTCAAAATTTATGTTACGGTAATATGAAATGATCAGTGACTTCACAAAACACACCCCAAATAAGTTTTCAACAAAGTTTATTTCCAATCTTTACTGAAAACGGGTGACCTTGAAATTTTGGTTTTTTTCTATACCAGATAAATTATTAAAGGTAATGATAATTTTTGTTCAATCTATACCCCGTGGAGAATATTCCAGGCTTTTTTCAAAATTTTTTGATCAGTACTTTTCGAGATAAGGTAGGCGACAGCGATTTTTCACGATTTTTTAAAAGTAATACGAAGAAAAGTGTGCGCAAGTATTACATTATATATATATTTTTTACTCGTGTTTTCACAAGCTTTCATTTGACACCACACTCGATGATCTAGTAAAAAAAAATTTTTTCATTTCCGATTTCACCCCTCAAAACGAATCCCTTAAGTCAAAATTTATCTTACGGTGATATAAAATGATCAGTGACTTCACAAAATACACCCCAAATAAGTTTCAACAAAGTTTATTTCCAATCTTTACTGAAAATTGATGACCTTGAAATTTCTGTTTTTTTTTATATACTAGATAAATTATTACAGGTAATGCACTCGTGATAATTTTCGTTCAATCTACACCCCGTGGAGAATATTCCAGAATTTTTTCAGAATTTTTTGATAAGTACTTTCCGAGATAAGGCGGGTGGACAGCGATTTTTCGCGATTTTTTAAAAATAATACAAAGAAAAGTGCGCGCAAGTATTACATTATATATATATTTTTTACTCGTGTTTTCACAAGCTTTCATTTGACACCACACTTGATTACCTAGTAAAAAATTTTTTTTTTCACTTCCGATTTCACCCCCAAAAATTAACCCCTTAAGTCAAAATTTAACTTTCAAAACTACATGGCTCTGGTGAGGCCATCAATTCCTATATTACTACCAAATTTCAACTTTCTATGACAAATAGTTTCGGAGAAAATCGGGTGTGACAGACGGACAGACGGACAGACAGACGGACAGACACCGAAGTGATCTTATAAGTGTTCCGTACGGAACACTAAAAAACAGACTCAGCGTACAGCAATCATTTAACAGAATCAAATCATCTTTTTGACGATAAATTTAAAATTCTACACATACAAAACAAAGGCGTAAAATTAAACCTATTAGAAAATTTAGAAGTAAAAAAATTAAAAATTCAGACATCTTAAACGAACAAAAAGATACCTGTCTGGCCCATGGTGACTCACCTTTACTCAATTTATACAATTAATATTCAGAATAGATTTCCCAGCAATATTCATTAGCATATCGTATTAATTTTATTACCTATCTACCTTAGGGTATTTGTATAAATTGTAACAACACTAATATTCAAATATCATTTTGTATCAGACGAAACTATAGTATAGCGAAACGCGTTATACAGTTTCAGTGAAACTAAATAAAGTGGAAATTTGACAAAAATAAGTCTTTCATTACATTCGTTATGAATTTCTATCAAGTAATAGCCACAAAAATTCAAAGTTTTTATTATAATGAGTAAATGATGAAACTAAAAATCTTATTTGTATGATAAAGGCTTAAACGAGTACAATTAACAATTCTTAAGAAGATTTTCGCACTTATTGGATTATAATTAACCAAAGTGCTTATCGGTAGGTAGGTGCCTAAATAGCTAAATATGCAATAAAAATATTCTGTCTAAGTATACAAATAAAGCAAAAACCTATAATATGCTTAGTTCAAATAAGAACAGCGATAGCTTCAATTTTCAGTTTTGCCGCGGTCAAACTTCGTAGAGTCTGTAAATCTGTGCATCAACAAGCCCAGTCCCTGAAATTGTGGAAACCTGTGCCATCATGACGGGAGTTGGATGAGCAACTATTTATAGATTTCTAAAAGAAAGAAAACGCAGTCCTTGCAACGAACCTCAGAATCACAAAGGAAAGGAGCCCTTAGAGGTCGATGACGACTTTAAAAACCCAATAAGAAGAAGAAGAGTACACCATTTTTTATTAAGAAACAAATACCTACACTACATAAAGTTTTGCAAGAAATTAGAGAAGATCATTTTCGTTGGAAAAAGCACAATAGAAAATCTGTTCTTATCGATAAAACAGAAATAATTTGTTGGAGAAGAGAGTATTTACGAGCAATCATAAAATATCGAGAAAGAAATATTTTTTATTTAGATGAGACTTGGGTTAATGAGGCACACACACAGTGAAAAAAATCTGGATCGACAAAAACATTAAGAGTGCCAGACAAGCTTTTATCGAAGGTTGATCAACTAGATAACAATCCCCGTCAGGAGAAGGTCGCAGGCTAATTATAGCACATATTGGTAGTGAAAACGGATTTCTCGACGGTGGCTTATTGAGATTCGAATCAAAGTCAACTAAAGATCATCATGAGGAGATGACGGTCGATGTTTTTGAGGAGTACTTGCAACAAATAGTTGAATGTATACTAGCAGAATCAGTTATAATTCTCGATTATTAGAACGACTCCCGACAAATTCGTGGAAGAAAGCGGATATTCTTCAATTGATAAGAGACAAAAATCTCAAACATAACGATGGTATGTTAAAAGCGGAACGTCTCAAAATTGCGAAACAAAATAAGGCACAGTTCAAGAAATGCGTAGTCGATGAGATGGCAAAGGAACGGAATATCATAGTGCAGGGGTCGGCAACCTTTTAACTAAGGGGTGCCAGTTTTCATCCATACATTTTGCGTGCCGACATAGGTACTTACTACAACTAAAATTAACAAAAATTAACTTAAAATATTGCTTTTAGAAGGTTTAATTACAAACAAATTTTAACATTTAACAAATAATTTTATTATACTAGTCCTAGGACCTAGTGTGAACCCTGTGCTTAAAGTTCTTTAGAGAGTTTTCTTATATCCGGTTCATGTCTGGTTATTTTCAGTGTCACACATGCTTCCGAGTTGTCTGTTGTCAGCCTGGTTCGGTACGGGTTTAAAATCTCTCTCATATGGGAAAAAAGTTATTCACAGATATAGGATGATCCGAAAGCTGTAAGCATGACAAACGCTACTTTCTTAAGACAAATAAATTTCTCTGGTAAACTCATCCAACAACTGAGTATCGCGTTTGAATGGTTCTGGCAGTTCTACAAATTTCGTGTTCCATAACTCGGAGCTTTTAAATTCAATGTATTGAAGATCAAAATCATTAAAGTCCATCCATGAGAAAAGAGATATGTCAAAGCAACTGCTGGAAAAACCCATTAAATCTGGTTTGATAAAAAGAGCGAACATAGGACCATGTTTATCAAATCCTGACCCCTCTCGATAAACTCCTCTTTTAAATTCGTCATATATTTAAGAATTTCGTCTACTAGTGCACCATCGTCGACCCTGGATATATAAGTTTTTAAATTTGGAAAATATTTATATGTGTTTGTAGTAATATCGCTGATAAATAAATATATTTTTAATTTGAATGATTTCCAGGATTCGTATAAATCCAGAACTGTTTTGCCTGAACCTTGTAACTTTAAGTTCACTGAGATGGTTTGTAATATCAGTAAGAAACATTAACATACAGATCCAGTTCTTATCTTTTAGTTCAGGACAAGCATCCACTTGATTTTTTTCCAGCAAGAACGATTTAATTTCGCCCAGACATTGCACAAATCTAGAGAGCACTTTACCACGGCTGAGCCAGCGCACATTATTGTGCAATGGTATATCTGAATATCCACTATCTAATTCCTGCAGAAACGCCTTAAATTGTCTATGGATCAGTGAAGAACGACCGACAATGTAGTTAACTATTTTAACCACCCTATCCATCACGGATTTTAAACTTCCAGCGGAGATTTTAGCCCATAAACTCTCTTGGTGAATTATGCAATGAAAATTCATAACTGATCGACCCATGCGTTCAATAAGAAGGGAAACAAATCCTTTATGTCTCCCAATCATAGCAGGAGCGCCATCTGTCGTTACGCAAAAAATTTTATTTAAATCAATGTTCCGCTTTTCAAAATATTTAACAAATTCTGAAAATATATCCTCTCCTCTTGTAGTTCCCTGCAATGGGAGCCGACAAATCAGCTCTTCATACACACTGCCATCATCGAAGTATCGCGCAACGATTGCCAGACGGGCAATGTCATTAATATCGACACTTTCATCCAATGCTACACCAAATACAAAACTCCGTTTGATAGCGTCTCTCTGCTGTTTTTGGACATTTTGTGTCATTTCGGAAATTCGTCTCTCGATGGTCCGCGCTGATGCCGGTATATCCCTAATCCTGGCCATTATTGTATCCTTATTGGGCAAGTCATCGAATAAAATCTCACCAGTACTCAAAAACGTTTGCTTCATGCATTCTCCGTCAGTGAACGGCCTACCCTTTTGTGCAATTTTGAAACTGCATTCAGTTACCTGATTTTTTCCTTGTAAAACTTTGCTAAAGAATGTTGACTGTTTCTCGTATTGTTTACTTGCTCTTTGTATTGCCTCCCTTTTATCAGCGTTATCTTTAAATGACGATTCATGTTTTGTCTGGAAATGTCGTTAAACACTAGATGTCCGGAAAACTACGCTTTTCCGACATAGGACACAAATGGCCCGATCGTTTTGCTGTAGAAAACCGTAATCTGTTGTCCACGAAGTTTGAAATGATCGGCCATAACGCAACGTAATTTTAATTTTTAAACTTTTCGACGACTATTGACTGGAACGGATGTTACTTTTATACTAAATGATCCAAACGTGTAGCCGCTTGCTATATATAGAAAAATGATGTTTCTAGAAAATTCCAATAATTAGGTTTATTAAATTTCTTAGAACAAGAATTATTATCTATAACGCGCCCATTGCAATCAAAGGGCCGCCTAGAAGTTAAATTTAACAAAAACTAAAGTTCGGCAATATAAAAAGAGTTGCGGCGCGCGTCGGAACGATTGAAGTCAAGTCAAACAAAAACCGCGGCTCTTTTGATCTGAATTGAGGACGTTTATTTGTGTTTTTGCCTGAGCTTATATTTTGAGGCTTGACGTCTTTAATACTTGCCGAAATTAAAGCCAAACTAATGCATTCAGTAAAATTATAAACTACAAAATATATATTATATAGTTTTTGGTAATAATACCTAGTGACTTATATAATATATCGTTTTTGTTTGTATCGTTAAAGTAATACTGTTTTCGATTATTTACTTAATTTCGAAACATCTCGCAGATTACAGAATTAATGTGTAAACTTTGAATAGGTACGCGTGCCATTCAAAATTGCTTGGCGTGCCAGAGATGGTACGCGTGCCATAGTGCATCAACAAGCCAAGTCCGTGAAATTGTGGAAACCCGTGCCATCATGACGGGAGTTGGATGAGCAACTATTTATAGATTTCTAAAAGAAAGAAAACGCGGTCCTTGCAACGAACCTCAGAATCAGAAAGGAAAGGAGCCCTTAGAGGTCGATGAAGATTTTAAAAACGCAATAAGAAGAAGAATACACCATTTTTTATTAAGAAAGAAATACCTACACTACATAAAGTTTTGTAAGAAATTAGAGATCATTTTCGTTGGAAAAAGCACAATAGAAAATCTGTTCTTATCAATAAAACAGAAATAATTTGTTGGCGAAGAGAATATCTACGAGCAATCAGAAAATATCGAGCCGAAGAAAGAAATATTTTTTATTTAAATGAGACTGGGGTTAATGAGGCACACACAGTGAAAAAATTCTGGATTGACAAAAACAACCAAGCTTTTATTGAAGGTTGGTCAACTGGATTACAACCCCCGTCAGGAAAAGGTCGCAGGCTAATTATAGCACATATTGGTAGTGAAAACGGATTTCTCGGCAGTGGCTTGTTGAGATTCGAATCAAAGTCAACTAAAGATTACCATGAGGAGATGACGGCCGATGTTTTTGAGGAGTACTTGCAACAAATAGTTGAATGTATACTAGCAGAATCAGTTATAATATTAGACATTCTCGATTATTAGAACGACTCCCGACAAATTCGTGGAAGAAAGCGGATATTCTTCAATTGATAAGAGACAAAAATCTCAAACATAACGATGGTATATTAAAAGCGGAACGTCTTAAAATTGCGAAACAAAATAAGGCACAGTTCAAGAAATGCGTAGTCGATGAGATGGCAAAGGAACGGAATATCATAGTGCAGGGGTCGGCAACCTTTTAACTAAGGGGTGCCAGTTTTCATCCATACATTTTGCGTGCCGACATAGGTACTTACTACAACTAAAATTAACTTAAAATATTGCTTTTAGAAGGTTTAATTACAAACAAATTTTAACATTTAACAAATAATTTTATTATACTAGTCCTAGGACCTAGTGTGAACCCTGTGCTTCAAGTTCTTTAGAGAGTTTTCTTATATCCGGTTCATGTCTGGTTATTTTCAGTGTCACACATGCTTCCGAGTTGTCTGTTGTCAGCTTGCTTCGGTACGGGTTTAAAATCACTCTCATATGGGAAAAAAGTTGTTCACAGATATAGGATGATCCGAAAGCTGTAAGCATGGCAAACGCTACTTTCTTAAGACAAATAAATTTCTCTGGTAAACTCATCCAACAACTGAGTATCTCGTTTGAATGGTTCTGGCAGTCACCTTCTAATACCCTTCTTAATTCTACAAATTTCGTGTTCCATAACTCGGAGCTTTTAAATTCAATGTATTGAAGATCAAAATCATTAAAGTCCATCCATGAGAAAAGAGATATGTCAAAGCAACTGCTGGAAAAATCCATTAAATCTGGTTTGATTAAAAAAGCGAACATAGGACCATGTTTATCAAAATCCTGACCCCTCTCGATAAACTCCTCTTTTAAATTAGTTATATATTTAAGAATTTCGTCTATTAGTGCACCATCGTCGACACTGGATATATAAGTTTTTAAATTTGGAAAATATTTATATGTGTTTGTAGTAATATCGCTGATAAATAAATATATTTTTAATTTGAATGATTTCCAGGATTCGTATAAATCCAGAACTGTTTTGCCTGAACCTTGTAACTTTAAGTTGAGTTCACTGAGATGGTTTGTAATATCACTAAGAAACATTAACATACAGATCCAGTTTTTATCTTCTACGAGGCTGGTTTGAAAAGTCCGTGCAAAAATAAAAAACTACTTATGTGTTTGGGGTAAACCTTTTTTATTTTTCGACATAGTCTCCTTTTAGGCTTATACACTTCGTCCAACGATGTTCTAGTTTGTTGATCCCTTCCGAATAATAGGATTTGTCCAAGTCTGCAAAATATCCATTAGTGTCTGCAATCACCTCCTCATTTGAATAAAATCTTTGTCCCGCCAGCCAATTCTTCAAATTGGGGAACAAATAGTAGTCCGAGGGAGCCAAGTCTGGAGAATAGGGGGGATGTGAAACGAGTTGGAATCCTATTTCCATTAATTTTGCGACCACAACTGCTGAGGTGTGTGCTGGTGCGTTGTCGTGATGGAAAAGGACTTTCTTGTGGGCCAATCGCGGGCGTTTTTCTTGCAGCTCGGTTTTCAAACGGTCCAATAACGATGAATAATATTCACCTGTAATAATTTTACCCTTTTCCAGATAGTCGATGAGGATTATCCCTTGCGAATCCCAAAAGACAGTCGCCATAACCTTTCCGGCCGAAGGAACGGTCTTCGCCTTTTTTGGTGCAGATTCCCCCTTGGTAACCCATTGTTTAGATTGTTGTTTGGTCTCAGGAGTATAGTAATGTATCCATGTTTCATCCACAGTGACGAAACGACGCTTAAAGTCCTCCGGATTCTTCTGGAACAGCTGCAAACCATCCTTGCAACACTTCACACGATTCCGTTTTTGGCCAAGCGTGAGCAATCGCGGCACCCATCATGCGGATAGCTTCCTCATGTCCAAATGTTTATGCAAAATATTATGTACCCGTTCATTCGAGCTGCCCACAGCACTAGCAATCTCACGCACCTTAACTCTTCTGTCATCCATCACCATATCATGGATTTGATCAATGATTTCTGGAGTCGTAACCTCCACAGGCCGTTCAGAACGTTCAGCGTCACTTGTGCCCATATGGCTAGTCCGAAAATTTTGAAACCACTTATAAACTGTTCTAATCGAAGGTGCAGAATCACCATAATGTTTATCAAGCTTCTCTTTAGTCTCCTGAGGCGTTTTGCCTTTCATAAAGTAATGTTTAATCACCACACGAAATTCTTTTTCGTCCATTTCTTGAAAATCACTCGACTTCCTTGATTCACACGAATGCCAAACACAAAGAAATAGACCAATATGGCTGAAACTTGGTGTGCGTTCATTCAAGAGATGCTACTAACTAAACATGACCTCGATACGCGCCGGTGGTGCCATCTCTCGGACTTTGCACGGACTTTTCAAACCAGCCTCGTAGTTCAGGATAAGCATCCACTTGATTTTTTTCCAACAAGAACAATTTAATTTCGCCCAGACATTGCACAAATCTAGAGAGCACTTTACCACGGCTGAGCCAGCGCACATTATTGTGCAATGGTATATCTGAATATGCACGTTCTAATTCCTGCAGAAACGCCTTAAATTGTCTATGGATCAGTGAAGAACGACCGACAATGTAATTAACTATTTTAACCACCCTATCCATCACGGATTTTAAACTTCCAGCGGAGATTTTAGCGCATAAACTCTCTTGGTGAATTATGCAATGAAAATTCAAAACTGATCGACCCATGCGTTCAATAATAAGGGAAATAAATCCTTTATGTCCCCCAATCATAGCAAGAGCGCCATCTGTCGTTACGCAAAAATTTTTATTTAAATCAATGTTCCGCTTTTCAAAATGTTTAACAAATTCTGAAAATATATCCTCTCCTCTTGTAGTTCCCTGCAATGGGAGCAGACAAATCAGCTCTTCATACACACTGCCATCATCGAAGTATCGCGCAACGATTGCCAGACGGGCAATGTCATTAATATCGACACTTTCATCCAATGCTACACCAAATACAAAACTCCGTTTGATAGCGTCTCTCAACAAATAGTTGAATGTATACTAGCAGAATCAGTTATAATATTAGACATTCTCGATTATTAGAACGACTCCCGACAAATTCGTGGAAGAAAGCGGATATTCTTCAATTGATAAGAGACAAAAATCTCAAACATAACGATGGTATGTTAAAAGTTGAACGTCTCAAAATTGCGAAACAAAATAAGGCAGTTCAAGAAATACGCAGTCGATGAGATGGCAAAGGAACGGAATATCACAGTACTTAGATTACCTCCATATCATTGCGAATTGAATCCCATAGAGCTAATTTGGGCACAAATGAAAGGTTTCGTTGCAAGGGAAAACACCACGTTCAAACTCCAAGACGTAAGGCAATTATTACTCGCCAGAATAGAGAGGATCAAAAAGGATAGATGGAAAAATGCCATTCGACATGTTATAGAAGAAGAAGAAAGTAAAATGTGGAAACTTGACGAATACATCGAAGGAACTGTGGAAATAGAACCCTTAATTACCAATTTAGAGTCGAGTCTTCAGATTTTAAAGATGATGATTGTTTTTGATTTTAATTAAAGTATATATCGTGAATTGTGAATTTGTATGTATACATAGATTTATAGATTAAAAAATTATTGGTAATAAATCTTATATTTCTATAACTTTATTTTTAAGATAATTTTTTATTTATTAAACACTAAAAGCAGGTTACGCTCGGACGGCTATGCTACCGGTGAACCCTCATTTACATTTTATAATTCTATTATATAGCAGAGGTTTTTTGCCTAAAAAGGGGTGAATCCTTAAAAATAATTCAAAACAGGTACCAAATGCATAAGAAATATCTAGAATTTTTTTTTTTTTTGGGCGCACCCCAATATGTATTTGCATTTACAATGAGAGAATTCTGCTATCAACTCCAAACAGATACACTATAAGCCGAATCCCTTGGCTACAAAACAAAGTTGCAATAATTAATTTTAAAATTATACATTCTCATTTGTCTGTACTATAAAATATTCAAGGTGATTTTGCTTAGCTTAAAATGTTATATTCATGATAACTAGAAACCGGCTTATATGCAACATAAAAATCTTGAAATATGCATGCAAATATACATGAAAAATGCTTAAAATATGCATTAGACAAGGCGAAATCGGCGCCATCGTTGGAAAAAATTTTCTAATTGAATTTTTTTTCATAACCTTCTCCAGGAGATGCCCCTGAAAGAGGATCAACATGTTGCCGGGCGGTAACCTGGTCCGAATTTGTTTAAACAAATTTTTTTTAAAACAAAGTCCAAAAATTGAAATTTTCGCCCCGGAACAAGTTTTTTTAGGTAAATTGGACCATTTTGAACAAAAAATGTCTCTTGTGAATTTTCTCTAAAATGCGCCGTTTTCGAGATATCGGCGATTTTAGGTGCGAGAAAACGCGAAAATGGCCACTTTCACCTCCCAATATCGGGGTCAAAAATTAAAATTTTCAATGTTGCCAAGTGTCCAAATTAAAGTTTGAGATCTCCTCTACAAATTACCGTAGGAAATATTGCAATATCTTCATTTTTAAATATTGTTTTTTAACAGTTAACAAATTGCGTTCGAGCGCCCGCGGCTGCATCGAAACTGTATACATAGATATATACGCAACGCCCGTACGTAGGCGCACGGAACTGTATACGCACTGCGATGCTCTATAAAGCTTTGTTTCTTGATTTCTTATTAAAATTAATATATTTGAAAAGTATGTAAAAAATATTTATTTATTAAAGAGTAATTGTTATATCAAATTTAATTATTATAACAAATGAATATAAATAAAAATTCAATATTCGATTAGGATGGTAGAAGAATTAAAACAATTTTATGAAATATAACTTATATATATTTAATAGAATTTTCGCAAATATTTAAATTACACCCACACATGAGTATACAACTTACGTTGTTGCTTTTGCAATTACATGCATTAGTTTTTACAATTTTTTGTACATTTACATTGCCTAATTAACGAATCTGGTATCGAATTTTTTAACATGAATTTGGGTAACAATTCACCTGTTTCTATAGTGTAACCAAATTCTGTTGCATCTAAATGTCGATACCGAGAATACAATGACATTTTCCATATGTACGTTTGTAGTGAAGCTCGTGAAATGTGCAATTTTAAAGCATCGGATGTACATGGAATTTTTCCAAAATTAATACCCATCCCACAAGAACGTTTCTAAAATTTATTTGTCTAGCATTATCTGCTGTTTCTCCAGCTTTATTCAAAATTTTCAAATACAATTTTTCTAATGCATTGAATTCCATGGCATTTAATTGTAAGCCAGTACCAAGTGGGGTTAATGCATTTTGAGTATCTAAATCAAAGACTAAATCTAAAGCTTTATTTTTAGTACCTACTTTACTAGTAGTATCACAGCCTGTAAACGCATGTAAAGCAGGCAAAACTTGACAAACTTGACTAGTTAAATATTCAGCAGCTACATTACAAGACAATAATCTTGGCTTCTGACCAACTACTTTAAAATACAATCCTGTACAACCAATTAATTTGAAAAAGCTCCAATAATGAATTGCTAATATAAAAACGTCGGTATCAACGGAATGAATTATTATTTCAGAATTATAAGGTAACATATATCGAGCATGACAAAATATCCTTGTATCAGCCTCTAAGTGATTGTTTTCTAACTCAATAATTTCATGTATATTATTTCCCTGTATACAATAGCACTTTTCAATGTTATAGAATCCACCTGATATTATTAATTGTTGAGTGTGACTTAATGCAACGTAATTTACAGCATTATTAGATAAATCTTGAACCAATTGAAACTTATTATTTGTATTCATCATTAAAGTTTTAATATTTTTTGGAATTTTTGTATCACAGTTTTGAATAAATATATTCGCGCCTACGTACGGGCGTTGCGTATATATCTATGTATACAGTTTCGATGCGGCCGCGGGCGCTCGAACGCAATTTGTTAACTGTTAAAAAACAATGTTTAAAAATAAAGATATTGCAATATTTCCTACGGTAATTTGTAGAAGAGATCTCAAACTTTAATTTGGACACTTGGCAACATTGAAAATTTTAATTTTTGACCCCAATATTGGGAGGTGAAAGTGGCCATTTTCGCGTTTTTCTCGCACCTAAAATCGCCGATATCTCGAAAACGGCGCATTTTAGAGAAAATTCACAAGAGACATTTTTTGTTCAAAATGGTCCAATTTACCTAAAATTTCAATTTTTGGACTTTGTTTAAAAAAAAATTTGTTTAAACAAATTCGGACCAGGTTACCGCCCGGCAACATGTTGATCCTCTTTCAGGGCATCTCCTGGAGAAGGTTATGAAAAAAAATTCAATTAGAAAATTTTTTCCAACGATGGCGCCGATTTCGCCTTGTCTACATGAAAAGGGTCAAAATATGCAATATTAAATAATAATAGAAGTAGTAATTTTTAGTTTTTTTTATTTTAAAAGCAGCATAAAATTAACAAGTTATCGACGATGTTTAAATTTAATTAACAATTATTTAACATTTTTTAAAAATTATTTAACATTTGTATTCTTGTACATGTAAACAATAAGGTATCGTTCCAAATGTTGGGTAGTAAGATTGTGTCTTCGATCACTTAAATATTTTTATAAGTGGAAAAACACCGTTTCACATCCACTGAGGTAACTGGGCAGTATTTGAATTTGGGTGCTTTGTTAGCACTTATTGTTTCTGGCAAAAGTTCACCCGTCCCATTAATAAAACTATCAATTTGACACAAAGGTTCAAAGTCTGGGTTATTGCACAAAATGTTTTCAAACTTTTCTTTAACTCTACGCGGGAATACATCTGGCAATTTGGAGTTTATTTGACGGATTTTATTCTTTAACTGAATTGATTTGGTCAACGCCAAACCTCAACTTTCAAGCTTTTTAATAGCCGCAGGTATGTGGGAAAAGTAAGTGCTAATCAAAGCTATGTTTTTTTTTAATATCAGAATCGTTAAATGCTTCCTTGGATTGACGAACTGCCATAGCCTCTGCACTATCGAAGTCATTTACTATACCTTTGATGGCCTCGAAATGTTCATTGTTAAATAGTACAGCTTCAATCCATGTTCCCCATCGAGTTACCACAGATTCGGGAGGTAAAGGCACATTTGGCAGTTTTTCTTTACAGGCGTTATTGCGAGCAGGTGCCTTAAGAAACACTTTTAGACAAAGCGATGGTGCTGCCACGGACGTTATTGCATTTCTGCAAACAATTACTACCTATGTACGTGGCCACGCTAAATATACTTAAATAAATTAATAAAGTATACCGACCTGCTGGGATTGAACCCGAGACCTTCAGCACCGCAAGCAAGTTACTCCCATAGAGATATTAGACTAGAGGAGGTTAAGTTCTCGCAAGAAGCGTGGCGCTTGTAGAAAAAAAAGAAATAATAGGTGTCATTCTGTCGCTCTTACTCGGCGCACGTTCACAACACTAAGTTTGAGTGCGTACCCGTGCGAGAATGTTATTCGTATTCTTCTCTCACTCTGATAAGAGAGACAGAATGACTTATATTATTTCCTTTTCTTTTTACCGACGTCACACTTTCGCTTACAGCAGACTCTATACTTTACTTCCTCTATTCTAATATCTCTGTGTTTACTAAGTCACCAAACCACGGCCAGCTACATGGCTGACACGCACCTAATAAATGAATGGGGAATATAAAGGGTAAAAATAAAACGGATTAAATTTGTCAACAATAATTTTTTACACTTCGTGTACAGAACTTTTTAAATATCTTACTAAAAATATTTAAGTCTATATCTCGCCAAAAATAATCTTAAAGTATGACTTGCGATATTCACATTAACAACTGGAATTTTATTAAATTGCAAGTAAGGCAAAAATTCGTGGCTTTAAAACCTTTCTAAGGCCTTAAAATTGGTAAATACAAAATAATCTATGTAAAAAGTCGCAAGAAAATATTAAAATGTTCTTACTTCCGGGTGGTATTACCACAGTAAACACACTATACAGTAGCGAAACTCAAGGATAATCGCATAGGAAAATCAGGTTCGTTTTCACAAGGTCACGTGGCAATCCGCCATGTTAAAAGTGGACCAGAGCGAGATTTGAAATACAAATAAAGTTGTGCAAAGTTTTTTATCATTCAAAATCATAGATATAGAAATGTTTGAAAATTTTTGATTTGTTATTTAATACAGCATGAGTAATATAAAAGTTAATGCAGCATGAGTAATATAAAAAAAAAACAAATGAATACAGGTGAAAAACTTGATAGGAAGGTATTTGATGGAATTCTTCATATTCAACTTCAATTTTTAATAACCTTATCCAAAAATTCAAAAGTCTATCAAAGTTAAACGTCACTGTTTGAGGTTAAAGTTTTATTTACATCATTTTTCAAGTAAATTTGTGATTAGATGTTTTTTAAGGACTAAATTAATTTAATTTTTAATTGTCATTACTAAGATGTCAACATCTTCTAAAATAAGAGCATTTTTTCTAAGCAGTGTTGTGTGGTTTGGTGTGATAGATCTTTCGTTAATTAAAAAACACTGTATCTACTTTTTTGGTACTTATTTTTTCTTAAACTACAAAACTATATTGTGTAACTTCGAGAAAGGTTAATATAATATTATTAATGAATTATGAACGTATATGTATAGACCTCTATTTTCTATGTGAATGATTCTTAGAGGTTCTATACCATTTTGTGTTCTGTTATCTGTATTGCTTTTTGATAATGTAATTAATGCTTACTTTTATTTACAATGAATTAATATTTAGATCAAAGAGTCAATACAGTAATTTCATAATTATAGTTACATACAATACTTGGTTATGACCAAGCTGACTTGTCAATTACAACTATATTGGGAATGTGGAATCTTTGGCACAATGACACTACTCAGTATATATCATCACTACACCAAACATTTTATTTTTGCACTCGACGCGCGTTTCGCTAACCATATTAGCTTCATTAGGAGAAATGATTGACTCATATATACTGAGTATTATCAATTACAGTTTAAAAGAAAAATAACTATATTTAATTTATAATATAGGTATAGAACAATAGAAATAAGTTCTTTATAGGAGGAATATTATTAACAGGTAACTAAATCTTCAAAATTTTAATAGTAACCATAATTACCATCAAAATGGACTTCGATTAGGTGTACTGTCCATTTAACGAACTTATTTTCAGAATATTTTACTCTCTGACACACATCGTCTGACAAAATCATATTACAAAAATATCTTTGGAATCACATTAAAATTGTTCTTATTTTAATAGCATATTTGATTCAATAATCCATTTATATCAGTTATTTCAATAATCCCATTCCCCAGTGGTTTTGTGATCTCAACACGACACTTAATATTTAAACTTTCAAACCCAGCTTATAAGAAAATAAAATATACTGTCTAAAATTTGAAATAATAAATATGTTGTTATAGGTTCTGTATCTCTTACAATATATTCACAGAAACTTTTGAAAGATTGGCATGAAAAAGGAGCAATGTAATTTATAGAGAAAAATAGAAAAAAAAGTCACTTTCAGAGTATTAATTGTACTTGCAATTAAACAGTGTTGAATTTATCAGGTTTATTATTAGAAAAGCTGTGTCAAACAATTAATTCAGATGAAGTTATTGAAAACTAGAAGCCTCTTGAGAATACACCTTTTAGAAAAAAATAATATGTTTTATTTATAATTTATCAAATATAAATAGTTTTAAATAACTGAATACTAGTTTACACAAAAATAAATCTTTCTGAAAACCAGAATTGGGAGGATTATTTATTAATCATAAAAAAATTACACAGGCACACAAAAAAAGTTTTTCACTACCGAACATATCGCTATACCTATATGTATTTTTCGGCGCCGAAACCGAATTTGAGGTCAGAATCGAGCAAGCACGTCAGGATTTTTAAATAACCAGCCGAACTAAGTTTAGAAACAAATTTCAAGCTTTAATGACCAAATCACTCTACAAATATGAACGTTTTATTAAATCAATCAAGGTTCCCTGGAAGGCCGTCTCTTGAGCAAATATGCCTAAACAAAATGTACATTAGTAATGATAATATTGTTTCATGCATATTGTATTTTTTCAAAAATGCATTTAAGATAGTGAAAAGTTGTCTTGTGAAAGCAAGCAATAGAGATTTATTAAAACAATCAACAACTCCAACAACTTTAATCACATACCATGATTTCTATGAAATCATTGTTTCAACTAAAAACAGAGAAACTGCAAAAAAAATCATTAATGCAGCAACTTAAACTTTGACGGATAATACTGTTGATGATTACAAGTGATGTAAATAAGGCATAATTAAATTTAGTTGTTATGATTTAGAATAATAATCTTAGCGCGCCCTGATTGAGTTAGAAATGTCTTATTTGCAAATTTTAGAGCATAAAAAAAGTGTGACTCGAGCAAATAATTTGCGAAAATAATTATATGGAATATTGCAATTCTCAACGGCACAACAATAAGCTCCTTCCCCCATGATTATATAAATTGTTTCTCAACGTTTTCGATTCTCTTCACTTACAAACGTTTTTAATTCTCTTTTTCTACAAACTCTCTTTTATATTCATATAAATTGCAGTCACATCAAGAAACGATGGACAATACATTTCCAAAGACACATTCCGAGATCGGATGTAAACACTGAGCGGCCATTTTGAAAAAGGACCCGTCGACGCACGCGCCGTCAAAATCTGGTCATCATTGGAGCTCAGTTTCGCTACTATAGTATGTTTACTGTGGTATTACTGTAGAAGCAAAAATAACTAATAAGGACGAGAAAGGATGAGGTCTGATAGCTACAACTAAAAAATAATAACTTACTTTAAAACAACTTGCTTCTTTTTCTTCAGCCATCTAAAACTCCTAAATTTTCTATTGCTGTACGGACTCCATTAAAGTGTGAAGGCTGTACCCCCAAAATTAGTGCCATTTCAGACGAATCACTTTGTCGCACCACTAAGCGGCAGAGCTCCGTCGCTCGGGGATCTTCGTCCCGTTTAAAACCATTGCTGCAGCGGGAATACTTCCAAACAAGCGACAGTGTAGCCCATCTGAAGTATTCGGTTACAAAAATGATTTCCAAATGGGACGACGCAACAGAGTAACTCGTCTCTAAGGGCACTTGGGAAACAGAATGAGTTTTATTTTTGCTTATACCCTTTGCAGTAACAAAAACACTGTGAAACAAAAAAATACAAGAATACGTAAACCTATGAAACTGATTGCATCTTAACTACCCACGGTGTCCGGGAGCCTAGCCTAATCAAATAAAAATATGGGGTAGTTCCAAAATTTTGATGGATTTTGATTCTAGCAGGTATTAGGAACATTTCCAGCCATTATAGACAATAATCCGCTCGGCGTTTTTTTTTAAAGCAAAAAACATTTTTTAAATATTTCTAAGAATTTTTAAAAAATAAATTAATTACGCTGCGGCTAGTTCATAAGATTTTCGTATTAAATCAAAGCCGAAACTGTTTTTCCCAGCTTATATTCAAAATTATGAATTTTTTGAAAAAAATTGTTTAATTATTGTTTAACTCATAAGCAATCTAATTTAAAAATATTGTAAGAAAATTGCACAAAATGTTTTCAAACTTTTCTTTAACTCTACGCGGGAATACATCTGGCAATTTGGAGTTTATTTGACGGATTTTATTCTTTAACTGAATTGATTTGGTCAACGCCAAACCTCAAGTTTCAAGCTTTTTAATAGTCGCAGGTATGTGGGAAAAGTGAGTGCTAATCAAAGCTATGTTTTTTTAATATCAGAATCGTTAAATGCTTCCTTGGATTGACGAACTGCCATAGCCTCTGCACTATCGAAATCATTTACTATACCTTTGATGGCCTCGAAATGTTCATTGAAAAATTTGGCAGTTTTTCTTTATAGGCGTTATTGCGAGCAGGTGCCTTAAGAAACACTTTCTTTGCTGATGAAAACAGTTTATTTACATTTCCAAACGTGGATCGTACTTCTTCAGCGAATCGATGGACTCCCTGAGCAAAGCACGTTACATGAATTAAATTTGGATGAAATACTTGGCTGCCTTGATTATATAGGGAGCAGCATCTGAGAGAAATATAAACACTCTTTCATCTGCAGAAGATTCAGGAAATATTTTTTTAATACCCTCATTCACAAATCTGGCGATCGTAGAATGATTTGTCTTGTCAAGTTCTTTGCAGGCCACCAAATAGGAAAAAGAAGGCTCTAATCTTAATGCACCCACAATTAAATTCGCAATATAGCGACCACAACATCCTTAAGTTCAATACGTATTTCTTCCAGAACCTGTTAGTAAATTGTTGGTATGTAATTTTTACGCAGTGTTGATTCGTCTGGTATTTTTTGATTCAAGCAATATTTTCGCAGAAAATCTTTGAATGTAGGATTTGTAAGTTTGTGGAGAGGAATATTACTTGCAAGCAATGCTTCACATAAATCCATGCTAAAGTGGTTTTGTTGTTTGCCTATAGAAGTGGAATCACTGCTACTTGCTGCTGTTATAAGTTGTTGTGGGCCTTTTTTTGCAATCCTGCAATATGAAGACTTGTCTTGACATGCTGGTCATTTTGAAACTTTTTTGCGCACGAAACATTTTTCTCGCAAACTCGACAATATAAAACATTTCCGTCGTATGTAAATGTTCCAGGATAATCAGCTACCCACGAATCGGTTTTATAACGTTTTCCGTCGCCTAATTTCCACTCCTCCCGGTTTCTCCATCCCTCCTCCTCCAGATCTCTCTCTAGTACTTCCTTGTTGATTCCTGCCCTCCAGCTTTGGCGTGGTCTTCCTCGCTTTCTTTTTCCATGAGGGTTCCAATTTAAAATCTTTTTAGGCAGTCGGTCTTGTGACATTCTCTGTACATGTCCGTACCATACCAACTGTTGGGTTCTGATTTCGTCCACTATATCGTGCTTTATTTCTAAAGCTCGCCTTATCGTGTCATTTGGTATGCGGTCTTTTCTGGATTTTCTGGCTGCTCGTCTCCAGAAATCCATTTCTGTAGCTTTTAGTATTTTTTCTGTTCTTTCCTTTAATGGCCACACCTGGGACCTGTAAGTTATTATACTTTTCACTATTGAGTTGTAAATTCTCTTCTTATTTTCAATGGTTATGTTTTTGTCCCATAGTATACTATTAAGCATTGCAATCGCTTTTCTTCCTTGGATATTCCTCTCGAATATTGCTTCTTCCAGTGTTCCGTCCCTAGATATTCTCATTCCCAAATACTTATAACTGGCACAGTGTTTGATGGTGTGTCCTGTGGCCAGCTTCAAGTCCTGCTGTTGTCCTCCGACGCACATGTACTCGGTCTTTTTAATATTGACTTCTAGGCCCCATTTTTCATATTCATCCATAAGTTTTCGTGCCATGTATTCCATATCATCGATGTCCTGAGCGACTACTACCTGGTCATCTGCGAATGATAGCGTGTACAATGTAGTATCGTCATCCAGTGGTAATCCCATACTGCTGCATTTCCTTTTCCAGTTCTTCAGTGCACTCTCCAAATAGATTTTAAATAGCGTTGGGGATATACAGCAGCCCTGTTTGAGACCCTTTGTGACCGGGAACCCTGTTGTTATACCATATTTGGTTTTCACACTACTTCTTGCGTCTTGGTATAAGGATTTTACGGCTTTAATTATTTCGGTGCTTACATTACTCTGTTGTAGTGTTTCCCACAATCTCATTAGGGGCACGCTGTCGTAGGCCTTTTTTAGATCAACAAACAAGACATGAACTTCCTGATCAAATGCGGTTTTCTTTTCTAGGATTTGTGTCAGTGAGAAGAGATGGTCTATTGTGGATCTTCCTGCTCTAAAGCCTGCCTGTTCTTCAGCTTCTACGTCCGCGTATTCCGTTTCTATTCTATTTTTAAGTATTTTTCCGTATATTCTGCTAATAGATCCTGTAACCGTTATTCCCCTATAGTTATAGCAATTATTTTTGTCTCCTTTCTTATGAATTGTTGATATGTATGATATTTTCCATTCCTCGGGTACTTCTGATGTGTTAATGCATCTTTGGAATAACTTCCTCAAAGCTCTAAATAGCTTTTCAGTTCCGTATTTTACTATCTCTCCTGGGATGTTTCCTGGTCCTGGAGCTCTACCATTTTTTAGCGTTTTACATACTTCTTTAACTTCTGATGTTGTTATCCTTATTGGGGATCCTCGTATAACTATATTTGGGTTTCCATGTTGGGTACTTTTGAACTCTGGTCTATCTTCTGTTAGCATATTTGTAAAATATTGGTTCCATTTTTCTGGTGTTATTGGTGAGAAGATTTCGATTTTCCGTTCTGCTCTCATATTTTTAAGAAGTCTCCAGCTTTCTGTGCTTTTTTCTTCCTCCTATGTAAGTGTTGAGTCTTGAGCATGTCTTTTTCCCATTGGTTGTTCTTTTTGTCACTAATCATTTTGCGTACTCTAGCTTGGGATTCTTTGTATTTTACTTTGTCGTTTGTGCTCTTTGAACTTAAGTATTTGTGATAGCTTTTCCCTTTTTCTTCAATTTCGTATTTAATTTCTTCATCCCACCAATATGGTTTTTGCTGTTTTTTCCCTTTTCTCTTGGTACCCTAATGCTTCCAGTGCGGCTGCGTGTAGGCATTCCTTTATATACTTATATTCTTCTTCTATATTAACAAATCCCGTCCGTTGTATCTTTTGGTCCAGTCTACTCTTGTATAGATTTCTGATACTTTCATTTTGTAAGCTGTCTGTATTATATCTTATTGTTATTTCACTTGTTGTGTGCTGGGTACTTGTATCTTCCAGTTTGCTTTCCCGTGTTGTTCGTGAGATTATCTTTCCTTTCACGAGGTAGTGGTCGCTGCCACATGAAGCCCCTCTTTGGACTCTTACATCTAGGAAGTTTAATCTAGATCTCTGACGTATTATCATATAGTCGATAATACTTTTTAAATCTCTTGTTGTTTGTCTCCACGTATATTTATGAATATACCTATGCTGGTAGGGTCCGTTTAATATTGTAAGGTTGTTTTGTTCACATATCTCTATAATTCTTCTTCCGTTGTCGTTAGTAACTTCTTCGCCATATTTTCCTACCACTTTATCGTGTTCTTTCCTTCCTATTCTTCCATTTAGATCACCCAAAAGTAATATCTCTCTTGATGTTCCAATTTTGCGTATTCCCTCATTTAGTTGTTCAAAAAATGAATCCTTGTTATTAGCCCGATCGTCGTCGTTGACAGCGTATACCCCCAGTAAGGTTGTGTTATTATCTAGTATTTTGAGATTCATCTTTATGATTCTTTCACTAATCGGTTCCCAGGTGGTTATGAATTTCCTCAGTTTTCTGTGTAATAGTATGGATACGCCTTGTTTTGCTCTATCTTCTTTGGGCACTCCACTATAAAAGTGATCGTAATGCCCCCTGATATCTTGTTTTAAAATAAAAATTCGTCTTCGAGAAAATTGTTTATTTGATCCACGCTCAAATAAATATTCTTAAAAACTAACTACTTATCACTTAATATTCCGACCAAGAAACAAAGGAATAAAATACCGTCGTGATTTTGGGTATTCCCTTGGCACTATAACCTAATCGATGTTTAGACTATTGCAGGTAATGTTCCGACGATAAGATCGGTTCCAGACGGCGACATTAACAATACCCTGAGCAATTCAGTTGCCTAGTAATACCGAGAAATATTGTAAATATAGGGAAAATATGCATCATTACTAGATTTTGGGTAAAATATGCAATAATGGTCTAAATATGCAAATGCATATGAAAATATGCAAATGAGGATAATCCGGTCTCTAATCATAACAAATGGAAGGGGTAGCCACAAATAAGCAAGGGTACAACGGGTACATTTTGTTTCGTGACCTAAAAAAACTTGCATTTGTAAATATCCATTTGTGTTTTAGGGAATAGTTCTAAAGTAAAATAGTTTTATAAACTTTATCACATTACTAATGTTTCTTTTTTGTTTTTAGGCAGAAAAAGCTAATACTAGAAAGCAGGAATAGGACACTCTCATGTGATTTTTTTTAGGTTTGTTTTTACTTAGATATAATTTACACCATGTATTTCAAAGCATAGCCATTTTTATAAATATATTAATTACTAACTAGTCGTATTTTAAATAAACTTTTTGTGCCTATTTTTTTTAGTAAACTAAATCAATAGAATTTGGTATATTGGATTGTAATTTATATTTTGTTCTCACTATTATTCAGAGTTGTCATTATGGGTTTTAGCTCCCCCCGCATCAAATTACTAAAATGGAACGGAAAATCCAGGGTAGTAGTAGTTCGCTGTATACAGTCCCTGGCCAAATTATTAGACGCACTGTATTTTTTTTAGTAATTTTATGTTTCTTAAGAGTTTTTATGCAATAATGGTATATTTACACTACAATATTATTGATTTTTATTTAAAAGAATTGTTGTAGACTACATATTTGCATTTATTTTTAACATATGGCAACACTGTGTTGGCAAAGTGATACATGAACGTAAATAAGTACAAACCTGTATCAGTGGCGATCGGAATCGAGTCAGGTACGGACGTGTTTCTGTGGCTTTATGGACTGTGATTGTTTGTTTAACAGTTTTATACTATTCAGTTATTAGTTTATTTTGTATGCAGTGTTTTAAAAAAGTAATTGGACTATTTTCATTATGGGTAGAAAAGGCGATCTTTCACCACGTAAAAAAGCTGAAGTGAAGGCCCTTGTGATTGCGAAAACATTTACAAACCGAGAAATATCACGAAGATTGGAGGTTTCTTAAGCTAGTGTACGACGCATAAAAAAGAAAATTGAGTCAGGGATGGAATTAAGCCCGAAAAGAAAGAAAAGATGCTGTAGAAAACCAATTTTCACTCCACGGTCAGAGAAATGTTTGAAGAAAATTTGTGTAGAAAACAGATTTGCTACCACAAAGGTAATAAAATCACAACTCCAGGATGCTAGCGTAAATGCTTCTGAACGCACTGTTCGAAGAAAATTGAAAGAATTAGATTTTAAGGCCTGTCGCCCCGCCAGGAAGCCCAAGTTAACAGCTGCAATGAAAGCAAACCGCCTGAAGTGGGCCAAACAATGGCAAGACAAAGATGTGGACTTCTGGAGATCGGTAAAATACAGCAATTTAATCAATAATTGATACATTATTATCATTTTCAGTTAAATAAAGCAAATAAACATGGAAGTTTATATATTTTTCCTATTTTTGACAGGTCTGCTTCAGTGACGAAAGCACATTCGAAATTTTGCAGAATAAAGCTCAGTATGTGTGTCGTCGTCATGGAGAAAAGTTTCATCCTGATTGTGTCGTCCCGACGGTTAAACATCCCACCAAAGTGATGATTTGGTCAGTCATCAGCGGCAAGGGCACTGGACGTCTGTACGTCGTCAAAGGAATAATGAGGCAAGATCAGTACAAAGAAGTATTACAAAATCGGTTGATTCCGCAGCTCAGAGAATGGTTTCCAAATGGGAAACCATTCACTTTCATGCAAGATGGAGCTCCCTGCCACACTGCTCGGTCTGTTAAAGCTTTTTTGGCAGAAAAAAATATCCCTCTGTTGGATTGGCCGGGTATGAACCCCATTGAAAATGTGTGGGAGCTGATGAAAAGAGAAGTGGCTAAAGATGTGATTACCAACAAAACCCAGCTCCTAGAAAAGATTATTCATGTGTGGAATCATCATCCTCAAATGCAGGAGACAGCACAATCTTGCATTGATAGCATGCCGCGCAGAATTAAAGCTTTGATAGCGGCTAAAGGTGGCTCAACTAAATATTGACTTTTACTAACATTAATTTCACTTTTCTTTAAAACTTAATAAACTTGCTTTTCTAAATTAATGCTGTTTTATTTATGTCAAATAAATAGGTAATTGATTGGATAATATAAAAATAAAAAACAAATCAATTTAAAATAATAAAACGGTACAATAGCACTAGGTAATTAATATTTTACATGAAATCTTGCACTGCGTCTAATAATTTGGCCAGGGACTGTATAATATCAGAAGTAATTCCATTAATTTTGTCATTAAATAAATATTTAAAGGAAACCTAGGTTCCTGCTTTGGGATCTATGCGAGATAATTTACTTGAAGCTGTGAGCCAGAGATTTGTAAATATTGAAACCAATAACGCGTTCCTGAATCCAAGATTTAAAGATTCATATTTCGCCAACAAAGACTCCTCGGACAATGTCCCACCTAGTATTTTAAAAAACTTAACAGTATCAATACGTAAGAACAAAAGTAAACATTTTGGGATGTATTCTCTAATATTTGTCAAATCACAGATAAAAATAACAAGGTCTTCCATGAAATAGAAGAGGTAGAAACGGAGTTGAGTTTTTATTTAAGTTTGCCATTGATACATCGTAAAGCAAGTCCATTTTTATCGTGTCGGATTATTTTAAAACTCTTTTAGCTTCTTCAACATCTACACTCTATCTTTAAAAGACGTGGCATAATAAATCACCCAATATGACAAATTTCATAGGCATACCTATTATCAGAGTGCTGCTTTCAAATTTATTACTTTTATTTAGTAAATACTAGCCGGGCCCGCGGCTCCGCTCGCGTAGACTTGATTCACTACTATCGTCACTACTTATTCCTCATGTTACCCAACGTAATAAAATATCTCCCATTATTTCTCCTTATCTCCCAATATTTCTCCTTATTTCCCATTATCTCTACATAATTTCCATTATCTAGGCTTATCTCTGCTCATCTCCTATTATTTCTCCTTATCTCCCATTATTTCTCATTATCTCACCTTATTTCCCATTATCTAGGCTTATCTCGACTTATCTCCCATTATTTCTCCTTATCTCCCATTATTTCTCCTAATCTCCCATTATCTCACCATAACTCCCATTATCTAGACTTATCTCTGCTTATCTCTCATTATTTATACTTATCTCCCATCATCTCACCTTATCTCCCATTATTTCTCCTTATCTCCCATTATTTCTCCTTATCTCCCATTATCTCACCTTATCTCCCATTATCTAGGCTTATATCGAATTATATAAAACATATGTATAAATTTATAAAAACACATAAATCGGATAAGTGGTTCTCGAGTGATAAGCGCACTAACGGACAGACAGACAGACAGAGAGACGTTGCATTTTTATATATATTATATTCTTTGCTACATGATATTGTTCCATATTTAATGCTTTAGGGAGTGTATTGCAAGAGAACGCGCTAGCGGCAAACTTTTCTCCGACTTAATTCACTATTATCGTCACTGCTTATTCCTTATGTCACCTAATAAAATATATCCTATAACCTGGCCAGAGAACATACGTATGGTTAAAAAAAAGCACGTAAATCTGATAAGTAGTTCTCCAGTGATAAGCACACTAACGGACGGACGGACAGACGGACAGACGGACAGAGAGACATTGCATTTTATATATATTATAGATATTCTCTGCTACATAATATTGTTTCATATTTAATGGTTTGGACTGTGTATTGCAAGAGAACGCGCTAGCGGCAAACTTTGTCCGACTTCATTTACTATTATTGTCACTGCTCATTCTTTATGCTACCTATCGTAATAAAATATAGCCTATAACCTGGCCGGAGAACATATGTATGTTTAAAAAAAAAAAAGTACGAAAATCGGATAAGTGGTTCTCCAGTGATAAGCGCACTAACGGACAGACAGACAGACAGAATACGTTGCATTTTATATATATTATAGATGTAATAAAATATATACCTATAACCTGGTCAGAGAACATGTATGAATTTAAAAAATCACGTAAATCGGATAAGTGGTTCTCGAGGGATAAGCGCATTAACGGACAGACAGACAAACATTGCATTCTATATATATTATAGATATAGATTATTATTATTATTTATATAACCTGGACAAAGAATATATGCATGAATTTAAAAAAAGACAGGTAAATCGGATAAGTGGTTCCCGCGTGATAAACGCACTAATGGACAGACAGACAGACAGAGAGACATTGCATTTTATATATATTATAGATTATACATTACAGATATTCTTTGCTATATAATATTGTTCCATATTTAATGGTTTAGGCTGTGTATTGCAAAGGCACGCGCTAGCGGCAAACTTATTTCCGACATCATTCACTATTTTACGTCACTGCTCATTTCTTATGCTACCTATCGTATAAAATATAGCCTATAACCTGGCCAAAGAACATATGTATGTTTTTTTAAAAAAAAGGACGTAAATCGGATATGTGGTTTTTCAGTGATAGGCGCACTAACGGACAGACAGACAGAGAGACGTTGCATTTTATATATAGTATAGATGCAGAATTAATAGGCATTAAGACTTATACCTGAGGTCAGGGTTTCTAAGAAATTGTGATAATATATATAATATATAGCAGGGGTTCCCTAACTGTGCGTCGCGGCGCTATCCTAGAGAGTCGCGAGACGATACGCACAGGTCGCCTCCACGTGACGTAATGAGATAGTGCGCGGCACGGCACGCGTTTTTATCAGCGACTCAGTATGTCGATTACAAGCATTGACGAATGCAGTGTTTTGATTTCAAGTGTGTTATATTTAATTTACGCGTGCGTATTCATTACTTAAATTGAACAACTTTATTCAAATAAATAGAAAACGTGTTGAACACGCAGGAGAGAATAGAAAAGAAACTACAGAAAAAAGTACATAATATATGATGACCAATATTTAGATTTTGGATTTACCTACGTTAGCAAAGGAAATATGGAATTTCCTCAATGTGTTGTTTGTCATAAGGTGCTGACAGCTGAAAGTATGCGAGCATATATTCCTTTCAAAGCACGGCTCGCATTTTACAAGGTGGTTCACCGTATTGCCAAATATAAGAAACCACATACGACTGCTTATTTTACTGCAACGATTGTAATGGTATCAGTGATGATTGGAGAATCGGCGGTAAAAGAAATAAAAAATATTGCTTTTTCTAACAATACGATTAGTCGTCGCGTTCATGACATAGCTGAAGACATTAATGAGCAAATTGAGGAAAATCTTTATGGTTTATTTGACATTCAATTGGATGAGGTAAGTAATAGTAATAACGACTCTCAATTAATATGTTACGTGCGGTACATGGAAGAAACAAATTTACATGAAGATTGTGTGTGTATGGATGAAGCTCGCGCGATGTCAGGGCAGTGTGGAGGACTTCAAGCTCTCATTAAAACCCAAGGCTTTCATGTGTAAAATGGACACATTGCGTCATACATAAGGAGGCCCTAGCTGCAAAAAAATATTTCATCTGAGACTCGTGAAGGTAAAATTTTTCCATAAGCTTTGTAAAGAACGTACATCTTTACTTTATTACTGTAACTCGCGTTGGTTATCGAGAGGTGACGTACTCTTACGTGTACACGAATTAAAAAATGAGCTGTGCTGTACACGTATTTATTGACAGAATCGCATCATGACGCAGAAAAGTTTAAAAACACTGAAAAGACAATGATTCCTAGAGCTATCCCTGCCTTTTATAGATTTGAATTTGTGCATGCATCAACTTGTATACCTTTGCTTGTTTGCAATGCCGATGCACTTGCTCTGTAAACAAGTCGTTGCAAGCTCCCATATTTTTTGTCGAAACATGCTCGATTGCGTGAATCGCATCTTTGCTTATCAACTTGCAAAGAATTGTCACCGGCAATACTTTTTTTTTTTTTAATGGGTCCAGCACACGTGCTGCAGGGAAGTCCCTAAAGCGCTACAGGAGCAACACGTGTGCGAAAAAAAAGATTCACGTTGTTCTGAAATCCCTGTAAATTATACTCGGTGGGAAACACAGTCCTGGGCAAATTATTCTAAAGGGATGATGTTCTCCATATAAAAGACTGCTTGAAAAGCGTTGTACGAGGAGTAACAAGCTGAACCTCATACGGATGTGAAGTATCAGCGCGACGTGTACTTCTAACATGCACGTTTGGTGCTCCACTCCCAAACATACACTGCATTTGTTGGATTCTGTTCAGAGAAGAGCTGTCCGTCTGACTGGAGACCCGGAATTGACCGGCGGCCTTGATTCGCTGGAACATCGAAGGCGACTTGAGTCTGTTCTACAAGTATTTTCATGGAAAGTGTTCGAAGGATGTATCCCGCTTAATTCCTCCGAAAGCGGTGTATATTAGAAATACACGTCGCGCTGGTACTTCACATCCGTATGAGGTTCAGCTTGTTACTCCGCGTACAACGCTTTTCAAGCAGTCTTTATATGGAGAACATCATCCCTTTAGAATGGCTTGCCCAGGACTGTGTTTCCCACCGAGTATAGTTTACAGGGATTCAAGAACAACGTGAATCTTTTTTCCGTACACGTGCCGCTCCTGGAGCACTTTAGGGACTTCCCTAGAGCACGTGTGCTAGACCCATAAAAAAAATGCACCGCTCTGGGAGGAATTAAGCGGACTACATCTTTCGAACACTCTCCATGAAAATACTTGTAGAATAGACTCAAGGCCGCCGGTCAGTTCTGGGTCTATAATCAGACGAACAGTCCTTCTCTGAACAGAATCCAACAAATGCAGTGTATGTTTGGGAGCGGAGCCCCAAACATAGGAACAGTATTCCATAATTGGTCTAATTTGAGCTTTGTAAAGAATTAACAGTTGTTGTGGAGTGTAAAGCTTTCTGGTTCGAAATAATATTCTCAAGTTTTGAGAAGCTCTCCTTGCTATGCCTGCAACATGTTCATGCCAGGACATATTTGCTCCCTAATTAACGCCCAACAAATTGAGTGACGATGCTAGGGGAATGGAGTGCCCCGACATAACTATGTCGGGTTCAGCAACGTTAGCTTTTTTTAGAAAAAACTGCCGCGTGGGTTTTTGTAGCGTTAAATTCCACTTGGTTACTGTCACCCCAATATAGAATTTCTTCCAGGTCTTTGTTAACTTGAATGACTTCCTGCTGTCTGCGGATATTCGCCTGAGCAGCCGATGTCCGAGCGTTCAAAGTGAATGAAGAGATAAGCATACTGTTAAAGAGAGCTTCTCAAAAGCTGGGAATATTACGAACTAGAAAGCCTTATACTCCATAACTGTTAATTCTCCCATGTTTTTGGTTCCGCTCCCAAACATACCCTGCATTTGTTGGTTTCTATTCAGAAGAGAGCTGTTCGCCTGGTTGGAGACCCAGAACCGACTAGCAAC
Source organism: Pachyrhynchus sulphureomaculatus (assembly GCA_019049505.1). Lineage (NCBI taxonomy): Eukaryota > Metazoa > Arthropoda > Insecta > Coleoptera > Curculionidae > Pachyrhynchus > Pachyrhynchus sulphureomaculatus. Next base: position 21,400,254 of record CM032446.1, read on the forward strand.
CTTGATTCCTTAGAACATCGAAGAACGGTTGGCGACCTATTCTATACGTATTTTCATGGAAAGTGGATGCAATCCATTTAATTTCTCCAAGAGCGGTGCATGCTAGGAATACACGCCGCGCTAGTACTTCACGTATGAAGTGCCGCTTGTCACTCCTCGTACAATCCTTCTCAAGCAGTCTTTTATATGGAGAACCTCATCCTTTTGGAATAACCCAGATAGCAAAATGACGTTTTAAGTCAGTCCGTATGAGCTCAGATTTATGATTTGGACTTCAGATCCTACATCTGAATGACGTTTTTAAGACCTCCTCAAGAAGTTGAATGCGCCACCTAACGTAGACATTAAGATCTCATGAAAAAGAGCTCTCGAAGAGCTCTTTTTTCTGAATTTGCAAAAATGAATACATAAAGAGCTCTTTTAACTGAGTTCACGGGAAGACTTCGTAATGAATTTTTCTTTTTGAGGTCTCTAAAATGAGTTTAAAATGAATTCATAATTGGGAAGTCTGAAATATGATTTCTTTTAGAATTCTTATTCTAGATCTTGATTGGCAGGGTAAATATATAGATTATTGACATTTTATATACATTTTTGAATCCTCTGAAATGTAATTTTCTCAATTATCTAAACATTTTAAATATTTAAATCGATTTTTATGTATACGCTATAAGTCAATTTACAACAATACTAAAATATTTCATGCATTTGAAATGTTTAACAATAATTATTATTTAAGATTCTATTTTTAATAAAATGTCCAAAACCGATATATGCAAGTGCTTAATATAATTGAAGAATTTCAACGATTTGTTCAGAATAAAATCCAATTTTATTTCTATATTTTAATCATATAAGTAATTATCGACAGTATATTGGTAACTTGTATTATTCCATAATATAACTCAAATAACTGTCGAAAAAAGAACAAAATAAACCAAGCAATGACAGTTTAAAAAAAAAAAAGAAAAAAAAAACTTCAAAAGTTATTGAGGATTATGTTTGCCGGCTACAATTTTTACTCGGTGATTTGCGTGTTGCAACCAGGACATTATCGCTTGCTTGCAATCGTCAAGCGAAGATCGAGAGTTGGAAACCACCGTGTCTAGAAAATAATTAAAAATCATAATTAGTCATATAAATATTACTGTAAAGAACATATTTTTTCCAAGTTTTCAAAGCAAGTTAACATATCTGATAAAAAAATACTTCATGAATATTTTTTTTAGCTTAGTGAAAAAATTGTATTTCTTTCGAAATAATAATCATTAAAGTTATAAAGTTATTTAATTACTGAATTTCAATATAAAGATCAAATTGTTTCAGCTTAAAATCGTTTACTTACCTCTCAAATGCTCCACGAAAGACATTTTTTCAACCTTTATAGTCTTCTTTTGGCCACTCGAGCAGGTGAATCGGCGATTATAGCCCTAATTGTCACGTAAACCTTCTTGTTGTTGAACTCAAAACCTTTTTCATGCAGAGTTTTATATTCCTTGATAAAATCTTCGAGATACTCATCACATTTAGCCGGCTTGTCATGTCCATGATAAACACCAATAACGGAAGGTGTAGCGACTTTAGGAAAAATTTCAGCCAATATTGGATATAATTGGCTTTTAGAACTTTTTGATATAGGTAATCCATCAATATGAACATTAATTAGAATATTTGTACTGAGATTACTGATATCAGTTACTCTTAATTGCTCAAGTAATCCTCGATACAATCCATAATGGAAATATTCACCAGGTTTCACAGAACGGATGACAGTATTTTTTGGAGTCTTTAATAAAGTACGAGGATCAATGGGAAGATTTGTCAAATCTTCTATTGAATCGACGCCAATAAGAATTTTTAATAATGCTCCACATGCAGCTTGACTAATATTATACTGACATTGCCACTGTGCTAATTTTTGTTGTAAATTGATATTTGGATCGTTTATATCAGGTGTTTTATTTAATAAAACATTTAAGCTTTCTGCTAGCATATACATTGAGTCAGAATCATGAATATTTTTGTCACCAATGTTGTCGTGGTAATCACTACCAAGCTCTTGACTTTTAAACGATACAGAATCATCAGTAACATCATTAATGACAATAGAATCACGAGTGAGGTCTTCAATAATGGCAGAATTACTAGTTATGTTGTTATTAGTCATTACTACATGATCAGATATATTTTTAATATCATTAATAATAAAAGATCTGGTATTTTCTCTTGATTCAATTGAAGATGAGGAAACTTGTTGCAGTGAAACTGATTCATTGTGAGCTACTTGCTTAAGACGCCTATTTTTTTGACTTTTTGATAATTCGTTGAAAGGCTTTCTTGACATCATTCAATTCTAATTAATAAAAAAAAAATATATTATACACAGGTAAAAATTAAAAACATATTAAGGAATTAAAACTCCCAACATCACTGCAAGATTATACTTACCATCACATTCAACGTGAATAGAAAACAATAATGACTATTAAACAAAGATAAATTGATTTAATTTAATCAAATTTAGAACGATTACGTTACAAAAAACAGTAATTCACTTATATGATAAACAGCATATGTGTATTGAAACTATATAGGTTAGAATGCACGATCAAAACAAATATAGATAAAATAAGAAATTTTGCGCATGTGTCAAACTGCGCATTGAAAATAAATCCATGTGTCGAGTACCTAATTCAACGTCTGTATTTTGACTTCCGAATGAGTTACTAATCTGATTTCAGTTAGAAGTAAGAAAAAAGAATACTTTATAAGCTCATAAAAAACTGTTTAGAAAGTGCCCAACAAAAGACATTCATTGAGACATCAAAAAATTCACTTCGCATTCATGAGCTCATTAAGAACTCTGACTTCTGAGCTCATAAAAATGAGCTACTTAAGACGTCATGTTAGAACTTCTATAAGAAGTTTTTTTAAAAGACTTCATACTGAAATCTTTATGATTTGGATGCTGACTGGGAATTTACCTAGGACTGTGTTTCCCACCGAGTACAATTTACAGCGATTCAAGACCAACGTGACCAGAATTTGTCAGGAATAACAAAACCATTTAAAACAAATAATTAATCCTGCGAAATTCTGATTGTTATTCGCCTTTGTAATTAAGGGGACCACTATTTCACGACACTATAAAAAAAAGAGTGCCGGGAAGATGTTAATGGTAACCTGAATTTGACAGGATTGATTCTGATTTGGTTGGTTTCATAGACATAGATGATGGACTGAGTGTTTCGTATCCCGCTGTGAAGTAAATATGGACGTAAAAGTGTGAGAGAGATAAGGCGAATGAGCGGCCAGTAGCTGTCTCTTTTCATAATGCCGCTAAGTTATGGCGCTCTTGAAAATAATATTTCTAAGTGTTCTAGTTGAACTAAAATCAGGTATGGGGCTTTTCTCGCCTTGAATTTCGTCTCGGGGTACTACGCCTTGTTTATTACAGGCCTAGAGAAAAGCAAGAGGTATTGGCGGCAAAATCGCTTTGTCTCTTTCTAGAGAGTGGTCAATTTTATAAGGTTAATGCTCGGTTCATCCTCTATATCTATGGGTTGGTTTTGCTAATCCGCCAAATTGAAATTGCTATAAACATGCTTCCTCCGCTCTTTTATTTACGATGTTGCTAAATGGTGTTGTTTTTAATTAGAAACGCCCATAAACATTTTTTTCTACGCTATTTTATTTGGTGTGTTGTTAAATGGAGATTCTTTTATTTACAAATCCTCATAATTATGTCTGGGTAACGTAGAATCACACCAGTTAAAACAAGATCCTAACAACAAATCTTAAATATTTGTGCCAGTAGCAACATCATCATCTTACAATTTGTATATATAAATCATAACCTTTCTTTTATACATAAAATTTAAATTGTTTTTTATCTTTCCTGGAATGATTACGAGAGATCAATCGTAAATAATTTTTTTATCTGTTTATTACATACATAAAAACGAATACAGTATGTTTATTGTAAGCGAGGAGCTTTTGGAGCGACTTATTTGTTGCCAATGCAAAAAATATTTATCAGCGAAACCCGTAAAAGTGTACCCCAACAGGGGCATCAAGTGTGGACGTTGTTCAATAACTGGAGATGCAGGAGTAGTGTCGCTGTTTGGAGTCCTTGCTAAAGAGGCTCTATTTAGATGTGTAAACCGTTTTGAAGGATGTAATCAATTGCTGTCCTATTCTGATGTAGCGGAGCATGAAAAGTCATGTAAGTACACTATTATTCTTGACGTTAAATCTCGTATTGTCGAATTGATAGTTGAAAATATTATTGTTGAAAGCCATTGTTATGCTAAAAAGAATTTCTAAAATAGCAAAGAAGAGATTATTTTAAAAATCTTAAATTTAGCATATATAGAGGCTATAATAAATCACCTTAGGGGTAACAACCACTACGGCCTTATTTTTAAGAGGCTTTACAATCTTCAAAAGTGAGATAATTTGTAAGATATCAGAATATCAATATGGCGCCGCCAGATGATGTGTCTAAGATAATCAAACTAGAGTTTAAACCACGAATGGTTTCTGCTGACTCCATCAAAAAGCATTAGGAAATGGGGTAGAAGGTTGTTGTAAAATATCTCAAATTTGGCATATATACTCCCGAGCCAGTAAACCACTAGAAGTTGCACCAGCCATTTTTTTTTATAACTCTCACAAGATGTAGGAACTTGAAGAGTTATTTATATTATTATTCATATTATTACTATTGTTTTTGTTTTTCTTTCTCACATTTGGTCAATGTGGTTTCATGTTTGGCTGACGCATGGTAGGGCGCTCGTAATTCATTTCTACCTCTAATCGTGATTGCCATATCTGTAGCATATTCATCCCTATTTGTCAAGAAAAATGATGGATTCTTCTTAACAAAGGTGACCAAAGCCATGAAGTAGAGACCTGGGACCATAAATAACCCCATTTCAATAAAATATGGTCGACATGACGTTTAGAGGATGTAAATGACGCATGCATCTCACAATTCTCTTTTGTGCCCTAGAGATATCCCTAGCAAATCTCGAAGATCCCCAGAAAGAAATCCCATAGTTTAATTGGGATTGAACATAAGCAAAATAGAAAAGTTGTATGCTATTTGATGATACAATATATCTAAGTCTTCTAATAAGAGCACACGCACTATTGAGCTTAGACTGAAGTTTTACTGCATGTATTTCCCAACAAATACTTGTGTCAATATTAACCCCCAAAAATTTTATCGTCTCTATATTGGCTATTGACTTTAGTTCATGTCGCACATGTAATGATTGTGTGGGTATTTTATTTTTATTAAATAATGTAAGGCCCGTTTTATTTTCATTAAGACAAAGGTAATTCTTTTCACACCACTCTGCCATTCCCGCCACTATACGAGAACAGATCACCGACAGGCTAGCGATGGAAGAGCTTGACAAAATGACCGATGTGTCATCAACAAATTGTTAAGCCATTCCATCCCCATCATTATCATCCACATTCTGCTGCCGCAGCAGATAGTCCGATAAATCGTTCACACACAACAAGAAAAGCAATGGACCTAGTATCGATCTTTGTGGTACACCCCTACACATGCTGTTAGGGTCTGAGAAATAGTCCCAGAGGTTAATCCTAACATTCACTGACTGGGATCGGTTTTGTAAATATGACTCCAGAAGCCCCAGGGCCACTCCCCTCACCACATATCTCTCTAGTTTAATGAATAGCAGTGTGAAATTTATGGTATCAAAAGCCTTTGAGAGATCAAAGTACAGGCCAGCCACTTTCTCATTTCTGTCAAGTTTCATAATAATGGCTTGATAAATAGCCATCTCCGTGGATTTTCCTGGTAAATAACCAAATTGGTTTGGTGAGAGAATATTCCACTGTAAAAGAAAGGGCAAGAGTCTGTTGTAAATTGATCTCTCAAACACCTTTGACACCGCCGACAACGAGACACTGGCCTATAGTTTGCCGGATCATGAATATCAGCCTTTTTAAAAATGGGCACTACTTTCGCCATTTTAAGAGAATCTGGGAAAGTTCCCACTGAAAAGCAGTTGTTTATTATAAATGATAATGGTTTACTAATGTAGTAAGCAATGTGTTTTAATAGAAATATAGGAATTTCATCCATTCCACTGGAGTATTTATTAGGCAGAGCCATTATGATTCTGAATAACTCATTTTCATCCACACATTGTGTATGTCTGCTGGGTGGTCTGCCCGGGATAAGTCGAGAGGTGTGTAGTTTTTGTCTGTTTTTACTGTTGTTGTGTGGAGGCTGGTTTGTTTGGCGTGAAAGAATTCCCTAAGGGCTTGTATTTGTTTTGTGTGATCTTATATCTATGATTCTCTTCTATCTTGCCTTCCTCTTGATGGTAAATCTTTTTTTGCATGCGTTGGGGTCTAATTTCCTGTATTTGTTGAATTGAGAACATATAAGGATGTGAATGTTTTCTATGTCTGTGTGTGACCATTTGATGATACCAAATAAATATGTGAGTATAGTTATAGCGAACGGGTTGATGACTTTAGTGAGTTTTTTGGAGTTGAGTTTTGTTTGTATAAGTTCGTTAGTCTGTTTTTTGTTGTTATTTATGTTTTATTTACTGTTGTTTATTAATTATTATTATTAATATTTAAGGTACGTACAAGATATATGATTGTCCATGCTGCATAGAAACATTCAAAGGCAATGCTTATGAAATCTACAACCACTTTAAAGAAAAACATTTCGAGCAAGCCCTTATAAACACTTCAGAGTTTGTTTTAGAAATAGATAATGAACTAGTCAAAAGTTACTTGCATCGTAAAAATGATTTCCTATTTTTATGTTAATGCTACTTATAATAAGGGAGACGAAGAAGTAATTTTAAATGTTATGTATCTCGGTACAGCTCACGATGCTTCAAAAATGACTCAAATGTTCACCTTACACTCCTTAGATGGGGAATTGAAATATAAAACCAAAAAGAAATCATGTTGTCCTGTGACTGGAGGAACTTTAAAGGGCTTTAAAATTAATATAAATCCTGCTGATTTTTCAAAGAATATTATTGTGTGTAGACTTGATTTGAATATTGAAAATGTTGACTATTTGTTGGTATTACCGGAAGACGTCAAGAAAGTTAAGTCTTTATTTTCTTTGCCTGGATCTAAAGGCTTTAGAAAACTACCAGATTTTAACCCAAAGCCAGGTTTTCTTTTTCAATCAGCTGAAAAGGAAGGTCAGTAAAAAATATTTGAAGGTATATATATATATATATATATATATATATATATATATATATATATATATATATATATATATATATATATATACATACATACACACTGGTGAGCAAAAAAATCGACTTAAATGATTTTGCTTCATTTAATGCCGATCTTTGATTTTAATTTTTAAACAGTGGTATTATTTTTTGGTATCATTAGAATGTTGATTTTCTACTCTTTCCAATAATACCAAATACCAGGTGTATAAGTATGAAATGCGAATTTTCTAAAAAAACATGTTAAATTCGGAAGAATGATAAAAAGTGCTTCATTCAAAGTATGCTCCATCGCTTGTTATACATTTTCCCCATCTTTCGGACAATTTGTGAATACCACACCAGTAAAAATCTTCCCCTTTTGCTGCGAACCATTCATCGAGCCATTTTTTCACATCTTCGTATGAACCAAAGCGCTGCTCAGCAAGTGCATGACCCATCGATGCAAACAAGTGGTAATCGGAAGGAGCCAAGTCTGGTGAGTAAGCCGCGTGGGGTAGAACTTCCCAGCTGAGTGCTTCCAACGTGTCGCGAACTGGTTTTGCCATATGTGATGGAGCATTGTCATGAAGAAAAATGACTTTGTGTTGCCTCTTTCGGTATTCTGGCCTTTTTAGTGTTCCCTACGGAACACTTATAAGATCACTTCGGTGTCTGTCTGTCTGTCTGTTTGTCACACCCGATTTTCTCCGAAACTATTTGACATAGAAAGTTGAAATTTGGTAATAATATAGGAATTGATGGCCTCATCAGAGCCATGTAGTTTTGAGAGTTAAATTTTGTTTAAGGGGTTAGTTTTGGGGAGTGAAATAGGAAGTGGAAAAAAAAATTTTTTTACTAGATCATCGAGTGTGGTGTCAAATGAAAGCTTGTGAAAACACGAGTCAAAAATATATATAATGTAATACTTGCGTGCACTTTTCTTTGTATTATTTTTTAAAAAATCGCGAAAAATCGCTGTCCCCCCCGCCTTATCTCGAAAAGTACTTATTAAAAAATTTTGAAAAAAGTCTGGAATATTCTCCACGGGGTGTAGATTGAACGAAAATTATCACGAGTGCATTACCTTTAATAATTTATCTGGTCATCAGATTTTAGTAAAGATTGGAAACAAACTCATTTGGGGTGTGTTTTGTGAGGTCACTGATCATTTTATACCTCTGTAACAAAATTTTTTATTTTAAAAGCAATCAACGTACGGAACACTAATTGCACAAGTTCAACTTACACTTGACCGGTTATTTCAAGCAGCAAACGGTTCAGATCGGTTAATTGTTGTTGGTAACGTTAAGTATTAACCGTTTCTCCAGGTTTTAACAGCTTATAATAGACCACGCCCCTCTGGTCCCACCAAACACAGAGCATCGCTTTTCTGCCAAAGCGATTCGGTCTTACGGTCGATGTGGATGGAGCGCTTGGGTCTACTCATGATTTTTTGCGCTTGGGATTCCCAAAATAAATCCACTTTTCATCCCCATTTGCCTGTCGTTCAACTCATGTGGTACCCATTTACCGGTCTTCTGAATCTTTCCCATCTCTCGTAGCCAATTGGAAACAGCTTGTTGACTAACGCCCAATTGCTCGGCGAGTTGTTTTTGAGTTTGCGAATCATCTTCGTCCAACAATGCTTGCAATTCCACATCTTCGTATTTTTTTGGCGGTTTTCCACATTCCTTGTCTGCAACATCGAAGTCACCAATTTTAAAACGCCCGAAACCATCGTTCACACGTATCTTGCGATGGAGCATGTTCACCATAAGCTTCTGGAACTAATTGGTATGATTCAACAGCAATTTTCTTCAAATGAAAACAAAAAATTAATGCTGTCGGCGAACGCTCTTTGTTCGGTATAAATTTCGACATATTGAACACAACAACACAACACTATGCACACACTTTTCCATTTTATCTCTCGTGCGCGTCTGACACTTGTCGATGACACAACAAAATGGCGCAGTGTTAAATCTTTATAGCACAAACTGCATTGGTGCACCATCTGTTATCTGAAATCCGCATTTCATACTTGTACACCTGGTATATTTGGATTTTTAAAAAGTTTTACTGATTAAAATGGTTTTACCCAATAGAACTGTTTTTGCTCACTCAGCAACATACTCGTTACGCGCTATTCATCCCTGTCAAAACACATGCATCTGCATTTTCCTATCATTCCTTTATCAGAACTTGAACCATCAACATTTCTGCTACACCTGCTCGCTAATTATGTCATCGGAAAATGGATATCACTCCAGAAGAAATGGCACAAGTCATTGTCCTATTACAATAAGGACATAGCCAATGTGTAGTTGCTGCGCAACTGCATCTGAAACCATCAGCTGTCTTCAGAGTCTACAAATGTTACCCAGAGACTGGCGCCTTTACATGGAGAGCAGGACCAGGAAGAATGTGTACCTCGGAGCAAGATGACCACACTGGATGTGAAACCGATTTGGTTTTCGTAACTGATGAGACTCGTAGCGGTGGATTAACTACTCACTGGTACATGCTATAAAAAAATAGCATATTCCATTGAAAATAATAAAACGTAGTTGATGCCCAAGATTCTTGGGATACCCTGTATACATTGTAACTGCATATAATTGATGATGGTTCAAAGTCATAAAACTATTTTATATAACGTGTTTCACTGTTTCTTATACTTTTTGTGAAAAGATATAACCCAAAAATAAGGAGTCACTTGTAGAAAGATATACTGTAGAGAGGACTCATTTCTCAATTCATTTAAAATAATAAACTTTTTTTTATTATTTAAGGTTTTATGCCTACTACTGATGTATCCGGTGATTCACCAAGGATTTTGTTTTTTAATGAACTTATTGGTAGATACCCTGATAAAAAATCTATCCCTCCTGCGGTACCATTTCCATTTAAACCTGCTCCGAAACCGTCAGCATCACTTTATGGTAAATCCACTGTATTCACATACCTACATGTCTTATTTTTAATAATCATTAAGTGTCTCATTGTTAATCAGGATGATTTAAAATTATTTAGTTTGCTTGTTACTTGGTGTATATATGTTTGAGCAAAAAAAAAGATAATACATTTTATCATTTAATTGTTTATCTCAATAAGTGTTCATCGAGATTCAAAACCCTCTGCTATATTTTTTAGCCAAATAATTTATTAGGATAAACTATGCGACCAATATATCTGAGCACCAGTTGATGCAATGTATGTACAAACTGTATCTAAAATAGTTTTGAGTGAGAACAAAACTGCATAGATCCATATTTATATATACAGTACAATCCCGATTATCCGAATCGCGATTATCTAAAATCCGGCTTATCCGAAACAAACTGTTAAAAAGCAAATTGTATTCCCAATAAACGAAAAAACCCCCATTATTCAAAACAAACGATGAGGGGTTTCCTTAACGCGTCGGGGACTCCCCGACGTCTAGAATTTCACCGCTGTCTATGTTTTGGTTAGTCGACGAGTGTTATAAGTTACTCATTACGTCTATTATTATCGCAGAGGTAATAGTTTCGTTTTAATAGATATTTTACAAAATGGAGCGTCATAATAATAAGCGTAAACGTGTTGTTATTACCTTCAAAGAGAAACTTGAAGCAATTCTACGTTTAGATAATGGTGAACTTCTTAAAAATATAACGAAGGATTTAGTTGTAGCCGTGAGTACTGTTTCAGAGTGGAGAAAAAATCGCGAAAAACTTGAAAAATGGTGTGGTGTTTTGTCATCGCCCACACAGGCACGAAAAAGTATGAAAAGGGATGAATACCAAAAAGTGGATGATTCTTTGTTTTTATGGTTTACACAGAATCGAGAACGTGGAATACCAATTTCAGGAACAAGTTTAAAACATAAGGCAGTGAGTTTAAGCGAAGAGTTGCCAGTTATTGAAGCGCCTGTAAATTTTTCTGCAAGTGATGGATGACTAGATAGGTGGAAAAAAAGACATGGTGTACGTCAACTGAAAGTTTGTGGAGAAAGATTGTCGGCTGATGTGTCTGCTGCAAAAAAAATTGCAGAAAATTTTGAGCAGCTTATGAAAAAACATGATTTACAACCAGACCAAATCTATAATTGTGATGAAACAGGCTTCAAAAACGGAAGCTGGAGCACCTGGTTAAAAACGTAGCAAAGAACGTATTACTGTTCTTACATGCAGTAATGCTTCCGGAAGACGCACACTCCCATTATTATGTATTGGTAAGTCAGCAAATCCACGAATTTTTAAGAATATTCGTCGTAATGCTTTTCCTGTTTTGTATAAAAATCAAGACAATGCCTGGATAAACGCGACTTTATATAAAGACTGGTTTTTTGGAGATTTTGTTCCCAAAGTGAAACTTTTTTAAAAGAACATGGATAGCCTAGAGAATGTACTGTTACTAAATAACGCCCCCACTCACCCAAGTGCGGAGCAACTTGAAAGTGGGGAAATAAAAGCAATGTTTTTGCCTCCTGCTGTAACTTCTCTAATTCAGCCTATGGATCAGGGTGTACTGGAAAATTTAAAACGCAATTACAGGCGTTTGTTATTCGAGCATATTTTAGAAGAAGTAGATGAAGATGGCAACCTTACTGATTGTCTAAAAAAGATGAATTAAAAAAATGTTATATATTGGATAGCTTCAGCCTAGAATCAAGTAAAGAGTAGTACTCTGGAAAATACGTGGTCCAAATTGATTCCACAAGCGGAGAGACATTACTCAGAGGCAAAAACAGAAGATAATGAAAGGTTACATCAAATTATTACAAGAATATCAGGATGAGAAAGTGTTAGGAAACCGATGTTTGTGAATGGTTAAACAGTGATAGTATGGAAGATGAAATGACTGACCAAGAATTAATTAAAAGTGCATGCAAAAATGCTAATAAAATAGACAATGATGATAACGAAGTAGAAGCCACTGACAATATTCCAGTAAAAATGTCACATTCTGAAGGACTAGAGGCCCTAGAAAAACGTAGGACAACAAGAAAATGCAACTGCTGCGGACGTTTTGCTTATCAAACGTTGGAGAGACATTGCAGCCAAAAACATAACTAACGCAAAACGGGTGCAGTTAAAAATTACCTCATTTTTAAGATATTGCAGTTAAGAATGAAACTGTTTTATTTTCGATTTTCCGTAAATATACATAAAATAAGTAAACTAATTGTTCTATTCTTCGTTTTAGTAAATAGCTATGTACGTAATAGCATATCGTATAAATGCTTTTAAGTCAATCTGCAATTTTGTATTCATTCTAAACCTCTATTTTATAAAAAAAAAATTCGGATTAACCGAAGTTTCGATTATCTGAAATCACTTTGGTCCATATTATTTCGGATAATCGAGATTCTACTGTATTATATAGATTACACAGGGGAACAGCTGTTTTGGTGTCGAGGTTTTTTGAGCTGATTCTATATCAATTTGATGTCCTGAATTCAAATAACTTATTCATTTGTACCTAGGAGCTCAAATTTTTAAGATATACAATTTTAGAGAAATATAAGTTACATTATTGTAACTCAAATCCGTAAGTGTAGTAAACAAAAGTAGATACGAAATTTTTATTTTAGTTATACAAAATACAATATTATATCGTACTTACAAACAAAAAAAAAAACATTGAAGAAATGAAATAGTCACTCAACACTTGGAAAGCTTCTTTTCCGCGACATTCTTGAATGTTTTTTTAAACAGTCCCTTTTTAAACTCCAGCAGTAATCTGCCATCATGCGCATGTCCCATCTTCCTTGGTAGCGGTCCTCCATAACTTTAATATCTTGGTGAAATCTTTCACCTTGTTCCTCACTCATGTCTCCTAAATTTTCTGGAAAACGGTCTAAGTGGCTGTATAAATAGTGTATTTTAATACTCATATTGCACCCTAAGGATTTGAAACTATTGAGCATCTTGCATTTCAACATAGTTTTGAGCTTTATGTTTGCCTAGAAAATTTTCTACAACTGCAACAAATGATGTCCAAGCTTCTCGTTCAACTTGATTCATTGAATTTATGAAGGCAGGATCCTTAATTAATTGTCTTATTTGTGGGCCGTCAAATATCCCTGCTTTGAGTTTTTCTGTGCTCAACTGATGCATTTTTACCCCTATATATGCAAAACAAGACCCATTCTTATCAAGAGCCTTTACAAATTGCTTCATTAGGCCCAACTTTATATGTAACGGAGGCAGTATGATTTTTTCTCTTTCAACCAAAGCGTCGTTAATGACATTCTTTTCCCCAACGTCCATGTTTTCTCTCTGAGGCCAATCTTTTCTAACCCAGTGGTGTGTTTTGTCCCTACTATCCCAGAGGCACAAGAAACACGGATATTTCGTGTAACCACTTTGCTGCCCAAGAAGAAAGTTTACCATTTTTAAGTCTACACAAATCATCCATTGATGTTCGTAATACTTTATCTTCTGCAAGACCAAAGCTATGGTATTATATTCTTCTTTCAGTTTCGTTGAGTGAGCTAGTGGTATTGAACCATATTTATTCCCATTATGTAGAAGGACACATTTTAAACTTCGCTTTGAACTATCAATAAATAGGCGCCAATCATCTGGAATATATTCAGAAAGTCCCATTTCTTTCATGAGTCCCCTAATTTCGTGACAAAATACAAGATTGTCTTCTTGAGTAAAGAATGGTAGCAGATCTTTTTCTCTTGTGATTTTGGTTCCTTATTCCAGTAAATTTTTGTCGTTCAACCTAGAAGCCAGTACTTCAGAAGCTTTTTTTCGATAAATTGAGATCCCTAGTGAGATCATTTAATTCATTTTGATTGAAGCGTTGAGGAACTGATGACGTCCCCTCATAGTCACTGTTAGTTTCATTAGCATCAGAACTTTTATTAGCATCAGAAGAGCGATCAGAGGGAAAATATTCGTCATCAGAGATATGTGGTAGTTGATGAAATGTTGGAATCGGTATTTCATCTGAGTGCGGGATAGGGCGTATTGCCGAGTCTAAATTGGGATAAGTCCACTTACTGCGGTTATTTCGATTAATTCCATTAGTATTTACTAAACAGAAATAACAATCATTGAAGTGGTTTTTTAGTTCTCTCCAAACCATTGGTACGCCGAATTTTAGACATTTTCTTTTCCCGGTAGTCAACTGCCGTAAATGCTCTGTACAAGTTTTACATACGAGATGCGGGGCCCACGTTTTGTCCTGATCACCAAGCTTAACTCCAAAGTATCCAAGATACGCTCGCTTTACAAAGTCAGTAATAGTTTGTCTGTTTTGTTGAAACATGTATTCTCCGCATATATAGCAAAACACATCAGGTTGATTTACACAACTTCTTCTTGAACTGGAACCTGAACTCATTTTAATTCTGTTCAATAACACAAAAACACTCTTTTCTTAACATAAAATAACACGCCGAATTCGATCTACTCTCATTAGTAAGAACGCACAAAACTGACGAGACTTACCCGAGTTAGGTGATTAAAAGGGTCAGTTCAGGTACCTGATAGGCAATGGTTCCACTATTTATAGATTTACCTGGAATTTACTCAATTACAGACTGACAATAAAACCATTGTACCTACATTAATGAATATATAATAATTTTAGAACTCTCATAAATGAATATACTGAATAAAAACCACATTGGTAGATAAGTTGATGTATCTAAAAAAGTAGAGCTGATAGAGAAAAACGGATTGCATGTATAAATTTAGCGTCCCAAATGTAGTTAAAATCAGCTCTAAAATCCCAGGCACCAATACAAAAATATTTTTTTGTTGCCCTGTGTTATTATTATTATATAATCTGGCCAGAGGTCATATGTATGAATTAAAAAAAAAAAACACGTAAATCGGATAAGTGGTTCTCGAATAGTAAGCGCCCTAACGGACAGACAGACAGATAGAGAGATGTTGCATTTTATGTATATTTTATTCTTTGTTACATGATATTTTTCCATATTTTACGGTTTAGGCAGCGTATTGCAAGAGAGTGCGCTAGCGGCAAACTTTTTTCCGACTTGATTCTCTATTATTGTCATGCTTATTTCTTATATTACCTAATGTAATAAAATATATCCTATAACCTGACCAGAGAACATATGTATAAATCTAAAAAAAAACACGTAAATCGGATAAGTGGTTCTCGAATGATAAACGCACTAACGGACAGGTAGACAGAGAGACCTTGCATTTTATATATATTATTTGCTATTATATTATTATATTCTTTGCTACGTGACGTTCCATATTTAATGGTTTAGGCAGTGTATTGCAAGAAAACGCGCTAGCGGTAAACTTTTTTCCGACTTGATTCACTATTATCGTCACTGCTTATTCCTTATGTTACCTCACGTAATAAAAATATAGCCTATAACCTGGCCAGAGAACATATGCACGTTTTTTTTTAAAAAAAAGTACGTAAATCGGTTAAGGGGTTCTCCAGTGATAAGCGCACTAACGGACTGACAGAGAGAAGTTGCTTTTTATATATATTATATAGATGATACCGAGTGTGCTTGTGAAGAATTGTGTTTCCTAAGAGCGTTTTTCTCTGATGCAATATTAATATCCCTATTATAACTTTTACAATAGGCATAGTTTGCGCTTTTACGAGTTTCTTGCAGCTAGCCTGAAAATTCTTCTTCTCATTCTTTTTTTATAAAATTGTAGATATTTTTTTCTATTTGCACTGGCGATTGTAGTCGATTCTTCGTCCGACGACATTTTGACTTGGTATTATAATAATATTTTTGGTAGATATTATTAGTAGACGCTATTAGTAACTCTGAGAAAGTTAGGAGAAAAATTAATGAAACAATAAAATCTGACTTCTTATTTATATAGACAAGCGATTTAGCTCGGGGATCCCCTAAAAACGTCGAGTTAGGAGATGTAGGACACAAGGGTATTGCCCAAAAGATATCGAGAACATTCTGCAGTAACTACTTTTCCTACAATCGAGGCATTCCCCGTAAAAACATAAACGAGAAGGGTTGCCAACTGAGAAATGTTAAATCGGTTAAAAAAAAATGGGAGAATTTCCTTGTATTCTCAGAAATCGTGGAAAAATCGTTAAATTTCGGTATTTCGGTAGGACAGACCTATCGGTAGAAATACCGAAAAATCTCTTCAAAACCCTTTAACCTCTGTCTGAAACTTTTTTTTACTAAAAGTTGACTTAAAAAAAATTAAAAAGCCTGACACATTAAAATGTATGATAACAAGTAAACAATATTGCTACTAGAAATATGATTTCTCCGAGAAGAAATAAGATATCTGAAAAATTCAAAGTGCATTTTGATGGGGAAGATTAATACTTTCAGAAAAATTAATTCGGGGTCTAATATAATCCCAAATATAGCGATAAACCGTGTTTTGTGCATTTTTAGGTTAGGATATCTCGAAAAAACCTGAGTAATGGAGCAAACCTTTAGGAAAGTATATTCTGGTGTCAGGGTCTGGAGTTTTCATTTAATTTTGTTAGCCTGTGTTAGCAAAGAGAATATTCCAGAATTTTTTCGAAATTTTTTTGATTAGTATTCTTAGAGATAGAGTGGGGGGACCGCGGTTTTTGGCAATTTTTTAAAAATAATATAAAGTATTGCATGATATATATTTTTGAACTCGTTATTTTCACAAGCTCTCATTTGACACCCCACTCGATAACATTGAAAGTATGTTTTTCATTTCACGCCGATTTGACCCTCCGAAACTAACCTCTTAAGTCAAAATTTAACTTTCAAAACTACACGGCTGTGATTAGGCCATCAATTCCTATATTTGCAACAAATTTCAACTTTCTATGGCAAATAGTTTCGGGAGAAAATTGGCTGTGACGGACAGACACCGAATTATTCCGTAAGTGTTCCGTTTTTTTCAACTTTGGTTCGAAATACTAAAAATGTATCTTCAGCAAGCTCAGAAATTACTTTTACTTATATATATATATATATATATATATATATATATATATATATATATATATATATATATATATATATATATATAAATATATATATAAATATATATATAAATATATATATATATATATATATATATATATATATATATATATATATATATATATATATATATATATATATTACGAGGCATGTTTTTTAAGTAAGTACCGTTTTGCGATTCCGCCGCCGCAGCGATACGGTCGGCGTTCCGCGCATGCGCGCTGGTAACCTACATCTCATGTCTACGCACTGACGCCATTACAGTCTGATTCTTCATTGTATACGTTGTTTACTGAGTGTTTAGATGCCTCCGACAATCGTGAGTCCCGCCGATTGTGAAGTACGGGCTGTTATACGATTTCTTAGTGCTAAAGGCGTAAAACCGATCGATATTCATCGTGAGATCTGTGAAGTTTACGGACAAAACATTATGAGTGATGGAATGGTAAGGAAATGGGTGAGAGCATTTAAAAGATGGCCGCACAAATGTGCATGATGAAGAACGGAGTGGGCGTCCTTCGGTCGTTAATGAAGATTTGGTGCAGAAAGTGGACGAAAAGGTGAGAGAAAAACACTTGAAGAAGCACCTGGGCGGTCAGCGTCTTCAAGACGATAACGAAGTCAAAACATTTGTGATACAGTGGTTAACAAGTCAGGCGGCAGAATTTTATGAGGAGGGTATTCAAAAACTGGTGCCACGTTATGACAAGTGCCTCAATATTCACGGAAATTATGTAGAAAAGTAGATTAAGGTACAGGCTTTCATGTAAAAATAAAATTATAGCGATATCTTTGCACGTCTTTTTTTAATTCCAAAACGGTACTTACTTAAAAAAACATGCCTCGTATATAGATGATACCGAGTGTGCTTGTGAAGAATTGTGTTTCCTAAGAACGTCTTTCCCTGATGTAATATTAATATCTCTTACAACTTTTACTACTAGTAGACGCTATTAGTAACTCTGAGAAAGTTAGAAGAAAAATTAATGAAACAACAAAATCTGAATTCTTGTTTATATAGACAAGCGAATTAGCTCGGGGGATCCGAAAAAAACGTCGAGTTACGAGTTATAGAACACAAGGGTATTCCCCAAAAGATACCAGGAACATTCTGAAATAACTACTTCTACAATCGTGGGATTTCCCGTAAAAAAACATAAACGAGAAGGGTTGTGTTATTTTAATAATTTTGCGTGTTCAGGTAAAATGACATGAAATTTGCGTCGTGGCTGAGTTCCAACCCTAAATTCGGAGTGGTAAAAATAAAAAGAAAAATAATATATTTTCTTGTGTTCTATTTATTAAAATAATATGATTACAGACTTAATAGAATTAAAATTAAACATTAATAACGTACTGTAACTTCAACAATGCAAATCAATAATTAAAAAAAAATAGTCATAATTTTAATGGGAGGGATGTACTTGATGGATTGACAGCAAATTATCAATATTTAGCTTCAGTTTTGTAAGAAATAACCGCAAATCTCCCCGTTCTGTGATGTTCAATCTACTCCTTTTTTTGTTAATAGGTTTGTAACGACACTAAAACATTTTTTCGACAAGGTATGACGAGGGAAACGCTATCAAAAGTTTTCTCGCGATTTCCCACAGCCCAGGATATTTTTCGGGTATTTCTGCCTGCAGCCAAAATGTTTGATAGCCTTTTTTAAATTTCACCTTCAGCTCCTCATTGGTGCTAAGCTCGAGTAGCTTCTCTTATAATACCACATTCGCCACTTCCGTTTCATCAAATGGATTTATGATCCCTGGTGGTATTTCCATCGTCAGAATATCTTCAAATCTATTTTTGTTGAACGTACGTCTGAATATCCTCATCAAGACATTCTGCCTGTGACAAGTTTGGAAACTGGGAGAATTCGCGCCGACTAATATTTTGCTTCATAAATTTCAATTTTCTAAGAAAAGCCGAAATTACACCCTTTGTTTTTATTAAATTTAGGGTGTCCCCTTATAACTGCAAGTTAATGTCATTAAATTTTTTGAACAAATCTGTCAAATACGCGATGTCTGCTTTCAATTCGATCAGGTTTTCTTTTAAATCTGGATCTTTACTTTCCAGAAACTCTAAAATTGATTCAAAATCTTGTTAAACATGCACCTTTCGACAACCAGCGTACTTCAGTATGTAAGAGCAATCGTTGGAAGTCTTCATCATTTTCGTCGCACAATTGTGCAAATAAACGGGTATTCAACGCATCGCTTCTTATTTTGTTAACTGCTTTAACACAAATTAAAGTGATTGGTGCAATCTATCACTCAAATTTTTCGCTACAGATGTTGTCGGTGAATGACACAGTGAATTGCAGTTACTCCTGGTATAATTCTTTTAAGATGGCTTATAACCCACGATATCGCCCGAAGATGGCAAGAGCTCCATCTGCTGCCACCGAAATAATGTTTGTAAATGGAATCGATTTTTCCTTAAAAAATTCACTCAGGACATTAAATATTGATTCGCCTTTAGTGTCCGTCACCACAGTTTTCGCGAATAGCAGCTCTTCATGGATTTCTTCGTCCATAACAAATCGAACATATGCCAATAATAATGCTTCATTACCAGGTAAAGTTGACTCGTCCAGTTGAATAGAAAAATGAGTTGTTTGCAGATAATTACACAAGAAGCTTTCAATATCAGAGCTCATTTCATCAATACGTCTTTGTACAGTGTTGTTACTCAAAGGAATTCTTTTGAGTACGTCAAATGTAGGTTTGTGTAGAACAGTTTTTAAAACCCCTTCAACAGCGGGTAAAATGAACTGTTCTCCGATGGTGTGCGGTTTTCCAGATTTCGCTATAAGCAATGAGATATTGTAAGATGCCCGCAAGCCATCATCGTTACTTTGAGACGTTGAAGCGAACATACTGTGCACGGTGAGTCTCTTTTCATATTTTTCCTTCAATGTTTGAAAATATTTTAAATCTTTACCTATTTTTATCAGGATCAAAACTTTGTTGCCATAAAAGGCATATGGGCAATCGTTTGTCTGCCTTTGATGGAAGAAAACCAAATTTCAAATAATCAACATCGTACTGTTGACATTTCTTCTTGGATTCAGCCATGTTTCGTATCAGTTACCTACCTGTAAAGAAAAAAATGTTTATTTTAGTAATCATAAGGCGACTTTAACAGGATATGGCTATTTTAACAGAATAAAATAGAATTAATTAATTACGAGTATTGCAATGAAAAAACCAAAATGCCGGAGGCAAAACTGATTTTAATTATTAAAAGCAATAAACTGCTAAGACCCATATAGAGGTTTTCACAAAACGGCTGAACCGTAACGTAATATAAAATATTTTTTGATTAATTATATTTTGATAGATTTCTGTAAATTCGAGAGAAAATACTTTTAAAGAATATTTTGACATCAAAACTCCGCGATTTTAATGATTTATTTATTACTTTGATGTATGTTACGAGTGGTACATAAAGACACGTACAATTTATGAAAATATTTTTAGTCATTTCGCATTAGCAATTACGAGGGCTCTGAAATATGTACAAACATGCAGGGTCAATCATATATCTCTCCTTTAGTGAATCACCATAGTCGGGTAAATAAATAATTTTATAATATAAAGTACGTAACGTTTGTCCTTGGCATTCGTATTTATATTGGTGAAGAATCAAACAAGTTCATGCAAGATTGCAAGCACAGCACAAGTCGTATTTCGTCCCTTTGTACGTCTGAACAGGTCGCGTTACGGGCGGGCGGGCGGCGTTTTGCAAGTCTCGACGCGCGTTGTACTGAATATCGAATATGCAAGTTTTTACAAGTAATAATCGCTGACCTTTTTAAAATACACTACTGAAAAACATTAAGCGAGGTTTTAAAACAAGGGAAATTAATGCTAAATAAACAGGCTATCTGATCCATATGCCGGCCTAACTGAAAAAAATTTTTTAAAGCCCGTGGACCAAAAAAAAAGCAAAATATTTTCAATATTATTTTTTCTCGCTATCTGTTAGGATTGCATGAGAACCGTAGCTCCTAAAAAATTTTAGCCAAAAAATCTGAAAATTAGAATCTTAAAGCTTCAAAATGCTTTTTTTAAAGTCCCAATACGACCATTTTTCACCGAAATACAGCCTGCCAAAAATCACCGAAAAATTTGGAATTTTTTTTGCTCCCTTAATTTTTTTGAGTAGTGTGTTATCTGCCTACATCGATAGATAAAGCCAAGCCAACATTTTTGTTTTTTTACTATCGAAACCAGATAAATTTTCGTGGACCCCACTTACAACTTGTGAACCCCATTTTTTTTCACGCCAACGTAGACCCCCGACGAGTCTCCCTTGGACCCCTAGGGGTCCACCTGAACCACTTTGGGAATCACTGGTATATAGTAAGTCAATGATAGAGTAAAGTTCATTATCTCATTTGTTTCGGGAATGATGAAAAAATGTTAAATACAGTAGTTTTAGGGAATGTTAAGGCGCACAGTTTAAAATTATTTTTGGGTATACATGGGACTTCAAAAAAATGTGGCCGATGTAACATACGTTTTTTTAAATGGAACATCCTATTTTCTAATTTGTTTTTAAATTCTGCGTGAAATTTTGTAACTTTTTTATTAATAATGTTATATACTTAAACCTAGTAGTTTTTCTAATATTTCAATTTTTTTAAAAATACTAGTTTTTAGTTTTGCAAAAAAAATGCCAGTAGCGCCATTGCTTCTGAAGGTGAAATACTCATAATTGGTACGAGCGTTCTATAGAAATGAAAAAAAAAGATATGTATATAAAGAAATTTGAGTTAGATGCTATAGGGTGTTCAAAATAAATTTATACATTTTTTTCTTGACACACCCTGTATATTATTATTTTTTCTGATAGATTTTACAAAACCCTCCAACTTTTATTAAGTATGTTATATACCTATTTCTAATAGTTTTCTATTTATTTTGAATTTTTTCAATTTTTACCCTTGTTTTTAATACACTTACGCTATAATATCGTAGTTGCCAAGACAAAACAAAATGTAGGCATTGTCAAATTTTGACATGTCTATTAAGCAAGTAAAAAATAGTATAATTTGTTGTAATAAGTGACATATAAAGGTAGTAGTTATGGATTTTCCTAAAAATGAATTAATTGATATGGTTTATATACTGGACGAGGCGGGAAAATTGTCTTTTGGCAGTAAGGCTTTACGGAGCGAAGTATCCTAATAGACGTATACCATCTAGAAAATCTTTTCAGTGCGTAATGGAACGGTTTGATGGTAGTGGTAGCGTCGAGTATACGAAACGGAAAGTAGTAAACCAGAATGCTACCAATGAGGAAAACGAAATGGAGATTCTACTTCATGTTGAAGATAATCCCCTGGTCAGCAGCCGTCAACTAGCTGACTTATTTGGCACATCCCAGTATCATTCCTTTCATATGGAACTACATCAAGAACTTCAAGACCGTGATTTTGAACGACGAGTAAACTTTTGTACCACCATGAATGAAGCAATAGAGGCCGATTTTTTTTATCCAAAATGATGTTTTCTGATAAAGCTTCTTTTCGCAGTAATGGAGCAGTTAACAGCCATAACATGCATTATTATTTAACAGCCATAACATGCATTATTATTTAACAGTTGATCCGTTTTAGGTCCGGGAAGTTCAAAACCAAAACCATTAGTCGTTTAATGTATGGTGTGGAATATTAAATTTTCGAATTATTGATCCATATTTTTTCCGCGAACCGCTTAACGGGCTTAGATATCTAAATTTTTTGCGAAACGAATTACCTCAGCTTCTTGAAGACGTTGACTTTGAAAGGGGACAAATGTGGATTAAACAAGACGGAGCTCCTGCTCATTACCACCGGGAAGTTCGGGAATTTTTAAACGATCGTTACCCACAAAAATGGATCTGTAGAGATGAATTCACTCAGTGGCCCGCTCGATCATGTGACTTAACACCTTTAGACTTCTTTTTGTGGGGCTACATTAAAGATCGTGTTTATGTGAATCCCCTACAACACCAGTAGATATGGAAAATAGGATATGGGATGCGTGCAGGACAATAACGCCCTTTATGCTAAGGAAAGTGTAAGAAAATATAGTAAAACGACTACCCATGTGTATTCAAGTAGACGGGCATATTTTTGAACATTTATTCCGTCATAATAATTAATCATTAGATAAGTTAAACTATATTAAAATTATTATTAACTATTTGTTTATGTTTTCACAATAGCGAAAGTGTATTAAAAACAAGGGTAAAAATTGAAAAATTCAAAATAAATCGAAAGCTATTAGAAATAGATATATGACATACTTAATAAAGGTTGGAGGGTTTCGTAAAATCTATCAGAAAAGTAATAATATACAGGGTGTGTGTGCCATTTATTATGTCGCCTTATCTATCATTATTTCGTCTTATTTCCAATTATGGCACATTAACTCCCAATATCTCGACTTATTTCCCATTATTTAGGCTTGTGTCGCCTTATTTATCATTATTTCTCCTTATTTCCAATTAAGGCACATTAACTCCCAATATCTCGACTTATTTCCCGTTATTTAGGCTTACGTCGCCTTATCTATCATTATTTCGCCTTATTTCCAATTATGACACATTAACGCACAACATCTCGACTTATTTCTCATTATTTAGGCTTATGTCGCCTTATCTATCATTATTTCGCCTTATTTCCAATTATGGCACATTAACTCACAATATCTCAACTTATTTCCCTTTATTTAGGCTTATGTCGCCTTATATATAATTTATTTCGCCTTATTTAAAATTATGGCATATTAATTCCCAATATCTCGACTTATTTCCCATTATTTAGGCTTATGTCGCCTTATATGTTATTATTACGCCTTATTTCCAATTGTGGCACATTAACTCCAATATCTCGACTTATTTCCCATTTTTTAGTCTTATGTCGCCTTATATATTATTATTTCGCCTTATTTCCAATTATGGCACATTAACTCCCAACATCTCGACTTATTTCCCATTATTTGGGCTTATGTCGCCATATATGGGCTTATACATCATTATTTCGCATTATTTCCAATTATGGCACATTAACGCCCATCCCACCCCCCACATCTCGACTTATTTCCCATTATTTGGGCTTATGTCGCCATATATATCGCTATTTCGCCTTATTTCCAATTATGGCACATTAACTCCCAATATCTCGACTTATTTCCTATTATTTAGGGTTATGTCGCCTTATCTATTATTATTTCGAAATATTTCCAATTATGGCACATTAACTCCCAATATCTCGACTTACTTCCCATTTTTTAGGCTTATGTCGCCTTATCTATCATTATTTCGCCTTATTTCCAATTATGACACATTAACGCACAACATTTCGACTTATTTCCCATTAGTTAGGCTTATGTCGCCTTATCTATCATTATTTCGCCTTATTTCCAATTATGGCACATTAACTCCCAATATCTCGACTTATGTCCCTTTATTTAGGCTTATGTCGCCTTATATATAATTATTTCGCCTTATTTAAAATTATGGCATATTAATTCCAATATCTCGACTTATTTCCCATTATTTAGGGTTATGTCGCCTTATATGTCATTATTACGCCTTATTTCCAATTATGGCATATTAACTTCCAATATCTCGACTTATTTCCATTATTTAGGCTTATGTCGCCTTATATGTCATTATTACGCCTTATTTCCAATTATGGCATATTAATTCCCAATATCTCGACTTATTTCCCATTATATAGGCTTATGTCGCCTTATATGTCATTACTACGCCTTATTTCCAATTATGGCACATTAACTCACAATATCTCGACTTATTTCCCATTTTTTAGTCTTATGTCGCCTTATATATCATTATTTCGCCTTATTTCCAATTATGGCACATTAACTCCCAATATCTCGACTTATTTCCCATTATTTAGGCTTGTGTCGCCTTATTTATCATTATTTCTCCTTATTTCCAATTAAGGCACATTAACTCCCAATATCTCGACTTATTTCCCGTTATTTAGGCTTACGTCGCCTTATCTATCATTATTTCGCCTTATTTCCAATTATGACACATTAACGCACAACATCTCGACTTATTTCTCATTATTTAGGCTTATGTCGCCTTATCTATCATTATTTCGCCTTATTTCCAATTATGGCACATTAACTCACAATATCTCAACTTATTTCCCTTTATTTAGGCTTATGTCGCCTTATATATAATTATTTCGCCTTATTTAAAATTATGGCATATTAATTCCCAATATCTCGACTTATTTCCCATTATTTAGGCTTATGTCGCCTTATATGTTATTATTACGCCTTATTTCCAATTGTGGCACATTAACTCCCAATATCTCGACTTATTTCCCATTTTTTAGTCTTATGTCGCCTTATATATTATTATTTCGCCTTATTTCCAATTATGGCACATTAACTCCCAACATCTCGACTTATTTCCCATTATTTGGGCTTATGTCGCCATATATGGGCTTATACATCATTATTTCGCATTATTTCCAATTATGGCACATTAACGCCCAACATCTCGACTTATTTCCCATTATTTGGGCTTATGTCGCCATATATATCGCTATTTCGCCTTATTTCCAATTATGGCACATTAACTCCCAATATCTCGACTTATTTCCTATTATTTAGGGTTATGTCGCCTTATCTATTATTATTTCGAAATATTTCCAATTATGGCACATTAACTCCCAATATCTCGACTTACTTCCCATTTTTTAGGCTTATGTCGCCTTATCTATCATTATTTCGCCTTATTTCCAATTATGACACATTAACGCACAACATTTCGACTTATTTCCCATTAGTTAGGCTTATGTCGCCTTATCTATCATTATTTCGCCTTATTTCCAATTATGGCACATTAACTCCCAATATCTCGACTTATGTCCCTTTATTTAGGCTTATGTCGCCTTATATATAATTATTTCGCCTTATTTAAAATTATGGCATATTAATTCCCAATATCTCGACTTATTTCCCATTATTTAGGGTTATGTCGCCTTATATGTCATTATTACGCCTTATTTCCAATTATGGCATATTAACTTCCAATATCTCGACTTATTTCCCATTATTTAGGCTTATGTCGCCTTATATGTCATTATTACGCCTTATTTCCAATTATGGCATATTAATTCCCAATATCTCGACTTATTTCCCATTATATAGGCTTATGTCGCCTTATATGTCATTACTACGCCTTATTTCCAATTATGGCACATTAACTCACAATATCTCGACTTATTTCCCATTTTTTAGTCTTATGTCGCCTTATATATCATTATTTCGCCTTATTTCCAATTATGGCACATTAACTCCCAATATCTCGACTTATTTCCCATTATTTAGGCTTATGTCGCCTTATCTATCATTATTTCGTCTTATTTCCAATTATGGCACATATCTCGACTTATTTCCCATTATTTAGGCTTATGTCGGCTTATATATCATTATTTCGCATTATTTCAAATTATGGCACATTAACGCCCAACATCTCGACTTATTTCCCATTATTTGGGCTTATGTCGCCATATATATCATTATTTCGCCTTATTTCCAATTATGGTACATTAACTCCAAATATCTCGACTTATTTCCCATTATTTAGGGTTATGTCGCCTTATATATCATTATTTCGCCTTATTTCCAATTATGGCACATTAACTCACAATATCTCGACTTATTTCCCATTATTTAGGCCTATGTCGCCTTATATATCTTTATTTCGCCTTACTTATAATTATGACACATTAACTCTCAATATTTCGACTTATTTCCCTTTATTTAGTCTTATGTCGCGTTATCCATCATTATTTAACCTTATTTCCAGTTATGGCACATTAACTCCCAATATCTTGACTTATTTCCCATTATTTAGGCTTATGTCGCCTTATCTATAATTATTTCGCCTCATTTCCAATTATGGCACATTAACTCCCAATATCTCGACTTATTTCCCATTATTTAGTGTTATGTCGCCTTATATATCATTATTTCGCCTTATTTCCAATTATGGCACATTAACTCACAATATCTCGACTTATTTCCCATTATTTAGGCTTATGTCGACTTATATTTGAGATTTTCAATTTAGAATAGTCGAAATGCATTTATTTTGAACACCCTATAGCATCTAACTCAAATTTCTTTACATATATCTTTTTTTTTAATTCTATAAAACACTCGTACCAATTATGAGTATTCCACCTTCAGAAGCAATGGCGCTACTGGCATTTTTTTACAAGACTGAAAACTAGTATTTTTTTTAAAAAAAATGTAATATTAGAAAAACTACTAGGTTTACGTATATAACATTATTAATAAAAAGGTTTTACGCAAAATTTAAAAATAAATTAGAAAATAGGATGTTCCATTTAAAAAAATATATGTTATATCGGCCACACTTTTTGAAGTATCCTGTATATTTAAAAATAATTTTAAACTGTGCACCTCAACATTCCCTAAAACTATTGTATTTGACATTTTTTCGTCATTCCCGAAACAAATGAGATAATGAACTTTACTCTATCGTTGACTCACCCTGTACAGTCTTACGCTTGTGATGGACTGACTTAAGTCAGGATGTGAGAACGCTAATAAACCTTATTTTTTAAGGTCACCGGAAGCCGATCACTTATTTTTTGCATCAAGCAGCCAGTACAACAACGACATCGGCTCCAATAACTACAATTGCGACTGGGGTTAATTCCTTCAACCAACCAATTACTGTCGGTAAGTTATGCTTTTATCAAATTATCGAACCTGCAGTGGGACACTGTCAAGTTTTGCTCTCTTTATGTTGCTTTCTACTTTAGAAATCTTTTATCGTCAACTCTTTTCAAAATTTTTTTGGTATTTTTGTAATTATTAGATTGGAGATTCTGTGGCGGAAGTTAATACGTAGGTTGAAAAGTTTTTGGTCTGACACATAAATGTCGCCCTCCATATGATTTTTAGGAAGTACCAACCTTCAAACGATACGTTTACAAGTTACAGTGGTTTTAGGGTCGCTACTTTTGATATTTTCAAAACAATGAAAAAATCGAATTTCGTGTGTTGGTTAAACACTATATTTTTTGATGGGAAAAATACCGTTCAAGCAAAGCAATGGCTTGATAAGTGTTATGGGGACTCTGCCCCTGGAAAATCACTCGTCATTTACTGGTGTGCTGAATTTAAACGCGGTAGCACAGACGTAAATGATGCTGAACGCTCAAATGAGGTAGTTACACCGGAAAACATAAAAAAATCAACAAAATTATTTTGGAAGACCGTAAAGTGAAATTACGTGAGATAACTGACACGCTAAAGATATCAAAAGAACGCGTTGGTCATATTTTGCATGAACTTTTGGGCCTGAGAAAGCTCTGTTCGAAATGAGTACCGCGTTTGATCACAGTGGACCAGAAACAACAAAGTGTTGATGATTCTGAGCGCTGTTTGGACCTGTTTACGCACAATAAAAAGGATTTTTTCATGCGATGTGTGACAGTGGGTGAAACATGGATCCACCACTACACGCCGGAATCAAATCGATAGTCAGCTGAGTAGATAGCAGTCGGTGAAAGCCGCCCAAAGCGACCAAAGACCCAACAGTCGACTGGGAAGGTTTTGGCCTCTGTATTTTGGGATGAGCATGGAGTAATTTCCATCGACTATGCTGACAAGGGAAAAATCATCAATAGCGAATATTATATAAAATTATTGGTGCGTTTGAAGGCAGAAATCGCAAACAAACGGCCCCAAATGAGCAAGAAAAAAGTACTCTTTCATCAAGACAATGCACCGTGTCACAAGTCGATGGTTACGGTGGCAAAATTGCATGAATTGAAATTCGAATTGCTTCCGCATCCACCGTGTTCTCCAGATTTGGCCCCCCAGCGACTATTATCTGATCGCAGACCTCAAAAAAGGTTAGTTATCGTCGAAACTGAGGCCTATTTTGAAGGCAAAGACAAATCCTTCTACAAGAAAGGTATAGAAATGTTAGAAAAGCATTAGACTGATTGTATCGCTCTTGAAGGAGATTATGTTGATGATCAAGGCCACCGGTCAGTCCGGGTCTCCAATCAGACGAACAACTCTTCTCTGAATAGAATCCAACAAATGCAATGTATGTTTGGGAGCGGAGCCCCAAACATGGGAGCAGTATTCCATAGTTGGTCGCATTTGAGCTTTGTAAAGAATTAACAGTTGTTGTGGAGTGTAAAGCTTTCTGTTTCGAAATAATATTCCCAACTTTTGAGAAGCTCTCCTTGCTATGCCTGCAAGATGCTCATGCCAGGACATATTTGCTCCCAAATTAACGCCCAACAAATTGAGTGACGATGTTAGAGGAATGGAGTGCCCCGCCATAACTATGTCGGGTTCAGCAACGTTAACTTTTTTAGAAAAAACTGCCGCCTGGGTTTTTGTAGCGTTAAATTCCACTTAGTTACTGTCACCCCAAGATAGAATTTCATCCAGATCTTTGTTAAGCTGAACAACTTCCCGCTGTCTGCGGATATTCGTCTGAGTAGCCGATGTCAGAGCATTCAAAGTGAATGAAGAGATAAGCGTACTGTCATCTGCAACCCTGTAGATTAGGTTTCCGGACTCTTCCAGCAGATCGTTAATGTAAAACGATAGTAGGAGATAGTATGCAGTCTTGGGGCACACCGGCGTTGATGGTGAAGGTGTTAGAAAGAAATCCGTCGCTCTCTGAGGAAACATGATAGCCATAAACAGAACTTTTCAGACATACCATAAGAGCGTAGCTTAGCCAACAGTACTTCGTGCCAAACACGGTCGAATGCCTTGGATATGTCAAGAGCAACCGCTCGAGATTCTCTAAAGTGTTCAAGTGCGTTGTTCCAAACATGTGTTATATAAGTCAGAAGATCTCCTGTTGATCTATGTTTACGAAAGCCATATTGGTGATCGCTAATAATGTTGAATCTTTCAAGATATTTTAGAAGATGCTGATTGATAGTCTTTTTCATGACTTTCGATATTATTGAAAGCAGTCCGACTGGTCGGTAGTTATTTGGCAAGGTCTTCTTACCTTTTTTAGGTATCGGCTGAACTGTGGCACATTTCCAGCAGGAAGGAAATATTCCCTTTCTGTAAGATAGGTTGAAAAGTCTACAGAAAACTGGTGTTAGTTCCCTCGCACAGTTTTTGAAAACTATGGCAGGTATTCCGTCAGCGCCAGAAGCTTTTTTGGTGTCTGGCTTCATTAAAATACGTTTAATGATACGCTGTCTGAAGACAATATCGGGCATCTTGATTGCACTATAGGAATAGTAGGTGCTGTTTTTCAACAGGTGTCGTTGCAATAGAATTATCTGGCCGTGTAAGTGGTTGTATGATGGATTTGGTGAAATTCGTTGGGACAAGCGAGAAGTTTGTTTCTAATTCGTTGATTGTGTGCCTCCTTGGTTTGGTCGATAATTTCTTTGTATCTGTTCCGGGCACGAATTGTTATTTTTATATATCTGGAATCTATTTTTTACTTCGCCAGGGATTTTAGAACTGGCCAGATTTCAACAGTATCAAATGAATTATGAGAATCAATGAAGGCCAAATGCATTGGCCCCTTATATTCTGTACATCTCTCTATTACAGTGCGTATCGTGTAGAGGTAGTCAATCCTGCTAAATCCCTTTCTGAACCCCGCCTGTTCCACCGGTTAATAGAAATCTAGTTTTGCTGTTAAGAGATTTGTTAAGATTTTAGGGAAGAGCTTATATAAGTGCGACAGAAGAGATATGGGTCGATAATTTTCGATATCAGTATTATCGTGTTTCTTAAAGAGAAGTATTACCTCCGAATTACACCAGTTTATTGGAATTTTTCCCTCATCATCAAACATTCTACTGTAAAACGTTGATGTATCGACGTATCGATGTTTTTAAAAAAACATCGGCTCGTAAACATCGATGTATCGAAACATCGAAGTTTTTTTTCCAATTTTTTTTATCGTGAGCATAAAAGAGTAGGAAATACTAGTACAGTAGAACCCCGGTTATCCGAGGTAACGTGGGGGGCACCCTCCTCGGATAACTGAAAACTCGGATAATCCGGATTTGTCTTTTATTCGTTCAAAAAATAAACATCAATACTTTAAACCGATGTATTAACGTTTTTTAACATATAAATAGGTACATACATTATAAAACAGTGAAATAGGTATCTATGCGGTTCTGTTTCATATTGCATCTTCTTTTTCTCGCTGCAATGTTTTCCCATCTATTAAGAAGAAGCAAATCCGCTGGGGTTGCCTCTGGTTGTTGTTCGATATACCTCAAAGCTTTTTCCAAAGAAGCAAAACCTTCTTGATGAGAGATCTTAGTGGGAGACTGTTCATCCACCGCCGTTTCGTCATTGTCATCGTCATCTGATTTTTCGGTTTCCTGAAAGGCATTCGTTATTTCTTCAATACTCATTTCTTTTTCTAAATCATCTGCTGTAATCCATTCAACATCTTCTCTTGTCACATTTTTTGATTTTTGCATTAATTCAAATAAAATTTTTTCTTTTTCTTCTATCTCGCTGTCAAAATTTGAACAGGACATTTCTCCATGGCTTCTCAATTTCAAAGCTAATTAATTTAGTCATTATAGTCCTCAAAATCAATAACTTTTGACCAAGATTTTTGAATAGTGGTAGTACGCACAGAATCCCAAGCTTGACTTACCCAGTAAATAACATTTTTCAGTGTAACCTTTCTCATCCCATTGATAATATCCTTCTTTTCTGTGTATTCTAACAGATGTTCAAGATATAAACGCCTATAATTTTTTAAAATGTTTTCGAGGATGCCTTGATCCATTGGTTGCATTATGCTGGTTACATTTGGAGGAAAAAAATTTACAACAATTTCGCCCACATGAAGTCCTTCTCCAGGGTGAGAGGGGTCCTTATCCATTAACAAAATTACTTTAATAGGAAGACGGTTTCTGTTCAAAAATTTAGTCACAGATGGCACGAACTCTTCTTCAAACCAGTTAGTAATAATGTGCTCTTCTGACTTTTGTAATAGACTGATAGGGCTTTGGGTGAGATGTCTTTTAAAGCTCTTGGACGTGCAGAATTGCCAATCACCATCAGTGGGATTTTGTGCTTGCCAGATGCATTGGAACATACCATTATAGTTAATCTTTCCTTACTTCGTTTGTGCCCAGGAGCTGATTTTTCCTGTCGAGATGCCAATGTTTTTGATGGAAGCATTTTATAATTCAGACCAGTTTCGTCACAGTTGTAAATTTGATCACATGTGTATCCACAATCTTCGATTTGCTTTTTAAAGTTCTGCTTAAACTTCTCAATTGATGACACATCAGCAGAAAGTTGTTCACCACATATAGTCAGTTGTCGTACACCGTACCGTTTTTTTCAGAGGTCAAGCCATCCAGAACTGGCGGTAAATTGATCTGTCTCTGGGAATTGCCTACTAATCATTATTGCTTTCTGTTGTAAAATTGGACCTGACAGAGGCACACCTTTTGATCTCTGTTGGTTAAACCACATGAATAAAGCTTCGTTAACCTTTCATAGTCGCCCGTTTTCATTGATTTTCTTTCTGAGGACGAGGAGGCTTGATTTATACACCACTCTTCTATTTTTGTGCGGTTTCTTTTCCAATCTCCAACTGTTACCTCACCTACTCCATAATCTCGTGCAACAACTTTAATTGTCTCTCCTGCTTCAATTCTTCTGATGGCTTTTAATTTTTCTTCAATAGGAACGACGATTCCTTTAGGCTTGTTTTGCTCCATTATAATACGACAAACAAAAATTCAATCAAAGCAGTTTGTATTAATTACACTTAACTACCAGAACTCCAACCAAATAAATTATGTGAATATACTCGTACTTCTCCGTAATAAACGCTATAACGCACTGCATTCACGCAAATTTATATGCTGAAAGTGTCCAAAAACATAAATAGGGGAACCCCTCACACGGGCCACGGGGATTCCCCGAAGGCCCCGACGATTTTAAATGGAAATATGTACATACATATTTTAGAAGCTCGGTTAATACGCAGCATAGACGCGCGGACCTCGGATAATCAGGTTCTTAGATTGGCTCTGTTAATCCGGAGCTCGGATAATCGCGACTCGGTTAATCGGGGTTCTACTGTATATGTGTGTATAAATAAAGTTTCTGTATAGTGTGTATACTGAGGAGTTGTTTTTTTTAAATGAAATTCATTTGTAATTATATAGTACTTATTTTTATTAATGACAATCAGAAAAAAACTTGCAAATACAAAACTATGATTTATTTATTTAAAACCAAATTTAGAAACAATAATTTGGAAAGACGTTTTCCTATTTTTTTTTTTTTTTTTATGGGTCTAGCACACGTGCTCTAGGGAAGTCCCTAAAGCGCTCCAGGAGCGGCACCAGTGCGGAAAAAGCGATTCACGTTATTCTTGAATCGCTGTAAATTGTACTCGGTGGGAAACACAGCGCTGGGCAAATTATTCCAAAGGGATGACGTTCTCCATATAAAAGTTGGCTTGAAAAGCGTTGTACGCGGAGTAAGTAACAAGCTGAACCTCATACGGATGCGAAGCACCAGCGCGACGTGTATTTCTAACATGCACCGCTTTGGGAGGAAATTAAGCGGGCTACATGCTTCGAACACTTTCCATGAAAATACTTGTAGAACAGACTCAAGTCCCAACCGTTCTTCGATGTTCCAGCGAATCAAGGCCACCGGTCAATTCCGGGTCCCCAATCAGACGGACCGCTCTTCTCTGAACAGAATCCAACAAATGCAGTGTATGTTTGGGCGCGGAGCCCCAAACGTGGGAGCAGTATTCCATAGTTGATCGCATGGTCGAATTTGGGCTTTGTAAAGAATTAACAGTTGCTGTGGGGTGTAAAGCTTTCTGGTTCTAAATAATATTCCCAACTTTTGAGAAGCTCTCCTTGCTATGCCTGCAACATGTTCATGCCAAGACATATTTGCTCCCAAACTAACGCCCAACAAATTGAGCGACGATGCTAGGGGAATGGAGTGCCCCGACATAACTATGTCGGGTTCAGCAACGTTAACTTTTTTAGAAAAAACTGCCGCTTGGGTTTTTGTAGCGTTAAATTCCACTTGGTTACTGTCACCCCAAGATAGAATTTCTTCCAGGTCTTTGTTAAGTTGAACGACCTCCTGCTGTCTGCGGATATTCGCCTGAATAGCCGATGTCCGAGCGTTCAAGGTGAATGAAGAGACAAGCGTACTGTCATCTGCAAAGCTATAGACTGGATTCCCGGTCTTTTCCAGCAGATCGTTAATGTAAATGAGAAAGAGAGTAGGAGACAGTATGGAGCCCTGGGGCACACCGGCGTTGACAGTGAAGGTGTTAGAAAGAAATCCGTCGACCGCCACTCGTAAAGAACGCTCTCTGAGGAAACCTGAGAGCCACAAATAGAACCTTTCAGATATACCATAAGAGCGTAACTTAGCCAACAGTCCATCGTGCCAAACACGGTCGAATGCCTTGGATATGTCAAGAGCAACCGCTCGAGATTCTCCAAAGTGTTCAATTGCGTTGTTCCAAATATGCGTTACATAAGTCAAAAGATCTCCTGTAGATCTATGTTTACGAAAACCATATTGGTGATCGCTAATAATATTGAATCGTTCAAGATATTTTAGAAGATGCTCATTGATAACCTTTTCCATGACTTTCGATATTATTGAAAGCAGTGCAACTGGTCGGTAGTTATTTTGGCAAGGTCTTCTTACCTTTTTTAGGTATCGGCTGAACCGTGGCACATTTCCAGCAGGACGGAAATATTCCCTTTCTGTAGGATAGGTTAAAAAGTCTACAGAAAACTGGTGTTAGTTCCCTTGCACAATTTTTGAGAACTATGGCAGGTATTCCGTCAGCGCCAGAAGCCTTCTTGGTGTCTAGCTTCATTAAAATACGCTTTATGATGCGCTGTCTGAAGACAACATCGGGCATCCTTGACTACAATATTGGGAATCGACAGTAGAGTGTGAAGCAAAGAGTTCTGCCAACAAGTTCGCTCTCTCAACAGGTGTGGTTGCAATGGAATTATCTGGCCGTGTGAGTGGTGGTATGGTGGATTTGGTAAAATTTTGACTAACTGCCTTAGCGACTGCCCAAAAGGACCTAGAATTGTTGGGACAAGCGAGAAGTTTGTTTCTAATTCGTTGATTGTGTGGCCTCCTTGGTTTCGTCGATAATTCCCTTGCATCTGTTCCGGGCATGAACAAAGATGTTACGATTTACGGTGTTAGGATTTTCACGCTATTGTCGGTAGGCAATATGTTTAGAAACAACAGCTTCTTTGCATTTTCGGTCGAACCAAGGCTTGCCGTTGGAGGAGCATTTCTTCGAAAAAGGGATGTAAGCTTCCATACCAGCCAAAATAACATCGGAGACCTCCCTGGCACAGTCAAATGGGTTATCGGATCGAAAACAAATGTCCATCCAAGGAAAGTTCGAAAGTATTCCATGAGATCTTCCCATTTAGCAGATTTGTAGTGTAGAGTCCTATCAATCGATTCCTTTGGAATTATCTTTTTGTCCCCAAACAAGCTGCAATTCAGTTTCATTGTTGTACTATGGTTATCCGTGACACACGTTCTCTATGGAAACTTTCCGCTCGTTGAGGAGCTGGGACAACTTTCGTTCTTAGTAATCAGCTGTATGGCTCTAGTGTAGCTCGATTACTCCCAATGTCCCACTCAGGAAGTGTAGTTTATCCAAAAAATGGATTGTTACTCCAAGAAATGATTTATTTGTTCTTGACATTTCACCTTTTCTAAATTTACGATAAATCGGTCTGTTTTTCAAAAAAAGTCACCATATTTCACAGAGAAACAGAGTTTTACAGCACACACAAGTACGAAGTAGACAAGCAAGCCGAATAAAACAACGAACAGTTCGAACTTAGTTTTGTAATTTGTATGTATTTTTTTGGTCAACTTTATTTATCAAAACTAGGATAGGCCAAGGGTTCTGTGCCTTCTCCATACAGCCAACTTCTGCCAAGTCTTTTGTAATTTATATTGCATTGTGATTGAATAATAACACAGCCCCACAAAAAAAAAGTGGGGTATACTTTTGATGCGATATATCAGATCCGTAGTATTTTTGCCCGCTGATCACGAATCTGACGTCAGAATCTCGCCATCACATCTCAATTTTTTTTCTAACCTCAAAAAATAGGTAAAAATTAGTAAAAATTAAGAAAAATATACTCCTAAAAAATTGATTCAAGCTTTTTTCATGAATCCAAAGATGTATTAATATGTATTCGGACACGCTAAGCTAATATTCATCGGTTGGATTAAGCCATACAGTTCTGTTTTCTTTCTAACCTCAATAAATCAGACAGATATAGTGCTTCTCGAATGCAAAAACGAATTCAAATTAAAATTCAACCGATTCTTACCAAATTTGGTACACGGGGGTTTTTTGGGTTGCTGATCATAAATCTGAGGTCAGATTTGCAAAATTCAAAATGGCGGATCCAAGATAGCGGACAAAATTTTTGAAAACCAACCGATTCCTACCAAATTTGGTATACAGTTGGGGAATCCTCAAACCTGATACTCTTAAACCCTAAACCCTGAAACCTTAGACTCCCACACCCTGTAACCTCAAAAAATAGACCTCAATAACCCTGTAACTTTAAAAATGAGACCCAATAAACTCAAAACCAGGACTTTTAAAGCATATACTCTCAAATAGTAGACCCTTAAGCCCTAGAATTGCGAAGGTTAGACCCGCGCCTAACTTTCCTTTTTTTGGCTGTATCTTGTTCTTTTTTCCGCGAATGCTTTCTGCCCAAACGCTTTTGAGGACTTGTTTCTCTTTTTAGCGACCAGCAATAGTCCGCTAGCATATGGTCATCCCATCGTCCTTGATACCGATTTTCTATGATGTTCAGATCTTGGTGAAAACGTTCCCTTGCTCCTCACTGTAGTCACCAAGATTATCTGGGAAATCATCGATGTGGGAGTCCCTGCATCGTAACTCTCTTTCTTCTACCTGCCATGACGGCATCTAAGCCGTTATCCAGGGACTCTGCCGGCTAGTGGAGACACCGTTGCCCACCGTCACCACCTGGAGGTGCCCTGGATGCAGGTAGAAGAATAAAAATCGACCGATGAATTTTCTCGGCGTTCAAAATGGCGCAAAAACATCTGCCATCTTGAATTTTGCAAATCCAACCTCAGATTCGTGATCAACGACCCAAAAAATCCCCGTGTACCAAATTTGGTAAGGATCGGGTTAAATTTTAATTTGAATTCGTTTTTGCATTCGAGAAGCACTATGTCTGTCTGATTTATTGAGGTTAGAAAGAAAACAGAACTGTATGGCTCAATCCAACCGATGAATATTAGCTTAGCGTGTCCGAATACATATTAATACATCTTTGGATTCATGAAAAAGCTTGAATCAATTTTTTAGGAGTATATTTTTCTTAATTTTTACTAATTTTTACCTATTTTTTGAGGTTAGAAAAAAATTGAGATGTGATGGCGATATTCTGACGTCAGATTCGTGATCAGCGGGCAAAAATACTACGGATCTGATATATCGCATCAAAAGTATACCCCACTTTTTTTTTGTGGGGCTGTGTAATTAAACGAATTAGATGAAGGAAGTGAGTGAAAGAAACATTCAAATTATTGTTCATTCACTTATTAATAAGAAACAGTGCCATCTATCAATCTCATTTTCAACTAGCTAGAGAAATATTTCATGGTTCAGTCAATATCGCTAACAATAGTTGAAGTGGTATTAGAACAGATGGAACTGTTCGACATAGTGAATATTTCCGCTAGACGTAAACATCGATAATAAACATCGCTTAAATCAACGTCGATGCATCGATGTTTTTCGATTTAAAACTTCGATGGCAAATATCGATGTACCGTTTGCATCCCTAGTTCGAGACTGAGAGTTGTGCGATGGAGAAATTTCATTCATATATGTTACTCGTGCCTGTTCAATTCGGGAATATATTTCCTTTCTTGGGTCCCACTTGTCATTTATATTGATTCCCAAATATTTAAATGTGGAGACCCGCTCTACGGTATTTTCCCTGATTTCGAGGGATTCTGGTGGTAGAGTTTTCTTTGTTATTACCATCCACTTGGTTTTTCTTATATTCATAGTTAATTTAAATCTTTTGCTGACTTGATTGATCATTTGCTGGAGATCTTTGATATTATTTGCTAATAGAACAGTATCATCAGCATACCAGTATACTTCCATTACCTGTTATTCCTTCAAACTTCTCGCTTGTCCCAGCAATTCCAAGTCCTTTTGGTCAGTTGCTAAGGCAGTTAGCCAAAATTTCACCAAATCCACCATCCCATCACTCACACGGCCAGATAATTATATTGCAACGACACCTGTCGAAAAAGCGAACTTGTTGGCTGAACTCTTTGCTTCACATTTTATTGTCGATTTTCAAGGAAAAACACCACTTACTATTTCCATAGTGCAGTCAAGGATGCCCGATGTTGTCTTCAGACAGCGTATCATAAAACGTATTTTAATGAAGCTTAACACCAAAAAGGCTTCTGGCGCTGACGGAATACCTGCCATAGTTCTCAAAAACTGTGCAAGGGAACTAACACCAGTTTTCTGTAGACCTACAGAAAGGGAATATTTCCTTCCTCCTGAAAGTGTGCCACAGTTCAGCCGATGCCTAAAAAGGCAAGAAGACCTTGCCAACCAGTCGCACTGCTTTCAATAATATCGAAAGTCGTGGAAAAGGTTATCAATCAACATCTTCTAAAATATCTTGCAGAATTCAACATTACTAGCGATCACCAATATAGCATTTGTAAACATAGATCAACAGGAGCTCTTCTGACTTATGTAACACATGTTTGGAACAACGCAATTGAACACTTTGGAGAATCTCGAGCGGTTGCTCTTGACATATCCAAGGGATTCGACCGTGTTTGGCACGATGGACTGTTGGGTAAGCTACGGTCTGATGGTATGTCTGAAAGGTTTTGTTTGTGGCTCTCATGTATTCTCAATGAGCATTCTTTACGAGTGGCGGTCGACGGATATCTTTTAACACCTTCACTATCAACGCCGGTGTGCCCCAAGACTCTCATTTACATTAACGATCTGCTAGAAAAGACCGGAAATCCAATCTACAGCTTGTGGATAATAGTACACATCACGTTTATCTCTTCAACTTTGAACGCTCAGATCGGCTGTCGAGTGTCCGCAGACAGCTGCTTAACAAATTCTATCTTAGGGTGACCGTAACTAAGTGGAATTTAACGCTACAAAAAACCCAGGCGGCAGTTTTTTCTAAAAAAGTTAACGTTGCTGAACCCGACATAGTTATGGCGGGGCACTCCATTCCTCTAACATCGTCACTCAATTTGTTGGGCGTTAATTTGGGAGCAAATATGTCCTGCCATGAGCCTGTTGCAGGCATAGCAAGGAGAGCTTCTCAAAACTTGGGAATATTATTTCGAACCAGAAAACTTTACACTCCACAACTGTTAATTCTTTACAAAGCTCAAATTCGACCAACTATGGAATACTGCTCCCATGTTTGGGACTCCGCTCCCAAACATACACTGCATTTGTTGGATTCTATTCAGAGAAGAGCTGTTCGTCTCATTGAAGACCTGGAACTGACCGGCGGCCTTGATTCGCTGGAACATCGAAGAACGGTTGGTGACTTAAGCCTATTCTACAATTATTTTCATTGAAAGTGTTCGGAGGATGTGGCCCGCTTAATTCCTCCCAGAGCGGTACATGTTACAAATACACGTCGCGCTGATACTTCACATCCGTATGAGGTTCAGCTTGTTACTCCTCGTACAACGCTTTTCAAGCAGTCTTTTATATGGAGAACATCATCCCTTTGGAATAATTTGCCCAGGACTGTTTTTCCCACCGAATACAATTTACAGCGATTCAAGAACAACGTGAATCGCTTTTTCCGCACACATGTCGCTCCTGTAGCGCTTTAGAGACGTCCCTACAGCACGTGTGCTAAACCCATAAAAAAAAAAATGGATTCATAGATGGCACGCAGCATCAGAATAAAGATTGAACAAAAGTGGTGAGGGAATGCATCCCTGTCTTACCCCTTGTGT
Organism: Pachyrhynchus sulphureomaculatus; assembly: GCA_019049505.1. NCBI lineage: Eukaryota > Metazoa > Arthropoda > Insecta > Coleoptera > Curculionidae > Pachyrhynchus > Pachyrhynchus sulphureomaculatus. Next base: position 21,440,576 of record CM032446.1, read on the forward strand.
TACTTTTATGCTTTCGGGCTTGTCCAGCCCAATCTTAACTTTCACTGATTGATTCCAGTACAGATTTTTAATAATATTACTAACTGGTGAATTATATTTTAAAAAATCCAGCTATAGTTCCTTTACAGAATTAAAATACAGTCAACATGTTGATGACTTTTAATGAATAAACACGATTTAATATTTTGTTTTCTTGTTTTAGCTTTCCAAGTTTCTAATCCTTCATCGACAACTAGTACGTGGACATTTGGAACAAGTAATTTAGCAGATCCAGGTATTGGCAAACCCATTAAGGATTTTAGTTCTGCTTTACATCAACATTTTAAAACTACGGTACCATCAACCAGGCCAACCTGTTTTGCTTCAAGTCTACCTGGTATAACTACAGTATCAACGACATCAAGTTTGCGGTTTGGTCAACCTAGTGGACTTTTTAGTTCTTCTTCAAATCAACAAAAGACAACTACAGTATCATCGACTACTTTTGGTCGAAGTTTTGTCCAACCAATAAGTAAAGCACGTCTTAATTCCACTTCAAATCAACCCGGTATAACCACAGTATCAACGACTTCAAGTTCACTGTTCAGTCCACCTACTGGACTTTTTAGTTCTTCTTTAAATCAACAGGTTACATCTACTGTTGTTCCTACTTTTGGCCAACCAACAACCAAGTCAGATTTCGGTTCTGCTTTGAATCCTCGGGCTAGTTCATTCTCAATTCCAGCAAGTCATTTGAGTGCTGCTAAAGATATTAATATTTTTGATAATGCTTCTCAACCTGCAAACATTTTTTCCGCACCTAAAACTACAGGAATTTAGATATAATTTGACGTTTCAACCCTAGTTCTCGTTAGAAAGTTTACGTGCAGTTTTGCACGTATACGTAAACATAAAGATTCTAATAGATGATAAAACTGATGAAAATAACTCTATAAAATAGTTGAAAAGTATGCTTTACGTCTTAAATAATTAACCGACTTGGCCGTTACTTGATGAAAATTCATACCTAATGAGAATAAAACACTAAATTTTTGGTAAAATTTCCACTTCTATTGATTTTTATACTTGACACGTGTTTCGCTAAAACATGAGCTTTATCAAAAGTATGGGTATGGAATGAAATAAACATTTTTCGATGGTTTTATAAGCAAATATTTACAGGTAGGTTGTAACTAAGGGTTAACGACAAAACTTAATAATGATACAAATTATCTATTCATTAAATAAATTCAACAATGGGAAATTTCCGAAGTCCAGTTGGTCATTTAACATTGTGTTTGTATTCTTTAATTTAATGTAAAAACTATAGATACAATTTTACGCAAAAAACAGTTACAGTAAACAATTAATCTAATATATCCATAAACAAAAACTATTAATAACAAGCTTAAGTATCATTTACTGGTAAACTCCACATTTATTTTAATATTTCAACATGTTTCGCTAACACTGTGCGGCGCACTATGGGACAGAATCGTGCGTACCGTCTCAAAAATCTGTAACTTTGTCGTTGATCGAAATAAATAGCTGAAATTTGGTACGTAGTATCTCTAATGTATATACTATCAAATAATGGTACATTCGTTGTTAATTTTTAACCGACTTCACGTGTGTATTTTTTTTTGTTCCTGTTTTTGTTTTTTTTTTTAATGTTTGTTCCAATATTACTCCGCCATTTGTGAACCGATTTTAAAAATTCTTTTTTTGTTTGAAAGGTATTGCTTGCAGTTGGGTCCCATAAATTTTTTTTGTAAATCGGACGGACAAAATGTCCGTCCGAAAAATTAATTTTTGAATATCTCGGCCATTTATAAACCGATTTTCAAAATTCTTTCTTCTTTTTGAAAGAATTTGTCAACAGGCTGAACACGTAAAAAAATTTCGGAAAGCGGACGTATATTTTGTTCGTCCAAAATATTGATTTTTAGATAACTTTATTGAAAATTTATGAAAATCGGAGGGAGGAAGTCGGTTTTCTTTTTTGTGAGAATTATTTTATTTATAATATATAATATTATTGGTAGTTCGTCGAACTGTACCTTAAATTCACCGTCTAACCACGTTGTATTTTTATTAAAGAAACGTTCTTTAGTTCGGTTAGATGTGGTCCAGCGATTGTTAAAAGCTAATATAAGCGATTTTTGAATACTTTTCACAACTAATTCACTTTTTGAAGACGACAAATGATGGTGTTCTTCTAAGTATTTTTGAATATCTTCTCTTTTTGTCCCATGGTCAATGAAAAATTCGCATAATACTCGTCGAGGCACAACAAATTCACTCATTTTGTTGTATAGGTACTTCGCAAATATTGTTTTTACCGAGGTTGGTGAAGACTCTATGTCGAAGCACAATAAAGTACTGGTAAATGACAATTAAATTAATAACTTTTATACTTTAATTCTGTGAGAAAAATATTATTATCTGAGGGTAGTCACATATTTATCGCGTTCGTATATGATATGATATGATTTCAGTACATGATGACAGTATTTCCACCTTACCTAAACTTTAATTTAGGTAGTAATCTATTTTTATATATAAAACACAAAAAATGTTTCTACCTACCCAAGGCAGCTCTACCAGGTAGTAGCAGTTCGGCAATAGTAACAAAGCCGAAAAAATCACATGTATTTTGTTGGTAGAAAATTCACCACATTGTCAAAAATCACGAGAGCTTCTCTCAAAAAACAACCACTTTATGTATGTATTTAGTTCATTCTCTCAAAAAACAACCACTTTATGTATGTATGTAGTTCAATGCGGTAGTTTGTAAACAAAATTTTGACAACTTGCTGGGATGTAAACAATAGTCAGCTGTTCTAGTGATATTACCTGGTAAAGCTGCCTTGTACCTACCCACCTACATACATATCTACCTGCCTACCTATGTCGGCTATAGACGCTAGTAGACAATATTATTTAACAATAAAATGTCAGAAATAATCTATTTTTCGAAAAATCTCCTGAATCAAATCTTAAATTTTTTTTTTAAATATTTTGCATTTCCCTCCCCATCAGGTATTTTTCGTCCCATTTAAAAGGGAGCAGATTCGGGCAAATTTTTTTTTGCCTTGACTTTTATATGAGCTGCTCTATGTGATGGTATCAAAATTACGACATCGGCAGACATCGCTAACTGTCAAAAGTCTATTTAAAGTTTCTAATAAGGTTAGGATATTTGATACTGCAAAAACAATCGTGTACCTCTCCAGTTTTTACATAAATATCTACTTAAATGCTTTTTAAATAAGCTACTTAATAACCATTCTAACCATATATCACACTTACATATTTGCATTGAAAATAATGAAAATATGACCATGTAAACTGGTGCAATTCTGTTCTACATAATCGACATTATTTTGAGCGTCAACTTGCAAGTCAAGTTTTACTAAGAAAAAATGAGAAATAATCTATTTTAAATTCTATATAATATGTATTAGACATACAGTTAGATATGTGCATTAACAAAATATTCAATATCGAACATTCGCAAAATCTATTTTTGAGACGGTACGCACGATTCTGTCCCATAGTGCGGCGGTTATGTCGTAAATGAAAATAGAAACCTCGAAAAAATTAGCGGTATGAAAAACGTGGGAGATTTTTAAATTAATTATCTACTTACTAGTTTTATATTTATATGTTTTAGTAAATAACTGTTACGGTGTTAAACACTTTTTGCAATTGAAACCCACAAAGTGGTAATGTTAAAGAAAAAACATACAAAAATACTGTGATAAGTAGTTTGAATCTGTTGTTGACGGTAACAGTATTTTAAATACTTGATAATTATTGTTGGGAGGAGACGGAGGATAGCAAGAGATCGTTTTACCGTCTCCTTAAAGTATGTTACCAGTTTTTGTATTATATAGTGTTTTATTTTACCTTTTTTTTAATGTATCCTCTCCTCCTCCTAAGTCCTTTTACCCTCGAGAGGGTATGGTGACTCTGTGCTCAATAAATGGACTGAATTATCATCTGCCACTAATCTCGATTCTGTGCATGCTCTGATGCTTCCTGCAATGACATTCCGGTTAATTGTTTTATCTGATCCACCCAACGTGAAGGTGATCTACTCCTCCAGCGTTCGCCTTCAACCTTTCCCTGTATGACCATTGATTCTAGTTCATGTCTTCTGCTGAGGGGGCCGAAATACCTTAAGTAACGTGTAGGCTGAAAAGTTTTTGGTCTAACACATAGATGTCGCCCTTTTCAAAAAATCCATATGCTTTTTAGGAAGTACCAACCTTCAAACGATACTTTTCAAAATTTCATGACATTTCGACGATTAGTTTACAAGTTACAGTGGTTTTAGTGACGCCACTTTTGATATTTTCAAAACAATGGAGAAAATAGAATTTCGTGTGTTGATTGATGGGAAAAAATACCATTCAAGAAAAGCAATGGCTCGATAAGTGTTACGGGGACTCTGCCCCTGGAAAATCACTCATCATTTATTACTATGTTGAATTTAAACGCGGTAGTACAGATACAAATGATGCTGGACGCTGTGGACGCCCAAATTAGGTGGTTACACCGAAAAACATCAAAAAATCCACAAAATTGTTTTGGATGACCGTAAAATCAAATTGCGTAAAATTACTGACACCCTAAAGTTATCAAAACAACGTGTTGGTATTTTACATGAACATTTGGGCATGAGAAAGCTCTGTTCGAAATGGATACCGCGTTTGCTCAGAGTGGACCAAAAACAACGTGTTGATGATTCTGAGCGCTGTTTGGACGTGTTTAAGCGCGATAAAAGAATTTTTTCATGCGATATGTGACAATAGATGAAACATGGATCCACCACTGCACGACGAACCAGAAAAAAAGTGCTATTTCATCAAGACAATGCACCGTGTCACAAGTCGATGGTTACGATGGCAAAATTGCATGAATTGAAGTTCGAATTGCTTCCTCATCCACCGTATTCTCCAAATTTGGCCCACAGCGACTATTATCTATTCGCAGACCTCAAACATTCTCGCGGGAAAATGATTTGGCTCTAATGAAGAAGTTATCGCCGAAGCAGGCCTATTTTCAAATCCAAAGAGGGATATAGAAATGTTAGAAAAGCATCGGACTGATTGTATCGCTCTTGAAGGAGACTATATTGATGAATAAAGACCGGATTATATGCATTTGGATATTTTCATATGCATTTGCATATTTAGACCATTCTCACCGATTATTGCAAATTTTGCCCAAAATCTAGTAATGATGCATATTTTTCCTATATTTACAATATTTTTCGGTATTACTAGGCAATTGAATTGCTCAGGGTATTGTTAATGTCGCCGTCTGAAACCGATCTTATCGCCGGAATATTACCTGCAATAGTCTAAACATTATTAGGTTATAGTGCCAAGGGAATACCCAAAATCACGACGGTATTTTATTCCTTTGTTTCTTGGTCGGGATATTAAGTGATAAGTAGTTAGTTTCTAAGAATATTTGTTTGAGCGTGGATCAAATAAACAATTTTCTCGAAGACGAATTTTTATTTTAAAACGAGATATCAGTTTTAACATTATTGTTGACGCGCTTGCATCAGTGTAGTCTTTTTGCAATTTTTAACGTGTTGTGTTAAAGTTTAACGTGTACCATGCCACCCGCAAAAAAAAGTGTCTCTTCGTGGGTAGCTGATTATCCTGGAACATTTACATACAATGGAAATGTTTTATATTGTCAAGTTTGCGAGAAAAATGTTTCGTGCACAAAAAAAGTTGCAAATTGACCAGCATGTCAAGACAAGTCTTCGTATCGCAGGATTGCAAAAAAAAGGCCCACGACAACAACTTATAACAGCAGCAAGTAGCAGTGATTCCACTTCTATAGGCAAACAAAAAACCACTTTATCATGGATTTATGTGAAGCATTGCTTGCAAGTAATATTCCTCTCCACAAACTTACAAATCCTACATTCAAAGAGTCCTTGAATCAAAAAATACCAGACGAATCAGCACTGCGTAAAAATTGTGTTCTGGAAGAAATACGTAATGAATTTAAGGATGACATTATTTGGATTTCAGCTGATGAAACTACCGACAGTTGTGGTCGCTATATTGCGAATTTAATTGTGGGTGCATTAAGATTAGAGCCTTCTTCTTCCTATTTGGTGGCCTGCAAAGAACTTGACAAGACAAATCATTTTACGATCGCCAGATTTGTGAATGAGGGTATTAAAAAAATATTTCCTGAATCTTCTGCTATATGATCAAGGCAGCCAAAGTCCTCCACGTTTGGAAATGTAAATAAACTAATTTCATTAGCAAAGAAAGTGTTTCTTAAGACACCTACTCGCAATAACGCCTATAAAGAAAAATGCCAAATGTGCCTTAACCTCCCGAACCAGTGGTAACTCGATGGAGAACATGAACTGAAGCTGTACTATTTTAAACTAGCAGTACACTCTTGCCAAGATCACTCGTCGAGACATTCGCCGAGGCGGCGAGGCGCGAGGGGTGGTCCAGTTCACTCTCTTGTTTACCTCGTCCAATGCCCTCTCGAGACAAAAAATTTGCGGAGAAGGTGAGACTCGAGTGGTGTTGAGTACACTCTCGCTCCTCGCCTCTTTACTAGTCTCGCCCGAGAGGGCTGCGGTGGATTGTTTATTAATTGTTTGTATTTTTTAAAAAAGCAACTTCCATTGCAAATGGAAGTTGCCAAATTCGCTGCCTCCGTAGCTGTATGTGCGTATGCACATTACAATTATTTGAGTATTTTGCATAAAAAAAAGACCAAAAAGTCGTGGAAAAAAAGAAGATGGTGGATTACTGCTATTCATCGAAATAGAACAAGGTAATTACTAATCATTATTAATGTACTCAATTAATAATTAATTAAAAACAGTTAAGAATTTATTTAATTTGGATTTGTAGGCTCAGCATGGAAAAACAATTGTCTGAATTACTTGTCGAGAATTCTGGGGAGTTTGAGAATTTCATGCGAATGTCATATATCGACTTCGAGTATTTATTAAATCAAGTCTCGTATATTATTTCTAAAAAAGATACCCAAATGAGAGAGGCAATACCAGCAAGAGTACGACTTGCAATTACTTTAAGATATTTAGCCTCTGGAGACAGCTACAGGAGCCTACACTTCCTGTTCAAAATTTCCAGCGAACTTATTTCGAAAATCGTACCTGAAGTATGTTCTGCTCTGAATAAAGTACCCAAGGATCAAATAAAGGTAGGAAAATATTTGTACACTGTTCTTTATTAAAAATACGTCACACAAGAAAATAAAGCTGACAAAATAAACTAGAGTTCATGAACAGAGGTTCATAATAGGTTTAAATCAAATAAAATTATTATTTATTATTTTGGTGGTAAAAATGTCATTATCATTGCTTGGTCAATGATACGAGGCATGTTTTTTAAGTAAGTACCGTTTTGCGATTCCGCCGCCGCAGCGATACGGTCGGCGTTCCGCGCATGCGCGCTGGTAACCTACATCTCATGTCTACGCACTGACGCCATTACAGTCTGATTCTTCATTGTATACGTTGTTTACTGAGTGTTTAAGATGCCTCCGACAATCGTGAGTCCCGCCGATTGTGAAGTACGGGCTGTTATACGATTTCTTAGTGCTAAAGACGTAAAACCGATCGATATTCTTCGTGAGATCTGTGAAGTTTACGGACAAAACATTATGAGTGATGGAATGGTAAGGAAATGGGTGAGAGCATTTAAAGATGGCCGCACAAATGTGCATGATGAAGAACGGAGTGAGCGTCCTTCGGTCGGACGCCCACTCCGTTCTTCATCATGAAGATTTGTTGCAGAAAGTGGACGAAAAGGTGAGAGAAAACAGACGCTTTACAATTTCATCATTGTGCGACTGCTTTCCTCAATATTCTCGTAGTGTTTTGTATCGCATTGTGACCGAGAACTTGAATTACCGGAAATTGTGTTCACGTTGGGTTCCAAAAATGTTGACGGATTTGCACAAAACCCAACGTTTAGGCAGTGCATTGACTTTCCTTGAGCGGTACCACAATGAAGGTGAACATTTTTTAGACCAAATTGTTACTGGTGGCGAAACATGGGTGGCCTACGTCACACCAGAATCGAAACAACAATCCATGGAATGGCGACATTCATCATCACCCAAAAAAGTGAAGTTTAAGCAAACAATTTCTGCCCGCAAAATCATGTGCACAGTTTTTTGGACAGAAAAGGAGTATTGCTAGTGGAGTTTCTGCCTCGTAATGAGACAATCAATGCAGCGTCTTATTGTGAGACATTGAACAATCTGCGTCGTGCAATCCAGAACAAAAGACGTGGCAGTTGAGTAAGGGTATCGTTTTGCTGCATGACAATGCCCGTCCACATGTGGCTAATCGGACCAAAGATCTCATCAAATCTTTTAAATGGGAAACTCTAGATCATCCTCCATACAGCCCTGATCTGGTGCCCAGCGACTACCATTTGTTCCTGCACTTGAAGAAGCACCTGGGTGGTCAGCGTCTTCAAGACGATAACGAAGTCAAAACATTTGTGATACAGTGGTTAACAAGTCAGGCGGCAGAATTTTATGAGGAGGGTATTCAAAAACTGGTGCCACGTTATGACAAGTGCCTCAATATTCACGGAAATTATGTAGAAAAGTAGATTAAGGTACAGGCTTTCATGTAAAAATAAAATTATAGCGATATCTTTGCACGTCTTTTTTTAATTCCAAAACGGTACTTACTTAAAAAACATGCCTCGTATTATCATTCCCCTCACTCTGTACTGCATAACCACCGTGTTGGTAGTCAACAGTTCCAGAGCTTGAGGAGTGAGGTGATACCGCCTGATGATATATGGGAGTAGGAGGGGTGGAATACCGGGGCAAATTTTGGTTTCTATTCACAAGCATCCCGTGCATTTGATACATGAGTGATTCTCTCTCATGCTCTGGTAGTTTTCTCAACTTTTTAGCCAGCATTTTTGCAAATAGATCACAATCATCTTCTTCCTGAAGTGGTTTTTGTTGAGTGATAACATGGCTTAGCATATTAAGTGCATTGTTCATTTGATTTCCCGCTTCGTGAAGTTCAGGGGGTTGTTTGCGGCGGCGAATTGTTTGCTGAGAATTTGATGGAGTTTGCTGAGACTTTGATGGTTCATTATCACCATTTGTTGAAGGGCATCTTGCTCCCCCTTGCTGACTATCTTCCTCAAGTGAAATCGTTGGATCAGTCTATAACAGAATAAAAAAGCGAAATAAAATACAAACAATTCTTGAAGTTTGCTAGTGTGTCCTTTTCCACCGACACCAAAACTCTCCATTAAAATTGTATGTTTATTTTTTACAGCTTCCTTCAAGTCAAGAGGAGTGGTTAGAGGTGGAAAAAGGATTTAGCGATAATTTTCCACATGCTATAGGATCGATTGATGGAAAACATGTCACAATATTGTCCTATTGGCTGTGGCAGACAGCAAATGTAGATTCATTTTTGCTGACATTGGTTGCAAAGGTAGAATTAGTGATGGTGGTGTTTTACGCAACTGCAATTTATGGAATCAGATTTGTAATAATAACCTAAACTTGCCAACCGAGCGACCTTTACCTGGGTCACATGTTCCTTTGCCCTACGTGTTTTTGGCCGATGGTGCTTTTGCACTAACTACAAACATCATGAAACCTTACCCAGGCACACATGCATTAAAGTCGCCTCAGCGGATATTTAATGAGACATTATCACGATCTCGAGTGAAAGTTGAGAACACTTTCGGAATACTTGCTGCTAAATTTCGAATATTTGGAAAACCAATCGCTCTATGCCCAGAAAAAGTAAACATTGTTACAATGACATGCATTCTACTTTACAATTTTCTAATAAATAGCAAAAGCTCTCACAATATTTATACCCCTCCGGGCACCATTGACGAGTATGACGTCAATGGCATTTTGCACGAGGGCTCTTGGAGACAGGAAGTGTCAGATACTTGCGCCATAAGGCCGATTAAAACCAGTCCCACGAAGACCAGCAACGAATGCTATAAAAATTAGAGAAGAATTTACTTCATACTTTTTTAAATTTGGATAATCAGTAAGTAATTTTACTGATTTTTTATAATTTTTTAGTTCGTTTAATACTTATAGTTTTTTTGTTGTACTTAATAAATTATATTGTACTTAATAAATTAGCAATAAAACAAAATTTAAAAAACTGATGATTAACTTTTAACTTTACTTACCGTTTCCTGTGTGCTAATCGTTGGATTGCAGTCGTATATCCGCCCAAGAAAAGACTCCATAAGATCATAAGCATACCAAATTGGCTTATAGACATCTTCCTCTCCTGCTCCTGATTTTATGGAGGCCTTTTTTTTACGTAGATGACCCCTAAAAGTCGCCATCAGAGATTCTTTTCTCTTTTTTAAATCATCCACTCCTTCAACAAGATCATTACTTATTCGCAGCCAAGCATCACTAACTTTTTTTTTTTTTTATGATGAAAATGTGCAGGATCCCAAATGCATGGTTCCCTCTGATATGCTTCTATAAATTTTAAATTGAAATCATTTGACGAATCCATTATATATATATATATATATATATATATATATATATATATATATATATATATATATATATATATAAATAATTGAATTATTTAATATTAATATATTAGAAGTAAGTATTAAATTAAAATAATTGCTAATTAAAGAAGATTGCAACAAAACAAATTGAAAGCAAGTCAAGACAAGAGTGAACTGGAGGTGCTCTTGCCTCTCTGTCTCGCCCTCCGTTTCCTTTGACTCGTGTCAAAAAACCGACAGTGGACCGAGAGCACGACGCGAAGCGAGACGAGGCGAGGGGACCCGAGGCCTACCCAGTACATTCTTGGTTCGAGAGGCCAAGGCGAGACAGGCGAGAGCACACGAGACTGGCCAACACGAGGCGAGAGCACAAGTACACTCTCGGTCTCGGCGAGAGTGTACTGGTAGCTTTACAATGAACATTTCGAGGCCATCAAAGGTGTATGTAAGGTAAAGGTAAATGATTTCGATAGTGCAGAGGCTATGGCAGTTCGTCAATCCAAGGAAGCGTTTAACGATTTTAATATTAAAAAAAAATAGCTTTGATTAGCACTCAGTTTTCCCACATACCTGCGAGTATTAAAAAGCTTGAAACTCGAGGTTTGGCGTTGACCGAATCAGTTCAGTTAAATGTATAAAATCCGTCAAATAAACTCCACATTGCCAGATGTATTCCCGCGTAGAGTTAAAGAAAAGTTTGAAAACATCTTGTGCAATAACCCAGGCTTTGAACCTTTGTGTCAAATTGATAGTTTTATTAATGGGACGGGTGAACTTTTGCCAGAAATAATAAGTGCTAACATAACACCCAAATTCAAATACTGTCCAGTTACCTCACTGGATGTGGAACGGTCTTTTTTCCACTTATAAAAATATTTTAAGTGATCGAAGACACAATCTTACTACCCAACATTTGGAACAATACCTTATTGTTTACGTGTACAAGAATACAAATGTTAAATAATTTTAAAAAATGTTAGATAATTGTTAATTAAATTTAAACATCGTCGATAACTTGTTAATTATATGCTGATTTTGAAATAAAAAACTAAAAATTACTACTTTTATTATTATTTAATATTGCATATTTGCCTGCATATTTCAAGATTTTTATGTTGCATATAATCCGGTCTCTAATGATGAATAAAGTCGAATATTGCAAAAAAAATTATTTTAAGTAGCTAAACCAAAAACTTTTCAGCCTACGTGTTATATACAGGGTAATTCAACTAAAGCGGAATGATAAAAATAAAACAAAAACATCCAACAATCTTACTGTTTATTATGAGAATTTCTCTTAAGGTACATTAGGCCACATTTTTAGTTATAAAATGCTGTTTCTATTTCTGTCTCTATTATGCAAGCCTATATTGTCTTTAAAACATAAAAGTAATATCAGTGTCTTTCTCGTTTAATATTTTTCATGTCAACGTTTTATTTGTTATTTTAAATAATCAAGAATACACACAAAATGAGATAGAAAAATCAACAGAAGTATAATAAGCTGTCAGTTACTGATTGAAATAATATGAGTCATTCTGTCACCTGTTTACTTCCTTCGCCGAGTATTGTATTCGTGGAAAAATCGCTCTCCGAGATTTTTGCATAATTTATCCTCGGGCTCTATACGCCGTCTGTCCAAACAGTTCCCTGGCTGAGTTTTTCCCATAGAGATATTACAATAGAGGAGGTAAGTTCTCGCAAGAAGCGTGGCGCTCATAGAAAGAGAAAGAAATAATATGACGTTCTATCTCTTACTCGGCGCACGCCCACAACACTAAGTTAGAGTGCGTACCCGTGCGAGAGTGTTGTGGGCGGGCACCGAGTAAAAGAGACATAGTGACTCATTATTTCTTTCTCTGTTTAACGGCACCACGCTTTCGCTTACAGAGGGCTTTATACTTTACCTCCTCTATTCTAATATCTCTATGATTTTTCCCCGGACTTTAAGCAGCGCCATCTCGTAAACAACAGTAAAAGCGTAAACTAACATCTTTAAACAACACATTTGCATTAAATCGGCCAGTTGTTATCAGACGTACGAACTGTATGTGTCGTAGTCGTAGTGTTATAGAGCAGTGATCAAATTTCAGGTGAAACTGGGTAAAATAGCTACGGAGACATTCGACTCTCTGGAAAAACTCTTCGGTAATGATTGTTTATCGCGTTCACAAGTGTTTGAGTGGTTTAAATTTAGGAAAGGATGGGAGTCGCTTGAGGATGATGCAAGGTAGATTGATGGCAGAAAAGCTTAATATCTCCAAATCAAGTGTTCATTGATGTTCTCTCGGAATGTTTTGAACAAAAGGAGAGTGTGTGCGAAGTTTGTTTCCTACTCGAACAAAACCAGCAACGTGTGGACGTTCGCCGAAACTTCATCGAAATAAAAATGCAGACGATTCTTTTCTGCAGAAAATAATCACGGAGGATGGAACGTGGTCTTATCAATACAAGCCTACGGCAAAATGCGCAATAGTTCCATAGTGATTCGACGAGACTGAAGAAAGCGCGGCTGACAAAAGTCAAGAACAAAGTCAATGCTCGTCGCATTTTTTGACGCTCGAGAAATTATCCACAAAAATTTGCTCCCGAGGGCACTACAGGGCATGCCAGGTACTACGCGTGGGTACCACGAAGCGACTTTGCAAAGTGCGCAATGAACAAAGAATTTGTTCCCCAGGACGGTACATTGAACGCCAAGTACTAAATGGGTGTCATGAAGTGACTTTGCAAGAGGCTTCAGCGAGTTCGACCGGAACGATGGAACGCAAAGGATTTTTTCTTGATTCAGGACAACGCGTCCGCTCACACGGCTGGAATTGTGGTGTAGTTATTGGCGGGTAAACAAGTGTCCGTACTCCACCACCCTCCTTATTCGTCTGATTTAGTCTCTAGTGATTTTTTTATTCCAAAAAATCAAGCTCCACAGGAAGGGTCAACGATATGAAGATTTAGAGGACATTCAAGCCACTATGACGTGCTAGTTAAACACGATCTGAAAAAGAAGATTTTTCTAATAGTTTTACATGGTTGTATGAACAGGTACTACGTGGTTGTGACAGAGCGACTTTGTACGAAGATTCAGCGAGTCCGACCGGAACGATGGAACGCAAAGGCTTTTTTCTTGCTTCATGACAACGCGCCCGCTCACACGGCTAGGATTGTGGTGCACTTTTGGGCGCAAAAACAAATGTCCGTATTCTACAACACCCCTTATTCGCCTGATTTAGTTCCTAGTGACTTTTTTATTCCGAAAAATCAAGCTCCACATGAAGGATTAACGCTATCATGATTTAGAGGACATTAAAGCCACTGTGACGCGGTAGTTAAACATGATTTCAAAAGGAAATTTTTAACCAGTTTCACATGATTGTATGCACGTTCTGAACGTTCTATCGAGGTTGGAGGGGACTATGCAGAACATATGAAGTAATAAAATGTTCATTTTTAATTTTCTATTATTTTTTTTATTAAGTTTGGGAACTTTTTAGATCAGGAAAAATAATTTTCGTCAGCTTGTCTGTCAGTTTGTTGCTCCAACAACTACCGGAAAAAAAAATAACATAATGTCAAATTTGGTACACATAAACCAGTAATACTGGAAGTGGGAAATAAACCTATAGTTAAGCGATATAGCTTCAGAAGAAGCAGGTAAATAGGGTGGGGATCGATAAATTTCGCATTTCTATTAGTGTTGCATAAAAATTCGATTAATTAAAATCTGCGTTCATTCATAAAGATATTAAACTACTGGGAATATGTTACAAGAGATTGATGGTAGGATACAACAAACTGTATTAAGTACGCATACCTACTACTCCATCGAAAGCCGACACAGCAGTTTTCGAACCGACAGAGTGGTTGTCACAGTCAACGCTTTAAAAACAGGTAGCGCTTTTCGAGGGATCCTTCCTCAGGTATATATAATTATTGTAAAGCAACTGAAAATAGACAGAAGTCCATATTCCAGCAGTTTACTGGATGTTTCTCTTGTCTGTCAAATCCACGGCGAAACGCGTCTCAGGATGGATTTGACAGACAAGAGAACAGCTCCTGGAATATGGACTTCTGTCTATTTTCAGTTGCTTTACAATAATTATATATTACAAGAGCTTGATTAATTTTTTGACTAATTCGGACAAATCGTTTCCACGCGATGATATCGAAGCGCAATTAATTTTAGTAATGATTCTTAGAGCAGAAGAATTTGATAATTATGTTATTTTTGTGTTATTTCCAATCTTAGTAAATGCAGTATGTACAGGAGAAACGACGTATTTATTTCCCATCTTGTATTTGCATATAAAATATTACATATTTGTTTAACAAGCCACCGTCGTGGGCAGAAGGGTTATCATAGACCAGCCCGAAAAAACTTATAGACCAATAGGCTGAACGCAACTCGTTAAAGTATAGACCGAATTAAAAAGAATGTTATTTGAATTTATTAGCACCAAGAAACCCTTCAACTTCTCACCATACCCCTTTAACCCTCAAATAGGTTTTATTAAGCCTACAGCCTTGGCCAAAAGTATTAGGCACCCCTAATAAACACGTGAAACTCATAAAATATTAAAAAAAAAAGACTAATTGTTTTAACAATACTATAGGCGGCGCTGTAGAAGCTAACTTAAACAACAGACAATGTCTTTTACAGGTCCATAAAACACCTGGCCCACAAAATTGCGGTAATGAGGTTTTTTGAAAAATATTTTTAATGTTTTATCAGTCTCTTTTTACTTCTTGTAGTGTCAAGAAGCTTCCGTGCGTGTTTTATTTGTGAACTGGACATTCTTATATTTGAGAAATGCCTAAGAAAAGTGAGCTTGATATCGAAAAACGAATTAAAATTCAAATCCTACATGAACAAGGCAAGTCCCAAGTAGAATAGCCAAGTTAGTGAAATGTTCTGGGTGCGCAGTGCAATGTGCTATTAAAAGGTTTGTAGAGACCGACTCCCATGCCAACAAAATGAGAACGGGCAGAAAACGTAAGACTAATGAGCGACAGGACAGAAAACTCATCCGCGAGTCTATTAAAAATCGAAAAAAAACATCTGAGCTCGCTGCAACTCTGTCGGAAGAGATTGGGATGCCGATTAGTTCTCGAACGGCAAGGAGAAGACTGACAGAAGCTGGATTAAGAGGGTACAAAGCTAGAAAGAAGCCTTGGCTTTCAGAGACCAATAGGAAGAAACGCTTAGAGTGGGCTCTGAAGCACCAACATTTTAGCGAAGAGGATTGGTCTAATGTATGGCCCGACAAATCCAACTTTGAGGTAAATTTTTATATGATTTATTTTAAACAAATTACTACATACAATTACTCTTGATTTAATCCGTTTTAGTCAAAATAATAACTAATTTTTTAATTGAGTATTTTATCTATTCTTACAGCTATTCGGAACGTCAGGTGTGACATTCGTGAGGCGGCGTGTCGGCGAGGAATACCATCCAGATTGCGTGGTACCTATTATAAAACACGGAGGAGGCAGCATTATGATCTAGGGCTGCATGGATGGCGAAGTGTTCGTTTGTGAAGGCCGCATGAAAAGCCAAAAGTACATAAATGTACTAGAAACTGTACTGATGCTTTCGCTAACGCGCATTTTTGGCGACACTAATTTAGATGACATCAAATTCCAGCAACATAATGCACCTTGTCATAAATCAGCAGCTAACATGCGCTGGTTTAGAGACAATAACCATTGTCTTGTTGGATTGGTCGGCGCAGTCTCCAGATCTAAACCCTATCGAACATCTTTGGGGTATTCTGAAGCGCAAGATACGCTAAAAAAGCGCTTTGATGGATGAGTAGAATGCCATAAGTACAACTGAATGTACTAGGCTTGTACGCAGCATGCCCCAAAGGTTTGCTGCTGTAATTAAAGCTAAGGGCGGACACACCACATATTAATTTATTTCATAATTTTACCTAAATATATGATTTTACAAAACATACGAATTTAATGTTTTACCCTGAAACACAAGAAATGAAGTAAATTGTAGGGTGCCTAATACTTTTGGCCAAGGCTGTATAATAGATCCAAAAGAAAATTTCCCATAATATTATAGCTTTACAATACTTAATGACTTCCATCTTTCACCTCCTTCGCTCGAAAACCAAAGATTCCCTGCTTTTTTCAAGTATTTTATATGTTCCAGATTTCGAATCGATATCTCATTCCGAGAGGACACCAAGTCGACAAGTCACGGAAATTTAAGATTATGTTTTTCGCAATCTAAACACAAACAAATGCAAAAATTCTGAGTTTTTTTTTCACTAATACATTAGGAAAAGAAGTAACAAAATGAAATACAAGTTAGTGTTTGGGTATGAATCACGATTCACATTACGTGGGATAATTTTGAATAGATTCCTTGCAAAAGTCGGGTAGTCTACAAGTATGTGTACATTAAAATATATTAAAAACAAACTTTACAAATTTAAAATGCAAAAATATTTGCAATATTTAAAATTATTACCACCATCTCACTTGAAAGAAATTCTGAATCGAAGACATTGGAAAAGCTGGCAGTTATCGTGCGAGGCCAGAATAGTCTCTACATAGGGACACAAATATAGTAACTACCATGTTTTCCCATGTCACATATGAATTTTTCATGTTTCCAAGTTCTTCGAAAGCTAGCTTCTCAGCTGAACAGTGAAAACCCCACTGATATAAAATGAAGAGTAACAGAACACAAAATAATTTAAATTATCTGTAAGCAAGCATCAACGACGCAGGCAAAACTCAAGAACTCTGCGGAACAAAATGTTCTACTAAGCCAAAGTCAATGTTATCAGACTCTAGGGATGGGTGGTAATGGATTTCACCTATCGATAGAGTTTGGGTTATCACAAAATAAAAGCTATTAAAAATTTGCTTATGTTAGTTTCATCCACACACATAGAACCTCTGATCCAGGCCCGCCGCTAGCCACCTGAGCACTGAGTGCAAAACATACTATGCCACCCCCATCCTGTTTTCTCTCACTGTGATTTGTACAAAACTTGACGAGATCTCTGTATTTGCCGCCCCCCCTGGATGTGCCACCCGCGTGCGATGCACGCCCGCTAACGGCGGTCCTACTCTGATCACAATACATTTCCATACCGTCTTAATTTTGATTAATAAATGTGAAATTGTCGACATTTAATTTTTTTTCATCTTTTTTTTGTAAGAACATACTCTACAATAATTAAATAACAGAAAATTTTTAACGAATATTTGAAAATCATCTTCTTCTTCTTCCTACGTTAGGACCATGTCCTGTGTTCACTTCAAAGGTTTCCCAGAAACAATTGCGATGATGAAGACCAGCTCTCATACCATCTTATTGGTGGTCTTCCAAGCGGTCGAGGTGTGTTTGGTCGCTTCTCTTTTGCAACCTTAACCAACCGGTCATTTGACATTCTGCCCACATGGTCTCTCCATTCTCTTCTCCTATTCCTTGCCCATCTCACCACATCCTGTATTTCACATTTCCCTTATTTCTTCACATCTCTTCCGGTCAAATAAGGTATGTCCTGTTATCGATCTAAGTGTTCGCATTTCTGTTGTTCTTAGGAGTCGTTTTGTTATTGTGTTCTCCGCTCTGGTTTCTATCGCGTACGTCATGATCGGTCTTAGGCATGTTTTGTATATTCTTACTTTGCTCCTGGTGCTCATATATTTGTTTCTCCAAATTTTATCTCTTAAGTATCCTGATATTAATGATGCCTTTGTTGTTTGAGTTTTTACTTCCTCCTTAAGGTTCCTGGTACTTGTTATGTTTACCCCTAGATATCTGAAGGACATCACTTGTTCTACACTCTGATCATAAATCGCGAGTTTGCATCTTTTCGGTTCTTTAGATATTGTAAGGGATTTTGTTTTCTTTATAGATATTTGAATATTAAACACTTTTGCTGTTTGTTGGAACTTATGTAGGAGTCTCTGTAAGTTATCTTCGTCTTCTGATATGATTACTGCATCATCGGCGTAGCATATTACTTTTATTTCTTTGTCTCCCAATCGATATCCTCTCTCAGTTTTCTTTACTTCGTTTATTATTTCATCTATTATAATGTTAAATAAGATTGGGCTTAGGCTATCTCCTTGTCTGATTCCGGTTGTCATAGGTATTTTATTGCTTAACTTATTTGCCACTTTTACATATGTGTGGTTGTTGATCTTCAGCTCTTCGATAGTTTTTATTATATTCGGGTGAATTCCCCTTTTTTTTGTAGTAGGGTTATGACATCAGTTAACCGTACCCTATCGAATGCCTGGGTAAGATCAATGAAACACATAAAGGCTATCTTATTAAACTCTATGGCTTTTTCGGTAATTTGGCGGATTATAAATATGGCGTCTATAGTAGATCTGTTCTTTCTCAACCCTTGCTGTTCTTCACAGATTCCGGTTAACATTATTTCTTCTGCTAAAATTTTAGTGAACAATTTTAGTACCGCACTCATTAAGCTGATACCTCGATAGTTTTTTGGATCTGTCCTTTCTCCTTTTTTGAAAATTGGTATTAAGATGCTTTCTTTCCATTCGAATGGTATAATCTTCGCTGTGAGTATTTTGTTAAAGAAAATCTGTAATTCTTATAGTAATTTATCACCTCCATATTTGATCATTTCGTTCTTAATTTCGTCCATGCCCGGGGCTTTTCTGTTTTTTTAGATTCGCTGCCATGTGCTGTATTTGATTCAAGGAAATGGTCCTATTTGGTTGGGCAACATTTTCATCTTCATGCTATATTTCCTGTGTTAATGAATTGGTTTCTGATGGACTATAAAGTTTTTCGAAATATCTTTCCCATTCTTCCACCGTAATTTTTGTATTTTGTATATACTATTGGTTTTTTCTATTTCTCAGTAGATTCCATATTTTTTTTGTCCTCCATACAGATCATGTTCCATATCGTTCGAAAATGCTCTCTTTTGATTCTCTGGATATTCTCGTTGACCCTGTTTCTTACATTTTTATAATCATTGTATATTATAGCACTGGATCTGTATTGTAGGTACGATTTTCTTTTTTCTTCAGCTAATGTCAACTTCTTGTTTGAACCAAGGCTTTGTGTTTGATTTTCTCCCTTTCTTTATAGTCCTTCTTCCAAATGCTTCTTCTGCTGCTTCTAGCATATTAGTTTTTAGTTTTGTCCATGCCGTTTCTACGTCATCGGACTCTCGAATATCATTTGTGGCTATTTTTTCTGTTAACCTTTATTGATATAGATATTTGGTTGAGTCATCGGATAGAGATTCTATATTGATTTTGCTTATTTGTTCGACGGGTTCGCTACGAAGTCGTTGCATGGTTGTTCGTATTTTTGCTATGACAAGATGGTGAATCGTTCCAGCATTGGCGGAAGCTAAAGTTCTCACGTCCTATATTCTTGTTGGATGAATATTTCTATTTGTGATTACGTAATCAATTGTTGATCTTTGTCCACGTGTATTTTCGAAGATGTATTTGTGTTGTGGTTTATGTGGATAAAAGGTGTTGTTAATTCTAAGTTCATTTTGTATGCATAGTTGTATCATTTGTTCACCACTATCGTTTATAGTTTCTTCGTTGAATCGATTTTTGATGCCAGGTATAACTTCATCACCAATTCTTGCATTAAAATCCCCTAGAACTATTATTTCATCATCACTAGGTATGTCGTCTAAAACTGTTTGTAGGTTCTGGTAAAATAGGTCTATCTCCGTTTGAGGTTTGCTGGTATCGGGTGCATATATTATTATGTGTGTTGATCTTGATTTTTGTAGTTCGATCGTCACTTGTAGTAGTCTGTCGTTAATATATTTCGTTTTCTGACTTGGGTTTAAAATCTTTTATGTAGCAGTAATCCAAACCCTGATGCAGCTCTTTCATTTTTTCTTTGCCACTGTATATCAGTATGTAGTTTTCATATTTGTTGTTTCCTTTACCTTTTTTTTTGGTCTCCGAGAGTGCACATATGTATAATTTATGTCTTTTTATTTCAAGTATGATTTCTTGGTCTTTGTTGTTAAATGACGTTATGTTCCAACATCCAATTCTTAGTGAAGTCGGTTTCCGTATGCGTTTAGTCCTTATTCTCGCCAGGTTGTCATTATTTAATCCAGTCCGTTCCGAGGTTGGTTTGGTTCTAGGAGCACTTTGTTTTTTTTTACCCAAGCAGGTCGCTGGCCTCACTTGGAAATCATCGCTGCCAAAACTCAGAAAATCACACAATGTATTCTGTCAAGGTGATATTGTCTTTAAGAAATTCGTGTATTTTGCCTATACATGTGTGCTTAAAATGGCGATGTTGGGCCGACATTTGGACAAATAATAACGACAGAATTATATAAATTGAAATAAAGAAATTTGTCAGTATATTCTTACTAATGAACGATTAAATCCGAAGTAGGGATCGCTTCTTATTTTTAATGGCATGTTTTATATACAGTTGCGTGCAAAAGTTTTGGGCCAAAAAATTATTTTTGTTATAAAGAGAAAAAAAACGAAAAATATACCATCATAAATTACTTTAATTATACGAACAACATATACAACTCAAAAATGTTCTACTATAAATCACAATTATTTATAACAAAAATAACATTTTCGGCTGTTCATAAGTAACTTCAAATTTCACAATAAAAAGGTATATAACAGCAAAAATCACTCTCTGGTGATATTGCCCCACTCTTCTTTTCCAGAGAGCACCTTTATTAGAACCATTCTGAGTTCCCACTTTCATTTTCAACTCTTCCCACAAATGTTCTATAGGGTTCAAGTCCGGAGATTGACTTGGCCATTCTAAAACTCTCTGAAAAATTCTTGCAAAAGCTTGAATCGATGTTTCGGATCTTGTTGAAAAATCCATCCTCGTGGTATATTTCGACGTTCATAAACAAGCATGTGTTCTGATAGAATATATCTGTAGGTAACTGCGTCCATATTCGTAACTGCGTCCATATTACCTTCAATTTTAATTTTTGGACCACGAAAATGCCTCCCAAAGCATAATACCACCACCACCATACTTAACAGTGGGGTATTTGATACCGAGAATCATGTCTAGCACCTTTTGGTCGTCGAACATATCTTCTTCCATCATTTTCAAATAAATTAACTTTAGTTTAGTTCGAAAACAGCTCTATTCCAGTCTTCAACTGTCCAATTTTGATGTATTTTTGCAAATTCTAATATGGCCTTCTGTTTTTACTACTACAAACACCCCCCAACAAGTCCAACTTGTGTTAGTCTATGAGAAACAGTACTCCTACTGATATCAGCTAAATTTTCTTCACGTAATTCTCGTGCAATAATTGCAGCAATCTTTTTTACGTCTGCAACTGGTTTCCTTTTAATTACTTTGTCGACAGGAATAGTTCTTTTTCTTGGTCTTTCAGAACAAGGTTTATCATTCACAGTACTTGTAGTTTCCCATTTTTTAATTATATTGTTAAACCTTGTTTTTCCTACGGATAAAAGTTCTGCTATTTCACGTGAAACTTTTCCTTTACCGTACAAGGTTATAACAGTTTTCCGAATGTCTAATGACGTGACGTTTTGGCATCTTCCCTCAATGACACTGATACACAATTATAAAGTGAACTAAATTCTTGATGTTTACCTGGATTCGTGATCAGAAATGTAAACATAACTGAGTAAATCACAGTTTTTTAGAAGTTGGCCCGATACTTATGAATAACCGAAAAATGTTTGTTTTTTTGTTAGGAACGATTGTTATTTATAGTAAAAGATTTTTTAGTTATATATGTTGTTAGTATAATTAAAGTAGTTTATGAGGGTGTATTTGGCTTTTCTCTCTTCTCCCTTTATAACTCAATCACAAAAATATTTTTGGTCCAAAATTTTTGCACGCAACTATACAGGGTGCCCCAAAAGGTATGGTCAAAAATGAAGGATCTAGTAGACTGAACCAAAATAAGGTCAGAAGTTCCTATAAAAATGCCTCCTATCTCTCCCCGTTAGAGAGTTACAGCCACCCAAATGGGGAGCCCGAAGAAGGGTTTTCATTGAATATTTCAGAAACCGTTAAAGATAAAAACATGAAATTCAGGTTCTAAAATAAAGTTTATGTGCTGTATCGGAATTTTACCTTATAATCGTAGATAATTCAACTGGTGCGTCAAAAGTAGGGAAGGGCGTGGTAAAAATGGACTTAACTTTTTTTGCAATAATTTTTATTGCATTTTCGCGTCGGATTAGGGAAGCTTGAGATCTTTGGCGAAAAAAAGATACTCTTAGTTTAACACGATTAGACGCACCAATTCCGAGTTAAAATCGATAAAGAATTTCCATGTCAGAAAAAGAGCCTATTACTTGGCTTCTGCCAGGTACAATGATAATTAATCAAATGTTAACATACAAGTCAAATCTGAAACTTCAAAAAATTGAGGTCGATTTCATTATACCAAATTTCACTTTTTTGTCGAGTATGCGGATATGCATTTAATATATGGCTTAGCTTCTGATAACGATAGTGAAGCGGCTCGTCTTTACGCAAAACGAGTTGATCGCAATCTGCGGGAAGTTTATTGTGTCTTGCTTTTTCAAATTGTGTGCTTATTATTGGATATCTTTTAGGTAGTCTTATACCAAAACCTGGAGGAGTTGGTCGTCCAAGAACTGCTCGTACCATTGAAATGGAAGAAAATATTCTAGACCTAATAACAAACGATGCAACTAATAGTGTAAGGATATTGGCAGCACCACTTCATACTTGCAAATCGTTGGTGCATAGGGCGTACTTCAAGAGCAATTACCATTTTTAAAAAGTTCATTCTATGTCGCCCGATGATTATCCTGCACGAGTGGAATTCGCTAATTGGTTTCTACAAAAGCAACGAGAAGATAATACAAATGTATAATAAGCAAAGTGCTTTTTACAGATGAATCGGGATTTTCTAGGGATGGTGTAATAAACTTCCATAATCTTGACTTATGGGATGAGGATAGCCAACATGCGATAATTCAGACTAAAAACCAATATAAATTTTTGATAAATGTCTGGATGGGAATTATTTGACTGGATCATATGTCATTGACGGGCGGCTAAATGGTGAGAAATCTTTGCAATTTCTTAGAGATGATTTAAATAATTTATTAGAAGAAGTTCCGTTACATATTTGCAACAATATATGGTTAATGCACGACGGTGCACCACCACATTTCATCAACATTGCTAGCTATATTTAGATAACCAGTTTCCCAATCGTTGGATAGGTCGTGGTGGGCCATTTCCGTAGCCCCCCGATCACCAGATCTAAATCCCTTAGACTTCTTTCTATGGGGCCACCTTAAATATTTTGTTTATTCGACTCCTGTACAAACTAGAGAAGAGCTGTTAGAAAGAATTTTCTTTTACTGTGCTGAAATAAGGAATAATCCAGGCATATTATTTAGAGTTCAAAGGGTTTTCCCTCACTAACTTAAGGAAATGCATAACTGTACAAGGTGCCCACATTGAACATATTCCCTAGTTGAAATTACGCATGGATTTTATTTTTCCTTTAAATTAATATTTCCGATTTTTTTTTGGCAGTGTTTTGTGATTGTTTTCTTGATTTGATAAATAAAAATAAGTTTTTTGCTTCATTTGATAATTATGTTTTCTTTAATTATTATTTAGTTGTATGCTAATTTTAAATATCGGGTTATTGTGAAGTATTGGTAATAACCGTAATAATATTAGGTAATAGGTTCTTTTTCTGACATGGAAAATTCTTTATCGATTTTAACTCGGAATTGGTGCGTCTAATCGTGTTAAACTAAGATTACCTTTTTTTCGCCAAAGATCTCAAGCTTCCCTAACCCGTCGCGAAAATGCAATAAGTTTTTGTAAAAAAAGTTAAGTCCATTTTTACCACGACCTCCCCTTCTTTTGACGCATCGATTGAATTATCGACGAT
Organism: Pachyrhynchus sulphureomaculatus; assembly: GCA_019049505.1. Lineage (NCBI taxonomy): Eukaryota > Metazoa > Arthropoda > Insecta > Coleoptera > Curculionidae > Pachyrhynchus > Pachyrhynchus sulphureomaculatus. Next base: position 21,465,030 of record CM032446.1, read on the forward strand.
TATAAGGTAAAATTCCGATTCAGCACATAAACTTTACTTTAGAACCTGAATTTCATGTTTTTATCTTTAACGGTTTCTAAAATATTCAATGAAAACTCATCTTCAGGCTCCCCATTTGGGTGGCTGTAGCTCCCTAACGGGGGGGAGATAGGAGACATTTTTATAGGATCTTCTGACCTTATTTTGGTCCAATCTACTAGATCCTTTATTTTTGTCCATACCTTTTGGGACATCCTATATAAGAAATACTCTTATTAATACCTTATCATTGATAGTGTTTTTCAATATTTGATAATATCAATTTTCACCAGAAAAATAAACTTTAATGAATCTATCCTGATAATTTTAAAAATAAACCCTTCTATAATATATATAAAATACAACGTCTCTGTCAGTCTGTCCGTTAGTGCGCTTATCACTGGAAAACCACTTATCTGATTTACGTACTTTTTTTAAAACATACGTATGTTCTCTGGCCAGGGTATAGGCTATATTTTATTACGATAGGTAACATAAGAAATGAGCAGTGACGATAATAGTGAATCAAGTCGGAAAAAAGTTTGCCGCTAGCTCGTTCCCTTGTAATACACAGCCTAAACCATTAAATATGGAACAATATTATGTAGCAGACAATATCTACAATCTATAAATATATAAAAAATGCAATGTCTCAATGTTTGTCTGCCTGTCCATTAGTGCGTTTATCACGCGAGAACCACTTAACCGATTTACGTGTTTTTTTTTTAATTCATACATATATTCTTTGGACAGGTTATATAATAATAATAATAATAATCTATACCTATAATATATATAAAATGCAACTTCTCTCTGTCTGTCTGTCTGTCCGTTAGTGCGCTTATCACTCGAGAACCACTTATCCGATTTACCTGTTTTTTTTTTTAATTCATATGTATGTTCTCTGGCCAGGTTATATAATAATAATAATAATCATCTATATAATATATATAAAACGCAACGTCTGTCTGTCCGTTAGTGTGCTTATTATTCGAGAACTACTCATCCGATTTACGTGTTTTTTTTAATTCTTAATTTAATATATATCAAAAAAAAAATCTATATATATAAAAAAAACGTAACGTCTCTCTGTCTGTCTGTCTGGCCATTAGTGCGCTTAGCACTCAAGAATCACTTATCCGATTTACATGTTTTTTTTTATAAAATACAAAGGGAATAAACAGAGACAAAATGCTAATATGTAGGAAAAAAGATGGAAATTTAGCAGTAAGCTTGGCAGAAAGACTGAATAGATGGGCGGAATACTTTAAAAAAAACATTAAATGGAGATAAAATTGAGGAATTGAATGAGAAATAGGAAGCAAAATTAACTGAAGGGCAGGAGGGAAAAAATAAGAGAAATACTCAGAACATAAAAAAAAAAAAATAAGGCCCTGGGAGGAAATTGTAGGAGTAGATCTGGAAAATGAAATATGCCGGTTGGTGCAAGAAATATGGGAAACAGAAAAGATGCCAGTGAGCTGGAGAGAGTCACTCATTTGTCCAATATACAAAAAAGGAGAAAAAACTATATGTACTAATTATATACCAATAGCTTTACTGGATGTCGTGCACAAGATAGTAGTGGTGACTATCAAAAACAGACTAGAAGAGAAAGCCGAGTCTATTCTGGGAGAGTACCAGTGTGGATTGAGGAAAATTAGCTAGGTTACAGAACAGATATTTTCCATTAAGCAAATCCAAGGTAACACTTTAGAACAAAATTTGGCACTACACTTGGTCTTTATGGATTTCAGAGAAGCATATGACTCTGTAAATAGAGAAAGACTCTACAAGATAATAGAAGAACTAAAAATTTCAAGTAAATTGATTCGCATGATGAGAATGACCCTGAATGACACAGAAAATAGAGTGTTGGTTGAGGGCAAAGTATCAGACAAGTTTAAGGTGAAGAGAGGATTAAGACAGGGGGATCCCGTGTCGACATGTCTATTTAATTTGGTACTAGAGAAGATTATCCGGGAGTCAGAAATAAAAACAAATGGAACGATATACCAACAAACCTGCTAATGCTTGGCCTATGCGGATGATGTAGCAGTGATTGCAAGAGCAAAAAGAGAACCTCAAAAAAGCCATAAGTAGGATAGAAGAAAGGGGAAGGAAGGATGAGAGGACTAAAGATAAATGAGGAAAAAAACAAAATACATGGAAATTACAAAGAAGAAGGATAATAAAAACAACAAAAGTTTAGATATAATAAACAACTTAGGGAAAAGATATATGTTTGAAAAAGTAGACAAATTGAATTATCTGGGAGTAACAATAACAGAGACTGGACAAGAAAGGACGGAGATCCAAGAAATAATGGCGAAAGGACAGATATGTTTGGGGGCAACGAGTCCAATATTGATGTATCAAGAAAAGTAAAAGAAAACATATATGCGATAGTTGTCAGACCCACGGTGACATATGGATGCGAAACGTGGAAACTGAATGCAAGAGAAAAGGAGACGTTGGAGGTGTGGGAAAGGAAAGCTTTGAGAAGAATCTATGAAGGAAGGAAAGAAGAGGGACTGTGGAGAAAAAGAACAAACTACGAATTAAAATGCCTATATACGAAACCCCTTAAAGCCAAATCATAAAAAGCCGGCGATTAAGATGTTTGTCCAAGTCCAAGACCACGCGAGCGGAGCCGCGGGCACGGCTAATAAAATTTAGGCTTGTAGGCTTTACAGCTAGCAAAAGATTCTTCTGTCTTTGGTATCTTACGTAGAACATTAAAGTTGCATTGCTTGAGTCACGCGCATCGCTCGAGCCCCCTAGAATTAGTTGTTCAAGTAGACACAGTCCGACGTAAAACAATTTGGACACTTTTCAGTTTAAAACTTGTACTCTGTTGATTTTTCTATTTCCAATTTCACAATAACGTCACATTTCACCCATTAAAGTTTTAAAACTTGGTTAAAATGAATTTGTTACAAATCTAGTCCTATCTAATATGACCTAGTTATATACACAACCTAATCAGATTTTTTTTTAGGACTTAAGGCATTTTACGTTTGGCATCTATTTTTAATAAAATTACTTTTAGAATGTTTATCAGTGATGTCGGGGATATTTAGAACTTTTCTTTTGTATTTAGTCAAAAAAACTGTAAAATTTGCTACATAAAACATACATTTTTATGCATTTGTTCGGTAAAATATTGCTTTTCGAGCAATTTTGAGGTTCAGAAAATAACATTTAAATCTCGTGGAGGGCAAAGACGCTGACTTGCTCGACACAAAGGAGATATGACACTCCTTAAAATAATGCTATTCAGATATCCTGAGGCTTCAGTTGGAAAATGATATAGAATCCGTACAAATAAGTGGTTTTATAACCCGACAGCCATATTCACGCAGAAAAATGACGTAATGCGCCCAGCGGAGGACCGTGGGAGAGTGGACCAGCGTGGCAAATACGGTTGCATGGGAGGTCACGAGGTTCGAAATCGAACTGCAACCGAAGTTGGTAACTTGAAATAGTAACGAATTATTAAAGGCATAATAAAATAACAATGATAAATATTTGTAACATGCAGTATATTATATACTAGAAATTGATGCAGTGTTTAAAAAATATCTTAATAGGATAGGTTCGAAACGTTGCATCTGCATTCTTACTATCCTCTATCAATTATCAACAATGGTTGTATGATCAGTACCTCGCCTCGGTCAGAGATGGCGCTACTACTATTTCAAAAATTATACTTTTCGTAAATATAACCTTTCACAAGAATCCTGTCAAATTTTCAAGTCGCTGGTGATTTAGTTTGTTAGTGACAGCCACTTAAATAGAATCACCTTTGTGATTTTACAATCGAAAAAATTGAATATCGAGCAGTGATCAAATATTTGTTTTTGAAAAAGAAAACGAATGATGATATACCATCACCAATATGGCTTTCGTAAACATAGATCAACAGGAGATCTTCTGACTTATGTAACACATGTTTGAAACAACGCAATTGAACACTTTGGAGAATCTCGAACGGTTGCTCTTGACATATCCAAGGCAATCGACCGTGTTTGGCACGCTCTTACGGTATGTCTGAAAAGTTCTGTTTGTGACTCTTATGTTTCCTCAAAGAGCGTTCTTTACGAGTGGCGGTCGATGGATTTCTTTCTAAACACGTTCACTATCAACGCCGGTATGCCCCAAGGCTCTATACTGTCTCCTACTCTCTTTCTCATTTAGATTAATGATCTGCTGGAAAAGACCGGGAATCCAATCTACAGCTTTGCAGATGACAGTACGCTTATCTCTTCATTCACTTTGAACGCTCAGACATCGGCTTCTCAGGCGAATGTCCGCAGACAGCAGGAGGTCGTTCAAGTTAACAAAAACCTGGAAGAAATTCTATCTTGGGGTGACAGTAACCAAGTGGAATTTAACATTACAAAAACCCAGGCGGCACTTTTTTTTTAAAAAGTTAACGTTGCCGAACCCAACATAGTTATGTCGGGGCACTCCATTCCCCTAGCATCGTCACTCAATTTGTTGGGCGTTAATTTGGGAGCAAATATGTCCTGGCATGAACATGTTGCAGGCATAGCAAGGAGAGCTTCTCAAAAATGGGGAATATTATTTCGAACCAGAAAGCTTTACACCCCACAACAACTGTTAATTCTTTACAAAGTTCAAATTCGACCAACTATTGAATACTGCTCCCATATTTGGAGCTCTGCTCCCAAACATACACTGCATTTGCTGGATTCTGTTCAGAGAAGAGCTGTTCGTCTGATTGGAGACCCGGAACTGACCGGCGGCTTTGATTCGCTGGAACATCGAAGACCGGTTGGCGACTTGAGTCTGTTCTACAAGTATTTTCACGTAAAGTGTTCGAAGGATGTAGTCCGCTTAATTCCTCCCAAAGCGGTGCATGTTCGAAATACACGTCGCGCTAATACTTCTCATCCGTATGAGATTCAGTTTGTTACTCCGCGAAGTTTATGGGGACTCTGCAACGCTCAAGTGGTCCAAATGAGGTCACCCCATCAGAAATGATTGAAAAAATTCAAGATATAGTGATAAATCATCGGAGAGTGAAAGTGCGTAAGATAGCCGAGACTGTTTTCTTCTCAATTGAAGGAGTACAGAACATTTTAACAACTCATTGGAATATGAGAAAACTTTCCGCAACATGAGTGCCGGGCTTGCTGAAAATTGACAATAAACACGCACGTCTGTCGACTTCAAAATAATGTTTGGCAATGTTAAAGTGCAATCGGAATGATTTTTGGCGTCGATTCATAACTGTTGACGAAACATGGATTCATCACAGCACACCAGAGACCTTTGGTCCAAATAGTGGATTTTCCGTAGCGATACGGCACCAAAGAAGGCCAAGGCGACTTTATCGGCCAATAAAGTCATGACCACAGTATTTTGATTACCTTCAAAAAGTTTTTTTTTTTAAAACGAGTGATGGAGAGTATTATATCAACTTATTGGATCGTTTTAACCACGCAGTGAAAAAAAAACCGCCCGCATTTCCGCATTTGAGGAAGAAAAAAAATTTTCTTTCGTCAAGACGATACACGTGTGCACACTTGTCTCATCGCCATCGCAAAATTCCATAAGTTAGGATACGAATTGTTCCGCATCCACCATATTTGCCAGATTTAGCCCCTAGCGATTATTTCCTACTTTCGAATAAGAAAAAATGGCTCGGCCGAAAAACATTTGGCTCAAACGATGAGGTGATTGCTGAAACAAACGCCTATTTTGAAGGGTTGGAGAAATCGTATTTTTTTAGATAAAAAAAATGAGTATATCGAGCTAAAAGGAGACTATGTTGAAAAATAAAATAAATTTTACACATGAAAATGTTTTTTTTTTCTTGTCAAGGCCAGGTACTTATCACACACCACTCTCGTATACCATATGTACGTTAAGGACGCTATTGTCATTTGTAATTAAGGAGGTCGCAGTTTTACAACACTGTAAACAAAAGAGAATTGAAAAGATGTTCACAGCAACCAAAATTTGGCGGAGTTAAGTATCTGTTTTAACTGACATTGTTCATCATCTTCTTTGCGCTCTTTTGTTTATAGTATTGTAAAATGGTGATACAAACGGGGATCTACTAATGGATAACTATATTTTTTGTTTTTTTTTTTTTGTAACTAGTTTATTATATATCTTTTTATGAATTACTTGGCGAACTAAACATCTTGAAAAGTAATACGCTATACAGTAATACCCCGCTTTACGCGAGGGATACGTTCCGAAAAAAATCGCGTTAACTGAAATTCGCGTATATCGAGGTTTATGATTAAACATAGTCAAAATTTAATACAAAAAAATACAAATCATTTTAATCAATCACTTTAATTCTAAGAACACTTTATGCAATACATACTCTTATTTTTTACGGAAAAATACATCTATTGTCTTTTGGGTAACGTTTTGTTTACGTTCTTGTAAAATACGTTCATAACACCCAACACTGTTTTTAATTGTTTGACACACGGTCAAGACACGGTCATCATTATTGTCTATACTCTGCAATATGTCCAAACCTGAATAAATTTTTGAAAGTGCATTTTGTATTTCCCCTGAAGATAAAACTTTCTCTTCTACTTGTTCTTCCTCATCGTAGATAGGATTATTCTGTAACTCGATCAGATCTTCATTGCTAATAGGATCGTCGTGCGTTGCTACAAGTTCTACGAGATCTTCTACCGTGACATCTTCAAGTTCAGACCCCTCAATCATTGCAGCAATGTCTTCAAGCACTTGTCTCTGCATCTGGACAATTCTTCTAGGTGCTTCCACTACATCTGGCCAAAGATTACGCCACACCCCATTCATACAACTCATTTTAACTTCCTTCCAAGCCTCTTCTATGTTGTGAATAGACTTCATAATGTTGTATGACTTCCACCACTCTCGCATAGACTGTCTTCCTTCCCCGTCAGTTTCATGAATTAGTTGGCTAAAAGTGCGGCGATGGTAATAAGCTTTGAAGTTTGCTATTGCTCCCTGGTCCATAGGTTGTAATATTGACGTAGTGTTTGGTGGAAGGAACTTTACGTACACTTTTAAGTCTCTGGGCGTATCAAGTGAGGTTGGATGTCCTGGGGCATTGTCTAAGAGTAATATAACTTTAGGTTCAAGCCCATTTCTGTCACAGTATGATTTGACTGATGGGCAAAAACTATTAGAATACCATTCTTGAAAAATTTCCCGTGTAACCCACGCCTTTCTGTTTGATCGCCACACAACTGCTAGACTTGTCTTGTCTGTGCCTCGCATTGCACGGGGTGTTTCTGAATGGTACACTAGTAAAGGTTTCAGTTTGAAATCACCAGTGGCATTACCACCCAGCAGAAGTGTTAGTCGATCTTTCGCAGCTTTGAAACCACTGGCTTGACGTTCTTCCTTAGAAATGAATGTTCGAGATGGCATTTTTTTTTTTCCAGTAAAGTGCGGTCTCATCAACATTGAAGATGAGACAAGCAGGAATTTTCTCTCGTCTAACGAAGTCTTGAAACTTGTCTGGAAACTCAGCTGCAGCTTGAATGTCCGCGCTGGCCGCCTCGCCTGTTATGTGGATATTGTGAAGATTAGAACGCTGCTTGAACCGATGGAACCAGCCTCTGCTGGCAGCAAAAGTCGGAGTGGCACTCCCTTCTCCTTCTTTTGTTTTCAGCATCTCATACAAAGATTTTGCTTTTGTGCATATGAGATCTTGACTTAGTGGTGTGTTCTTCTTATTCAAATCTTCGATCCAGACTGACAGTAATTTCTCCATTCTTTCTAAGATAGATGATCTCGAACGAGAAAGTTTTGTTGCACTTATAGGTGTTGAACCTTCGCTGGAGATTTTAATTTTTTCCCGATTTTTATAAATCGTTCTCACAGTCGATTCTGAGAGTCCAAAATCTCTCCCAACAATTGTTGCTTTGCCTCCATTTTCCATTCTTCTTAACACTTTCATCTTCAATTCCAAAGTGACGCTTTTACGCTCTTTTTTCTTTACAGGCGGCATTTTTAACGTAGGGTTAAATTATGTATGTATGTATCTCCAATAAATATTAAAACAAAACTGCCAGCCGACCGAACTAACATTACGGAACAAATGAACACACGAAACGAACGAGGAAATCCCCATAGAACAAAGTCGAAGGACAGGGAATTCCCAATTCTTCAAAGAGAATATTCAGAGAAAGCGGGGATC
>CM032446.1:21473335-21982904 GCA_019049505.1 Pachyrhynchus sulphureomaculatus
TTCGCTATGGCTTCATTGACCTCATCTTCGGAAATAGTTAATTCTACAGGCCCTCTTTCTTCTCTCATTTCGGTACCTTTGTGATATCTGTTTCTGTTATTTCCTGAAAGTCTTCTCTCCATCTGTTCATTATCTTGACTTCATCTGTTATTATGTTTCCATTTTTGTCCTTCATATTTCTCATGCTAGAGTCTTTCTTCTTTCTTAGTTGTTTTAGCGTTGCGTCTGAAATTTTCTTTCATATTTTGCCCGAACTTTCTCCAAGACTCTTGCTTCGCTTCTTTTACTGTGGTTTTGACTAGTTTCCTTATCTCATTGTACCTTTCGTAGTCCGCTGTTGTATTTATACTAAGATATTTTTTCCATCGCCTTTTCTTTTCCTTAACGCTTTTCTGTAAGTCTGTTATCCACCAGTTTGTTCTTTTCATATAGTTGTTCCCTGTTTTTGTTTTTCCGCAATTTTCTTCGGCTGCAGTTAGTATTGTTTCTTTTAATCTTTGCCAGTGATCCTCCATGTCTGTCTCGTCTCCATTCGGTCCCCTTAGCATTTTCCTAGGAATTTCTTGGTATTTATTTCAATGCGTTTCCTCTTTGAGTTTATAACTTTTTATTTTCTCCTTTATTTCCTTTCTTTTTCTATCTTCTTTTTCTTCCTGGTTTGTTATTAGTTTCATTCTGACAAGGTAATGGTCACTGTCAATTTTTGCTTTTCTTGATACGTTTACATCTTTCACATATTTCCAGTACCTTTTACGTACCAGGAAATAGTCAATTATGGACTTTTCCTTTCTGCTTAGTTGTTCTCTAGTGAACTTATAAATGTCCTTGTGTTTGAATTTTGTGTTTGTTATTATTAGATCATTTTCCGTGCACATTTCTATAATTCTTTCTCCGTTATTATTCTTCATTGCATCTCCCTCCCTACCCATTATTCTTTCGTATCCTTTGTTGTTATTTCCTACACGACCATTTAGATCTCCCCCGATTATGAGGTTTTCGTTTGCATCGTCTATCTCTTCCTGCAGCTTTCCAAAATACTTGTCTTTTTCTTCCTTACTCGCGTCTTCGTTTACCCCATATGTAATGATTATTGTATAAGTGTTCTGCTTCTTTCTCTCCATATCGATTACCAGAATTCTTGCGTTTACATATTTCTATTTTGTCACGTTTTTCAACCAACTTGGTGCTATTATCAGTCCCACTCCCTTTGCTGCTCTTTCTGTTTTTTCTACTCCGGGTTGGTAAAACATCTCTCCTGAAATCAAACGTCGCTTCCGCATTAAACTATTCTTTAACTATCTACATATGTACAGCTCTGGAGCTTAGGCTGGTGGGATGAGGTGCTGGTAATAGGCTTTAGAAAATGGAAAAAGATGAGAAATGAATAGATCGGGTATATAAAACTTCTGAGAGAAAACCTATAAAAACATACAGCAGTAAAATGTGTAGTAGTAAAAATGGTTGAGTAAAAACCCTTATCGACTCTGCAGCATATGGCAAAATATTGTTGACCCGCTTTCTGTAAAAAAGGAATGATCTCTTTTACTGGAAATTCCAGAGGGAGCCGAAAAAACGACGAAATAGTCAAAAAACGAAACAGGAATTTACCTAAAGGTAAAGTAACATATTCTAACCCAGTACGACAGATTTTTTTTTTATTTTGGGATGCTGAGTCTTAAAGAAAACGTGTAAAGAAGGTGAGGGTAAAACACCTATCACTCGACGTTCTTTAATAAAAATTGATCGCACTGCCGCCAACCTGATGAAAGTCCATGGTATTGGTTTTAATCAAATACAGTTACAAGAGTACTGTATCCCATGGTACCATGGAAAATCGAGCAGAAATAAAAAAAAAGAAAAGGTAAAATATTATTGACTGAACAGATGTTCTGACTTTATAGTGGAGTACAAAAGGAAATATTACGCACTATTACATAATATTGTTAATACAAGGAAACTCTAAAAAAGTACTCAAGGTATCAAAAAAGGCGAGCTTTTCGTATAGAAATGTTTCTCTGAAAAGTTAATTAAATGAAAGGTGGATCCGCTATTTTCAAACTTCTGAGCTATCCTGGTAAAAATCCCTTAACATAATATAAAAATTATCTTCACTATAAAAAAATAAATGCTACCTGTTCTGTTTTGAATTACAGGTTTGGTGAATTAGATTAATAATAAGTTTATAATGACTATTTGAATTATTTTTAACTGAAGTTCATTAATAACAACAAGAATACAGGAACAGTTTTGATCTAAGAGGTTTTGCGACAAACATTTAGAAAAAAAACTTGCGCATTTAAGGAGAATACCTAACTTCTTTGGACAACCAATAAGTCAATGGGTTAGTGTAATGGATAGCGTATATGGTTGTGCTCAAACTTTTTCCGTTTTTCTACTAAAACAGTTATGTTGGCTACAAATAGCAGATTGACTTATTTTCAATTTGTATTGTATTAAATATTAAAATAATACTCTTTTAGATTTTATTCCTTATTGTTACCAGTGTTAGTGATTCAGGAATGTGTTGGTCAAACAGCACTTCTTACATTGATGGAAGGTAAATGTATCACCAATACATCATCGGCTATGGCAATGATCCATAATCTGTCCGATTTTAATCTTAGGGAAAGTGGTCAACTTAAACCGGAAGGTACGTAAAATCAAATGAATAATATGAATCTACAATTCAAAGATGTTGGGGACAAAAAAATTAAATAATCTCTAATAATTTTTACGGATCTCCTTTTTTGTATAGAAATATATGGATTAGCGTTTTAGTGTTCCGTAGAGAACAATTACAGGTTCACTTCGGTGTCCGTCCGTCTGGCTATCGGCCCGATTTTCTCCGAAACTTTTAGGCATAAAAAGTGGGAATTGATAGCCCAATCAAAGCCGTGTAGTTTTTTAAGTTAAATTTTTAGCTTAAGGGGTTGGTTTTAGGGGGTAAAATCTGGTTGCTATGAACATCTTCCCAGCGTTCTTTTGTTTATCTATAATCTGTAATATATATAAAATACAACGTCTCTCTGTCTGTCTGTCTGTCCGTTAGTGCGCTTATCACAGGAGAACCACTTATCCGATTTTTTTTAAAACATACATATGTTCTTTGGCCAGATTATAGACTAAATTTTATTACGTTAAGTAACATGAGGAATAAGCAATGACGATAATAGTGAATCAAATCGGAAGAAAGTTTGCCTCTAGCGCGTTCTCTTGCAATACACTGCCTAAACCACTAAATATGGAACAATATCATGTAGCAAAGGATATCTATAATATATATAAAATGCAACGTCTCTCTGTCTGTTTTTTCCGTTTGTGCGCTTATCACTGGAGAACCACTTATCCGATTTCCATGCTTTTTTTTAAACATGCTAAGCCATTAAATATGGAACAATATCATGTAACAAAGAATATCTGCATATAAAATGCAATGTCTCTCTGTCTCTCCTCTTATCCGATTTACGTTCTTTTTTTTAAAGATACATATGTTCCCTAGCCAGGTTTTAGGATATATTTTATTACGTTAGGTGACATAAGAAATAAGCAGTAACGATAATAGTGAATCAAGTCGGAGAAAAGTTTGCCGCTAGCGCGTTCTCTCGCAATATACTGCCTAAAGCATTAAATATGGAACAATACCATGTAGCAAAGAATATAATATATATATATATATATATATATATATATATATATATATATATATATATATATATATATATATATATATATAATGCAACGTCTCTCTGTCTGTCTCTCTGTCCGTTAGTACGCTTATCACTCGAGAACCACTTATCCGATTTACGTGTTTTTTTTTTTAAATTCATACATTTGTTCTCTGGCCAGGTTATCTATAATCTTTTATCTAGAATATATATAAAATGCAACGTCTCTCTGTCTGTCTGTCTGCCTGTCTCTCTGCCTGTCTGTCTGTCTGCCTGTCTCTCTGCCTGTCTGTCTGTCTGTCCGTTAGTGCGCTTATCACTTATCCGATTTACGTGTTTTTATAAAATTTATACATATCGTACGCCAACTCTTCAAATAGACGTTTGTTTCAGCAATCACCTCATCGTTCGAACCAAATTTTTTTCCGCCAAGCCATTTTTTCATATTTGGAAATAAGAAATAATCGCGGGGGGGTTAAATCTGGCGAATAAGGTGGATATGGAAACAATTCGTATCTTGGAATTTTACCATGGCGATGACACAAGTGTGCACTGTGTGTATTGTCTGGAGAAAAGAGATTTTTTTTTTCGCCAAACGCTGACGTTTTGCGTTCACAGCATAGTTAAAAACGATCTGATAAGTTGACATAATAGTCTCCATTAATCGTTTTGCCCTTTTCAAGGTAATCGACGTGAATTATGCCGCGTGCATACCAACATTTCCAGGTCCTTTTGGTCAGTCGCTAAGGCAGTTAGTCAAAATTTCACCAAAGCCACCATACTACCACTCACACGGTCAGATAATTCTGTTGCCACGACACCTGTTGAGAAAGCGAACTTGTTGGCTGAACTCTTTACTTCACATTCTACTGTAGATTTCCAAGGAAAAACACCACCTACTATTCCCATAGTGCAGTCAAGTATGCCCGATATTGTCTTCAGATAGCGTATCATAAAACGTATTTTGATGAATCTAGACACCAAAAAGGCTTCTGGCACTGACGGAATACCTGCCATAGTTCTCAAAAACTGTGCGAGGGAACTAACACCAGTTTTTTGTAGACTTTTCAACCTATTCTACAGAAAGGGAATATTTCCTTTCTGCTGGAAATGTGCCACAGTTCAGCCGATACCTGAAAAAGGCAAGAAGACCTTGCCAAATAACTACCGCCCAATCGCACTGCTTTCAATAATATCGAAAGTCATGAAAATAACTATCAATCAACATCTTCTAAAATATCTTGAAGGATTCAACATATTAGCGATCACCAATATGGCTTTCGTAAAAATAGATCAACAGGAGATCTTTTGACTTATGTAACACATGTTTGGAACAACGCAATTGAACACTTTGGAGAATCTCGAGCGGCTGCTCTTGACATATCCAACGCATTCGACCGCGTTTGGCACGATGGGTTGTTGGCTAAGCTACATTCTTATAGTATGTCTGAAAAGTTCTGTTTGTGGCTGTCATGTTTCCTCAGAGAGCGTTCTTTACGAGTGGCAGTCGACGGATTTCTTTCTAACCACTATCAATGCCGGTGTACCCCAGGGCTCCATACTGTCTCCTACTCTCTTTCTCATTTATATCGATCTGCTGGAAAAGACCGAGAATCCAATCTACAGCTTTGCAGATGACAGTACACTTATCTCTTCATTCACTTTGAACGCTCGGACATCGGCTACTCAGACGAATATCTGCAGAGAGCAGGAAGTCATTCAACTTAACAAAGACCTGGAAGAAATTCTATCTTGCGGTGACAGTAACTAAGTGGAATTTAACGCTACAAAAACCCAGGCGGCAGTTTTTTCTAAAAAAGTTAACGTTGCTAAACCCGACATAGTTATGTCGGGGCATTCCATCCCTCTAACATCGTCGCTCAATTTGTTGGGTGTTAATTTGGGAGTAAATATGTCCTGGTATGAACATGTTGCAGGCATAGCAAGGAGTGCTTCTCAAAAGTTGAGAATATTATTTCGAACCAGAAAGCTTTACACTCCACAACAACTGTTAATTCTTTACAAAGCTCAAATTCGACCAACTATGGAATACTGCTCCCATGTTTGGAGCTCCGCTCCCAAACATAACTGCATTTGTTTGGATTCTATTCAGAGAAGAGCTGTTCGTCTGATTTGAGACCCAGAACTGTCCGGTGGCCTTGATTCGCTGGAACATCGAAGAACGGTTGGCGACTTGACCCTATTCTACAAGTATTTTCATGGAAAGTGTTCGAAGGATGTGGCCCGCTTAATTCCTCCCAGAGCGGTGCATGTTAGAAATACGCGTCGCCCTAATACTTCACATCCGTATGAGGTTCAGCTTGTTACTCCTCATACAACGTTTTTCAAGCAGTCCTTTATATGGAGAACATCATCCCTTTGGAATAATTTGCCCAGGACTGTGTTTTCCACCGAGTACAATTTACAGCGATTCAAGAACAACGTGAATCGCTTTCTCCGCACACGTGTTGCTCCTGTAGCGCTTTAGGGACTTCCCTGTAGCACGTGTGCTAGACCCATAAAAAAAAAACACTGTGGCCCTGACTTTGTTGGCCGATAAAGTCGCCTTGGCCTTCTTTGGCGACGGTTCGCCACGGAAAACCCACCGTTTGAACTGTTCTTTTATCTCTAGTGTGCTGTGATGAAACCATGTTTAGTCAACAGTTATGAATCGACGCCAAAAATCATTCGGATTGCGCTTTAACATTGCCAAACATTCTTTTGAAGTTGACATACTTACGTGTTTATTGTCAATTATGAGCAATCGCGATACTCATATTGCGGAAAGCTTTCTCATATCCATTAAGATTTTTATGCGTCCGTTCGGTTGAGATGCCCACAGTCTCAGCAATCTCACACACTTTCACTCTCCGTTCATTTATCAATATATCGAGGATTTTTTCAATCATTTCTGATGTGGTGACCTCATTTGGACGACCTGAACTTTCTTCATCAGAAATGCCTGTACGGCCGCGTTTGAATACGCGCGTTAACGAAAGTGCAGAGTGTCCATAAACTTCGCTTTTATCTCATCATTCGATTTCTTTTTCAAAAACAAATATTTTATTACTGCTCGATATTCAATTTTTTCCACTGTTGTTCTATTTAAATGGCTGCCACTCACACACTAAGTTACGTAGCTACTTGAAAATTTGAGGATTCTTGTGAAAGGTTATGTTTACGAAAAATAAAATTTTTTAAATAGTAATAGCGCCATCTCTGTCCGAAGCCAGGTACTTATCACACAACCCTCGTAGAAACGTTCACCAATTAATAGAGAAAGTTCCAAAATATACCAGCAAGATCAAGATGTATTTATACTTTATGGATTCGCCATGGTACAACGGCAAAATTAAGGCAGGTACTGAAAGAGATGAGGATTTCTAACGACTTAACCTTTTTATTACAACTCTATCAACATAACAGAGATCCAGCAGGAATTAATGGTGTCACATCCCATATTTTTTAATATTTACACCGAGTCACAGTGTGTCGCGTAGAACATGCTAGGTGGACAAAATTCATGTTATGATTTCCAGGAAATCTTATTTGCAAAACGTAAACAACACCACCAAACCCCGAATTCCGAGAAAAGGATGTTTATCAAATTTGCAAGTGGCGAGTCATAAGTGTCAGAAGTTAGGTAATGAGTTTAATGCAGCTCTTTCAATCAATCAGTTGCAATTTAGCGACACTTTCGTGCACATCTTATAGTGACATATTGTAATATTGTGAAAGTTTTTGTTATGAATATTAATACTGAGGGTAAGTACTATTTTTTAATGTATTTTTTAATCAGAATCTATTAATTTGAATTTTTAGTATTTTTTTTAAATAGCCTATATATTTTAGCGTGTTTTTTTAAAAAAAAAAACTTCGAAAGTTCAGAATATACAGACATTCACCTCTATCCGGGCTAGTTTTTAGATATTACACAGAAATAACTTTATTCTTCGTAAAAATACACATATTGTTTAGCACACTTCAGTACAACATGTTTTTTTTTCTTTTTTTCCGGAACACGTTTACTCTATTTCAAGGGTAGCCTTTTTTGAGGAGTGGTTGAAACATACGAAGAATGAAAAAAACTCGCGTGTATATGACTTTCTTTCTTCAAAATTTCACTTTGGTGACATTACTGAAAGCAGCCAAAAAGAAATAAAGTTGAAGATATCCAACTTGTCTAATAAGTTTGGTGCCAAATGGTTGGCTTCAGGAAAGTCGAAGGAGCGTTTTTTAATTAAAAATAAGAATTGGTTGGATGAAGCAGACATACAGTTTACTGCGAGTTCTTTTGCGCCACAACCTTCGACATCAAGTGAGAATGTGACTCCTGCAGGAAGACCTCGCAAAGATTTCGAGGAATCGTCGTTTAAGACGAAGAAACGTCGCGTCGTGGATCTCGTAGAATCCCGAAGTGTCAGTGAATTGGTGACTGCTGCCGAAATTGCTGTGCGTTCAGCAGGGCAAAGGAAAATTGCCAATGTGATTAGAGACATTAGTGAGAGCCCAGATAATATTATTAAGTCTAAAAATACCAGTTCCGTTAATCCTAGGCAATTAAGTAGTGGCGAAGCCTTAGCTTACTATATAGATTCTAAGTCAACAACGCATTCTTACAAACAAACTAGGAAGTGGTCCATGAAGGCGGGACATAATGTGTTTCCGTCATATTTTAGTTTAAAAAAGTCCAAACAGGCCTGTTACCCTGCAGAGGAGCACATTGCTATAACAGAAACTCGTGCTGAAATAAATTTGCAAGCCTTATTAAATAAAACAGTGGAACGTCTAGTATTAGCACAGAATGAAGTTATCAGCAGTGTGCTCCCAACAAGTTCATCGTTTACACTTGTTAGTAAATGGTGATGTGATGGAAGTTCTGGGCACAGCACATAGAAACAGAGATTTGAGAACACTGAATATACGGACGAGTTTATTTTCGCATTTTCTTTAGTTCCCCTTAAGTTATATGATGGATCCAAAATTATTTGGCAAAAACCTCGGCCTTCATCAACTTTGTATTGTCGCCCAATCAAATTTATATTTGCCAAAGAAACGAACGACTTCACGTTAGTGGAGACAAATAGATTGTGGGAAGAAGTTAATGCTCTTCTTCCAACACTTATCAACTTTGATGATTCTCAAATCTCTGTAAAACACGAACTTTTGCTGACAATGACAGACGGAAAGGTATGTAACGCCTTAACGGAAACTAGTTCATCCCAAAAGTGTTTCATCTGTGGCGCCAAGACGATGAACGATGACCCCGCGATGTTTAACAGCAATCAAGAACATTTTGGCTTTGGTTTATCTACACTTCATGCTTGGATTCGTTGCTTCGAATGTCTTTTACATATCAGTTACAAGTTGAATATTAAGAAATGGCAGGCTAGAAGCAACGAAGACAAAGCAGATATCAAGGTTCGTTCCGAGGAAATCAAATTGAAATTTAAGAACGAGATGGGACTCATTGTAGATAAACCAAAGCCAGGATTTGGTTCTTCAAATGATGGAAATACAGCCGGTCGCTTTTTTAACAATGCTGAGATGAGTGCTCAGATCACAGGGTTGGATGTTACAATTATAAAAAAGTTTGATGTTATTTTGAGAACATTGTCTTCTGGATTCGAGATAAACTTAGTTGAATTCAAAAAATTTTTGTCTTGTAACCAGAAAACCTTATCTTAGTCTCTATTCGTGGTACTGTATGCCTGCTACTGTGCATAAAATATTAATTCACAGCACAGAAGTCATCAAAGCGGCATTGCTTCCAATTGGGCAGCTTTCCGAAGAGGCTCAAGAAGCACGGAACAAAGATTACCGCAGATTTAGGGAGTACAACACCCGCAAATGCTCGCGTGTTGCTACGAATAGAGACTTACTGTGCATGTTAATTATCTGATCCTTTGATCAATAGCCTTCGAGAGATTCCCAAAAAAAAGCCGGAAAAAAATATGTACAGATGTATTAAAGTTAATTGTAAGCCCTAGCATAGAAGAGTCAAGATTGGAATCGTCATCATATTGTCGCACAATGCCACAAAATGATGACGATTATACAGTAAACGACTCATCAGAAGACTCTGATGATGATTATTAGGTTCAGCTACTATTTTTAGTTATGTAGTGCTTGTACTAAGCATGTAAACCTTGACTTGTAAATTTTTCTTTATCAATAAATGAGTATTTTTATTTTACATATAATTACAGTCAGTGTCATTATGCTAAATTTATTACAGAGCATTTATAACATTTATTTTAAAATTAAACAAAAACAATTTTTGACTGGAATTTTCAAAAACAATTTTTTTTTTTTGAACCGAACAGCAAGAAATATGTACCTTAAAAAAAAATCAAAAACATTTTAAAATACCAACTACTTATGTATGTATAATGCACAAGTTACCTACTTGAAAGGCAGGTATTATTTGAGTTTATCCTTTTTGTGTCAATAAAACTAAGTAATATGGATTAATTGTTTTATTTTTAATTGACAAATGCAATAAATGATTTTTCATCTAGTTATTATTAAAAATAATAATACAGTGTCTTTCATTTAGTTGCACATTCAAGTTTGTAGAAGAATTCGTGCACATACGCAGAATATTTTGTTTTTTTTATACAATGTTTTGTGCAGCTGGACAAAAAATACAGGTAAGCGAAATGCAGCTAAATGAAAGACACTGTATTATAATTTTTAATTCTAATAACCATACAAAATACCCTTGCCCTTTAGTTCCGTTATCTACCTGCTAAGCTGATGCAATCCTACTGCGATATGCAAGGGTGGCTGTATTACACAAATTTTATCGATATTGAGTACCTGCGGTAAATTGTGAATAAAACCCACATTTATTAACCGATTTTCATGATTAATACCTTATTTTATTTTCCAGATACGCAGCTGTCAGAAAAATGTATAATATTTTGTTTTTCTTTTATTATTGCGCTTTTTTACCGAAAAAAAAAATAATGAATTTTACACGAAAAAAATTTTTTCTCTCCATTAATTTCTAAATAACTCCAAAACGATAAAAGATAGAATAAAATAATATTCAATCAACTTTAATAAAATTTTGTTACGCATTTTTTAATGTTTTATTTATAAAAATCTGACAAGTTGTTCCCGAGTTATCGTTAAATATGTCTGCGTAGCTGACTAATTTAGGGGAAAAAATTAGCCACGCCCATAAAAAAAAACCAACGCGATGAATTTTTTCTTAAAATAACTTAATATGCCTAGAATATACATAAACAATTGAAATAAGTGAAAAAATAATTTTGTCCAGCTAATTTGTACTAGTCGACACACTGTGCGAGTATATAATGCGAAAAATTCTAGACTCAGCATGGTGGCCTATCTGTGGAATGGAGAATAATCAGTAATTTAAGATATGCCAATGATATCCTAATTATAACATCACGTGTGGAAGAAATACGCTCTGTAATGAGTCGCGTAAAGGAGACTAGTGAGGAATTTGGACCAAAACTAAATCCCACAAAAACTACTGTCATGAATATAGATCAACAGAGTAATAGTCAAGTCCTTGTAAGAAAGGTAGCTGGGTTTCGGGTAGTTGACAAATATCTGTACCTAGACTCTCCCATTGAAAACAGTGGGAGGTATGACGGCGAGATAAAACATAGACTTGCTCTAATGCAGACTACTGTATCAAAATTGACTAATATTTGGAGAGATACTGCCATTTCGAAAAACACAAAATTAAAACTGCTTAACTCACTGGTTTTTCCAGTTGCCGATTATGAAGCCGAGACGTGAACGTTGAAAATAATTAACTCTAAGCCAATAAATGTCTTCAAAATGTGATCATACGCCTTTTACGAATTCCCTGGACAATCTATCGAGCAAACCAATATCTTCTTCAACAACTAAAAATTAGCCTAGTAGTTATCAAAAAGAATAAACAAATACTTCTTAACATACATAGGCCACATTGCAAGAAGAACGGATTTATTAAAACTACTTATAGAAGAAAACAAATTAGAGGGCAAGCGGCCAAAAGGAAGATCGTCAAAGATCCAACTAAAGACCTGATTGGTGAGGGGCTACATGACACGGTTGTTGACTCAGATGTGAATAGAATGGCGTAAGATGATCAATAATGCTACTGCATCATAGTCACCAATCTCTTATCAGGGAAATGGATCACTGAGTGGCTCAAAGTCATATCTCACTTTCGATTAATAAGAATATCTAAGCACTTTATTTTTAATATGAAAAGTGAAGTGAATATTTGGATGTAGAGGGTTGAGATGATTGAGAAAACTTTAAAGAGGTGCTTGACCGTGTTGTGAAATTACGTTAAAGTAACGTTTCCAGAGTTTTTGTTTAAGATAAAAGGCGACGATGCTTTGTTTTTTGAAGTGTTCCATAAATATGTTTGCAATAACTGAAGAAAGAGTGCCGGATATTCGTTCATATATTCCACCATTGTATTTGAAGGTCCGGGACATTTCTCAATTTAAGTTATGAGATCTAGGGGTAGGATTGAACTTAAACTTTCGGTTAATATAACGTTGGTTCTCTAGCCTATGCATAGTGTCTCGACTAGTACAAGCTAGCGGGACAATATTATTTCTACACTTATTTCAATTGTTTATGTATATTCCAGGTATCTTAAGCTATTTTAAGAAAAAAAAAGTTTGAAAAATGTGTACTGTATGTGTATTAATCTAAATATGTAGCTTCAAGACGGAAATGGTTTACTAATGTGTTTCATTTGTTCAGTGTTGTCGCTAATTGTTCTTTAATTAGCTACATACGTCTACCTACTCATTATGTGTGGAAAGCACAATCATGTTTGTTTACAAAGAAATTTCTAGGAAAAAAATAAAAATCATAATGATAGTACCCACATTTTTAATTTACAAAATATTATTTCTTTTAAAATAAATTAGTACAATAACAGTATCTATATATATATATATATATATATATATATATATATATATATATATATATATATATATATATATATATATATATATATATATATATATATATATATATATATATATATCAATTATTTACAATAACAAGGTGTATAAGTAAAAGAAATATAATATTAAATAACTTATATACTAAGGCATGAATTATAATCAACTACAACACACAATAAAATAAGAATAATAATTACAATAAAAAAATACTTAAACCTACTAATCACCATCAGATGAGTCGTCATCACCGCTCTCCCATTCAGTAGAATATTCAGAGAGTAAATAATCCTCCTCATTTAATTCGTGATGATGACTTACTAATGGTGTTTCGGATGGCAATGAAGGTGGGATATTCAACTGCAGAACCTCCGATGGCAAAGAAGTAAATTTTCTTCGCGGTAATTCTCTATACGAGTTGATAACAGGATCAGACGTAATTAAAAGCATTCTCAAAAGATCTGTATTTGTGGCACTACGTGACCGCTTCCTGGTGTGCCGTTCACGGAATCTACGACAGTCTTTATTTCTTGCCTCCTGGGCTTCTTCGGAGAGTTGTCCAATGGGAAGAAGAAAAGATTTTATAACTTCCGCGCTGTGTACAAAAATTTTATGCACAGTAACGGGCATGGAATACCACGAATACAGATCAAGGTATAATTTTCTAGTATCAACACAAAACTTTTCGAATTCTATATAATTTATGTCATATCCCGATGACAAAGTTCTTAAAATTACATGAAATCTACAAATAAGGTTTACGTCTAATCCTGTAATTTCGCTGCTCAATTCAGCTTTGGAAAAAAATCTACGTGCCGTTTCCATCGTTTGTGTTACCATACCCAGGTTTTGGTTTATCTACAATGAGACCCATACGATCTTTAAACACTTTTTGTATCTCTTATGAGCGTTGCTTCACAATAGCTTTGTCGTTATCTCCCCTGACTTGCCACTTTTTTATTTTTAAACTATAGCTGAAGTGAAGCAAACATTCAAACGTGCGGATCCATGCATGTAAAGTAGATAAACCAAATGCAAGGCGTTCTTCGTTGCTGGGATATTTCTTTGACGCCTCGTTCATAGTAGACGGGATGGCACCGCAAATATAACACTTTTGTGTTGAACTTGTGTCTGTTAAGGCATTGCACACTTTGCCATCAGTGATTGTCAACAACAAATCGTGTTTAACAGAGATTTGAGATCCAGCAACGTTACATAATGTTGGAAGAAGCTGACTTACTTCATCTAAAATTTTAGAAGTTTCTTCTTTCGTAAACTCTTTTGTCTCCTTGGCAAAAATAAACTTAATAGGACGGCAATATAAAGTAGAGGAAGGTCTTGGATTTTGCCAGATCACAGTTTCGCCATCAAGCAGTCTCAAAGGGGCAAATGAGTATACGAACAAAAATTCGTCTGTAGCGTTAGCGTTCTCAAATTTCTGCTTATCCGTGCTATGCCCCGAACTCCCATCACAGCACCATTTGCTTACCAACGTCTAATATGAACGAGGTAACACACTTCTAATGACTTCCGTCTGAGCTTTAACTAATCGTTCAGCCATTTTATCCAAAATCGCGTGAAGTTTAATTTCAGCTCGAGATTCAGTCACAGAAATATATTCGTCAGAAGGACAACAAGAAGCTTTGGACTTACCTAAACTATAAAACGATGAATACCCTTGATGTCCCGCTTTCATTGACCATTTTCTTGTTTGTTTATATGAGTGAGAAGTCGATTTCGAGTCCACATAATAAGCTAAAGCTTCGTCTGGTGTTAACTGCCGACTTTGTTCTTTTCTCTAGTTTCACTGACCGCGACGTTATGGATCTGTTTAGCAACACTTCGATGCCCTTCTTTTCGAGTAGCTAACTCAGCTGCTGTAATAAGCTCACTTGCACTTCGCAATTCCAAAAGATCTTCTACTCTCCGTCTCTTCGTTTTCGTTGATGAGTCTTCAAACGATTTTCTGGGTCGCCCTACGGAAAGAGCCGCTGATGATGTTGAAGTGCACGGCTGGTTCACACACATCTTTATTTCGATTCCGGATCCCTCTAACCAATCTTTATGTTTTATTAGAAACATTTCTTTGTTACACTTTAAAGAAGTCCACTTTTGATTGAATTTTGCTGAAAGGCTTGATATTTTCATTTTGAGTCGTTTTAGAGAATCGTCAGAAACATCAGACATATTGAATTTTTCACTTATATAATAAAAAATGCCACTGTTTCGTTCAGTTTTGTCATGTTTTAGCCATTCTTCAAAAAACTCCATTTTCGTCATAGTCACGACTATAAAATAATTTTACTTTCGGGCCTTTTCGGGGTCTATAATATATATGAATTTGTGCCTGAATGTTGTAGGTATTACATATAGAAAAATCTAGGTGGATATATGTGGATAAAAAAAGTTGCTACTTTTAAAGTTTACAATTAATGTAAAATTTGCTGGATTTATCTATACATTTACAAATTGATATTACACCAAAAGTATACATATTTTTTATAAAAAATATAAGTCATAATAGAGTACATACCTTCAACAGAATATTCCATCACAAAAAAAACTCCTTTCACTTTGCTACCAATTTTAAAATATGTTATCACAAGTGTGCATAAAATGCAACTGATTTGCAAATGAAAATGACCTCTCTTATAAGGGTTACTTTGACCCCCTGATAAGATACCTTTATGAGATGATAAACAAATTAATTCTTGGAATTCGTTAAATGGGGGGGGGGGGTTGTTTACAAGTCGTTATCAGTGGTTCCTGGAAATTACGTCATGAATATTGTCCCGCTAGCATGTTCTTGCCGAATCACTGTGCTATGGATCAGGAGACAAGTCGTTGCTTAAAATGTCACCACAGAAAATCATTAATTTTAAGACTTATTGGTATAAAATGGTAGAAATATTTTAATGTTCTTATATTAGATGCAGTCACAATGCTGAGTGCTGCTTGGAATTAAAAATAATTCGACATTACTTTCGGCACACAGGTTTTCAAAATAATAAATTTGAACCAGAAGACGACTTCCCACTTACCGATTATTGCAAATCATGACAATAATCATAAAGACTATTTATATTTTTGAAATGGGTCACTCGATATGATATCAATGAATTGGAAGGTACGGATTGAGATCCCTATGTTCAACTAGATTGTGAAATTTCACTACTGACACCTTAGTCATTCTGATATTGTTGAAATGGTTTACAACAATTCTGGCATTTCTACTGAACCGACAACCATGGATGATAACTCAGTAAAAGTTCCAAGTCTGGCCGAAGTGTTTTAAAGCATTGAAGATCGTTCAAAATTATATTTCTTGCATACCTAACGATACAGGAGGAATTTAGATTTGGGAAGTTCTCTACGTGGTAGATATTTGTTCATATATTTCACCATTTTATAAGAAATGAACTCCAGGTTCCAGGGACATTTCTCAATTAGAGTCAGGTTTTGGGCATAGAGAATATCTCTCGTAATAGATAGAGAATCAGAAATCGAAAAATTAGTTGTAGTTGAATTTGATTTCCTTGAGTTGTTGTACAAGATGAGAAGAGTTTAAGACAAAAATATCTGTTTTGCCTTTGGAAGGTTTGAAGACAGAAGCCAGGTACTTACCAAGAGAATATGTTGGAGAGCCAGTGGTGTCTCCAAAGACTATAAGTCAAGCTAATCGGTTTCTTAGGATTGTAATTCTTCCATACATTAAGAATGCAATGTCGAAAATTTGAGATTTTCCTTAAAAATCGAGGACCCTACAGTATTCCATATAGCTATGTTAAAACCTATAGCCACCAAATTTGCTGAAAAATATGTACTAGGATTAAAGAACATCAACGAACCGTACGTTTCCGTAACATTTCGTGCTGCAGAACACCAGCATGAAACAGGACACAGGATATGATTCTTTAAGCATACTTTTTAACATTCCTTTTCCCTATGTATTTTAAGAAAGTGATCCTTATTTTGATAGCCACTTGCCTTATTTTTTACAGAATCTCAGGCCTGATACCGTTTCACCAATTAGACATACACTGACTGGCCAAAAAGTTCCCGGACTGCCAAAATAAAAAAATAGAAAAATTAAACATTTTACTACTTCAGATGTTCTAAATAGTATCATCCGACCTGAATACAATGTTCAAAACGTTCATACAACCTTATGAATCTGTTAGAAAAATCTTCTTTTCAGATCATATTTAACTCGCACGTCAAATTAGATTTAATGTCCTCCAAATCGTCATAGCGTTAAAAACATTCCGAACAATGTCTTGAATACTTGATTTAAAGATTTTAAGCTTTTCTACCATCAATCTTCATGAAATAGGACGGTCGGTTTGCAGAAAATGAAGGAAATATTTACAACATTTGCGTCAGACGAACTTATGGTGAGACGCCCTGACCTGGCATCTTCCTCGAGAGACTTCCATCCTTTCTTAAAGCGTTTAAACATCTCAAACAGTTGTGAACGCGATCAACAATCATCACCGTAAAATTTTTTCAAAAATTTAAAGGTCTCCATAGCTGTTTACCTAGTTTCAAATGAAATTTGATAGCTGCTCGCTACTCCATCACAACTGGCTAGTTGAATGCAAATATGTTGTTTACAGATGTGAATTCATGCTTTTACTATTGCTTATGAGATGGCGCCAGTGAAAGGCAGGAGAGAAATCAGACGGTGTATTTGCAACAAATTCCTTTTCCTAAGCAAATGCGCGAATCAATCGAAATATCTAAGCATCCCAACAACCTTAAACCTGTCGGTGCCCTTTATCTTTTACCAGTTTGGGAACAGATCATCCATGGCGCGTCCAAGCGAAAATAAATCAATTTCGTACTAGATTTCGAAGGTTAATTGGCGAAACGTCAGAAGATTTATACCTATACGGAGTTTTTCTTAATTACAAACACCTTTAAAAAGTGTTTAACTGTTAGTTATTACCATAATGTAATGGTAGATCACTCTTAGACCATATACACTATACCAAATTATTAACTTTTTTAGTATCACAGTTTAAAGTTAACGAAAATGATAAAGATGGAATTAATGGCTTATGTAGTGATTTTGAATGTTTTAAACTGACACGCTCTCAATGGAAAAAAACCAGTTCACTGACAGCTGTAACTAATGGCCCTAATAACCTCATAACAGATAGAAGATGGGAAGGTATGTATTTTTGCGGTGAAGTATTGTATACTTACACGCTAAAATATTTCTTTTTTGTTATCTAAAAGTGTCTACTTCAAACCAATTTACTATTCTTATTTTAAAAAATTTAAATCGTGAATCAAGTCATTATTTTGATTCGGTCGAACAATAGCTTTCTCGATTTGTGCTCAAAGTTATAAGAATTTCTAGCCCCCAAGTAGAAGAGATAACTTCAAATTAGGTCTAGGTGGTATCACAGAGCAAAATCATAATAGAAATTTATTTTAATTTAAGAATTTAGTCTACCTTTACGTGGGAAAGTTTCGAATGTACCTTTCTGCGTAATTGTTGCTAAATCTAGCAACATCCTGGGAATATTAAAAACCATTGTCGGCAATTTAAATCTCAGCAACTCAATTTTGCTTGACACGAAAGGATATTTTCTGTGTCTTTTATTGTATATAAGTATTACGACGATCTACTAAATTTATATTCGGTCCAGCAAGGATTTTATCTATTAAACAATATCTCCGTGCTATTTTTTTAAATGCAGTTTTTCTTAATCTTATAATTAATGTACTTGCATTTCAGTATTCTTGCTTTTCAATTATTTCTAATTTTAACAAAAATAATATATAAAAGACATTAAGATATAGTTACAAAGTAACATAAAAAAAATGTTGAGTTAAATAGAGAACACGTTTGAGAAATACAAACGGTTAACTAGTAAATGTACTTATGGAACGGTAACTATATTATATATTGCATTCGTGAAAAAATTATCCTCCGAAATTGTTCTTTTCTTTAGGTTTTAAGGTTCTTAGTTCGCGAAAAACATTTTTTTTTAATTTCCAACTTCGTGATAATTAAGATAAATATAATAATTTAACTACACATCATAAAAAAGGTTTATTTTTTTTAGACGTCGAGTGTTTTTTTTCAGCACACATAACAATTTTTTATCTGTATCGTCTATGTTTGACCTTTTTGCTTAAACGTACGTACGTATTTTGTAATTTCTTAATTATTAAATACTTTTTTTGATTGATTGATGACGAGGTAAATTTCTAAGTTGTTAATGTATTTACCATAGCTTACATTGCATAAAGTATTAAAATAGCCATTTTTAATATTTCACAGTTTATGTCTTCAACGTTCATCAGTTCATCAGTATTATTCTATATTTGTAGTGTTCTTCGGTGTGATAAACCTCTTGTTAATTAAAGAAATACTGTATCTACTTTAACTACAAAACTATAATGAGTAACTTCGAAAAACGTTAATATAATATTATTGTTATGATCTTATTCTCTAGAGTTTTTATTCCTTTTGGTGTTCTGTTATCTATATTGCTTTTTTAATAACGTGGGCAGTTTGCCTTTATTTACAATTACTTAAATTATCTTAATATTTAGATTAAATAGTCAATACCGTTATTTTCCTAATTATACTTATAACATTTAGCTATGACCAAGTTTATTTACCAATTAAGGTATAAGAAGAAAAATATCTATATACATTTTAATATATTCTTACATTATAAGTATATAACAGTATTTTTTCAACACATTATTCATGTGGAAGTAAAAGGTTATATTTTAAGAAAATGTTTTTTGTTGCGTTTGTAATGTAATGTAATGTGTGTAGAGGGGAGTGTGGCCCAAAATGGCCCTTCGCACTGCGACCATCATTGATCTATTGTGCTTCCCCTTATCCCTCACGGGTTTAATACATCCAGGAACAGGACCAGCTCCTTCAATGGGAGCGTTAGCAGATCCTGTTCACCCAGCGTATAGGCATGTAGTATCCTATGTCTCCTGTGTCCCAATGCCGCACAGTTGGTAATCAAGTGTTCCATGGACTCCTCTTCCTCACCGCAGAATCTGCAGGTGTACGTGGTTGATAGGCCCATTCTGTATAGGTGCTTATTGCAGGTATGGTGGCCTGTGAGTGCCCCCGCCAGTAATCTTAGGCTTTTCCTGTCCATTTTTAGGGCGAGATCCGCCCTCCTTGCATCAAAGCTCAGAAACTTTTTAGAATGTTCCAGACCGTTAGTGTCGTTCCAATGTTTCTCTACTATGGATTTTGTCCATTTCATCATCTCCTCTTTACGGAGACCCCTGCTGAATCCAAAGGATGGAGAGGGTCCAATGAAGGTCCCCTCAGCCCCTTTTTTTGCATAGATGTCTGCCATCTCATTTCCTCTATGCCCCTCATGTCCTGGAACCCAGATCAGAGTAATCTGATTCTGAATTGCCAGGGCATTAAGCATGTTATGACATTCCAGTACTAGCCTGGACGTGATTGTACAGCTATTCAGGGCCTTTAAGACTGATTGGCTGTCCGAGAGTATTTTGATACTTACTCCCATGTATCCCCTTTCGGATAGGATCCCTACAGCTTCCAATATTGCGTATAGTTCCGCCTGGAATATTGTGGTGTCCTTGCTCAATGTTATTGTTCTGTGTGCTCTAGGCCCCACTATTCCTGCTCCCACCCCTTGGAGAGTTTTGGATCCATCCGTGTACCACTTTTGTGAGCCATCCTGTAGCCACCTTGGGTTTGCGCACCACTCTTCCCTTGTCGGGAAGTAGACCCTATACTTCCTAACGAAGCACTGTATAGGATCAATGGTGTCGCTGGCCGTTGACATATTAAGTATGTCTCCGATCCCCTTCAGGATCGTGAGATGACCGATAAGGTTGCCCTCCTTAAATTTTTCCCTTCTGTGGATGGAGAACCTGAAAAGTTGCCTCCTCTTGAACAGCCACGTTAAGCGGTGTAAGGTTCAGAAGAGCTTCCATGCCCGCCGTTGGAGTGGATCTCATAGCTCCTGTAACGCATAGGCATGCAAGTCTTTGCACCCTACATAGCCGCCGTATTGCTGTTTTTTGTTTGGTCTTGCCCCACCATACCAGAGACCCATATAGTATTTTTGGTTTGACCAATTGAGTATATATCCAGTAGGTCATTTTAGGGCTAAGGCCCCAGGACCTACCGAGTAGTTGTTTGGCAGTCCAAAGGTGTTTTGTAGCCTTTTTCAGCACCGATTCGAGGTGTAGCTCCCAAGTGAGTTTCCTATCCAGTAGGATACCCAGATATTTTACCTCTTCCTTGGGAACGACCTCAATATCGTTTATTTTTAAGATGGGGATCTCTAACACCCTCTTTTTAGTAAATGGTACGATGGTTGTCTTCGTTGGGTTAATCGACAGCCCCTCCGTCCTGCACCATTCCCATGTTGTGTACAGAGCATCCTGCATCAGTTCACCAACCGTCCCAGGATGATTGCCTCTGATTATCACTGAGATATCGTCCGCGTATCCGATGGTTTTGTATCCCTTCCAGTTAAGGATCCTAATCAGGTCGTCGACTAGAACAGACCATAGAAGGGGGGATAGTACCCCACCCTGAGGGCATCCCTTAACCGCAGTGACACTAAGGTCTGTCGAACCAAGTGAGGCTCTAATCAGCCTTTGATTCAGCATGTTGCTGATCCATTTTACCATCGCCGGATCAGCTCCTCTGCTGGAGAGTGCTGTTTCCATTGCGAGGAAGTTCGCGTTATCGAAGGCGCCCTCAATGTCCATAAATGCACATAGGGCAATCTCTTTAGAGTCCAGAGCCTTTTCGATATCTAGAACAAGTTTATGTAGTGCCGTGACAGTTGACTTGCCCTTCTGATAGGCAAATTACAGTCCATGCCGCGGACTCATAGTAAGTACCTCCGCTCTGAGGTACTGGTCTAGTATCTTCTCTAGTGTCTTCAACATAAAAGAAGATAGACTTATAGGTCTGTAGGATTTAGGAGATTCTGGGGGTTTGTTCCCTCCCTTGGGTATGAATATGACTTTTACCTCTCTCCAAATCTCTAGAACATATCCCAGTGTTAGGCTCGATCTAAAAATGTTGACCATCGCCTGAAAGAGGGAAGCATTTTCCTTTGATAGTAGGGCCGGAAAAATACCGTCCGGCCCAGGTGATTTGTAGGGTCTGAAGGAGTTTACTGCCCATTCTACTTTTTCAAAGGTTACTAACCTTCTGATTGCCTGATTCACCGTGCCGTGGTGGATATACGTCGGTATCCTCCCTTCATCAGCACCCGAAGCATGAAGCCTGCAGTCAGGAAAGTGAGTCCTAAGAAGGAGCTCTCATGTACTGTTAAATGTACTAGTATAGGTGCCCTCAGGCTCTCTGAGTGTGCCTACCGGATTTATAGCCCCTTTTGAAAGGGCCTTGTGCAACCTGGCCGTAGCCGGGATGTCTCTAAGTTTCTCACAGAGGAGTCTCCATGACTTCCTTTTAGACTTCCTCAGCTCCCTGTTATATGTGGTTAGGGCTTCTCTGTACCTATCCCAATTTCCTGATCTCTTGGCCTTGTTAAATTCCAATCTTGCTATTTTGCGTAGTTTTTCCAGGTTCCTATTCCACCATGGTACCCTTTTTGTGGAGGATTTTATTTTAAGAGGACAGTTCGAAAGCAGTCGACGTTTGTCAAGCCAAGTGGTTAAATAAATAAATGGATGACGTCTGCAAGTGTAATTTTTTTGGCTAATGGACGTCTTCTGTTATTATTTGGCGCCCGGTTTTTATTTGCATGAAAACATAAAAGATTTATGGCTTTCTTTTTATAGTTATTGTCTATTAATAATATTTATTTCAGATTTTCCCATATTTGGTACTCAACATACACAACAGCAAGGTCACCAGTTACAATACCAATCTGCTGCAAAAATTCACGATTCGTCAAATGATTTTACTATTCCTTTTTCTATACAAGTGAAAGAAGAGGCGCACATATTCCTTTGTGATGGAAAAAGGGTTCCGAAATCCAATTGTCATTGGTTCATGCTACAAGCATGGAATGGCAAAAAGACAGGTTTTAGAAAATGTCAAAAACAAGAAATTCAGGAGAAATATAATGGCATCTCACCTACTGGTTTGTGCGGTAAAAGTACAATGACTTGGACAGTAAGTTACAAATTTGACATCTTTACTACTGCATAGATTCCATGGAACCAGCGTAAAGTTGAAAGTTGAATTACTAGAGATCGACATAAATTTTATAGCCAATTTTAATCCAACTAGCATGGATTTAAATTTGCTGAGCTTTTACTTCAACACAACTTTAATCACGGGAAAGGTTACACATAGGATTCTAACGTTACGTGAAAGACAGGGTGTTTTGAAAATCGTTTAATATATTGAAATAGGCGACTCCTGGGGTCATGTAAAACACACAAAATCGTCATCACGTTTTAGGGCCCCTTCTTAATTTCCGGAGATCAGAATTTCTAAAACCCAACGACAAGAGATATCGATTTTAAATTTGGTATAGTCGCACAACCCAAAAAAAGAAACGCAGTTTTGTTGCAAGGCATTTAGTAGGCGAGATTACAGACGGCAGAAGAAAACAGATAAGTCATTTTCTAACAGGTGTTTCTAGATGGTATGTTCGGTTTCACTTACCTTTTTTTGATCTCTCGCCCTAAATGATAAATGGGGCAATTTCAAGGGAATCTTTTGCTGTCTTGGTATATTCTTGCGACTATACAGAGTACCTAACCTAATCTGAGAAAAAAAGATTTCGTAATTTTTAAGTGAGGTCACTTTAAAACAGTTCGATAAAACTTATGTGACTTCATAGTATTCTTTCTTTCTTTTGGTTAAAAATGTCGATATTAAATGAAGTAAATTATTATTTCGCATGAAAACGTCAAATTCAGTATATATACATGGGGTGAAAGTTCTTGAGACTTTCCGAAAGATGACAGCACAAACAAAAAACCATATGATTTTCAATAAGTGTCAACTTTCATAACTTTTGTCTATTACGTTCCCAGTTACTGCTGTTTGAGTGACACTACTTTCAGTTTTTGCAAAATTATAGAACAAGAAAGTTTCGTGTGTTGATCAAACATTGCTTTTTGATGGAGAAAATTACAGCCAGAACCAAAAAATGGCTCGAGAAATATTATGGCACATCTGCTCCGTCGAAAGCAACTATAGGTCCATGGTTTAGTGAACTTAAATGCGGTCGTACAAGCACCCATCATGCACCACCTTTCGGACGTTCAAATGAGGCAGTCACTCCAAAAAACACAAAAAAATCCACCTTATTGTTCTGAATAACCGCAAAGTAAAAGTGAGAGAGATAGCTGACTTCGTGTGGATATCAACAGAACGCGTGATGCATATTTTGCATGAATATTTGTATATGAACAAGATATGTGTCCGATGGTTGCCGCGCACTCTCACGACTAGTCAAAAACAGCAATGTGTCTAAAAGTTAGAACGCTATTTAGCACTGTTTCGGCGTAATCCAAAGAAATTTTTTCGTCGATTCATAACAATGGTCGAAACATAGATCTACCACTACACGCTTCAGTTCAATAGGCAGTCCGCAGAGTGGCTGGAACCGATAGAAGCATGCAAAAACACAAAAAGTAACTGGACAGGTTTTGGCAAGTATTTTTTGGGAAGCGCATGGAATAATAGTGGTCGACTATCTTCAGAAGGGGGCGAACAATCATTGGAGATTCTTACTTTTATTTATTGGACCGTTTGAATGGGGAAATCAAGAAAAAGGGCCGCATTTAACGAAGAAAAAGGTATGATAATGCACCAGCTCAAAACTCCATAAAATCGATGGAGAAATTGGACCAATTGAGCTATTAATTGTTTCCTTATCCGCTGTATTCACCAATCTGACTCCCAGCGATTATTACCTCTTTCCAAATTTAGGAACGTAGCTCCAGAGAAAAAAAATTATCTCAAATGAAGAAGTAGAATGGGAAACTGAGGCTTATTTTAAAGAGCTCGACAAATCGTTCTATATGAAAAGTATCCAAATGTTGGAAGATTGCTGGAATAAGTTTATCGCTATGGAAGGAAATTATATTGAAGAATAAAATCGATTTTTGGCAAAAACATTGTTTTTTCTTCAGAAGTTTCGAGAATTTTCTTCCCATGTAGTTACGTTTTACGAAGTATATTCGCGATAGAAAATCTGGGTTAATAACTGTATTATTTTTAAGGATAAAAGTGTATTAGAAATACTGAGTGAAGATCGTTGGAATCATTTTAAAATAATAAAAATAAGAGATGAATATACTTTAGTAAACCAAAATGGATCGGTAGTATTTACCGTAAATGCCAGTGATTTCGTCGTAAAACCCAAAAACCTTTTTTTCCACACTAAAACGGGAACAGGTCTATGGAAAGTTCATAACTGTAAGTATATTTGTTTTTATAATAACACAGGTCTGCAACAAAAACGCTGTCTGGATGTTTTCAACTGATTTCCATGTATTTAGGTGTTCTGAAAACTAAAAAAATTCTCAAAAAATTCCAGAACGTCAGGTTATTTTGCAAAACGCAAAATTTTATTATAAAAAAAGGGTTTTTTTGGGCTAACTTGAAGTCATGAATAAATAGGTACAATTTTATTTTGATTACTGTTTTTAAATGTATACAGGCCATAACTATCATTACTTTCTAAATAAAGAACGCCCTGTGTCAGCTAAATTAACAAACATAAACGTTGTAACCAGAACGTGCGCGCTCCGATAGTGTAGAAAGTGGCGTGGTACGATTACGTGTTAACTCGTCATTGCTTTATAGATCTTGGTTCAATATAGTGCAATGTCATCTGTGCGGAAGTGTGTGAATTCGTCTGACAGTTTCTGTTACATTTGTGGCGAATATATGGTATTAAAGCAACAACTTAATATTACGGACTTTGTAAAAAAAGTATACTTCATATATTTTGGCTTAAAACTTGGAGATCAGGATAAAGTTTGGGCACCTCATAAAGTCTGCAAACGATGTGTTCAAGACCTTCGAAATTGGTTTAAGGGCAAGAAAGAAGCTTTCCGATATGCGATTCCTATGGTATGGCGCGAGCAAAAGACCATAGTGATGATTGTTACTTTTGTTCGTGTAATGTGAAAGGGTATAATTCAAAATGGAAGCAGTCCATTTCATACCCCAAGCTGCAATCAGCTATTCGCCCCATCCCTCATGGGACCGAACTACCAGTCCCCAAGGCCCCTGCTACCTTGGAAGAGATTCCAAGTTCTGACGAAGATGGTGCTGTACCTGAACCCGATGACAAGTCAAGTTTTCAATTTGAAGATGACAGCAGTCCGAAATTGTTTTCCCAGGACGAGCTAAATGATTTGGAAAGAGACTTGAATCTTCCCAAAAACGCTGCTGAGTTGCTTGGATCAAGGCTCAAAAGCAGGAACTTACTTTTGCCGGGAGTGTCTTCCTCCTGGTTTAGATATCGTGAGAAGCAGTTCACTTCCTACTTTGCCCAAGAGGACGAGTTGGTTTATTGTACCAATATTGAAGGTTTGATGGATACGTTTAAGATCGCATACGACCCAGCACAGTGGCGTATTTTCATAGATTTTTTCAAAAAGAAGCCTTAAAGCAGTTCTGCTTCACAATGGCGACTTCTATGCTTCCATTCCTGTCGGTCATTCCGTACACCTCAAGGAAACCTACAAGAACTTGGAATTGGTTCTTTGCAAATTAAAATATAAAGACCACGGTTGGCAAGTGTGCGGTGATTTAAAAATCTTGGGCATGTTGCTCGGACAACAATCTGGGTTTACCAAATTCTCTTGGTTTTTGTGTCTATGGGATAGTAGAGACCGAGCAAATCACTGGACCAAAAAGTGTTGGCCTCCGAGGGAGCTTAAAGTTGACGAAAAGAACATCCTGCATGAAACTTTGGTGCCTCCTGATAAAGTTCTTCTACCACCGCTTCACATAAAGCTGGGATTGATGAAGCAATTTGTAAAGTCACTTCCAAAAGATGGAAATTGCTTCAAATACTTAATATCAAAATTTCCAGGCCTCTCGAAGGCAAAGTTGAAGGAAGGTGTTTTCGTTGGACCAGATATTAGACGGCTTATGGCTGATCCACAATTCATCACAACCATGACGGATCCTCAAAGAGAAGGGTGGATTGCCTTTAAAGAGGTCATAGAGAAATTTTTAGGCAATAACAAAGACCCTCACTACAAACAAATCGTCAAAAGAATGTTAAAAGCATTTCAAGCTTTAGGTTGCCTAATGAGTTTAAAAGTAAATTTTCTTCATTCCCACCTCGACTACTTTCCAGAAAATTTAGGAGATCTGAGTGAAGAGCAAGGTGAACGATTTCACCAAGGTATTAAGGAGATGGAAAAAAGATACCAGGGAAGATGGAGCGTCTCAATGATGGCAGACTACTGTTGGACGCTTCAGAGAGACCTTCCAGATGCTTCCTACAAGCGAAAATGTACCAAAAGGAGTCTCACTGGGACTGTGTTTAGTGCTTACTAATGAATGTATTTTAGATAAAAAAATAAGTTTTGTTACGCAATTATAAATTTAAAAAAAAATTTTTAGTCTTTTATCTTTTATTTTAAGATGATAACTTGTTCAACATAGATACCTACATTGTCAGAAAACGTGATGTTCTATGACAAAATGAAAGTCATTTTCGGATTCAGTACACCCAAAAACATAAGAATTACGCAAAAAAAAACAAAATAGCTCTCAATTTTTTTTTGCAGACTTGTGTAATTTCTCTAAATTTTTTAAGTATTAGCCATTTTAAAGGTTTTTCAATATTCAAGCCTATTTTTCTCTATTTTAAGCCAAAGTAAAAATTTTCGAGAGATTGATTTCTACCCTGTCAAGTATATCAAAAGTCTCTGAAAATATTGTATAGGGGTATATCGACACTTTTTGTGATCTTATCAGTACTATTACTTCTTTAAAAAAATTTCTTCAAACAACATAAATTAAAAAAAAAAAGAAATATATTTAATAAGAAAGGAATTATATTGTAAATTTAAAACAAAAACATAATATACACGGTATTTCGTGAATCTAGAAGCCATTTAAAACCAAAATTTACATTAATTTAAAATTGGAAATAAAAATGTAAGAACAATGTTGCCATTATTAGAAAAAATTGATAAAAAAATATAATTGTTTTTTTTCATATTCTTTCAGAAATATCTTACTTTTTTTGGTGTTCCATCCGGAACACTTATAAGATCATTTCGGTGTCTGTCTGTCTGTCTATCTGTCCGTCTATCACACCCGATTTTCTCCGAAACTATTTGACGTAGAAAGTTGAAATTTGGTACTACTATAGGAATTAATGACCATATCAGGGCAGTGTAGTTTTGAAAGTTAAATTTTGACTTAAGAGGTTAGTTTTGGGGGGTGAAATCGGAGATGAAATTTTTTTTTTTACTAGGTCATCGAGTGGGGTGTCAAATGAGAGTTTGTAAAAACACGAATTCAAAAAAATATATTTAATGTCTTACATGCGCACACTTTTCTTTGTATTATTTTGAAAAAATTTCGAATAATCGCTGTCCCCGCTTTATCTCGAAAAGTATTGATCCAAAAATTTTTAAAAAATTCTAGAATATTCTCCACGTGGTGTAGATTGAACGAAAATTATAACCAGATAATAAATTATCTGGTATATAAAAAAAAAACAAAAATTTCAACGTCATCAGTTTTCAGTAAAG
The DNA here is from genome assembly GCA_019049505.1 of Pachyrhynchus sulphureomaculatus. NCBI lineage: Eukaryota > Metazoa > Arthropoda > Insecta > Coleoptera > Curculionidae > Pachyrhynchus > Pachyrhynchus sulphureomaculatus. Next base: position 21,501,657 of record CM032446.1, read on the forward strand.
ATCGGAAACAAACTTTGTTGAAAACTCATCTGGGGTGTGTTTTGTGAAGTCACTGATCATTTTATACCCCCGTAACAAAAATTTTTATTTCAAAAGCAATCAACGTACGGAACACTAATTGCGCAAGTTCAACTTGCACTTGACCGGTTATTTTATTTTGAATCTTTTTAAGATATTTTTAGATTTACAAGTTCGTATGAAACAAACATATAGAAAAAAGTAGGAATAAAAATGATACAGGCCAAAAAAAAAAAAACTTTTTAAAAACTTTTTTAAAGTTAAGAGTTGATCCTTATGATTTTTTGGTGCTGAATCCATATCTGACGTCAGTTTTTTTCTATCACCAACAGTTTCGTCACGATATTATTTCGTTATAAACTAGAAAATTAGTGGGACATAGGATAGAAACGAAAAAATAAATTAATGTTATAATATGAACAAAACTTTTATTTACGTATAAATATGGGAATACCTGTTTATTACAAAGGCTTTATGTGTTCATTGGCTTATATTTCCTTTTATCTCTTCTAGTTAAAGCTCCTGATATAACTTTTGGTATTCCAGCAGCTTTGATACCGTCTTTCCATCACTTTGATATCTTGATGAAAACGCTCACCTTGCTCCTTGGTAGAAACCTGCTCCCTCTCATTTAAAGTAACTTTTGATTCAAAGTTGGAATCGGATATAATCTTTCAAATGTCAGGAGCAACAAACACGCTTTCTTTCAATTTTGTTTCTGATAGAGGAGGGAACTTCCTGCAGAGATACTTAAACATTATCCATCTATGAATAAAGCATAAACTATTTCATGAGGCCTAATTTTATGTATAGATGTGGCAGCAGAATGTTTTCCGTGTCAACGAGGTTCTTCCGCAGAATGCTCTTGCCTCCAGACTTCAAAGATTTTCTTACAGGTCAGTTTTTTCTGGACTAGTGTTGATGCCTTGCCCTACTGTACCTTTCACATAAGAAACATAGAAATTGGGTAAAGCCACTTTGCTGGCCAAGGAGCATGCGTGACACTTTCAAATCGTCACATCATCCAACCATGAGCGGAATAGTTTATTTTATCTAAAACTATATTAAGGTTTTCATAGCTTTCCTTCATAAGCACTGATTAAGCAACAGGTAATAATGCATAAGTGTTATCAATGAGTAATGGAACAGCCTTTAGACTAGTTTTATAAACAGCCTCAATTCTTCCTTTTTATATTCAATGCCAGGTAGGTCTCCGATGTTATTTTGGCTGGTATGGAAGCTTACATCCCTTTTTCGAAGAAATGCCCCTCCAACGGCAACCCTTGGTTTGTCCGAAAATGCAAAGAAGCTGTTGCTTCTAACATCTTGCCTACCGACAATGGCGTGGGAATCCCAACACCACAAATCGTAACACCTTTGTTCGTGCCCGGAACAGATGCAAATGTATTATCGACGAAACCAAGGAGGCACACAATCAACGAATTAGAAACAAACTTCTCGCTTGTCCCAACAATTCTAGATTCTTTGGTCAGTCACTAAGCCAGAATTTCACCAAATCCACCATACCACCACTCACACGGCCAGATAATTCCATTACAACGACACCTGTTGAGAAGGCGAACTTGTTGGCTGAACTCTTTGCTTCACATTCTACTGTCGGTTTCCAAGGGAAAACACCGCCTACTGTTCCCGTATTGCAGTCGAGGATGCCCGATATTGTCTTCAGACAGCGAATCATAAAGCGTATTTTAATGAAGCTATACACCAAAAAGGCTTCTGGCGCTGACGGAATACCTGCCATAGTTCTCAAAAACTGTGCGAGAGAACTAACGCAAGTTTTCTTGAGACTTTTCAACCTATCCTACAGAAAGGGAATATTTTCTTCCTGCTGGAAATGTGCCACAGTTCAGCCGATTCCTAAAAAAGGCAAGAAGACCTTGCCAAATAACTACCGACCAGTCACACTGCTTTCAATAATATCGAAAGTCATGGAAAAGGATATCAATCAGCATCTTCTAAAATATCTTGAACGGTTCAACATTATTAGTGATCACCAATATGGCTTTCGTAAACATAGATCAACAGGAGATCTTCTGACTTATGTGACACATGTTTGGAACAACGCTATTGAACACTTTGGAGAATCTCGAGCAGTTGCTCTTGACATATCCAAGGCATTCGATCGTGTTTAGCACGATGGACTGTGGGCTAAGCTACGCTCTTATGATATGTCTGAAAAGTTCTGTTTGTGGTTCTCATGTTTCCTCAGAGAGCGTTCTTTACGAGTGGCGATCGACGGATTTCTTTCTAACACCTTCACTATCAACGCCGGTGTGCCCTAAGGCTCCATACTATCTCCTACTTTCTTTCTCATTTACATTAACGATCTACTGAAAAAGACCGGGAATCCAATCTACAGCTTTGCAGATGACAGTACACTTATTACTTCATTCACTTTGAACGCTCGGACATCGGCTGCTCAGGCGAATATCCGCAGAGAGCAGGAAGTCGTTCAACTTAACAAAGACCTGGAAGAAATTCTATCTTGGGGTGAAAGTAACCAAGTGGAATTTAACGGTACAAAAACCCAGGCGGGAGTTTTTTCTAAAAAAGTTAACGTTGCTGAACTCGACATAGTTATGTCGGGGCACTCCATTCCCCTAGCATCGTCACTCAATTTGTTGGGCGTTAAGTTAGAAGCAAATATGTCCTGACATGAACATGTTGCAGGCATAGCAAGGAGAGCTTCTCAAAAGTTGGGAATATTATTTCGAATCAGAAGGCTTTATACTCCAGAACAACTGTTAATTCTCTACAAAGCTTAAATTCGACCAACTATGAAATACTGCTCCCATGTTTGGGCCTCCGCTCCCAAACATACACTGCATTTGTTGGATTCTGTCCAAAGCCGTTCGTCTGATCGGAGACCCGGAACTGACCGGCGGCCTTGATTCGCTGGAACATCGAAGAACGGTTGACGACTTGAGTCTATTCTACAAGTATTTTCATGGAAAGTGTTCGAAGGATGTAGCCCGCTTAATTCCTTCCAGAGCGGTGCATGTTAGAAATACACGTCGCGCTAATACTTCACATCCGTATAAGGTTCAGCTTGTTACTCCGCGTACAACGCTTTTCAAGCAGTCTTATATATGGAGAACATCCTCCCTTTGGAATAATTTGCCCAGCGCCGTGTTTCCCACCGAGTACAATTTACATCGATTCAAGAACAACGTAAATTGCTTTTCCCGCATACGTGCCGCTCCTGGAGCGCTTTAGGGACTTCCCTGCAGAGAAAAATTTAAAAAATTTCTGCTCTATTATCTGATATAAATAAATGTTTGTTCTTGCTGCCAATAAGTTATTTCCTTTGAGTCTGGAGTCAAGCAGTTCAGCTTTCTACTTCGTTATATCAAAATCCATAACCAAATCATTTAGCTCGGTTTGAGTAAATAACTTAGGTTCGAAATTTTCTGGAGTACATTGGAACTCATCATCAGCTTGTTCATCTGCATTTGACTGGACATCACTATACATATCCAGGATAACGTCATCAAAAGCCTCTGGTGGTTTAGGGATAAGACAATCTGGATCATGTCTTACTGGCTAATTGGCAGATGGAACGATAGGATACCTTATTACTTTTTTATTTTGTGAGTTTAATCGTTAACATCAAACTACAAAAGTAAGAATCATTAGAATAGTTCTTGGGCCCCCTTCATATTATTGAAACAGCAAATCTTAAGGCTTGTTTCTCCTTTTTTGACCATTTTCTAAGATCTTCAACACATACATAGCATACCTTATGCGGCGCCCAAGACTTTTCCTGATAACAAAGTTTAGTTCAAAAATATGAGAAGTACACTTTTTTAATCAACTCTGTAATATTTCTTGGATGTTCTTAAATCACAAACTCAAGTGATTGTTGAAACGTAAAAAGATTTTTTTTTATGGGTCTAGCACACGTGCTACAGGGAAGTCCCTAAAGCGCTACAGGAGCGACACGTGTGCGGAGAAAGCGATTCACGTTGTTCTTGAATCGCTGTAGATTGTACTCGATGGGAAACACAGTCCTGGGCAAACTATTCCAAAGGTATGATGTTCTCCATATAAAAGACTGCTTGAAAAGCGTTGTACGAGGAGTAATAAGCTGAACCTCATACGGATGTGAAGTGTTAGCGCGACGTGTACTTCTAACATGCACCGCTCTGGAAGAAATTAAGCGGGCCACATCCTTCGAACACTTTCCATGAAAGTACTTGTAGAATAGGCTCAAGTTGCCAACCGTTCTTCGATGTTCCAGCGAAACAAGGCCGTCGCACAGTGGCGAAAAACGAAAAATCGTGTTTCAAAATTGTCTAGAACCTTCAATTTTGGTTCGATTTGGACGATTTTTTTTTTTAAAATTGAAGCTTATTAAATTCCGAACAAAGTTGTCGGAGCCGATTTTTCAATTAAACTTTTGTTTCAAAATGCGGACGTTGGTTTCTGATTATATAGCGACTGAGACACAGAAAACGCTTACAGTTTCAAACCAAGTTGTGCTAAAATGCGTGTATGTATGTTTTTTATGTCGCAGATGATATATCTAATATCACAGTTACAAGATTAATAATAATGAACCCAAAATGGCTGCCATGAACAATAAAAGTATTATAAATATGAACAAACGTACCATTATTATTTTATATCCATTTGCATAAATAATTTCTTTAAGGTTGTTAATTATAAATATGTTTCAACAATTGACTTAAAATGACAAATCAAATATGGCGGATGCCAAAATTGAATCGAGCAAGAAAGTTTCTCTGTGGCATTTAGACTGTGGCAGTCAGATCATTCAAGTTATTCAAGTTTAGTTGCGGGAATTAAATTTTCATGCAGTTATTGCTAGAATATTGCTGCTGTAAATTTTAAGTATCGTAGACAATTTTCTAGCAGATACAAAAAACAGCGATACACGCAGAAAAGGACAGCTCACACAGCTAGAAAATGGCTACAACAGCTAAAACGTTTTGTTAAAATAGGGATAGCTAAATATTTTGCTGCACTAGCCACATTGTTTGCTGTTGTAGCAAAAAAGTGGCTGCTGTTGCTAAACAGTGACTAATGCAGCAAAATATTTAACTGTCCTTATTTTATCATTTCTCTGCGTGTATTTTGTAAGAGTAATAATAATCTTTATTAACGAGAAAACCCTTTAGTACATATACAGAACTACTGAATTATAGGAATAGACTAGAAAAATAAGAAAATAAATATGTCTAACCTTACTCTTACATTTTTGCACTTTTAAATCCCGCAACTAAACTTGAATAACTTGAATGATCTGACTGCCACAGTCTAAATGCCACAGAGAAACTTTCTTGCTCGATTCAATTTTGGCATCCGCCATATTTGATTTGTCATTTTAAGTCAATTGTTGAAACATATTTATAATTAACAACCTTAAAGAAATTATTTATGCAAATGTTATGGATATAAAATAATAATGGTACGTTTATTCATATTTATAATACTTTTATTGTTCATTGCAGCCATTTTGGGTTCATTATTATTAATCTTGTAACTGTGCTATTAGATATATTATCTGCGACATAAAAAAACATACATACACGCATTTTAGCACAACTTGGTTTGAAACTGTAAGCGTTTTCTGTGTCTCAGTCGCTATATAATCAGAAACCGCCATTTTGAAGACGTCCGCCATTTTGAAACAAAAGTTTAATTGCAAAATCGGCTCCGACAGCTTTGTTCGGAATTTAATAAGCTTCAATTTAAAAAAAAAATTGTCCAAATCGAACCAAAATTGAAGGCTCTAGACTATTTTGAAACACGATTTTTCGTTTTTTTTTTTTTTTTTTTTTTTCCCACTGTGCGTTGGTCAGTTCCGGGTGTCCAATCAGACGAGCAACTCTTCTCTGGATAGAATCCAACAAATGCAGTGTATGTTTGGGAGCGGAGCTCCAAACATGGGAGCAGTATTCCATAGTTGGTCGAATTTGAGCTTTGTAAAGAATTAACAGTTGTTGTGGAGTGTAAAGCTTTCTGGTTCGAAACAATATTCCCAACTTTTGAGAAGGTCTCCTTGCTATGCCTGCAGCATGTTCATGCCAGGACATATTTGCTCCCAAATTAACGCCTAACAGATTGAGTGGCGATGTTAGAGGGATGGAGTGCCCCGACATAACTATGTCGGGTTCTGCAACGTTAACTTTTTCAGAAAAAAACTGCCGCCTGGGTTTTTGTAGCTTTAAATTCCACTTGGTTACTGGCACCCCAAGATAGAATTTCTTCCAGGTCTTTGTTAAGTTGAGTGACTTCCTGCTGTCTGCGGATATTCGTCTGAGTAGTCGATGTCCGAGCGTTCAAAGTGAATGAAGAGATAAGTGTACTGTCATCTGCAAAGCTGTAGATTGGATTCTCGGTCTTTTCCAGCAGATCATTAATATAAATGAGGAAGAGAGTAGGAGAGAGAGAGATGGTGGGTGGGTGATACAACTTTTGTATTATTATGTTCGGATTTGGCACACCAAAAATCACAAGAATAAGGCCAATTCATTCAAAGCCTTTTTTCATCATTGGCCCGTGTAATCAATAAGTAGAAAACTAAAAAGGTACTAGTATTACTATTTCTTACTTCCGTTCTTGCTTTGCAGCAGACATCTAACAACTTTTTACTGACAGAAATTGTTTACTTCGAATTAATGATAAACTTTGGTTCTGAACTGTATAATCCCGTATTTTCGTAACATCTTCCATATTTCTTAATTTTTTTTTTATGAAACAATAGCTTTGACACAATGACATTGACTAACAAAATTAAACTTTCCTATGAACTTTGAGCTTGGCTTTGAATAAATTAAAAACCGTCAAATGTTCCGTATCGTGATTGTTACGGAGATATAAAATGATATCAAAACACTTCCCAAATAAGTTTTCAAAAATCGATATCTAGGATTCGGACACAAACTTGTTTATGATAAAAAAAAATTGCTACAATCTTAACTTCTATATCAATAGAAAAATTGCAAAATATATTGTCTGTCAAGGTTCTATCTCTAGTAGAACTAGTATCTTTCATCATTTGTATATGCTATTCAAATAGGTGGATGGACTGTTATTATCACATTCCAAAAAAGTTATGTTAAAATCTCCCACAATAATTATTATAACTTGGGAGCAAATATGTCTTGACATGAACATATCGCAGGCATAGCAAAAAGAGAGCTTCTTTAGAGCTGGAAATATTATTTCGAACTAGAAAGATTTATACTCTACAACAACTGTTAATTCTGTACAAAGCACAAATTCTTTGTTTCTATTCAGAAGAGGGCTGTTTTAAATTTACTGTTTCCTGTTTCAGTTAACTATTTTTATACGGATAAAGCTGAAGCCAGTTTACAAACTAAAAGTTATTTGAGTCTAATGGAAGGCCAAAATTGTTTGTCCATGTTTGTGGCAATGTGTGAATTTTGTTTAATGGATGTACATTTTCTTACATATAATTCGTGGGGCTATGAAAACAAGCCATTACAAAAAGCTTCTGTAATCGCCGAGGTAAAATATAAAGTTATACTGAGTTGGGAATGTGGAATCTTTGGCACAATGATACTACTCAGTATATATCACCACTACATCAAACACTTTATTTTTGCACTCGACGCGCGTTTCGCTAACCATGTTAGCTTCATCAGGAGCGATGATTGACTAAAGCTAAACTACAAATGTAACCTATTTATACTTAGCCTAACCCTTGAATTACTCAAGCGGAACTAATGACATAGGCAAGGCCTTCAGTTCCGGTCAAGTAACCAGTTGAGGAGACTATATGGAATAGGCCCTCTGTCTTTATTTAAACTACTTTTACATTTTATGATTTCCGTACTTTCGTATGCGTTCAACAATCTCCTATCAGATACATTTTTTATTAATCTTAGATTATCTAATGCTACAGTATGATCAGCTTCAAGGGCATGTTCGGCAATGCTAGACTTTTCTGTTCTATTGTATTTTAAGTGTGCTAAATGTTCTTTAAATCGTGTTTTGTCCAATATAAAAAACAATTTTATGTTCAGAAAGAAGGAACAGCTATGGGTAATTGCTTGTAGTTTGAAATCGAAACCAGTCAAGAATTCGAATATTTCCCAAGGGTATGGTATAGGTATGTGGATGATATGTTCGCGATTTTTGATACAAAGAAGGCAAATATTGATGATTTTGTGTCTAAATTAAATAGCCGGTATGATTCCATTAAATTCACTTACGAAGTTGAGTACAAAGGACAATTGCCTTTTCTAGATATTTTAATTATTAAAAATAATAATAGATTAGAATTTGATATCTATAGGAAGGACACAGTAACAGATAGATATATTCCTAATGATTCATTTCATTGCAAACAACATAAATTAGCCTCATTACATTTTTTAGTTCATCCTTTGGTCACTTTCCCTCTGAATAGAGTAAACTTTAATAAAGAAAGGAATCGTATTAGAAATATAACTAGAGTTAATGGTTATGACGATGACTTAGTAAATAAGCTAATAAATAGACATAAGTTTAGGTTTAATATTCAGAATTCCACCTTTTTTACACGCGAAGAAAATAACACCAAGTATGTCTCCATACCATATACTCCGAAATATCGCAAGGGACTCAATAAGGTATTTAATAAAGTAGGCCTCACCTTAGTCTATAAGTCATCAGACAATCTGAGGAATATCTTAGGAAATCCCAAAGATAAGATTCCTTATTGTGAGAAAAGTGGAATTTATGAAATTAGTTGTAATGATTGTGACAAAAAGTATGTTGGGCAAACTAAAATGTCAATTAAAACACGATTTAAAGAACATTTAGCACACTTAAAATACAACAGAACACAAAAGTCTAGCATCGCCGAACATGCCCTTGAAGCTGATCATACTGTAACATTAGATAATCTAAGATTAATAAAAAATGTAACTGACAGAAGATTGTTGAACGCATACGAAAGTATGGAAATCATAAAATGTAAAAGTAGTTTAAATAAAGACAGAGGGCCTATTCCTTATAGTCCCTTCTACTGGTTACTTGACCGGAACTGATGGCCTTGCCTATGTCATTAGTTCCGCTTGAGTAATTCAAGGGTTAAGCTAAGTATAAATAAGGTAGATTTGTAATTTAGCTTTAGTCAATCATCGCTCCTGATGAAGCTAACATGGTTAGCGAAACGAGCGTCGAGTGCAAAAATAAAGTGTTTGGTGTAGTGGTGATATATACTGAGTAGTAAAGTTATATTGGATAAGATAAATCCAGTTAGTTTAAACACAGAAATTAATTAAAAATCTTTCTCAATTGTTAAACTTTGATAGGCTTCTCCAATTCTGGATTCATAATAGTAGTTTATTACTTAAAAAATTTTACAATATAATCTAAAGCTGTTATGATTTAAAGAACTTCACAAAATGACTTTTCTCAAAAGGAAGTAGTTAAAGGATTTAGGTTTACGTCTTTTGGTACATTCTGAATTGAAAACATGCCATAGATATTGTTTCTAGAAAAATTAACACCATTATAATGGTATATAATAATTATAATAAGTTCGTCCTTGACCTGTTTTAAAACTTATATTAAGCCGAGCATCGCTTCGAAACTGGAGAAATCATATACTACCAGCATCCAAAAATGCCCGATCAACCTCAGTAAAACTAAAAATACAATGTTATCATACAACTGTCAATTTGAATGTTATCACTTTCAAAGTAGTCTCTATCTGATGCAATGCACTTGCGACCATGTTTTGCCTAGCTCTCGAATTCATTTTGATACCCACTTCGGTAGAACCTTTTACTTAATTGATGACTTGTTTATGTGTTATACTCGTATATCCACGTCTCGTCACCAGCAATTAAGCTTTGAATGAATGTTGGATCAGAATCATGGTTGGAAATTATCTCTCTAGCAAATTCAACACGTTGACTTTTTTGTAAAGAATTCAGCACTATTGCAACAAGTCTAGCATCGACAAGTTTTAAACCAAAATCTTCAAGTAAAATGCTCTGAACGGATACAAATGATATTGAAATATTATAAATAGTTGATTTCTTGCTTTCTTTGAGTGTTATTTTGATTTTGTCGACGTTTTTGATGTTGATGGTCTTCTAGATCTAGTTTATTGATTCACGACCATTTTCAAGGCAAGAATACCACTCATTTGTTGTTATTTTCGATAAAACAAGGTCACCATAATACTTTTGTAATATTTTCATTGTATTAGATCGGTTAATTTCATCTTTAGCTTCCGTGCTAATATAATATAGAATACTTTTATTGTCTTCGTGGAAAAAAAACACGCTATAAATTTTTTGTATTTATTCACGTTTTAGGGTACCTAGATTACAAAAAACATATATCTGTTTGTCAGTTTATGGTCTGCTGGCAGAATAATTGAACGAAATCAGATCTTAATTTCAAACTTGGCACATATACTTCATGGGGAAAAGTTCCAAGACTTTCGGAGCAGAACAAGCAAAAAACCCTATTATTTTCAGTGATGATGATTCATGTAAAATTTTCATGACATTTTGTTCGAATAATTTGCGAATTACAGCTGTTTGAATGATCCTACTTTTGAATTTTGCAAAACGATGGAACAAAAAAAATTTCCTGTGTTGACTAAATATTGCTTTTTGATGGGAAAAAATATAGCCCAATAATGGCTTGATAAGTGGTATGGCACATATGCTCCGTCGAAAGCAACTATATGACTATGGTTTAGTGAACTTAAATGCGGTTATACCATCCATGTTCCTGAACGTCCAAATGAGGCAGTGACGCCAAAAAATACAAAAAACTCAACCATATTGTTTTGAAGCACTGCAAAGTGAAAGTAAGAGAGATACCTAACATTGTGAAAATATCAACTGAACGCGTGAGGCATATTTTGCATGAATATTTGCACATGAAAAAGCTATGTGCCCAATACGTGCTGCGCGCTCTCTCTATGGGTTAAAAACAGCAACATGTCGAAGTTTTAGAATGCTGTTTGATACTGTTTCGAAGTAATCTAAAGGAATTTTTGTGAAAATTAGTACAAAACATGGATTCACCACTACACGCCTGAATCTGCAGAGAATTACATAAAAGCCGACTAACACGTCCAAAAGACAAACATCAGCTGCAAAGGTTTTGGCAAGTATTTTTGGGACGCGAATAATGCTAATCTTAAGAAGGGGGCGAACAATCACCGGAAACTATTACGTTGGTTTATTGTACCGATTGAATGGTGAAATCAAAAAAGAAAGGCCGCATTTAGCGAAGAAAAAAACTCCATAACGTCGATGTTAAATTAGGTCAATTGGGATATGAATTGCTTCTGCAACTTCCACATTTACCAGATCTGGCTCTGAGCCATTTTTAACTATTTCCAAATTTGAAAAAGTGGCTCTAGGAAAAGAGATTTGGTCCAAATAATGAAGTCAAATGAGAAACTGAGGCCTATTTTAGAGAGCCCAACAAATCGTACTAATGAAAGGTATCCAAATGTTGGAAGATTGCTGGAATAATTATATCGTTCCTTAAGGAAACTGTGTTGAAGAATAAAATCGATTTTTGGTAAGAACATTGCTTCTCTTCAAAATTCACCGGATTTTTCACCCCCATGTAATATAATACCTAACAAAAGGACGAGACCTATGCTTTTTAAGCGATATCGCTTCACTCCTATCTAAGCAATCCTTCATTTTCTTATCTCCAGATCGAAGAAAATTCCTTCATCTTTTATATACCACAAAATACTATTTAGGAAATAATCAATAACAATACTTGCCCATTTTTTTCGATTATGTTTTGGTGAAAACTTTGCACTTGAACATCTATTCACCGGCATATCTTCGAAAAATGCCTTCAGAAGAGATGTTGCAGACATAATTTCGGCCGACTTCTTGCATATCTTCGAACTTCATAAATAGCTTATTATTAATTATCCTAAAGCGTGTCAAACAGTTCCAGCGGTAAAAGAAAATAAAACATAATGCCTATGGAGAGCCCTCTCCAATCGTTTGGAGTACCCTAACCACGGTGTGTATTGATCTAAGCAGGGTACATCAAATAGTCCTCGCAAATTACTTGCATTAGTTCAAAAATTGTTATTCTTGGCTAATACCCAGGGATTTTTTAACAACTCCTTCTTCTCCACCGCTAGCTGGAAAATTAGTCTCACATAAAGGCTCAAGTCATTTTCGTAACAGTCATTATTCTTTCATTTTTAAACAGAACCCAGAGATATCCTAGTTGATTGTTCGCTTAGACTAATTTATTATTATTTTTTTTTAACTTTTGCAAGAAGTAAAACACTACTTAAATTTCCACTAAATTTTTTATTTTTAACACCTTGACATGTTTCGCTATAAAACAGCTTCTTCACATGGTTTACAAAATGAGGGTAAAATTATTATAATAAATGGTTGGTTCATAATTTATGGCAGGTAATAAAATAATTTAATTAAATGTAATAAATTATTTTATTACCTGCCATAAATTGTGAACTAACCATTTATTATAGTAATTTTACCCTCATTTTGTAACAAACCTTCTGAAGAAGCTGTCGTACAGCGAAACATGTCATGGTATTAAAAATAAAAAAATTAGTGAAAATTTAAGTAGTGTTTTACTTCTTGCAAAACTTCTAGTTATGGATTTCCACCAAGTATCGGCTGAATCAAATCAAGTATTTTTTTTAATTTCTAGGGGGTGGGGGATAGATACTCTCTCTATACGCTGAGTACGACCGTATTCATGAGGTATAGGGAGTTCAGTTGCTTCCACAATATTATGTTATTCTTATTTCCTGGTTTTTACAGTCGAAGATTTTTTTTTCTTTTTAATTCATTCAACATATGATCAAGGAGGTAGAGGGTAGGAATGGAAAAAATAGGCATTCTGAGATATTTCTGATTTTCGTAAATTTCCAGGAACAGAAAGAGCAGAAATCTTTAAACCGTTCTTTTTATTTCTTTACTTACACTCATAAATAGGGCATCTACCAATCTACAGCTTTACAGATGACAACACACTTATTTCTTCATTCCCTTTGAACATTTCATGAAAATATCCGCAGACAGTAGAAAGTCGTTTAACTTAACAAAGACCTGGAAAAAATTCTATCTTGAGGTGGCAGTAACCAACTAGAATTTAACATTACAAAAACCCAGGCGGCAGTTTTTTCTAAAAAAATTAACATTGCTGAACCCGACATTATTATGTCGGGGCACTCCATTCCATGTCACGAGCATAGCAAGGAGAGCTTCTCAAAAGCTAGGAATATTATTTCGAACTAGGAAACTTTACACTACACGGTAACTGTTAATTCTGTAAAAAGCCCAAATTCAACCACCGATGCAATACTGCTTCCATATTTGGGGCTCTGGTCCCCAACAAACACTGCATTTGTTGGATTCTATTCAGAAGAGAGCTGTTCGCGTGACTGGAGACCCAGAGGTGACCAGCAACCTTGATTCTTTAGAACAGAGGTTCCCAAACTTTTTTTCTTGTAGACCACTTTCAAAATTTTACTGGTTTCGGTGGACCCCCTGCTGCTACATTTCTACCATATTCCCAAAACTCGTCAAAAAATGTGAAGATTAGATCTAACGATGGAAATTTGCGTCGTGGCTGAGTTCCAACCCTAAATTCGGAGTGGTAAAAATAAAAAAAAAATAATATATTTTCTTGTGTTCTATTTATTAAAATAATATGATTACAGACTTAATAGAATTAAAATTAAACATTAATAACGTACCGTAACTTCAACAATGCAAATCAACAATTAAAAAAAAATAGTCATAATTTTAATGGGAGGGATGTACTTGATGGATCGACAGCAAATTATCAATATTTGGCTTCAGTTTTATAAGGAATAACCGCAAATCTCCCCGTTCTGTGATGTTCAATCTGCTCCTTCTTTTTGTTAATAGGTTTGTAACGACACTAAAACTTTTTTCGACAAGGTATGACGAGGGAAACGCTATCAAAAGTTTTCTCGCAATTTCCCACAGCCCAGGATATTTTTCGGGTATTTCTGCCTGCAGCCAAAATGTTTGATAGCCTTTTTTAAATTTCACCTTCAGGTCCTCATTGGTGCTAAGCTCGAGTAGCTCCTCTTGTAATACCACATTCGCCACTTCCGTTTCATCAAATGGATTTATGATCCATGGTGGTATTTCCATCGTCAGAATATCTTCAAATCTATTTTTGAAGTCATCATGCAGGGCATTTAAATGTTGAACGTATGTCTGAATATCCTCATCAAGACATTCTGCCTGTGACAAGTTTGGAAACTGGGAGAATTCGCGCCGACTAATATTTTGCTTCATAAATTTCAATTTTCCAAGAAAAGCCGAAATTACACCCTTTGTTTTTATTAAATTTAGGCTGTCCCCTTGTAATTGCAAGTTAATGTCATTAAATTTTTTGAACAAAATACGCGATGTCTGCTTTCAATTTGATCAGGTTTTCTTTTAAATCTGGATCTTTACTTTCCAGAAACTCTAAAACTGATTCAAAAAGTGAGTAAAATCTTGTTAAACATGCACCTTTCGACAACCAGCGTACTTCAGTATGTAAGAGCAATCGTTGGAAGTCTTCATCATTTTCGTCGCACAATTGTGCAAATAAACGGGTATTCAACGCATTGCTTCTTATTTTGTTAACTGCTTTAATCACAAATTAAAGCGATTGGTGCAATATATCAGTCAAATTTTTCGCTACCAGGTGTTGTCGGTGGATGACACAGTGAATTGCAGTTACTCCTGGTATAATTCTTTTAAAATGGCTTATAAAACCCACGATATCGCCCGAAGATGGCAGGAGCTCCATCTGCTGCCACCTAAATAATGTTTGTAAATGGAATCGATTTTTCCTTAAAAAAATCACTCAGGACATTAAATATTGATTCGCCTTTAGTGTTCGTCTCCAAAGTTTTCGCGAATAGCAGCTCTTCATGGATTTATTCGTCCATAACAAATCGAACATATGCCGATAATAATGCTTCATTACCAGGTAAAGTTGACTCGTCCAGTTGAATAGAAAAATGAATTGTTTGCAGATAATTACACCAGAAGCTTTCCATATCAGAGCTCATTTTATCAATACGTCTTTGTACAGTGTTGCTAATCAAAGGAATTCTTTTGAGTACGTCAAATGAAGGTTTGTGCAGAACAGTTTTTAAAACCTTTTCAACAGCGGGTAAAATTAACTGTTCTCCGATGGTGTGCGGTTTTCCAGATTTCGCTATAAGCAATGAGATATTGTAAGATGTTCGCAAGCCATCATCGTTACTTTAAGACGATGAAGCGAACATACTGTGCACGGTGAGTCTCTTTTCATATTTTTCCTTCAATGTTTGGAAATATTTTAAATCTTTACCTATTTTATCAGGATGACACCTTCTTAGATGATCTGCCTTTGACGGAAGAAAACCAAATTTCAAATAATCAACACTGTACTGTCGACATTTCTTCTTAGATTCAGCCATGTTTCGTATCAGTTACCTACCTGTAAAGAAAAAAATGTTTGTTTTAGTAATCATAAGGCGACTTTAACAGGATTTGCCTATTGTAACAGAATAAAATAGGATTAATTAATTATTGCAATGAAAAAACCAAAATGCCGGCGTCAAAACTGATTTTAATTATTAAAAGCAATAAACTGCTAAGACCCATATAGAGGTTTTCACAAAACGGCTGAACCTATTTTAATGTAATATAAAATATTTTTTGATTAATTATATTTTGATACATTTCTGTAAATTAGAGAGAAAATACTTTTAAAGAATATTTTGACATCAAAACTCCGCGATTTTAATGATTTATTCATTACTTTGATGTACGTTACTAGTGGTACATAAAGACACATACAATTTATGAAAATATTTTTAGTCATTTAGCATTACCAACTACGAGGGTAGTGAAATATGTATAAACATGCAGGTCAATCATATATCTCTCCTTTAGTGAATCACCACAGTCGGGTAAATAAACAATTTTATAATAAAAAGTACTAAAAGTTCAATCTTTCTCGGCTTTCTGTTCTTTTATAGAAGTATCGAATAATGACCCTGTTCAGTATTTAATTTTGATTACGTACCTACTACACGCAAACATAACAAATATAATATTATTACAATATAAAATAAAAGTATGAATAACAAATAGACAGGTACTTACTTTTTCCGGCACTGGCAAACACTGACATCGATTCACTCACACTTTTCTTTTCAAAATTCCAGAAACAAATGAGTAACGTTTGCCCTTGGCATTCGTATTTATATTGGTTAAGAATCAAACAAGTTCATGCAAGATTGCAAGCACAGCACAAGTCATATTTCGTCCCTTTGCACATCTGAACAGGTTGCGTTGCGGGCGGGCGGGCGGCGCTTTGCAAGTCTCGACGCGCGTTGTACTGAATATCGAATATGCAAGTTTTTACAAGTAACAGTAGCTGACCTTCTTAAAATACACTACTCAAAAAAATTAAGGGAGGTTTCAAAACAAGGAAATTAATGCTAAATAAACAGGCTATCTGATCCATATGCCGGCCTAACTGAAAAAAATTTTTTCAAGCCCGTAGACCAAAAAAAAAGCAAAATATTTGCAATATTATTTTTTTCGCGTTATCTGTTAGGATTGCATGAGAACCGTAGCTCCTAAAAAATTTTAGCCAAAAAATCTAAAAATTAGAATCTTAAAGCTTCAAAATGCTTTTTTTTAAAGTCTCAATACGACCATTTTTCACCAAAATACAGCCTGTCAAAAATCACAGAAAAATTTGGATTTTTTTTTTTGCTCCCTTAATTTTTTTGAGTAGTGTATTATCTTCCCTACATTGATAGGTAAAGCCAAGCCATCATTTTTGTTCTTTGCTATCGAAACCAGATAAATTTTCGTGGACCCCACTTACAACTTATGAACCCCCATTTTTTTTCACGCCAACGTAGACCCCCGTCGAGTCTCCCGTGGACCCCTGGAGGTCCACCTGAACCACTTTGGGAATCACTGCTTTAGAACAGTTAAGTTGAGTTTACTCTACAAGTATTTTCATGGAAAATGTGCGATGGATACGCCAATACTTCATGTCTGTATGAAGTTCGGCTTGTCACTCCTCGTACAATCGTTTTCACGCAATTTTTTGTATAGAATATGGAATCATTTGCCCAGGACTGTGTTTCCCATCGAGTACAATTTCCAGCGATTCAAGACCAACGTGAATCGGTTTTTTTACACACTTGTCGCTCATATAGCGCATTATGCCTCTTTTTATGTGAAACCATTTATTATATAAAAATCTTTAATTTTTTTTTATATAGTAAAATAATAAGTAGGTCATTTAGTAGTAAAGTCGCACGTCATAGATCGATCACTTTTGGTTAGTTTATTTGATTACTTGCGTGGCAGAATCTTAATCAGGGATTGACATTTTTAAGATCAACTTAAATTATGCATTTTGATTGATCAAAACGTGATAAAATCTATTTTCGTGGACTTTAAATAGTTTGGTATAATGGGAGGTAAATGAAAGTGTTAGTTTTAAGTATAAGTACTTCTTTACACAACAGTTAACATTACCACACCAAATACTTTATTTATGCGCTTAACGCCTGTCTTACTAACCATGTCAGCATCATCAGAAGCGATAGTTGAACTGCCTCATGATGCTTATCTACTCAACGAAACGCTCGTCGAGTGCAAAAATAAAGTTTTTGGTGCAGCGATGATAACTGTTGTCTAGAGTCACTGTGCTAGAGATTCCAAAATCCCTACGTATTTCTTTGGTAATACTTAAGTTAGATTTTCTTAAACACCTAATTTTTCAATGATATGTTGCGATAGGGCAATTCTGAGGGCAAAATCATTAAAAACATAAGGTTTCATAACAACAAAATCATGCAATCCTCCTGATCAATCATCAATATTTTTAGGATGAGCAATGGACAGAGGTAAGAATATGCGTCAATATGACAGAACGTCAAGACAAGGTGTATTTGAAAATCACTTCAAAACATACCGGTGGCCAAAACGTTTTTTGGGCATTTTCAAACCTTAGACCCAGTAACAGTGAAGGTAAACTAAATATTTTTTAAATTACACAAATTGTGATCCAGTGTAATTTTTGTTTACACTATTTTAGACCGTCTAGATTCCTTTTGAGAAGTATTTTTTTAGTTTTGTTAATTTTTTGTAGAAATAAGAATTTTAACCCCAACAAATCCAAACATATGGAAGGGAAAATGTCAATTTATTCAAAACGGTGATGTGGTAAATTTAAACAGTGAGAAAATATCTGTTCTTGGTGAGTTATTGTAATAACAATTGAATGAGTCAGTATCCAAGAAGCCTAACCCATACTTTAAAAAAAAAACACGGCCAAGTGTAAGTCGGACTTGCGCAATTAATGTTTCGTATCGTGATTGCTTTTAAAATTTTTGTTAGGCAGGTATAAAATGATCAGTGACTTCACAAAACACATCCCAAATTAGTTTTCAAAAATCAATATATAGAATTCGAACACAAATTTGTTTGTGACAGCTAAAAAACTTCCTTCAAAATTTATGTTAAAATCTCCCACAATAATTTTCTTAGATTCTTGCTGTGCATGTGTTTATACTTTTATGTATACAGCGAACCCCATTTTTTATTAAACACGATGGGGACTTCTATACAAGTCCAAAACATATATCAAACGAAGTTTCCGATCTTTGTTTGATCATGTTTTGTTTATGAAGGATAATACACTCGTGATAATTTTCATTCAATCTTCACCTTATGGAGAATGTTCCAGAAGTTTTTTAAAATTTTTTGATTAGTACTCTTAGATATAGAGTTGGGAGACAGCGATTTTTGACAATTTTTTAAAAATAATATAAAGAAAAGGTTGCGCGAGTATTACATCATATATATTACCGTTTTCACCCGCCAAAACTAACCACTTAAATCAAAATTTAACTTTCAAAATTACACGTCTGTGATTAGGCCAACAATGACAAATTTAAACATTCTTTGTCAAATAGTTTCGGAGAAAATCAGCTGTGAATCGAAGTGATTCCAGAAGTATCTTGTTTTTCAATTTTGGTACGGAATCCTAAAGAAAGTTACAAACTGATTTAAAACCAAAATGAGATTTTAGTTGATCTGAGTTATAATCTTTTTTTAAACAGTGAGTTAGGCGTAAAGATATTCGCGCATTAAGCCTTTCAATTAACTGGTTTTTAGCATTAAGTTATATTTAACAAATAATTCTCAACAATAGAATTTTTGTCCGCGGTCCATCGAGTAATATCTTATCTTGGACTCTCTGCTCAAATTTATTTAAGGATACTAAATCATGCTCAATAGATCTATTTGAGGACAATTCATCCGGCCCTAAAATATTGAGGAGTGAAGTGGTTCATGTTTTTTTACTAATGAAATACGATAAAGTTCCTAGCCCAGATAACATGTTCTCAGAAATATTCTATAAACTCAATAATGATAATTTAACAAAACTTGTTAGACGATTCAACAACATTTATGATACTCAGAAGATATCGAAGGACTGGCTGCTATCTATAAGTATTACCCTGCCAAAAACAGTAAACTCTAAACAGTATAAAGAATATCCTTTAATTAGTCTCCTGGGCCATTTTTTTAAACTCTTTTTACTCATCATACATACAAGGATATACAAAAAATGCGTGAAAGCTAGGGGAGATAGTCAGTGTAGATTTAAAGGGGGTTTTGAGACTAGAGAATTCATCTTCATTCTCCAAATACTGGCTCAGAATTGCCTGGACCAGAAAGAAGATGTATTCGAGTGCTTCATACTACGAGGAGTTCGACAACGTTAAGCATGACCGCCTCATAAAATACTTGCAAGAACTAAGGCTAGATTCTAAAGATATCAGAATAGCGTGATTATACTGGTTGTAAGTGTTCATAGGTAGTAGTTGTTTGCAGAAATGCAAAAATAACGTCTGCGGTAGCACTACCGCGTTGTCTAAAAGGTGCCGTGAAATACAAAAATGTATATTTCGGCACTTGGACACCGTTGACGGGTATTACGATACCCTCGCCGATATCCTTGGGATATGGAAAAGGGTAAAAAAATCCCTACTGAGACGGGGAATCAGATAGCTGAAGTAAAACTTCAAGGTGGTAGCATAACAGAAAATTTTGAAATATAGAAGTGAGTTAGGCAGCGTGCATGCTATTTATCTAGTTTGTCGAAAAAAACCCTTCGTCGAGGTAATCTCAGAGCGAGACCTGGGTATCAAGGTAAACGCTGTTCCGATAAACATCAGAAATGCGGATGACACTGCTATTCTAGCATGTAGCGCAGACGCTCTTAGGAGTTGCGTCTGTTAACAAACTGAAGACATTTGAAATGTGGATGTTGAGAAGAATATTGAGAATACCTTGGGTTGATTTGATACAGTAAAAAATGAAAAGGTAACCGAAAGAGCCAATCTAGGAGATCGTGAATTATTTGAAAATATAAAAAGATAAAAATTTCTTACTTGGCTCACATTGTTAGTGGTAAACGTTATAGCTTTCAACGGCTGATTCTACAGGATAAAATTCAAGGCACAAGAGGAAAAGGCCAAAAAACTGTCATGGCTCTGCAATATCTGCCTATGGGCGGAAATGCGCAATTTTTGGGCACTCGAAAATTGAACAGACTTATCTGATGAGAGAAGTTTAGTACAGACGACTACGCAGGAATCTGCTCAGCTCCTTAAGAAGAAGTTGAAAAATCGACAAATGTGATATTAATCAAATTAGAAATGTGTTAAACTGTTAATATTTATTACAGAATAGTTATCAGCATTACAACTTAAGTTATCTTCGGAGAACGAAAAAAACCGTAAATTAGTACAAACATCTGGGCTTGACACTAGACGCAAGATTAAGATTGAACGAACAATGCAATGCTTCATAAGATGCAGGAGCTTGTTTGGGAAAACCTGGAGCCTTAAATTAAAGATGGTGCTTTGGCTATACATCACCGTCATTACACCAATGCTTACATATGGAGCTGCAGAATGGAGGACGAAAGTAGAGCAGTGAATTATAACGATGGACCTAAAACGGCTGCAGAAGTTGACTTGCTTATGTTCCACCGTGGCTATAGAAATAAGTCTAGGATTAATACCTCTAGATACATACATAAAAAGTGAAGCTATCAATAACGGTTATCGAATGATGGGCAAATAGGGTATGGAAATAACAACCAGTACAATTTGGGCACACAAGAGTTATGGATCTAATCGACGACAAACTCTTGGATTTGTAATCTGAATATATGACAACGAATTGGATGCGATCCAAATTCTATTAATGAAGGTAGAGACTCGGACGAAGGCAACGGATCTGGTCTATTACACAGACGGATCAAAAACTTCAAGCGGAGTAGGCGCTAGAACATATGCAGAAAAACTCAAGTTGCGTTTTTCCATTTCACTAGGAACGAGCATGTGTTTACAAAAATATTAGACGGAATTACCGCAACCAAGACACATTCTCTCAGACAGTCTGTTTGCTCTAGAGTTTTTAGATGCCTATCAAGCCACCTTCAACTATTTTTCGGGAACAACAGGGATAAAATTTAACAAAAAATTGAACGAATTAGCAAAGTGCGGAGATACAAAACCATACAGAAGTCCAGAATCATCGATTAGTATACCAAAAAATGGTAAAAATGACAATTAACAGATGGTTATATCACCAACATCTAGAACGTTGGCTCGCCATATCTGGTCAAATATATGTTAGGGACGTAACTGGTCCCTCCAGGAAATCAACAATTGACGTCCTTTGTCGTCAGCAGCATAAATCATCTACCATACTGCAGATACTTACTAGTTTTTAGCAAAGTACGTCCCTTGTCCAAAGAGCTGGTTTTATTTTACCTTTCTTTAAGCGCTAAGTAACTTTGGAATCTGTCTTTTTGTCAGAAGCGACCTCTCTTGCCAACGAGAAGAGGCTCTGGAGCCTCCAAACTTTGATGTTATGTGGTTAAAAATAACGACTCAATCAACCACAAGGTTCATCTGTATCCTCTATCGACCACCAAGTGATACTAACTTTAGAACACTTTTCGTTTCTCTTGCAGACACCATCGATCATTTACAAATTAACTATCCGAATGCCGAAACTGCCATCCTGGGTGACTTTAATGTACACAACATCAACTGGCTTAAATATTCAAATACTACCGATGAGCAAAGTCGTGAAGCCGAATCATTTTCAATCAGTTGTGGTTTAACTCAGCTTATTGACGAACCAACACGGATCCCTGATCGAGGCGAGGAGTTCGCCAGTCTTCTTGATCTGTTTTTAACCACCAATCCGGAGATTTACACGGTCAGCGTAAATCCGCAGTTAGGTTCTTCTGACCATAAACTACTTTCGATATCGAGTATCCTACCAATAAGAGACAGAGAGGCGCCTAAACCGCGCAAGATTTGACACTACAAATCTGCTAAATGGGAAGATCTCATGGAATATTTTCGAACTTTCCCTTGGTTAGACGTTTGTTTTCAATCCGACGACCCATCTGACTGCGCCAGGGAGTTTTCCGATGTTATTTTGGCCGATATGGAGGCTTACATCCCTTTTTCGAAGAAATGCCCTTCCAACGACAAACCTTGGTTTGACCGGAAATGCAAAGAAGCTGTTGCTTCTAAACATCTTGCCTACCGACAATGGCGTGAAAATCCTAACACCATAAACCGTAACAGTTTTGTTCGTGCCAGGAATAGATGCAAAGAAATTATCGATGAAACCAAGGAGGCACACAATAAACGAATTAGAAACAAACTTCTCGCTTGTTCCAACAATTCCAGGTCCTTTTGATCAGTCGCTAAGGCAGTCAAAATTTCACCAAATCCACCATACCACCACTCACACGGCCAGATAATTCTATTGCAACGACACCTATTGGGAAAGCGAACTTGTTGGCTGAACTCTTTGCTTCACATTCTACTGTCGATTTCCAAGGAAAAACACCACCTACTATTCCCATAGTGCAGTCAAGAATGCCCGATATTGTCTTCAGACAGCGTATGATAAACCATATTTTAATGAAGCTAGACACCAAAAAAGCTTCTGGCGCTGATGGAATACCTGCCATAGTTCTCAAAAACTGTGCGAGGGAACTAACACCAATTTTCTGTAGACTTTTCAACCTATCCTACAGGAAAGGAATATTTCCTTCCTGCTGGAAATGTGCCACAGTTCAGCCGATACCTAAAAAAGGCAAGAAGACCTTGCCAAATAACTACCGACCAATCGCACTGCTTTCAATAATATCGAAAGTCATGGAAAAGGCTATCAATCAGCATCTTCTAAAATATCTTGAAGGATTCAACATTATTAGTAATCATCAATATGGCTTTCGTAAAAATAGATCAACAGGAGATCTTCTGACTTGTAACACACCTCTGGAACAACGCAATTGAACACTTTGGAGAATCTCGAGTGGTTGCTCTTGACATATCCAAGGCACGATGGGCTGTTGGCTAAGCTACGCTCTTATTTCCTAACACCTTCACTATCAACGCCGGTGTGCCCTAAGGCTCCATACTATCTCCTACTCTCTTTCTCATTTACATTAACGATCTGCACTTCTTCCCTGCAGCACGTGTGCTAGACCCTTCCCTGCAGCACGTATGCTAGACCCATAAAAAAAATTAAAAAAAAAAAAGCAAAAAAAAAAAATAAGTAACATGTAAGAAGATTATATGTTTTTGTACAATTTGAAATATTGGAACTTAGTATTCCTTACCCAAGATATTTAATAAATGTCACATCTTATTAAATATCAATATTAAACAATATCTGAAATATCTAAAGATTTTCTTTTTTAGAAAATTTGAACAAATGCAAAGAACAGCAATTTGGAGAAGAATGTCTTGAATGTAACTTAGTGTATGAAGGTGCATGTCCTAGAAAAACTAAATATTGTCAATTGATTGATAATAAAACTAGAATAGAACATAAATGTTATTGTTCTAGTGGGAATAAGGGTGAAGACTGCAAAGGTACTTAAGTGTTTATTAAACACTAGCAAATGTCGCATCAAACAACTCCAAATAATTCCTGTATAATCTAAAATTTTACTAGCAAACAGTTTAATATGTATAATTTCTTTTAACAAGGTTTAAAACTAATGCTAATTTGTTACACAGATGAATACAAATCATACGCATCTTGTTTCTTTGTTGCAAATGAAAATAATATTTTTAGAATGTATTGTCAAATCAGTCTCTTGGAGATCTACAAAGTAATTGGTATACACGGTTATTCTATACAGATTCCTAGATGACACCACTTCATAATTCATGTTTGGTGCTCCTTTTTGTGTCAGTATTTTGACATTTGTTTAGTTGATTGTTAAGTAAATTTAATCACACATTAGAATTATTTGAAGTTACTATTAAAATAGCTGTTATCGTAAAATTCGTAACTTTTATATATTTGACGCGCGTAGCACACGTGCTACAGGGGAATCCCCAAAGAACTACAGAAGTAAATGAAAAAGCGTATTTACTTTGTTAAACAAATCACTGTATTAAAACCTTCTGGGTCATGACCGCGGTTTCGTAGATGATTCTACAATTTCAAACGTAATAATGATTATTATTAAGCTTTTTCATTTATTTATAATGCACAGTCACAAAGTAACGGACACTTCAGTTAATCATTTAAGCACTACAGAAGTAATACGTGTGTAGAAATAAAGATTTACGGTGGTCTTGAATCGCTATAAGTTATAGTCAGTGGGATATACAGTCTCGGGCAAACCATTCTAAAGAGATGATGTTCTCCATATAAAAGACTTCTCGTTGTTACCAGAAGTAACAAGCTGAACCTTATACAGATGTGATGCATTAACGCGACGTTTATTAATAGTGTGCACCGCTCTGGAAGGAATTAAACGCGCTACATCCATCGAACATTTTCCATGAAAATACTTGTAGAATATACTCTAGTTACCAAGCGTTCTTCCATGTTCGAAGGTATCAAGGATTCTGGTGAGTTCTGGATCTCTAGTTAAGCAAACAGCTCTCTGCTGCATAGAATCCCACAAATGCAGTGTATGTTTGGGAGCAGAGTCCCAAACATGGGAGCAGTATTCCATTGTTGATCGAATTTAAGTTTTGTATAAAACTAACAGTTGTTGTGGAGTGTGGAAGCTTTCTAATTCGAAATAATAGTCCCAGCTTTAGAGGAGTTCTCTTTCCGATGCATGCAAGATGTTCATGCCAAGACATATTTGCTCTCAAATTAACGCCCAGCAACTTACTACTAGAAGAATGAAGTGCTGAGATAATTATGACAATTCTGTTTATAATTTATATATATTAATAATGACAGGTGCTCGTTGTAAAAGTGATGTTAACAAACTATAAACATCGATTCCAAGTCGTTCTCAATATTTAGGCATTTCTTATGGCAGTATGTGGCGAATTTTGAATAAAAATTTGCATTTGGTGTATACAAAATTAAATTAACATAAGAACTGAAAGAAAAAGATTCATTGTAACTGTAAATTTTGCTGATTGGATGCTCGAAAAATGATTTTTATCGACGTCGATCAAAAAGATTGTCAAATTTGGGCAAACAAATTAAATGGTCGTTATTTGAAGAATGTTAAATCAATTTTTCTGTCGAAATTGATTAAAATCTATATAGGATAGTGCAACAGCACACACAACACTAAGCCAAGCTAAGGTCGTTGGTCAAAATTTCACTAAATTCACTATACAGCCACTCGCAGGCCTATTGCAACAACACCAGTTAAGATAGCCATGTCGATTTCCAAAGGAAAAACACCACCCACTGGTCCCATAGTGCAGTCAAGGATGTCCGATATTGCGTATCATAAAACATATTTTACTGAAACGAGACACCAAAAACGCTTCTGGCGCACACAGAATACCTGCCATAGTACTCAAAAAATGCGCGAGCAAACTAACACCAGTTTTCTGTATACTTTTCAATCTATCCTACAGAAAAAGAATATTTCCTTCCTGCTGGTAATGAGCTACAGTTCAGTCGATACTCAAACAAAGCAAGAAGACCTTGCCAAACAACTACCAACGAGTCGCACTGCTTCCAATGATATCGAAAGTTTCAATATTATTAGCGACCAATAGTGTAGTTTTCGTAAGCAAGGATCAACAGGCGATCTTCTAATTTATGTAACACATGTTTGGAACAACGCAATTGAACGTTTTGGAGAATCCCTAGCACTTGATATATCCAAAGCATTCGACTGTGTTCGACTTGACAAATTTTTGGCTATGTATGTATAACTCTCATGTTTTCTCAAACAGCTTTCTTTACAGTGTGCAGTCGACGGATTTCTTTCTAACACCTTCACTATCAACGCCGGAGTGCCCCAAGATTCCATAGTGTCTCCTACTCTCTTTCTCATTTACATTAATGATCTGCTGGAAAGAACTAGGAATTCATTTACAGCTTTGCAGATGACAATACGCTTATATCTTCATTCACTTTAAACGCTCGAATATCGTCTACTTATATAAATATCCACAGACAGCATGAACTCGTTCAACTTAACAAAACCTGGAACAAGTTCTCTCTTGAGGTGACAGTAACCAAGTAGAATTTAACGCTACAAAAACCAAGACGGCAGTTTTTTCTTGAAAAGTTAACGTTGCTGAACCCGACATGGTTATGTCAGGGCACTGCATTCCTCTAACATGGTCACTTAATTTGTTGGGCGTTAATTTAGACGCAAAGATGTCTTGGCATGAACATGTTGCAAGCATAGTTGCTAAACCCGACGTAATTATGTCGAGACAGTGCATCACTCTAACATCGTCACTCAATTTTCTAGGCATTAATGTGGGAGCATGCATAGCGAAGACAGCTTCTCAAAGCCTGGGAATATTCTTTCGAACTAGAAAGCTTCACACTCCACAACAATCGGAACGATAGAATACTGCCCATGTGTGGGACTCTACTCCAAAACACACACTGCATTCTATTCAGAAGAGATTTCGCCTGACTGAACATCCAGAACTCACCAGCAACGTTGACTCCTTAGAACATCGAAGAACGATTAGCGATTTGAGTCTGTTCTACAGGTATTTCCGTGGAAAGTGTTCGATAGATGTAGCCCGCTTAACACCTTCCAAAGCGGTGCATGCTAAGAATACACGTGGTGCTAATACTTCACTCCGTACGAGGCTCAGCTTGTTTGTCCTCGTACAACCCTTTTTAAGCACTCTCCATATAAAGGAGCACCTCATCCCTTTGAAATGATTTACCCAGGACAGTGTTTCCCACCGAGTACAATTTACAGCTGTTTAAGATCAACGTGAATCCCTCTTATCGCACACGCATTGCGCCTGTAGCGTTATTCGGAATTCCCTGCCGGAAAAGGAAAGGTTAAAGCATATTTTAAACAGTGAAAAATAAGTGATATAATACGTTTTTATTTGGACGGTTACATATGAAATAGGTTAAGTATAGTTTTCTTGTGTTAGAGAACTGTGCTTTTGGTACCTACGGACATGGTTGCCAGAATTCATGCAAAAATTGTCAAGATGGTTGTGATGCTGTATCTGGGATATGTGAAGGAAAATACCATTTTTGTTTAGATAATTTTGTGGGGGACAAATGTGATATACGTAAGTATTTTTTTTCTTATAGGCTTATTAAATTAAATAATAATTGTCATAGATCAATAATGAAGCAACAGTTGAAATGATGCTCTTCAAACTTTTTTTAATGGACCCCAATCTTCAGTAAGAAAGCATAGTTGGATAGCCTCTACATGAATAAATCTAAAATGGTTTATTAACTATACACTATCATGGAGTGTTTAAAATAATTAAATTCATCGTCATTCATCGGTATCGTCTTACTGATAGATTATGTAAGCTGTAGAAAGGTCTGATTCTTGACGACAGTGGAAAAAAAAAACCAATGAATGGTCGTATATTCTAGTGTTGAAATGTAGCCTATTGTCATCAAGAATCTAGGCACAGAAGTAAAACAAAAATTTGTTTTTCTAATATATCATTTGCCTCTCAATTTGCAGTCTGTGTATTTAAATTAGTTTCTTTTCTATGCTACCACTTTAAGAGTTGAAAATCTCAAAAATAAACGGAGATGTGGAAACTAGTCGGTAGGTCAGTAAACAAGTGTAGACAGAGTTAGCAGCACTAAAGCCTATAGTTGAGTATAGTACTGTTGAACACCTCGAAGCTGCGATCAAATTAGTTAAGTAGCGAAAGGCTGCAGGCTACGATGAAACTTTTCCTGAATTCCTGTTCATCTGGGACCAATTGCCAAACAGTTCTTATTGGGTATGTTTAATGATATTCCAAATACTGGACAGGTCCCTGCATCTTTCAAAAGAACGAAATGGACTGCTATAAAAAAACACGGTTAAAGTGGTGACAAACCTTCACACTACAAGTCAATATCCTTGCTTAATGTTACTTACAACAAAAGTGATTACTCAAAGAACACGATAAAAGTGGTGCCGAACCTTCACACTACAAGCCAGTATCCTTGCTTAGTGTTACTTACAAGCTTCTGGAAAAACTTCTTTGTGGTAGACTTTGATCAACATCTCCCATGGGAACAAGCTGGATTCCTAGGAAAAAGATCGTGCTGCGAACAAGTGTTAACATTAACAAATTTCATCTAAGACGGTTCCCAAAGAAAACTGGCTAATGGAGCAGTATTTACTCATTAGAATCATGCCGTGTAGGAAAATATATACACTGATGGCTAACAAATTAAGTAATTGCCATTTCCGAGTGTATATGAGAGATAGGGTTAGCAGGTTAATAATGGACCACCTCAAGATTCTGTGTTGTCGCCGGTCCTTTTTAATCTTTATACACACGATATGCCACAAACTCAAGCGAGATGATTCTGGACTGGAGGTTCAGAGACTAAACATCCATCAATGTGAAATTACTCTTAACCACGATCCATCCTTATTGGAAGCAGATATGGGGAATCCGGCCCCAAGAAGATTCCGATCTCTTAAAACCTCCTAGCGACAGAGCCCGGAGACTTGTGGATGAGAATTTCGATCTAAAGACTGAATAGAACAGCAAGCTTTGAACTATCATTTAATCAGTACCCCTCTGATCAAGTTCCTTGGTCCCAACTTCCACAAAGAGTGTGGTCTTCTTTAAATCGAGTCCGAACCGACCAGGGTAGATGCGCTGATCTTATGCATCGATGAGGTTTTAATTATTCTCCGCAGTGTATGTCTAGTGCGACTGAGCAAACAACGCAACATATTGTAAATGAATACGGCGAATTTGCTTTTGAAGGAGACCTTACTCAGCTGTATTAGGTGACACCCGCTAGCTTTTGAATGAATATGGCAATCATATTAATATTAGAAATTTTATCTTATTTTACTTATACTGGATCTTATTTATATTATACTTATATTGCTTACTTATATTGTTCATATTTATGGATGGATTAGTGTATTGTTTGTTCTTTTAGTTTTTGTGTGTTTGTATTACTCTGTTTTCCCTGTGCTGCCACATACGATAATAATAATTAATAATAATAAGTCGAAAGAAGAAAAGAAAGTTCATCAGAGTTAAGTAACTAAGGTTTACTGAAACGTGGCCAAGATTATTAACTTAAATTGCGCATGCTACGAGCTAAATATATTTTATTATTTATTTCTACATTATTTTTGATTGTAGATAAATAACTAATTTACAATGATCGTTTCATTCAAATATTTTCATTGTTTATAAAATATTTAGTTTTTTTATATAACCTTTTTAGAACTTGGAATTTTTATTTTTGATGATTTACCAGATGTTGAAATAAGGCCTACCAGCTGTTATTTGAGCGTGAAATCGTTCAATGGGAAGTATCATCCCGCAAAACCACCGCTGTTTTATGGATTTCAATACAAAGAGGTAATTTGATTCAATATAGTATATAGTGTACTAACGTGTCCTTTCTTAGTTCTATGTTTATATATAACACAGGGCAACAAAAAAATATTTTTGTTTTGGTGCCTGGGATTTTAGAGCTGATTTTAACTATATTTGGGACGCTAAATCTATACATGCAATCCGTTTTTCTCTATCAGCTCTACTTTTTTAGATACATCAACTTATCTACCAGTGTGGTTTTTATTCAGTATATTCATTTATGAGAGTTCTAAAATTATTATATATTCATTAATGTAGGTACAATGGTTTTATTGTCAGTCTGTAATTGAGTAAATTCCAGGTAAATCTATAAATAGTGGAACCATTGCCTATCAGGTACCTGAACTGACCCTTTTAATCACCTAACTCGGGTAAGTCTCGTCAGTTTGTGCGTTCTTACCAATGAGAGTAGATCGAATTCGGCGTGTTATTTTATGTTAAGAAAAGAGTGTTTTTGTGTTATTGAACAGAATTAAAATGAGTTCAGGTTCCGGTTCAAGAAGAAGTTGTGTAAATCAACCTGATGTGTTTTGCTATATATGCGGAGAATACATGTTTCAACAAAACAGACAAACTATTACTGACTTTGTAAAGCGAGCGTATCTTGGATACTTTGGAGTTAAGCTTGGTGATCAGGACAAAACGTGGGCCCCGCATCTCGTATGTAAAACTTGTACAGAGCATTTACGGCAGTGGACTACCGGGAAAAGAAAATGTCTAAAATTCGGCGTACCAATGGTTTGGAGAGAACCAAAAAACCACTTCAATGATTGTTATTTCTGTTTAGTAAATACTAATGGAATCAATCGAAATAACCGCAGTAAGTGGACTTATCCCAATTTAGACTCGGCAATACGCCCTATCCCGCACTCAGATGAAATACCGATTCCAACATTTCATCAGCTACCACATATCTCTGATGACGAATATTTTCCCTCTGATCGCTCTTCTGATGCTAATAAAAGTTCTGATGCTAATGAAACTAACAGTGACTATGAGGGGACGTCATCAGTTCCTCAACGCTTCAATCAAAATGAATTAAATGATCTCACCAGGGATCTCAATTTATCGAAAAAAGCTTCTGAAGTACTGGCTTCTAGGTTGAACGACAAAAATTTACTGGAACAAGGAACCAAAATTACCTTTTACCGTACAAGAGAAAAAGATCTGCTACCATTCTTTTCTCAAGAAGACAATCTTGTATTTTGTCACGAAATTAGGGGACTCATGAAAGAAATGGGACTTTCTGAATATATTCCAGATGATTGGCGCCTATTTATTGACAGTTCAAAGCGAAGTTTAAAATGTGTCCTTCTACATAATGGGAATAAATATGGTTCAATACCACTAGCTCACTCAACGAAACTGAAAGAAGAATATAATACCATAGCTTTGGTCTTGCAGAAGATAAAGTATTACGAACATCAATGGATGATTTGTGTAGACTTAAAAATGGTAAACTTTCTTCTTGGGCAGCAAAGTGGTTACACGAAATATCCGTGTTTCTTGTGCCTCTGGGATAGTAGGGACAAAACACACCACTGGGTTAGAAAAGATTGGCCTCAGAGAGAAAACATGGACGTTGGGGAAAAGAATGTCATTAACGACGCTTTGGTTGAAAGAGAAAAAATCATACTTCCTCCGTTACGTATAAAGTTGGGCTTAATGAAGCAATTCGTAAAGGCTCTTGATAAGAATGGGTCTTGTTTTGCATATATAGGGGTAAAAATGCATCAGTTGAGCACAGAAAAACTCAAAGCAGGGATATTTGACGACCCACAAATAAGACAATTAATTAAGGATCCTGCCTTCATAAATTCAATGAATCAAGTTGAACGAGAAGCTTGGACATCATTTGTTGCAGTTGTAGAAAATTTTCTAGGCAAACATAAAGCTCAAAACTATGTTGAAATGGTTAACAAGATGCTTAATAGTTTCAAATCCTTAGGGTGCAATATGAGTATTAAAATACACTATTTACACAGCCACTTAGACCGTTTTCCAGAAAATTTAGGAGACATGACTGAGGAACAAGGTGAAAGATTTCACCAAGATATTAAAGTTATGGAGGACCGCTACCAAGGAAGATGGGACATGCACATGATGGCAGATTACTGCTGGAGTTTAAAAAGGGACTGTTTAAAAAAACATTCAAGAATGTCGCGGAAAAGAAGCTTTCCAAGTGTTGAGTGACTATTTCATTTCTTCAATGTTTTTTTTTTTTTTTTTTTGTAAGTACGACATAATATTGTATTTTGTATAACTAAAATAAAAATTTCGTATCTACTTTTGTTTACTACACTTACGGATTTGAGTTACAATAATGTAACTTATATTTCTCTAAAATTGTATATCATAAAAATTTGAGCTCCTAGGTACAAATGAATACGTTATTTGAATTCAGGACATTAAATTGATATAGAATCAGCTCAAAAAACCTCTACACCAAAACAGCTGTTCCCCTGTGTAATATATCAATCCGAATAACCTTTTCTTCGAAAAAAACTTCTCTTCAGCTTCTAAAATTGATGACTCGGAAGTGAAAATAAGTAATGCCTATCAATATATCGATAACTATCGATAATTATCGATGTACCGATAACTATCGATGTATGGATAAATATCGATATATCCAAACTTACTTCTTAAAAATTGATTGCCGGGACAGGGAAAACATCCAAAAAGAATTCTTTCTTTTAAAAGTAGCATCTTCTAAAATTGAGGTCTGAAGGGTGAAAAGGCATATAAATAACTATTGACTTGTTTAAAAACTTATTATTGCTGTTTAGACGTCTGAAAATTTATGCAGGTTATTTTTCCGGCAGACAGGCCACGGAATAATCGGACACTATTCCTCACGTCTTACTTATATCCCCGTCCCTTTTTAGTGTTCCGTACGGAACACTTATAAGATCACTTCGGTGTCTGTCTGTCTGTCCGTCTGTCACACCCGATTTTCTCCGAAACTATTTGTCATAGAAAGTTGAAATTTGGTAATAATATAGGAATTGATGGCCTCATCAGAGCCATGTAGTTTTGAAAGTTAAATTTTGACATAAGGGGTTAGTTTTCGGGGGTGAAATCGGAAGTGAAAAAAAAAAAATTTTTACTAGGTAATCGAGTGTGGTGTCAAATGAAAGCTTGTGAAAATACGAATAAAAAATATATATATAATGTAATACTTGCGCGCATTTTTCTTTGTATTATTTTCAAAAAATCGCGAAAAATCGCTGTCCTCGCCTTATCTCGAAAAGTACTTATCAAAAAATTTTGAAAAAATTCTGGAATATTCTCCACGGGGTGTAAATTGAACAAAAATTATCACGAGTGCATTACCTTTAATAATTTATCTGACATATAAAAAAAAAACAGAAATTTCAAGGTCATCAATTTTCAGTAAAGATTGGAAACAAACTTTGTTGAAAACTCATTTGGGGTGTGTTTTGTGAAGTCACTGATCATTTTATACTTCCGTTACAACATTTTTTATTTTAAAAGCAATCAACGTACGGAACACTAATTGCGCAAGTTCAACTTGCACTTGACCGGTTATTTTATTTGGCAGAAGTCTCCTACATCATACACGTAAGCACCGCAGAAAGCTCTGTCTTTAGAGTAGGTTTGGATAAGAAAATTGCCGACGTCATAAGGGTTTACTACATTTTTGATTAGCTGAGTTTATTTTGTAACTGTATTGATAATATTTATAAAACAATGAGTGTTCAAAGTCGATCGAAGAGAAAAACATAAACAAGTACATCATAAAAATAATATATTTTTATTAGTCCAAAAAGGATTCATTCACGCTTCGCCGTACTGTTTGACACTGGCATACACATTACATCAATTTTTAATAATAATATATTACATTTGTATAGTATGTTCCTAAATGACTGACAGCTTTACACCCCACAACTGTTAATTCTTTATAAAGCTCAAATTCGACCAACTATGGAATACTGCTCCCACGTTTGGGGCTCCGCTCCCAAACATACAATGCATTTGTTGGATTCTGTTCAGAGAAGAGCGGTCTGTCTGATTGGAGACCTGGAATTGACCGGCGGCCTTGATTCGCTGGAACATCGAAGAACGGTTGACGACTTGAGTCTGTTCTACAGGTATTTTCATGGAAAGTGTTCGAAGGATGTAGCCCGCTTAATCCCTCCCAAAGCGGTGCATGTTAGAAATACACGTCACGCTGGTGCTTCACATCCGTATGAGATTCGGTTTGTTACTCCGCGTACAACGCTTTTCAAGCAATCTTTTATATGGAGAACATCATCCCTTTGGAATAATTTGCCCAGCGCTGTGTTTCCCACCGAGTACAATTTACAGCGATTCAAGAACAACGTGAATCGCTTTTTCCGCACACATGCCGCTCCTGTAGCACTTTAGGGACTTCCCTGCAGCACGTGTGCTAGACCCATAAAAAAAAAAGCTAAGAAAACGGAGGTCTGCCTGCCGGGTACCATAATTCATAGGCGTATTAGTAGCGGGACAAATTCTCATAAAGCGAGAGATAAATGTTATACCCACTGCATTTATTCAGATATCTAGACAATGGTGTATGTTCTTTAGAAGAGGCCAATTAACAGTACTGAATTTTTCAGGTCAGAATCGAGATAAGGGTACCAATTATAATTAATCAGATATGTAGAAATATAGACCCTATATTATTTTTTCTTATTTGCCAACAACTTTCAGTGCTAGAGGCATCCAAAATGTCTTCATTTAATCCAAAATTCCTACAGAATGGGAATATTTCCCTCCAGTTGGAAATATGGCTCAATTAAACCCATGCTCAAAAAAGACATAAAGACCTTGCCACAAAAACTATCAACCAGTCACACTGCCTTCAATAATATTGAAAGTTGTGAAAAAGGAAATTAGCATCTTTTAAAATATCTAGAAGTATTTCAAATTATTAGCGGTTATCAATATGACTTTCGTAAGCAAAGGTCAACATTAGATCTTTTAACTTATGTAACACATGTTTGGGATAACTCCATCTTGCAGAATCTCTAGCGGTTTGGCATGACAGATTACACTCTTATGGTATGTCTGAAAGGTTTTGTTTATGGCTTCCACAGATAGTGTTCTTTACAAGTGGCAGTCGACAGATTTCTTTCTTATACCTTCGCTTAAAACGGCTGTATGCCCCAAGGCTCCATACTGTCTCCTACTCTCTTTCTCATTTACATTAACGATCTGCCAGAAAGGACCAGAAATCCAATCTACAACTTTGCAAGTGACAGGATGCTTATTTCTTCATTCACTTTGACCGCGCGAACATCGGCTACTGATGTAAATATCCGCCGACGGCAGAAAGTAGTTCATCTTACCAAAGACCTGGAAGAAATTCTATTTTGGAGTGACAGTAACCAAGTAGAATTTGACGCTACAAAAACCCAGGCAGCAGTTTTTTCTAAAAAAGTTAACGTTGCTGAACCTAACGTAATTATGTCGGAACACTCCACTGCTCTAGCATCATCACTCCAGTTGCTGAGCGTTAACTTGGGAGCAAATATGTCCTAACTTGAACATGCCGCATGCATAGAAAAAAGAGCTTCTCAAAAACTAGGAATGCTATTTCGAACTGGAAAGCTTTACACTCCACCTCACCTGCCAATTCTGAACAAAGCTCAATTCCATCAACGATGGAATACTGCTCCCATGTTTGGGATTCTGCTCCCAAATAAACATTGCATTTATTGGATTTTATTCACAAGAGTTGGATTCTATTCACAAGAAACGGATGGCCTGATTAGAAACTCAACACTCACTAGAAACTTTGTTACTGTGTAACATCGAAGAACGGTTGACGACTTGAGTCTATTCTACAAGTATTTTCATGGAAAGTGTAGCCTGCTAAATTTCTGCCAGAGCGGTGCACTCTATTAATACATGTCGCGCTATTACATCACATCCGTATGAAGTTCAGCGGTTTACTCCTCGTACAACACTTGTTTGTATGAAGAACATCATTCCTTTGGAATGATGGGCTGTGTTTCCCACCGAGTACAACTTACAGCAATTCGTGACCAACATGAATCGCTTTTTCCGCACACGCGTTGCTCCTGTAATGCTCTAGGGATTTCCATGCAGCATGTGTACTAGGCCCGTAAAATAAAAGGTTTTCCTCTCTTAATCTGCATGTTTCATCAAAATCTACTGATGACTGTACGTTAATTTCAAAAGGTACTAATATAACGAAAGTTAGCGATTCCACAATTTACAGACTTTTTAGGGAAAAGAAAGGTGGAACTGTTAACAAGCCCAAACCTTCTCCAGGAAGAAAATCATTCGATGTTGATGGCTGCTCGAGAAATATAGTAAGAAGATATGGTCACCCGTCTGATTTCAGAGAAGAAATGCCAAAACTTGATAACGTTCTGGAAATTGTCAAGACGAGAATCTAACTGGCATAGGAAAAAGCAAAATCGGCAGTCAATACTTAATGACAGGAGAAATAATATATTGGAGAAGACAGTATTTGTGGGACCTTAAAAAATACCACAGAGAAAGCAAAAACATCTTTTGATTAAATGAGACCTGATGAAGTACACACAGTAGAAAAAAAAAACTGCAAGTTAAGAATATTACAGATTCTCCTCAAGCATTCCTAGAGGTATTATGAACAGGCTGTAGAAGCCGTAAACCAATTCATATCGGAGGTGATCATAGATTTAGGGAAAAAGTCCTGCTTTAATTTGAACCCAAATCTACAAGAGATTTCCCTGAAGAAATGAGGGCGCATGTGTTTGAATAATATTTTTCTAAAATGCATTAATCAATTCCGAAAAACTCTACTATTGCTTTGGACAACGTCAGTTATCATTATCGGTTGGCAGGGGAAAAACAACTGACTGACTGACTGACAACTTCTTAGAAAAAAAACAATATAGCAGGGTGATTGTCCCAAAGAAAGGATTCTTTTGTGAACGGTCTACTAAAGAAAGAACTTCTAAACATTGTCAATGAAAAAAGAACTATTTAAGAAACCTTGACGACATGAATAAAGAACGTGGAATCATTATACTTCCACTACCACTGTAAATTGAATCGCGTGGATAGAACTAAATAGACTAGTAGCACGAAATAATTCCAACTAAAAGAAGTACGTAAAGTTCTCAGCAGATCGTTTATCGTTAAGTTTTTTTATTTCAGATTTAGATTACATGTCCATACACATTCCTGAATTTGTATGTAAATGTGTATATGTATCGGTACTTTTAACTCGTTGATATTAAATCACATGATTAATTAATTAATTGCCTCTCTTTTCTTAAAAATAACGAGCTGAAAGCTGGTTAATACATGGCGATGACATTGGCGGACTCCGTACTAGCAAATACCCCATTCTACCTTTCTTACAATTGTCGTCAGTGACGTACAGGGTGCGTACACCTATGCATTTTAAAAAAACTACCTCAAATTACATTGCAGACTCTTTGTTTTTTTATGATACTTGGTAAAATACCACCCTGTACCCAACGAAATCTCTTTGGCCTTTATGATAAAGATGTTGTGCTGCCAATAATTAAAGAATAGAGTATACCAATTTTTTAGTGTTGTTTCCCCTAACTGATTTTATATACTACTAGTCGTGCCCGCGGCTCCGCTCGCGTAGACTTGATTCACTACTATCGTCACTGCTTATTCCTTATGTTACCTAAAGTAATAAAATATCTGCCATTATTTCCCCTTATCTCCCATTATTTCTCCTTATCTCCCCTTATCTCTACATAATTTCCATTATCTAAGCTTATCTCTGCTCATCTCCCATTATTTCTCCTTATCTCCTATTATCTCACCTTATCTCCCATTATCTAGGCTTATCTCGACTTATCTCGCAATATTTCTCCTTATCTCCCATTATTTCTCCTTATCTCCCATTATCTCACCATAACTCCCATTACCTAGACTTATCTCTGCTTATTTCCCATTATTTCTCCTTATCTCCCATTATCTCACCATAACTCCCATTACTTAGACCTATCTCTGCTCATCTCCCATTATTTCTCCTTATCTCCCATTATCTCACCATAACTTCCATTACCTAGACTTATCTCTGCTTATCTCCCATTATTTATACTTATTTCCCATTATCTCACCTTATCTCCCATTATCTAGGCTTATCTCAACTTACCTCGCAATATTTTTTCTTATCTCCCATTATTTCTCCTTATCTCCCATTATCCCACCATACCTCCCATTACTTAGACTTATTTCTGCATATCTCCCATTATTTCTCCTT
Organism: Pachyrhynchus sulphureomaculatus; assembly: GCA_019049505.1. Taxonomy (NCBI): domain Eukaryota; kingdom Metazoa; phylum Arthropoda; class Insecta; order Coleoptera; family Curculionidae; genus Pachyrhynchus; species Pachyrhynchus sulphureomaculatus. The sequence goes on from CM032446.1 coordinate 21,539,864, forward strand.
ATCTCCCATTATTTATACCTATGTCCCATTATCTCACCTTATCTCCCATTATCTAGGCTTATATCGAATTATATAAAACATATCATATGTATAAATTTATAAAAACACGTAAATCGGATAAGTGGTTCTCAAGTGATAAGCGCACTAACGGACAGACAGACAGACAGAAAGACGTTGCATTTTATATATATTACATTCTTTGTAACATGATGTTGTTCCATATTTAATGGTTTAGACAGTATATTGCAAGAGAACGCGCTAACGGTAGCCTTTTTTCCGACTTGATTCATTATTATCGTCACTGCTTATTCTTTATGTTACCTAACGCAATAAAATATATCCTATAACCTGGCCAGAGAACATATGTATGTTTTAAAAAAAAGTACGTAAGGCACTAACGGACAGACAGACAGACAGAGAGACGTTGCATTTTATATATATTATAGATAGATAACCTGTCCAGAGAACATATGAATGTTTTAAGAAAAGCACGTAAATCGGATAAGTGGTTCTCCAGTGATAAGCGCACTAACGGACAGACAGACAGACAGATAGACGCTGTATTTTATATTTATTATAGATTTCAATTATTATTATATAACCTGGCCAAAGAATATATGTATGAATTTAAAACAGACATGTAAATTGGATAAGTGGTTCTCGCGTGATAAACGCACTAATGGACAGACAGACAGACAGAGAGACATTGCATTTTATATATATTATAGATTATAGATATTCTCTGCTACATAATATTGTTCCATATTTAATGGTTTAGGCTGTGTATTGCAAGGGAACGCGATAGCGGCAAACTTTTTTCCGACTTCATTCACTATTATTGTCACTGCTCATTTCTTATGCTACCTATCGTAATAAGATATAGCCTATAACCTGGCCAGAGAACATATGTATGTACGTAGATCGGATAAGTTTCCAGTAATAAGCGCACTAACGGACAGACAGACGGACAGACAGAGAGACGTTGCATTTTATATATATTATTATAGATTTGATAAAATTTAATACAACTCAATTTTAATGTTTGAATATATCCACTTTGCCGTGTGATACATGAATTTGTAATTATAGAATAGGTTACAGTCGGTCAAGTAAAAACGTGTCGCGTATTATTTGTAGTCGGTAAGAGAAATTCCTTTTTTTTTGAGGTTATTGTTGACAATGCTTTGTGGAAAGAGATTTATTTCTTACCTTATTTATGGTTAAACAGTACATTATCGAAAATGAGTATACGCTTCGCCCTTCGAGGCTGTATTCCTAATCATCCAAAAGGTCCGAAAATGACTCCTACAGCAACTGCTAAGTACATAGGCAATCTCTCAAAACGAGTCGAGGGGAAACGTGTCGGACAAGGACGAAAACATGATTATTAACATGTTTTTCCGAAATCCTCAATTAACCTTGCGCCAAGGCGCCAATTTATAAGAAGGTACTAGAACCGACTGCCGAACGGCGGCAGTTTGTCGATAAAAAAAAGAGGATAACAGCCCCAAACATCGAAGTAAAAAGTGTTACCAGTGGAAAGGGGAATCCGGTATCTTCACACCAGTTTTCCGATGCAAACCAAATCGAGAACATGTAGTCATACATAAAGTAGAAGCTTGGTAGTAAAAAGGTACCCACGGTAAAGCAACTATCATGGCAAATTCGGGCAATTTGGTAATCTTTGCCCCAAGAATTCGCGGAAAATCTCGTCGAAAGTACGCCCCAAAGATGCTAGATGATCATAGACGCTGATGGAGACGACGAACTACTGAATAATTAGCATTTTAATGAGAATCCTCCACTGTTAAATGGAGTAAAAAACTTTTAAATAAATACATTTTTTAATGAACCACGCGGGACAGGTTTTTACTTGACCGATTTTAAATAAAAATTTTAACCAAATTTGTGTCAAAAGACAAAACTGATAAATTAATTTATATTCCAGATTAGTGGGGTGGATTGGAAAAACGTTACACAGGAACCGCAAAAATTTGATATTCCAACAAAAGTACATCTTCAAAACCTTAAATTTAAGTCGACGTACTCCATAAGAGTATTCGGTTTTAATTCACAAGAGGACTTTAAAAACTTTCATCTTATTTCCGATTCAATACCTTTCCAAAATATTACAACCACATGCTACGGTAGGCTATTGAATTTATGTATTATTATAAACTCTTTTAGAGATGGTGTAATATAAAAGTTTATTATATACGTGGGAGACCCAAAAGTAACGGGAATTGTGTTGTGGTTAGGTTGGTACTTGCAGTACACGCGTCGCCCGCTAGGGTAATGTAGTTACACTCTTCTCAAGAGAGTTTGCCAAGCGGCATCAGTATAGAAGGTTGTGAGAGGCTCCTGACATTTTTTTTGTTCTCTGCACTCGTCGTTTTTTTAAGAGCGTCGCCTGGAGGCCTGTCGTGAGCTGAAGGAGCAGCTCGAAACTGACCCAGATTTTTTTCCAAAGTCATCACGGGAGATGCTACAGTTGCGATCCTGAAATAAAACAACAGGCCAGTCAATGAAAAACCGAGAATTCTCCTCGTCCAAAGAAAAACTCGTCAGGTGAAATCAAATGTGAAAACAATTCTCATTTGTTTTTTAGTGATTGGTTCTTCCATCACGATAACGCGCCAGCCCACATGGCTCTCACTGTGTGCCAATTTTTGACAAAAAGCGGCATGACCCCTTTGCCCTACCGCCCCTACTCGCCGGATTTGGCTCCATACGACTTCTTTTTGTATCGCAGGATGTTTTGCTGACATAGAAGAGGTGAAACAAAAAACGACGCGGACTCTGAAGGACACTGGATCAGATGAATTTAAAAAATGCTTTGAACAATGGAACAAAAGATTAGATAAGTGTATTAGCTCCAATGGAAAATATTTTGAAGAAGAATAATAGTTGTCTGTAGAAAAATTTAATAAAACTTTTTTTAAAAATAAATTCCTGTTACTTTTGGGTCCCCCTCATATAACAAAAATCTAAGAACAAATTTTTAAATCACACTTTTCTGCGCCGGTAATGAACTGTACTATTTCGGTATTAAATTTGAATCTGGGACGTCATGAGAACCACAGAACTATATATCTGTCAAGCACTAACCTGACCTAATACTTGACATCCGTATAAGGCTCAGCTTGTTACTTCTCGTACAGCACTTTTCAAGCAGTCTTTTATATGGAGAACATCATCCCTTTGGAATAAATTGCTCAGGACTGTGTTTTCCACCGAGTACAATTTACAGCGATTCAAGAATCGCTTTTTCCGCGCACATGTCGCTCCTGTAGCGCTTTAGAGATTTCCCTGCAACACGTGTGCTAGTCCCGTAAGAAAAAAAAACGATTTGAAAGTTTTTTCGATACACGAAACCAAATAGCAATTGAAGGAAGAAACTACGCTCTAACTCAGGGGTGCTCAAACATTCGATCGCGAGTGCTTTTTGAGTCGATCTCGAGAAAAAAATTCCGATATAGAACTATTCACAGATTTTGTTTTAGGTAACTAAAACAAAATGTAATGAATAAACTACTAAAATTTATTCGATCCACAATTAGGCCAGAATAACCCCCTCATCACTTTCTTTTATTGTAATAACCCCCTGCTAACGGCAAAAGGCGGCTTTATCAAAGGAACGCGCGGTACTTGTCAAAGAAAAGCCGCGTTTTTGATTCCCCGATTTTTCTAGAAACTTCTGGCGGCGTGTTTGACGGGAACATTCGAGACTTCGTTCGCGCCGATATAAATGTTGCGCCTGCAGGAATAGGAGTCAGTCTGAGTTGTAACTTGAAGGCGATACATCGATACAAAGTTTATTAATAAAAAGTCCAAAATGAGTGCGGCGAAGAAAAGTAAAACTTATTATTTTAATAACGATTGGGAGTAAGAATTTTTCTTTTGTATGATAAAGGATAAGTGCATTTGTCTCATTTGCCGTGCGTCAGTTGCAATACCTAAGCTTGGGAACTTAGAGAGGCATCATAAAACGGTTCATAAAAACTATGAAAAGGATTTTCTGTCACAGAGTGAATTAAGAAAACGAAAAGTACGTGATTTGATAACTTATTTGAAAAAAGAACAAACCATGTTCACAAGACCAGCCAAACAATCAAAAGCTGCAACGATCGCGTCATTTAAAATATCTCATATATTGGCGAAACACAAGAAACCATTTGATGATAGATCGTTTGTGAAGGAAGCATTTATTGAAGCGGGTGAAACTTTATTTGGAGATTTTAAAAATAAAACAGAGATTATGTCTGCTATTAGAGAACTTCAGTTATCTCGTCCGACTGTCACAAGGCGTGTTGAAGTCATGAGTCAGGACATGGCAGATAAACTACAACATGATATCATGGAATGTACATACCTTTCTTTACAGTTCGACGAATCCACCGATAGGACAGACACTGCCCAGCTGTGTATTTTTATTCGAATGGTATTCAATGACATGTCGGCTAAGGAAGAGTTTTTGACAATGATTCCTCTGAAAGGAAAGACCCGTGGCGAAGATATATATGACGTTTTCTTCAATTTTGTAACAAACTACAAGCTACCAATAAATAAACTAGTGTGCATTACAACCGATGGAGCACCAGCAATGATTGGAAACAAAAACGGTTTTGTGGCATTGTGTCGAGCTAATGATAATTTCCCTTCATTTTTCTCCTTCCATTGCATTATACATCAACAAGTTTTATGTTCAAAAGTTCTAAACATGGAGGAGATTATGGGCATTGTAATAAAAATTGTGAATTCTATCCGTGCACGTAGCTTGCAACGACGGCTCTTTAAATTGCAGTTGGAAGATAGTGAGTCAGCTGAACACACTGATTTAATTCTTCACACGGACGTCAGGTGGTTGAGTCGCGGAAAATTCCTAGAAAGGTTTCAAGAATTATTGCCCGAAATAACAGCTTTTCTGGACGAAAGAGGTGATGACACTCAGATGCTGAAAAACGGAAAATGGCTGACTGATTTGGTATTTTTGACAGACATCACAATGCATTTAAACACCATTAATTTGGAGCGTTAAGGTAAAGGAAAAATTGTTATTGAGATGATTAGCGCAATAAACGCATTCAAAAGTAAATTGCAACTTATGATAGATCAACTGAAAAGAAAGGACCTGAAAAATTTTCCGTCTTTGAAAGCAAGGATTCTTCAGTTGAATTATGATATTTATGAGGCAGAATTATCAAATGTTTTGGGCCAATTGGAAATACGTTTTTATGATTTCAGTAAATTGGCCAATATCGCATCATTTATGAGTTATCCTTTTTCATGTAAAAACATTGAGGAATTAGGTACTGAAATAGCAAATCAGTTTAACATGTACTCATGTTCTGTTGATAATGAGTTAGTGCAGATTATATCAGATATACATCTCAAAGCCACAGCATCTGATACAAAATTCTGGTGTTTTATATCTGAAGATAAATATCCGAATCTAAGGCAAATCGCCCTTCAACTGACTGCAATGTTTGGGTCAACTTACCTGTGCGAGTCTGCATTTTCTGAAATGAAGATAATTAAGTCAAAATATGCAATTGACTAACTGACGAACATATGTCATTATGCTTGCGATTAGCACTCGATAATTACGTACCATCTTATGAAAAGTATGCTGAGAACGTGCATTGCTCGCAATTTTGAATAATTATGAGTTTTTTCATTGACATTTTAGAGCAGACCTACACTTACCTTGACTAAAAAAATGCATATTGTGCGGAAAACTAATATCTATGCCACGATATACCCTACCTAGACAATCCTGCATCACACTTACTTGCAGCCTCTCAGAGTCGATCGATCGTAGTCTAACAATATTGAGGTAGATCGCCAGCAGTTCAAATTTGAGCACCCCTGCTCTAACTTAACCGATGTGTTTGTCACAAATTTTTGATACGATGCAACTGAATATTATGGCTCTCCAGTTTCCTCAGAAATTCTTTTTTGCAAATGGAAGTTAATAGATTTCTTTCTGACACCTTCATTATGAACAGTAGGGTCCGATAGGGCTCCATACGTTCGCTTAGTCTTTTTTTTCTTTATTTTAATCTGATGAAAAAAGCAAAAATACATTATATAGTTTTGGTGACGACAGGGGATTTGTTTCTTCATTCACGCTTCAACACTAGCTACTTATTTTCAGACAGCAGGCAGTTATACAACATAACAAAGAGGTGAAAGAAATTCGGTCGTGGGGTGACAGCAACCAAACAGAATTGAACGTTACACAAACCTAGGCTACAGTAACTTCTAAAAAAGTTATTTTTACGGGACCGAATATTGTTATGTCGGGATAATCTATTCTATTAGCATCGTCGCTCAGTATATTGGCATTAAGTTGGAGGCAAACATGTCGCGGCGTAATTATGTTGCATTAAAGAGCTCGGAATATTATTTTATACTAAAAAGCTCTATATTCCATATATTCCACATAATCTTATATAAAGATACAATTTGACCATTGGTGAAGTACTGCTTTCACATTTGGGGAGTCGCCCTCAAACATGCTCTGCATATGTTAGATTTTATCGCGAATAGAGCTATTCGCTTGAAAGGGACCTAAAACTCAGCAAAAATCATGATTCTTCGGAATATCGAAGAAAGCTTTATTGAGTGTAAATACTATACCAGATCTCTAAGAGGTTCAGCTTCTCACTTCCCATATCATTCTGGTCAAGAATTCTTTTATATGGAGAACCTCATCCTTTTCAAATAAACTAATAGTACTGTTTCTAACCGAGTACAACCTACACTTATTCAAGATCAATGTGAAACGAAACTGAAGCACACCCACTGATCTTGTGACGTGGAGGCCGTGCCATAAAAAATATACGCATCATCGCCTCCACGAACTTCAGAATGTAACATATTACAAATAAATTGGGGCAGCAGCAATATTTCATAAAAATTGCTTATTAATACTCATTTCTTAGATTTTTTATATAAAAAAGATTAATCATTTTTAGTTTTAATTATACTCTCTTTAAAATGTACAGGGTGGTCCAAATTGGACACTTTTAAAGGTAAACCTCTTTATCTAAAGGAGATAAACGAAAACTGATGTCAGTGTCTGAGACTCAATTTTTACGATAAACTCAACGGTGAAAACCGCATATCAATATCTAGTACTATTTCAGATATACAGGGTGTTTTCCTATTGAAAATTTTTGATTTCTGTAAAAACACTCTCAAAGCACTTTTTTACGTGGATTTCAACAGTGTAAGTTACATTTTTTTACCACTACTATTTTAATGGTTATTAACGCAAAAATATATTTTTTAAATGGGATACCCTGTATATTTTTCCTTATCCGAATAGAGCTTTAAATTACCATTCTAGAAATATACCATACTTTATATTTTGCTTAAATCTACTTCAAAATATAAAGGTTTTCAGTTTTTATGCGAGTTGTAAATGCACATTTTGTGAAGTAGGCTTTGGACGGAGCGGCAATATCAATTGTTTACCGATAGCAGTCAAATCGTAAAAAAAAATTCCCAGAAGTAACTCTAAGATTCATAACTACAATGAAATTTACTAAAAGCTATAGTACTTTAAACTGTGTAGAAAATAAAACAAAACAACAATAAAACAATTTATTCCGAGTAGAGCAAACTAAAACAATACAATTTTCTATAAGAGATGTTCGAAATGTCGACCAGTGTCATTTACACATAGGCGGCACCTTTTCTGGACACTTCTTACTGAGTCGATTAGTTCAAGAGGAGTGAAAGCTGCAAAACTTTATATCACTGCGACTTCTAACTCTTGCCTGGTGTTTGTCTTTCAATCTTTCCCAGAGATAGAAGTCCATGGGTGTTAAATCCGGTGACCTTACCGGCCAACGGTTCGGACTTTGGTTGGCTATCCAGTTATTGTCGAAATTGGCCGACAAAAAATTATTGATAACTGCAGCGTGATGAGGGGGTGCCCCGTCGTGTTGAAAAAATATATTTCTAAGGTCCATTAACGGCAGTAGATCAACAAGAGTTTCTATTTGCTGCCTTAAAATTTCTAAATATCTCTGAGAGGTGAGTGTTCCTTCGTAAATAAATGGACCTATAACCCTGCCTCTAAAAATTCCTGTCCAATATTAAATCCAAATCTGCCTTGATTTCTTTGCTCTACAACCAAATGAAGATTTTCTTGTGCCCACGTATAAAAATTGTAACGGTTAAAAATACCTTCATTGCTTACATAAGCTTCGTTTGTCCAAATGCAATTCAATGAAAAATTCGGAACATGGTTACAATTCTCCAGAAACCATTATCAAAAATCCATATGCCGTTGAAAGTCTCTAAGGTGATGAACTTTTCTTGGCCTATATGGCCTGAATTTCTGCTTCTTCAAAGTACGACTTACTTTAGTTCTTGGTAGTCCAGTGGATTCTTCTAACTGTCGGGTTGAAGTGTTAGGATTATTTCCTAAAAACTACTATTTCTTTTAACTCCCTGTCCCTGTTTGTTGCATACTTTCTCTCTCTATTCCGCCCGCATACGAAAGGCTCCCTAAACCTATCTTTCGTACATCATCAAACATCGCATCTTATTCCCAACTCAATCCCTCACATATTAACAAACTCATTTTGCTTCATAACCTCACAATTCCTAAACTAGAATATCCACTTTTTAATCAGTTCCCACCGTGGTGCTCTCCCACCTCCCAAATTGACCTATCCCTTCAAGCATACAATAAATCTTCCTCTCCATCCATAGTATTCAACAAAAGCTTCAACCATCTTCTTCAGAATAAACACCAAAATTCCTGGGTCATCTACACTGATGGCTCCAAAAACGCAAATGGTGTAGGAGCTGCTTTCTATGACTCTAAAACCGAAGTTTCTAAATCTTTTAAACTCCCAAACCATTCCACAATCTTTACAGCTGAACTTCTCGCCATAAAGGAAGCTTTTAGATACATCTTGACCATACCATCTTCACATCACTTTCTTATAGTATCGGATTCGCTCAGTGCCCTTCAATCCGTAAAGTCCAGAAACTTAAAATTCGCGTTCATCCCCCAAATCCTGGACTTATCCTATATCGCCCACCTCAGAAAGAAGTCCTTCTCGCTTATGTGGCTTCCTAGTCACATAGGAATTACAGGGAGTGACTTAGCTGGCAAAAAAGCTAACAAGCGGCTCTAACGGTTTCCCTCTCCGCTGGCGAAAACCACCAACAGGATTACAAAAGATTCTTAAACACATTATTCCAAAATCTATTTCAACTCCAATGGGACCTTGAGGACTCTAACAACAAATTATGGAATATAAAGCCATATACCTACCCCCCTCTTCATCTCGCAAATATGAACAGAAAAGCTAATGTCACTCTAAGAAGACTTGCCATAGGCCATTTGTTTCATACACATTCTCACCTATTGAAAAGCGAAAGAGCTCCCACCTGTCCCAATTGCAATAACCCTCTCTCCGTTAAACACCTATTTGAAACTCCACACTTCCTTCCCATCAGAACAAAATATAACCTCCCTAATTCTCTCAAATTAACTCTAAAATCATTCAAAGTAAACTATATTAACATTAGCAACTTTTTAAAAGAACTAAACATAACTATATAAACATAAAATAATAAATATTAACATTTCAATAATCTAATCTTTTCCTCCATCATACCTTCATGGGCGCCAAATAACCCTGTAGTTGACGCGCCCTCAAATCAAAAATCAAATCAAATCAATCTTTTAACTGTCGGGTGTGTGTTGAGATTATTTCCGATAGTTCCTAAAACTACTATTTCTTCTAACACCTTATCCCTGGTTGATACATAGTTTTTGGATCGTTTCTTTTCAAACTGGATACTGTTCGTGGTAAAAAATATATTTTTGCGTTAATAACTATTAAAATGTTAGTTGTAAAAAAAAGTAGCTTACACTGTTGAAATCCACGTGAAAAAGTACTTTGAGAATGTTTTTACAGAAATCAAAAATTTTCAATAGGAAAAGAATTAGAAACATTTTTCCAAAATGCAGATTTTTGAAAAACACCCTGTATACCTGAAACGGTACTAGACATCGATATGCGGTTGTCACCATTAAGTTTATCATAAAAATTGAGGCTCAGACACCGACATCAATTTTCGTCTATTTCCTTTAGATAAAGGGGTTTACCTTTAAAAGTGTCCAATTTGGACCACCTTGTACACTTCTTTGTAGGTAAGAGGGCATTTTTTATTGATCTACCAGTGTTATAACTCTCAGGTGAATTATGTAAAAGTAATGCTGGCTTGTCACTCTAAGAAGCTATATATGTAGACTCGCAATATCATTTTTTTTTTAAGATCTTAATGAGACTCAAATCGAAATACAACCCGATAGAAGCTCCGCAAAAATTATAGTCTACATCGGTGAGGTAGGTAGAATTTTCAACTGAAATATAAATAAGTTTTTTTATTTAATGGCAACAAATATCACGTTTTTTCATTAAAATTTTTAATTACAGTCACAGAACATGTCGCCTATAGCTTGTAGTGGATAAAAGAAATTCATTTTTTTTATTGAGGCTATTGTTGGCATCCCTGGAAACAATGCTTTGTGGACAGAGATTTATTTCTAACCGTATTTATGGTTAAATAGTACATTATTGAACATGAGTGCTGCATACGCTTCGCGCTTCTAGGTTGTGTTCCTATGTAATCATCCCAAAGACCCAAAAATTATGCCTACAGCGACTGCTAAGTCTAGGAGCAAGTCGAGGGAATTCGCTAGCAAGTGTATGAAACGATACGTTCAATTAAAAAATGTTCATGATCTATCAAAACGTTTTTCGAGACGAAAAATGTCGGACAGGGACGAAAAATGACAATTAACATTTTCTCGAAATTGTCAATTAACTTTGCGCCAAAGGAGTAAAAACTAATGCAGAAACGTTTGCATATATCGTATGAAACGATCACACTGATCTCCGGGCTAACGATTTGAAGTAGCGGAGTGCAGTCAAGAAACCGTTGCTGAGCGAAAAACGCAAAGAAAAACGACTCGCGTGGGCAGAGGAAAACTTAAATCGAAACTGGAGCAATGTAATTTGGTCCAATGAAGCTTCTATTTAGGGTTATGTTATCACTCCACGAGCCTGGTCAATTTCCACCAACCGATTAGTTCAGCGCTCTGCGAGACACCCGGTGAAGACCTATGGTTGGGGATATCTTTCGGAGAGAGGTTTTGGGAGACTCTTTACCTTTACCAATAATTTGAACGCTAGAAAAATGCTCCAAATTTACAAGAAAGCATTATTACCGACTGCCAAACGATAGCGTGTAGTTAAAAATGAGGAGTGGATTCTTCAAGAAGATAACGACCTCAAACATCAGAGTAAAACGTGTAGCCAGTAGAAAGGGGAATCCGGTATCATCACACTAGATTGGCCATCCCAGTAGCCAGATGCAAACCCAATCGTAAACGTGTGGTCATACATCAAGCAAGATCTTCGTAGTAAAAAGGTATACACAGTGAAGGAGCTGTAACGGCAAATTCGGGCAATTTGGAAAGCTTTGTCCCAAGAATACACGGAAAATCTCGTCGAAAGTATGTCTCGAAGATGCCAGGCGGTCATCGACACTGATGGGGACTGGAGGAAGTACTGAATCATTAGCATTTTAATGGCAGTCCTTTACTGTCGAATAATGTAAAAAATACTTTTAAATAAATACATATTTTAATGAACAATGCGCAACACGCTCTTACTGTAATTACCAAAGTAGATTCTTAAACTATGCAATTTATTTTATGGGAAAACATGTATGATGTCATTTTTCTATATTACCACATGTAACAAAATAGAAAACTTCAAGTATTACCAAAACTAGAATATTTCTGTAAAAATGTACAGTTTTCGGTTATTTTTAGCTTAACTGGAAGTTGATATTTTAATATTTTTTAGTTTTCAGTTAGTTAAATTCATAGTGCGTATTTTTTTATTTTTAGCAAACATGTAATCTTTCCGAATATACTCTACTTCTCAATTATAAGTATAATAACATAGAAAAAGGATTTAATAACGAATTTAATCTAATCAATTTAGAGCCCTTTACAGAATATAACATAAGTTGGTTCAAAAATAAAAATCCTCTTTTTACAAAAAAATTCCAAACAAAAGAATCAGGTAAGCTAAAAGTATATTTTATTTTTATGTTAATAATGCATAGATCAAAACAATTTCAAAGCCTCGCCTACATAACTTCAAAATTTATTTCTCTTATTTTGAACTTGTCAATTTGCTTAGGTTTAGTGAACTCTCTATATTTTGATACTTTCTTGCATGTGAAGGTTAAAACTATAACTGAAAATGTAGATAGGGCATAGAAAAATATATACTGAATTGGTTCAAACATGCAGAAGGCTTAATGTTTTACATTTTTTTAATTTAAATATACAACAACATAAGAGTAGAGTTTTGTGCATAATATCAACCTACATATATAGGTTATCTTCTCAATCTGTACTTCTGCACACCAGATTCAAGGGGGTGGAAAGGGATATATGGATACAAGGGGCATTTCTTTAAGGAAAAAAAGAGAACAATAAAGATAGAGCTACTTATAGAGGAGTGTCGCCAACCGTCAACCAGGGGATGAAATCCCTTGTTGGAAAAAGGAAACACTTTTGCATTGAAACTGTAAAACTTAAATCCCTTTTACGACAATAAACTAAAAATGCGATGGACAGAAGTAGGGATTTTTCGCAACAAGAGACTGCTGATAGTGGAATTTAAAAAACTTATACTTACTTTAAAACTGATGCCCGAAGGGGGAACATTTTTTACACCACCCAATAAAAAAAGCCCCATTTCTAAGAGGGGTATTTTCTATATTCATATTGGCCAAGGGGCGCCTATGTATTCCTGACTCCTCTTGGATACATTGCAGCTTTCCAATGTACCTTAAGTGTTTCGTGTTATCTAACTAATTTTTTCGTAGTAGCACAATATTTACAAATTATTTTCTAGAACCTGGAAAAGTACAACATTTTGAATATTCCAAAAATCCTTCATCTTCTGTTCCACATTTGATATGGTCAAAGCCTCTCAAAACAAATGGTATTTTATTATTTTACAGTATCTCATTTCAGGTAAGTATAACATTTTCCTAATAAAGAATATACCAGATACGAGGTCTCATTAATAAATGCTACCCGTGTATATGGGTAATGTCGAACACACTGAGATATAATTCTGGCCACTATCCATAAGAGAGGTGTATACAAATAAACTCGGAATATAAAAATACCTGTGGGCACCGACAGCCCCGTGTTTTATATTTTTTATTAAATATACCTCGAGTTCGAGGTTATACAAAATATACAAGGTGTGGCCAGAAAATAACTGCAATTAATAAAACTTGTTATTTTTAAACTTTGACATTATACACTGCAGTTCTGGAGGGCGTTCATCGTGACTTCCGTCGCTTTTTTCTTCACTGCGTCAAAGGAGGAAAGGGGATCCTTCCAACGCATTCTTTACTTTGGGAAACAAAAAAAAGTCACATGAAGCAAGATCAGATAAGTAGGGTAGCTGCTCCAACACGGGGATTCCATATTTCGGCAAAAACTCCTTAACTGAAAGAGCATTGTGAGCTGGTGCTTGACTTGGTGGAGCATCCAAGACCGATTCTTCCACATTTCAGGTTTTTTCGTTCTCACACGTTCACGAAGAGTCAAAACCTATTTATAATAAACTTGATTTACAGCTGGACCTTCAGGCACCCAAACAATATAAACAATCCCACGGACGTCAAAAAAGACGAATACCACTGCTTTGAATTTTGATGTGCTCATCCGTGCTTCCTTTTGCTCCAGTGAGTTTGAGCTTTCCAGTGCATAGTTTCAGGGTTTTATGTAAAAAAACCATGATCCATTACCTGTTATTACCGTTTCTGAAAAGTTTGGATCAGATTCAATGTTTTTCAGGGTATCAGAGTAAATGGTCATTTGAGCTTGCTTTTTATCGGTAGAAAGGATTTTCGGTGCTAACTTTAAACACATTTTGCTCATGTTAAAACTGACATGTAAAATTTGTCGAATACTTTCTTTGTCAATATTCGTTAACTCACAGACAGTTCTAATATTCGGAAGTTGATTGTCTCTAATGATCTTATCGACTTTTTGAGTATTTTTTTTTATGGGTCTAGCATACGTGATGCAGGGAAGTCCCTAAATCGCTCCAGGAGCGGCACGTGTGCGGAAAAAGCGATTCGTGTTGTTCTTGAATCGCTGTAAATTGTACTCGGTGGGAAACACAGCCCTGGGCAAATTATTCCAAAGGGATAATGTTCTCCATATAAAAGACTGCATGAAAAGCGTTATACGAGGAGTAACAAGCTGAACCTCATACCGATGTGAAGTATTAATGCGACGTGTACTTCTAACATGCACCGCTCTGGGAGGAATTAAGTGGGCCACATCCTTCGAACACTTTCCATGAAAATTCTTGTAGAATAGACTCAAGTCGCCAACCGTTCTTCTATGTTCCAGCGAATCAAGCCCGCCGGTCAGTTCCGGGTCTCCAATCAGACGAACAGCTCCGCTCTGAATAGAATCCAATAAATGCAGTGTATGTTTGGGAGCGGAGCCCTAAACATGGGAACAGTATTCCATAGTTTGTCGAATTTGAGCTTTGTAAAGAATTAACAGTTGTTGTGGAGTGTAAAGCTTTCTGGTTTGAATTAATATTCCCAACTTTTGAGAAGCTCTCCTTGAGATGCCTGCAACATGTTCATGCCAGGACATATTTGTTCCCAAATTAACGCCCAACAAATTGAATGACATTGTTAGAGGAATGGAGTGCCCCGACATAACTACGTCGGATTCAGTAACGTTAATTTTTTTAGAAAAAGCTGCCGCCTGGGTTTTTGTAGCATTAAATTCCACTTGGTTACTGTCCCCTCAAGATAGAATTTCTTCCAGGTTTTTGTTAAGTTGAATGACTTCCTGCTGTCTGCGGATATTCGTCTGAGTAGCCGATGTCCGAGCATTCAAAGTGAATGAAGAGATAAGCGTACTGTCATCTACAAAGCTGTAGATTGGATTCTCGGTCTTTTCCAGCAGATCGTTAATGTAAATGAGAAAGAGAGTAGGAGACTGGATGGAGCCTTGAGGTACACCGGCGTTGATAGTGTAGATGTTAGAAAGAAATCCGTAGGCTGACACTCGTAAAGAACGCTCTCTGAGGAAACATGAGAGCCACAAATAGAACTTTTCAGACATACCATAAGAGCGTAGCTTAGCCAACAGCCCATCGTGCCAAACACGGTCGAATGCCTTGGATATGTCAAGAGCAACCGCTCGTGATTCTCCAAAGTGTTCAAATGCGTTGTTTCAAACATGTGTTACATAAGTCAGAAGATCTGTTGATCTATTTTTACGAAAGCGAAAGTGAAATGACCAAAAGGACCTGGAATTGTTGGAACAAGCGAGAAGTTTGTTTCTAATTCGTTGATTGTGTACCTTCTTGGTTTCGTCTATAATTTCTTTGCATCTGTTCCTGGCACTAACAAAGGTGTTACGATTTATGGTCTTAGGATTTTCACGCCATTGTCGGTAGGCAAGATTTTTGAATATCCTAGTTTGTTTTTGCTGTTCGTGGACGTCCAACGCTGGGATCGTCTGTGACGTCTTATCTGCCATCTTTGAATCCGTCTGCCCACTCGAACCTTTGAGTTCGTGATAAGAAATCATTATCATACAGTTCTTGTAATATACTTAATATTTTTGTAGCAGACTTTGCAAGTTTAACGAAAAATTTCATGTTAATCCGTTACTCAACATTGACACTAAGCATTTTTCCGTCGAAGGGCAAATATACGATCCGATTTAAATTAGCGCTACAGCCGAACTGGAAACTGCACAGTCCTTAAATTGACGAAATAAACAGAAGGGGTATTCAAGCTCAACGCTCCACCGCTGCCAACCGCGCGGCACCGATATTATCAGCGTAATAAAATCAGTCCGGTTATTTTCTAGCTACACCTTGTAAGAGTTATTTGACTCTAATGGCCTCCACTTAGAAAGTCCCATGCCTCATACAAATGTATAAGTTTAATAATAACTCTGTCTTGACAGAGACAGTTAAGCTAAAAAGTAAAATGAATATTAAATTACATCAACTGCAAACAAGATAAACCTTCCAATTATTATTTTCAGCTCGAAAAACATTTAGCTTGTAACGAAACAACAGCAAAGGAAAAATTCATTGTTTCAGTCCCTGCAACAAACAATGACTTGCAAGAAATTAATTTAAAACCCTATGCACAATATAAAATAGAAATTAGAGCAAATACTTCTGCAGGATATGGAGAACCAGAATATTTAACTGTCAGAACAGATGCCAGTGGTAAGTAAACTAATTTGAAATATCGAGAATAAAGATTCTTTTACAAGTGGTGAGCTCCCTAAAAATTTGGAAAATATAATAAACAAGTAACTCAAAATTCAATTTCAAATTCATATTCATTCATTCCTTGCTGCATTTATGTGTACGAATCCTGAAGGAGCAAAATCACTAACTTATGAGATGCTGCTGACAAATACATTTAGAGTCCAACGTGGTGTTTCCAAAATCATAATCTTTGAGATTAGTAGCGTGTTTGATTATAGGAATCATGGCACCATTCTAATGTAGAGAGTAAGAAGTGAATAACATGTTGTTGTGGACCTGAAAATGAATTAGTAGATTTTTTTAAAGCCTTTTTCACCACACCGAACTTTACTTAAAATACTGGATTCTTACTGAAACGCTCCTGGTTATCTGGATCTCTGGCTGAAACAGCAGAGAACGAGTGGCAGTATAAACTCGACATTCTTGTGAAAGAGTTTTTGCAAATGCTAGGACAGAGAAAAACCAAAACTCTTAAAAAATATTGATTACAAAATTAACGATAAACAAACTAGAAAAAAAAAGTAAATGACCTACTTCTTTACAAACCTAATAATTAAATTGTATGTCCAATTATGTATTGTAATTCGAAAAAGTTTGAGGTAGCAAAATAAATCGTATAGAGGATTTAAAATTGAGAAAAAGAATTACAAATTTCTTAAAATTTTGATAAGGACAAGTAAATTTAATTTTTATATCTAATTAAAGTTTATAATAGTTCCCAGAACCAGGATGGAATTTTAAGTCCAAAAAATTTAAAAACAGATCTAAAACGACATTGATTTTTCATATTGCTGAGGTTCTCTAGTTGGTCATTGATGATATTTTGTAAATACCCACTTATCGAACTACCTTCCAGGCAATGACGAGGCGAGTTTCAACCCTGAATCAGCCCCTATTGCGGTGTTTTCCCCATTACTTTTTAACCTTTGTCTATTATAAAAATAGTTGGCACCATAAGTGTCAAATTCGAGAAATTCTTATTTTTTTCGAAATACTGGCTGTTTATCCCTACATTGATTAAAAATTTAAACAATGTTTAGCGAAAAAGCCCAAATTAAAAGCTTGTACCAGAGGAGATAGACTATTGCTACAAAAAGACAAACAGGTAGAACGTCGCCGCAAAACGAAGCCGGCTGGCTACAGCCAGATCGTTAAAAAATGCCTCGGCGAGTTTCTTAGTGATGCTGTTCAAGTAGAAGTTGTATTATATGTAATAATAATAACGAAAATATACGCTGCATCTCTGAGAAACTCGACGAAACTT
This sequence comes from Pachyrhynchus sulphureomaculatus, assembly GCA_019049505.1. NCBI lineage: Eukaryota > Metazoa > Arthropoda > Insecta > Coleoptera > Curculionidae > Pachyrhynchus > Pachyrhynchus sulphureomaculatus. The sequence goes on from CM032446.1 coordinate 21,557,528, forward strand.
GTATTACTCTCTATATGGGATAAACGGAAAAAACACCTTCAAGCTACCCTTTACAAAAATAACAAATATGTCCAGCGATATATAGAGAATTTTCTCTTTTCCTCCAATTTTTCTTTAATACACGAAAAAATGGCTTGAAAACCTGTCTTGTTTAATTTTCACTCTTTGGGGTGGTCACTATCTGGTGGGACGTAAAATTACTAATTTTTTTAGTGTTCCGTACGGAACACTTATAAGATCACTTCGGTGTCGATCCGTCTGTCTGTCCGTCTATCCGTCGGTCACACCCGATTTCCTCCAAAAATATTTGAGATAGAAAGTTGAAATTTAGTACTAATATAGGAATTGATGGCCTCATTAGAGCTGTGTAGTTTTGGAACTTAAATTTTAACTCAAACGGTTAGTTTTGGGGGGTGAAATCGGAAGTGATTTTTTTTTATAAGGTAGAGAGTTATGCTTGTAAAAACGCCGGTTCAAAAAATATATATAAAGTAATACCTGCACACTCTTTTCTTTGTATTATTTTTAAAAAATTGCGAAAAATCGCCGTCCCCCCCCCCCCCCTATCCCGAAAAGCACTGATCAAAAAATTTTGAAAAAATTCTGGAATATTCTCCACAGGGTAAAAATTGAACGAAAATTATCACGAGTGCATTACCGGTAATAATTTATCTGGTATATAAAAAAAAAAGTCAGGTCATCAGTTTTCAACAAAGATGGAAAAAACACTTTATTCAAAAGCACTCAACATACGGAACAGTAATTGCGCAAGTCTGATTTGCACTTGGGCGGTTTAGGACTCGTTCTTCTTGAAGTGCCATATCCGATACAGACGTAGGCAACCCTTTCGCCTTTGCCTGTGGCCTTTTTTTAAGTGTTCCACAGACAAAGAAATTCTGCAGTTTAATACTTGTTCCGAAAGACCAAAGTGAGAAGGCTTTACTAGCCATGATACTACGGGTCGTTTGCCATTACCTTCTTGAGAGAGGCGACCGTCACGTTATAAAGTTTTTTTTATTTATTATTTTCCGAGCCGAGATTCGAGCTCGAATCTCCGGCGTAGAAGACACCTTACCCGCAACGCTATGGCACCATCTAGTAAATGCCCAATTACGGGTTGCATTTTTTTGTATACCTGTCAAAACGTTATTATCAGATACTTTTTATACTTAAAACTTTTAAGTTTATGAGAACTTTTTATTTTTATGTATTTTTTTTTCGAGGTTTCAAGACATAAGCGAAGGGAAATAACACATAAATTGCTACCCTATTTATTTTATCATAATCGATGTTCAACTTTTGTACGAAATATTAGACTGTTAAGAATACATTTTTAAATGCCTTAAAAAACCTTTACAATAGATATATCTAAGTTGGGAATGTGGAATCTTTGGCACTACCCAATATATACCACCACTACACCAAACACTTTATTTTTGTACTCGACGCGCGTTTCGCTAACCATTTAGCAACATCTGGAGCGATGATTGACTAAAGCTAAACTACAAATCTACCCTATTTATACTTAGCCTAAACCTTGAATTACTCGGGCGGAACTAATGGCATAGGCGAGGCCATTACTTCCAGTCAAGTAACGAGTAGAGGGGACTATAACGAATATGCCCTCTCTCTTTATTTAAACTACTTTTACATTTTATAATTTCCATACTTTTGTATGCGTTCAACAATCTTCTATCAGATTTTTAATAAATCTTAGATTTTCTAATGTTACAATTTGATCAGCTTCAAGGATATGTTCGGCAATGCTAGACTTTTCTGTTCTCCTGTATTTTAATTCGTGTTTTAATTGACCGTTTAGTTTGCCCAACATACTTTTTGTCACAATCATTACACACCTATTTTCATAAATTCCACTTTTCTCACAATTAGGAATCTTATCTTTTGGATATCCTAAGATATTCCTTAGATTGTCTGATGACTTATAGACTAAGGTGAGGCCTAACTTATTAAATACCTTATTAAGTCCTCTGCTATATTTCGGATTATATGATATGGAGACATACTGGGAGTTATTTTCTTCTCGTGTATAAAAGGTAGAATCCTGAATATTTAACCTAAACTTACGTCTATTTATTAGCTTGTTTACTAAGTCATCGTCATAACCATTAACTCTAGTTATATTTCTAATACGATTCCTTTCATTATTGAAGTTTACTCTATTCAAAGAAAAGTGACCAAACGAAGAACTAGAAAATGAAATGCGGCTAATTTGTGTTGTTTGCAATGAAATGAATCGTTAGGAATATATCTATTTGTTACTTTGTCTTTCCTATAGATATCAAATTCTATTCTATTATTATTTTTAATAATTAAAATATCTAGAAAAGGCAGTTGTCCTTTGTTCTCAACTTTGTAAGTAAATTTAATGGAATCATACCGGCTATTTAATTTGGAAACAAAATCATCAATATTTACGTTCTTTGTATCAAAAATCGCAAAAACATTATCCACATACCTATACCATACCCTTGGGAAATATTCAAATTCTTGACTGACTTCGGTTTCAAACTTATTCGTGAATAAATTGGCTATGAAAGGTGATAAGCAATTATCCATAGCTGTTTCTTCTTTCTGAATATAAAATTGACTATTATATTGAAAATAATTTTGTTCCATACAAAGTTTAGATAATGTTAAGTACTCATGAATAATTTCGTCCTCAAAGTCATTCATCCTAAGTAATACTTCGAGATATTGTAAAGTTTGTGGTATTAGCACACTTGGGAACAAAGAACTGACATCAAAAGAAATTACGATTTCACCTTCATTAAGAACTAGATGTTTTGTTTAAAGAAATGTAAGAACTTTATCTCCGATTCGCTAAAATTTAAATTAAATGTGAGTAATCCGACCATACCAAAGTTGTATTGCTTACCCAAAATCCACAAACCTGGAAAAGCAATGCGACCCATTGTTTCATCGGTCGGATCACCCACATATTTAATATCCAAATGATTATCAAAAAAACTTGAGAATTTACAATTAAATACTTTCGCAGTGAAGAATTCTTTAGAATTTATTAATAAAACAAAAAATCTAGTTCTTAATGAAGGTGAAATCTTAATTTCTTTTGATGTCAGTTCTTTGTTCCCAAGTGTGCCAATACCACAAACTTTACAATATCTCGAAGAATTACTTAGGATGAATGACTTTGAGGACGAAATTATTCATGAATACTTAACATTATCTAAACTTTGTATGAAACAAAATTATTTTCAATATAACAGTCAATTTTATGTTCAGAAAGAAGAAACAGCTATGGAAAATTGCATATCACCTTTCATAGCCAATTTATTCATGAGTAAGTTTGAAACCGAAACCACTCAAGAATTTGAATATTTCCCAAGGGTATGGTATAGGTAAGTGGATGATATTTTTTCGATTTTTGATACAAGGAAACCAAATATTGATGATTTTGTTTCCAAATTAAATAGCCGGTATGATTCCATTAAATTCACTTACGAAGTTGAGAACAAAGGACAACTGCCTTTTCTAGATATTTTAATTATTAAAAATAATAATAGACTAGAATTTGTTATCTATAGGAAAGACACAGTAACAGATATGTTCCTGATGATTCATTTCATTGCAAACAACACAAATTAGCCGCTTTTCATTGTCTAGTTCAACGTTTGGTCACTTTTCCTCTGAATAGAGTAAACTTCAATAATGAAAGGAATCATATTAGAAATATAATTAGAGTTAATAGTTGCAACGATGACTTAGTAAACAAGCTAATAAATAGACATAAGTTCAGGTTAAATATTCAGAATTCCATCTTTTTTACACGCGAAGAAAATAACTCCAAGTATGTCACCATACCATATAATCAGAAATAAAACAGAGGACTCAATAAGGTATTTAATAAAGTAGGCCTTACCTTACTCTATAAGTCATCAGACAATCTGAAGAATATCTTAGGAAATCCCAAAGATAAGATTCCTAATTGTGAGAAAAGAGGAATTTATGGAATTAGTTGTAATGATTGTGACAAAAAGTATGTTGGGCAAACTAAACGGTCAATTAAAACACAATTTAAAGAACATTTAGTATACCTAAAATACAGTCGAATAGAAAAGTCTAGCATTGCCGAACATGCCCTTGAAGCTGATCATATTGTAACATTAGATAATCTAAGATTAATTAAAAATGTATCTGATAGGAGATTGTTGAACGCATACGAAGATATGGAAACTATAAAATGTAAAAGTAGTTTAAATAAAGACAGAGGGCCTATTCCTTATAGTCATCTCTACTGGTTACTTGACAGGAAGTGATGGCCTCGCCTATGCCATTAATTCCGCCTGAATAATTTAAGGGTTAGGCTAAGTATAAATAGGGTCGATTTGTAGATTAGCTTTATTCAATCATCGCTCCTGATGAAGCTAACATGGTTAGCGAAAGGCGCGTCGAGTGCAAAAATAAAGTGTTTGGTGTAGTGGTGATATATACTGAGTAGTAATAGATATATCGTTCGACCAGTAGCATTAAAGGCATCGCATTTTAAAAGAAAAAAACCAGCCCAGTACAAGTCGGATTTACACAATTAGTATTCTTTGTTTATATACTAGATCAATTATCAAAGATAATGCACTCGTAATCATTTTCATTCAATCTACACCTTACGGAGAATATTCCAGAATTCTTTTGAATTTTTTTGTTTAGTACTCTTAGAGATAGGGTGGGAGGGCAGCGATTTTTGGCAATTTTTTTCAAATAATATAAAGAAAAGTTTGCGCGTGTATTACATCATATATATTTTTACAGTCAGGTTTCCACGAGCTTTCATTTGTCACCCCACTCAATGATATTTTCCCTTCCAATTTCACCTCCCAAAACTAACCCCTTAAGGCAAAATTTAACTTCCAAAATTACACAGCTCTGATTGAGCCTTCAATTCCTATATTTGTTGCAAATTTTAACTTTCTATGTCAAACAGTTTTGGAGAAAATCGGGTGTGACAGACAGACACCGAAGTGAGCCCATAAGTACTCCATACGGAACACTAATAAACATTTTGTTAAGACAAAAACTGTACTGAATTACTTTTTACATCTACTACATATTTAACTAAATGACTGTTAAATTATCTAGCTAAAATGCTGATAATTAAACAGAACATTTAAACTTATGCCGCGTTAGATATAATACTTATTAATATCATTATTTTTTATTTTAGAATCTCTGGCAACAGAGGAAATTCCAAAACTTCACTCCATTATTCCTAGAATCGAGGATGTAGCCTTTAGATTTCGAATGCTAAAATGTGAACAAATATCAGGGCCCATTTATGTTGACGGAGATATAAGAGGAATGGAGCCATGGTGTAATCATACAAATTTGTTAAAAGCCGAGGAATTAACGGGCAGTAACTTAGTGATGAAAGGATTCAAACCTTATTGTAATTACCGTGGCATATTAAAATTTTATCGAAAAAGAGAAAACATACAGGAAAAACTACCTGTCAACTTTGAAACTCTAGAATCAGGTATCTAGTAAAAATTACCATAAAAAATTATACGAGAGCGTATTGATAAATTTCTAGCCTAACATAGAAAGAATAAACAAATCTCAAAAATAAAAATTGTTTATTTAACGAATCTTCTTTCAACTCTCTACACTTGGTCCAAGTAACTATAAACCTTCCAAAAAATTCTTTATCTTGCAAGCCAGTCTACAACAAAATTTACTACTTCTTCACTTAAATAAAATTTGTATCCTTTCAAATGTTTTTTCAGTTTTTAGAATTGGTAATAGACCGCCAAATGGGAATATGAATGATGATCAACTAGTTTAAAGCCTAATTTGTTTATTTTTTACTAAACTAGCTTGTAGGTTCGGGAGTATATCCGTTGATCAGTGTGGTTGTGAATTGGTAATCACAATCGCTTTGCCAAAGTCTCATTAGCAATATCGATGCTTACTAGTCAGTAGTCGATGGTAAAGTGAGATATTTTTTTTTTTTTTTTTTTTTTTCAAGGAGAAATCCGCCCTTATGGATTCTGAAGCAGCCTGCGTCACCATAAGGGTGCCCCAGAGTGCTCCAGTTATGTGGGGCTCTCCAACGTGAAGGGTTGGCATACCCACTAAAACTCCTTGTGAGCCGGGAAAACCCTCTACTCCTTTTACATATCTGAGCTTGTTAATATCTAGACTGTTTGATGATGTTTAACACTAGGCTAATTCACTCACTAACACTAATGTTAATTTCCACTCACTAGACTTAATGAGATATTCTAAACTATGCAAGCTATTTATACGTTGTCCTAATCGCAGATTGTAGTTGATTGGTTGACGCGTGTGGACTGCTGGCCGCTGATACGTTGTTTTTTTATGACGTTTCCATACCGCTAGGAGGTTGATGGTCTTACCTCTTTTGTTTAAGGCACCAGTTTTCTCAATTTTAATGACTTTTCGAATGATTCTTGATCTGTAATTGTAACTGTGGTTATTTGTTTGCAGTTGTAGAAACTGATTTTTATTTTGCGACGGGACGTAAAACCAATTTCTACAGCTGCAAATAATTAACCACCAATCAACACTGCACTACAAGTATCACCCAAGAAGCCATCGAAATTGAGGAAATTGTCCATTAAAGAAAAGAGATAATACTCTTAACTTTCCCACCGTAGGGAAATATCTAATAAAATTATACACCAATGCATCAACAGCTAACAGTCTTGAATATCGCTGAGACCATACATGTTAGCTCAGAGAAGTCAGAGCTATCGGCAACTATTCACCCCTATAATCTCAATAGCTCGCAAAGTTGAGAAACTGTCTGTTGGTAGTCGACTATTGACCAGTAAGCCTCAATAAATTATAGTTTGGCTAGTACAAATTCAGTACATCACTGATCAGCGGAAGTAATTTCAGACCTATACGAAAAAAAATCAGCTGTTGATTTTGCTTATTCAGTAGCTGACAGTCGTTTACCGATTTTTTCCGTAAAGTGATGTATAAAAATCCTATGTGATTTATCAAGCAATGTGGCCAAAGAAATAAAATCGTATCGGCTGAAATCATACTTGGTACAATTTATCTCACTGTATCTCTTAAATTTCGTGTTTAGTTTATTTGATTTTGTTATTTTAGTCCCAAACGAAATAAGTCAACTAGAAGTAACTTCAAAAGGGACAAAACATATTTCATTGCGATGGCTACCACCTTATCCGCCAACCGGACTACTTAGTAAATACAAAATGAGTTATTGTTATCAAAAATCTTGGGGTGAATGTAACGAGTTTCAATACTATGAACCAGTCGAATTCGATCCTAAGCCGTGTAAATTGTGGCCTAACTATCACTGTTACACTTTTACATCGGTGAAAGAAGAACGTATATATACAATTAAGGTATTATTTCCTTTATTCTAAAAATCAGTTTAGAATATTTATTACATAATTGATAAATAAAGCCATAATCAATTAGCTTCGCACCTATCTCAATAAGTACTAAGTAAAAATTGAGACATTTTTAGTAGAAAAATTGAAAAATGGAACAATTATGGAATGTCTTCTGTATCTGTCCGTCTGTCACAGCCGATTTTGTCCGAAACTATTTGACATAGAAAATTGAAATTTGTCACAAATACCGGAATTGATGACCTAATCGCAGCCCCCCTTATCTGTAAATGCCAAAAATCGCTGTCTCCCCATCCCATTTCTAATCAACAAATTTCGAAAAATTCTGGAATATTCTCCATAAGATGTAAATTGAATGAAAATTATCACTCATTCATCGTCGTTACTTTTGATAATTTATCTGTACATAAAAACAATTTTTTGAAATGCATTAATAATTCACAGGGCAACAAAAAAATATTTTTGTTTTGGTGCCTGGGATTTTAGAGCTGATTTTAACTATATTTGGGACGCTAAATCTATACATGCAATCCGTTTTTCTCTATCAGCTCTACTTTTTTAGATACATCAACTTATCTACCAATGTGGTTTTTATTCAGTATATTCATTTATGAGAGTTCTAAAATTATTATATATTCATTAATATAGGTACAATGGTTTTATTGTCAGTCTGTAATTGAGTAAATTCCAGGTAAATCTATAAATAGTGGAACCATTGCCTATCAGGTACCTGAACTGACCCTTTTAATCACCTAACTCGGGTAAGTCTCGTCAGTTTGTGCGTTCTTACTAATGAGAGTAGATCGAATTCGGCGTGTTATTTTATGTTAAGAAAAGAGTGTTTTTGTGTTATTGAACAGAATTAAAATGAGTTCAGGTTCCAGTTCAAGAAGAAGTTGTGTAAATCAACCTGATGTGTTTTGCTATATATGCGGAGAATACATGTTCAACAAAACAGACAAACTATTACTGACTTTGTAAAGCGAGCGTATCTTGGATACTTTGGAGTTAAGCTTGGTGATCAGGACAAAACGTGGGCCCCGCATCTCGTATGTAAAACTTGTACAGAGCATTTACGGCAGTGGACTACCGGGAAAAGAAAATGTCTAAAATTCGGCGTACCAATGGTTTGGAGAGAACCAAAAAACCACTTCAATGATTGTTATTTCTGTTTAGTAAATACTAATGGAATCAATCGAAATAACCGCAGTAAGTGGACTTATCCAAATTTAGACTCGGCAATACGCCCTATCCCGCACTCAGATGAAATACCGATTCCAACATTTCATCAGCTACCACATATCTCTGATGACGAATATTTTCCCTCTGATCGCTCTTCTGATGCTAATAAAAGTTCTGATGCTAATGAAACTAACAGTGACTATGAGGGGACGTCATCAGTTCCTCAACGCTTCAATCAAAATGAATTAAATGATCTCACCAGGGATCTCAATTTATCGAAAAAAGCTTCTGAAGTACTGGCTTCTAGGTTGAACGACAAAAATTTACTGGAACAAGGAACCAAAATTACCTTTTACCGTACAAGAGAAAAAGATCTGCTACCATTCTTTTCTCAAGAAGACAATCTTGTATTTTGTCACGAAATTAGGGGACTCATGAAAGAAATGGGACTTTCTGAATATATTCCAGATGATTGACGCCTATTTATTGACAGTTCAAAGCGAAGTTTAAAATGTGTCCTTCTACATAATGGGAATAAATATAGTTCAATACCACTAGCTCACTCAACGAAACTGAAAGAAGAATATAATACCATAGATTTGGTCTTGCAGAAGATAAAGTATTACGAACATCAATGGATGATTTGGGTAGACTTAAAAATGGTAAACTTTCTTCTTGGGCAGCAAAGTGGTTACACGAAATATCCGTGTTTCTTGTGCCTCTGGGATAGTAGGGACAAAACACACCACTGGGTTAGAAAAGATTGGCCTCAGAGAGAAAACATGGACGTTGGGGAAAAGAATGTCATTAACGACGCTTTGGTTGAAAGAGAAAAAATCATACTTCCTCCGTTACATATAAAGTTGGGCTTAATGAAGCAATTTGTAAAGGCTCTTGATAAGAATGGGTCTTGTTTTGCATATATAGGGGTAAAAATGCATCAGTTGAGCACAGAAAAACTCAAAGCAGGGATATTTGACGGCCCACAAATAAGACAATTAATTAAGGATCCTGCCTTCATAAATTCAATGAATCAAGTTGAACGAGAAGCTTGGACATCATTTGTTGCAGTTGTAGAAAATTTTCTAGGTAAACATAAAGCTCAAAACTATGTTGAAATGGTTAACAAGATGCTTAATAGTTTCAAATCCTTAGGGTGCAATATGAGTATTAAAATACACTATTTACACAGCCACTTAGACCGTTTTCCAGAAAATTTAGGAGACATGAGTGAGGAACAAGGCGAAAGATTTCACCAAGATATTAAAGTTATGGAGGACCGCTACCAAGGAAGATGGGACATGCACATGATGGCAGATTACTGCTGGAGTTTAAAAAGGGACTGTTTAAAAAAAACATTCAAGAATGTCGCGGAAAAGAAGCTTTCCAAGTGTTGAGTGACTATTTCATTTCTTCAATGTTTTTTTTTTGTTTGTAAGTACGACATAATATTGTATTTTGTATAACTAAAATAAAAATTTCGTATCTACTTTTGTTTACTACACTTAACGGATTTGAGTTACAATAATGTAACTTATATTTCTCTAAAATTGTATATCTTAAAAAAATTTGAGCTTCTAGGTACAAATGAATACGTTATTTGAATTCAGGACATCAAATTAATATAGAATCAGCTCAAAAAACCTCAACACCAAAACAGCTGTTCCCCTGTGTAATTAATCAAATCGATATTCCGAAATAAAATTTCGGAATATGGTTTGTTACTTGATTGGTCACTACAACAAAATGTCGAGAATTTGCAAATGCAAAATGACCAACAAATAAAGATCCCATGAATGCTATTTCATGCCTTTCCTCCTACGACTATAGTTTCTGAGCCTATACTCTTCATAGGCAACGGTATCGATCGTTAAGACCAGAGTACCGTGGAGAGTCAAGTTGGAATGACTCTCGCTGGCTTATAGCAAATCATGGTAACTTTATGTAAACGAAGTACTACTCGTTGGGCAAGATACAGACTTGCGCCATCTGTTGAGAGTTTCGAACATCGAAAACTGCTCAACTATATAAACCTAACATTGTTAGGAAGGATAAATCAAATCGTTATTCCGAAATAAAATTTCGGAATATGGTTTGTTATTTGATTGGTCACTACAACAGAATGTCAAGAATTTGCAAATGCAAAATGACCAACAAATAAAGATCCCATGAATGCTATATTCCATGCCTTTCCTCCTACAACTATAGTTTCTGAGCCTATACTCTTCATAGGCAACGGTATCGATCGTTAAGACCAGAGTACCGTGGAGAGTCAAGTTGGAATGACTCTCGCTGGCTTATAGCAATCATGGTAACTTTATGTAAACGAAGTACTACTCGTTGGGCAAGATAGAGACTCTTGCGCCATCTGTCGAGAGTTTCGAACATCGAAAACTGCTCAACTATATAAACCTAAGATTGTTAGGAAGGATAAATCAAATCGATATTCCGAAATAAAATTTCGGAATATGGTTTGTTATTTGATTGGTCACTACAACAGAATGTTAAGAATTTGCAAATGCAAAATGACCAACAAGTAAAGATCCCATGAATGTTATATTTCATGCCTTTTCTTCTACGACTATAGTTTCTGAGCCTATACTCTTCATAGGCAACAGTATCGATCGTTAAAAGACCGTGGAGAGTCAAGTTGGAATGACTCTCGCTGGCTTATAGCAATCATGGTACAGTAATACCCCGCTTAGCGCGACCCCGTTACGCGCGGTTTCACTATAACGCGAATTTCAAATTTCGCGCTCATGTAGTCATTAACTTCTCTATGGTCGCGGGGGGATCCCCGCTTTCTCTGAATATTCTCTTTGAAGAATTGGGAATTCCCTGTCCTTCGACTTTGTTCTATGGGGATTTCCTCGTTCGTTTCGTGTGTTCATTTGTTCCGTAATGTTAGTTCGGTCGGCTGGCAGTTTTGTTTTAATATTTATTGGAGATACATACATACATAATTTAACCCTACGTTAAAAATGCCGCCTGTAAAGAAAAAAGAGCGTAAAAGCGTCACTTTGGAATTGAAGATGAAAGTGTTAAGAAGAATGGAAAATGGAGGCAAAGCAACAATTATTGGGAGAGATTTTGGACTCTCAGAATCGACTGTGAGAACGATTTATAAAAATCGGGAAAAAATTAAAATCTCCAGCGAAGGTTCAACACCTATAAGTGCAACAAAACTTTCTCGTTCGAGATCATCTATCTTAGAAAGAATGGAGAAAATACTGTCAGTCTGGATCGAAGATTTGAATAAGAAGAACACACCACTAAGTCAAGATCTCATATGCACAAAAGCAAAATCTTTGTATGAGATGCTGAAAACAAAAGAAGGAGAAGGGAGTGCCACTCCGACTTTTGCTGCCAGCAGAGGCTGGTTCCATCGGTTCAAGCAGCGTTCTAATCTTCACAATATCCACATAACAGGCGAGGCGGCCAGCGCGGACATTCAAGCTGCAGCTGAGTTTCCAGACAAGTTTCAAGACTTCGTTAGACGAGAGAAAATTCCTGCTTGTCTCATCTTCAATGTTGATGAGACCGCACTTTACTGGAAAAAAATGCCATCTCGAACATTCATTTCTAAGGAAGAACGTCAAGCCAGTGGTTTCAAAGCTGCGAAAGATCGACTAACACTTCTGCTGGGTGGTAATGCCACTGGTGATTTCAAACTGAAACCTTTACTAGTGTACCATTCAGAAACACCCCGTGCAATGCGAGGCACAGACAAGACAAGTCTACCAGTTGTGTGGCGATCAAACAGAAAGGCGTGGGTTACACGGGAAATTTTTCAAGAATGGTATTCTAATAGTTTTTGCCCATCAGTCAAATCATACTGTGACAGAAATGGGCTTGAACCTAAAGTTATATTACTCTTAGACAATGCCCCAGGACATCCAACCTCACTTGATACGCCCAGAGACTTAAAAGTGTACGTAAAGTTCCTTCCACCAAACACTACGTCAATATTACAACCTATGGACCAGGGAGCAATAGCAAACTTCAAAGCTTATTACCATCGCCGCACTTTTAGCCAACTAATTCATGAAACTGACGGGGAAGGAAGACAGTCTATGCGAGAGTGGTGGAAGTCATACAACATTATGAAGTCTATTCACAACATAGAAGAGGCTTGGAAGGAAGTTAAAATGAGTTGTATGAATGGGGTGTGGCGTAATCTTTGGCCAGATGTAGTGGAAGCACCTAGAAGAATTGTCCAGATGCAGAGACAAGTGCTTGAAGACATTGCTGCAATGATTGAGGGGTCTGAACTTGAAGATGTCACGGTAGAAGATCTCGTAGAACTTGTAGCAACGCACGACGATCCTATTAGCAATGAAGATCTGATCGAGTTACAGAATAATCCTATCTACGATGAGGAAGAACAAGTAGAAGAGAAAGTTTTATCTTCAGGGGAAATACAAAATGCACTTTCAAAAATTTATTCAGGTTTGGACATATTGCAGAGTATAGACAATAATGATGACCGTGTCTTGACCGTGTGTCAAACAATTAAAAACAGTGTTGGGTGTTATGAACGTATTTTACAAGAACGTAAACAAAACGTTACCCAAAAGACAATAGATGTATTTTTCCGTAAAAAATAAGAGTATGTATTGCATAAAGTGTTCTTAGAATTAAAGTGATTGATTAAAATGATTTGTATTTTTTTTTGTATTAAATTTTGACTATGTTTAATCATAAACCTCGATATACGCGAATTTCAGTTAACGCGATTTTTTTCGGAACGTATCCCTCGCGTAAAGCGGGGTATTACTGTACTTTATGTAAACGAGGTACTACTCGTTGGGCAAGATACAGACTCTTGCGCCATCTGTTGAGAGTTTGGAACATCTAAAACTGCTCAACTATATAAACCTAACATTGTTAGGAAGGATAAATCAAATCGATATTCCGAAATAAAATTTTCGGAATATGGTTTCTTACTTGATTGGTCACTACAACAGAATGTCGAGAATTTGCAAATGCAAAATAACCAACAAATAAAGATCCCATGAATGCTTTATTCCATGCCTTTCCTCCTACGACTATAGTTTCTGAGCCAGCGAGAGTCATTCCAACTTGACTCTCCACGGTACTCTGGTCTTAACGATCGATACCGTTGCCTAAAGCCTACCTGAGGAAGAGTATATGCTCAGAAACTATAGTCGTCGAGGAAAGGCCTGGAATATAGCATTCATGGGATCTTTATTTGTTGGTCATTTTGCATTTGCAAATTCTCGGCATTAATAATGGTCTATCCACCTATTTGAATAGCATTGGGCTTATACAAATGATAAAAGATGCTAGTTCATAGGTTCTCAACAGGGGAAGTACCACCCCCAGTGGGCGCTAGAGCCCTCCATGCAGGCGGTAGCGGGTCCAGAGATGGGGGGGGGCCGTTAAGACAGTAAAGGGGGGCGGCCGTGGCGTACCTACCTATTTAGGAAATTAATATAATAAAATACTTTGAAAATACCTACTGTTTTCATGAATAATTTTATCTATCTATCCAAAATTTTTATGTTATTGTTATCGCGTAAATAAGCATTAAAAAATTTAAAATAGCATTACGTATACTTATACCCAATTCCGTTTAGTGTTGTCGGTGAAAAGTCATTGCAAGTTGGTAAGCAAAGATGCGATTCACACAATCAAACATGTTTCCACTAAAATATGGGAGCTTGTAATGACTTGTTTACAGAGCATGTACACCAGCATCAGAAACAAGCAAAGGCATACAAGTTGATGTTTGCACGAAATCAAATCTATATAAGGCAGGGGTAGCTATAGGAATGTTTTATTATTTTTGTGTGCTTCACCAATAATCCATATTCGTGAGTATAAGTGATATACGTCATTATAGCCATTATTTTTATAACTATCTATAAATCTGTTGAAAAATTAATTTATTTAAACCGTGGAAAATTTTGTATTTCAAAATATCTGAATCTAAGAAGAAACGCCGGCAGTACAGTACTGAGTATTTGAAATATAGATTTACGCACTCTCCTACAAACCAATCATTACCTATGTGTTTAATTTGCCAAAAAGTTTTTTCCAATGAAGCCCGTATGCCTTCTAGGCTACAAAAGCATTTGAATAAAATGCATGCCGATAAAAAAGACGAAGATTTATCCTATCTTCAAGGACTGGAAAAGAAGTATTTAAAACAGGCAATTATATCAAACCTTTTGGCGTCGTCTTCTAAACAAGAAGATGATGAACTACGAGCCTCATATAATATTTCATTGTTAATCCCAGAAGCGGAAAAAAACCACACACAATTGGCGAGGAATTAGTCTTACCGTCAGTCAAAGAGGTAATAAAAAGTGTTCTTCATCATAAGACACCATCAGATATCATCAGAAAAATTCCCCTGAGTAATAAATCGGTGCAAAGAAGAATAGATGAAATGACTAAAGACGTTCAAATATCATTATGCGATTACTTAAAGAGTTTCAAATTTTACATTCAACTCGATGAAACAACTCTTCCAAATAATAAAGCACTACTTTTATCATACATTCGATTCATAAAAGAAAAAAAAAAAAATTGTCAAGAGTTATTATTTGCTAAAAATTTGGAAACCGATACAAAGGGAGAATCGATATTTAATATCAAGAACAAGTTTTTTTAAGAGAAAAAAATTCCTATTCGTAATATTTTGTCAGCTGCTTCTGATGGCGCTCCAGCAATGACGGAGCGTCATAAGGGTTTCATAGGGCATTTGCAACAAGCAGTACCAAATGTACTCGCTGTACAATGTGATATTCATCGTCAGCATTTGGTTGCAAAAAATCCGAATGAACGCCTGCATAAGTCGTTTCATTACGTTATTAGAGCAGCCAATAACATTAGAAGCAATTCATTCCATGACAGATTATTTGGCCAACTTGGTAGTGAAAATATGAAGATTACAATCGCTTCCTGCTGCTCTTAAAAGGTATTTGTCTGAATCGTTTTTTCTATCTATTCGACTTAGTACCGGAACTCCTTGCAAACAGAGATGAAAAACTACGCGAAAACCTGATTACATCCAAAAATGACATCGCTTATTTGACAGACCTACTTAAAATATTTAATGGAGTCAGTTTACAATTGCAAGTTGATGAGTTGAATTTAATTAAAACAAAAAATGTCATAGTTGCTTTTGTCGGAAAACTTCTTCTGTTCAAACGATATCCTGCAAAACAGGAAGATTTACTTACTTACTGCCAACACTTGGACGTTCTTCATGCTGATTTTACGGAGCGATTCTAGGATATTTTACACATGAATATACCGTTTTAGCAAATACAGATACAGCAGAATCATCAAATTTAGAAGAGGAACTCGTAGAACTCACAACTAACGAAGAACTAAAAATAAAATTCAGAAATGGATACCAATAGTTCTGGCTTTAGAAATCAGTACTACCTTGGATTTTGGGAAAGAGCACAGAAAATTTTAATTTAATTGTTCTTCCTTCATCGTGTTTGGCTGAGCGTGGGTTCAGTGCAGTAGCTAATTTACTGTCTAAGAAAAAAAACGGTTACACATCACTGAAGCTACCAATTTATGACTAATGTTAACGAAACTGGAACCCGACATTAACAAATTATTAAGGTATTTCTTACGAGAAGGCAGAGAGAGCAATATATTAGAGTAAGACGCGAAATAATTTAGTTTTCAGGATATAATGAATGTGGCAACGTAGCTTCTCGCTTGCTTCCCTCCTCAGGCAGTCATGTGTTATTTATTTTTATTTAGTATCAATGTATATTAATTAATTAAAACCACACTTTGGATTATTTATTAAAAATATATCAATTATTAAGTATTGATAACTGAATAAATGCGCATGTGTGGCACGCGTTTATTCTAGTATCTTTTAAAAGAAAGTCTGATCAGTGCAATGCATATATATGTTTCAAAATTTGAAAGAACGCCCAAGTTCGCGCGCGCAGTCTTCTTGAAGCTACGTTGCCACAGCGAAAATTCACTTCATGAAATACATGAAAACATAATATTTATCTAATATTTTTGCAACAACTAGGAGGTAAACTGCATTTATATTTTAACAAACGAAAGCTAAGTAATTTTTTTATGTATATATTTTTTTGTGACTTTTTACTTTTTAATGCACATACGACAACAAAAATTGTAAAAAACGCATGCTTTTGATCGAAGAAAAAGTATGGATTCCTATCTTTTAGGCCTAGCACACACTGGAGACTTTTTGTCCGCAGACAGTTTTGTCGCTATGCCGAGAGCTTATACAGCATATGAGAGTGCGCACACTAGAAGACAAGACGGGGGAAGGCAAAAGTGTCGTCGAGTCCGGCAGACACCTGGAGACTTTTCTGTCTGCAGACTGTCGGCCGGCTTAGAATAGGACAATAGAAGTGCATGTGCCTGCACAGACTGCAGGCAAAACTGTCTTCTACCAAACATTCTCTTAGTCAAACTGTGTACCAGCTTGTATATCCCTGTCTAGATTTTTAATTTTTTTGCAAAGGTGTTTCAATTTTTTTGTTCATTTTGTGAAAAGTTGTATTAAATATGTTGGAAGAACAGATTGAAAATTTAATAGGCGAAATGGTAAAACCTCCAAGTACTAGCTCCCATTCATTGAGAACAGAGACACCAATAGTAACCTTGACAATGAAGCGATGCAGATGATGCAGAAGTTCCTACTCCTGAGCCCTGTATAGAGTAGTTAGAAAGTGACGTTGTGCTCCGACAAAGAATTCATTTGAGGAGTCACTCCTCACAATATTAAAAGAGAAAAGGACCATGTTGCAGTTACTAAGTGAATATGAAAAAATCGATGCACAAATTTAAATTATCGATGTTTTAAAGTCCATAAAGTGACGGCGTCAGAACTCACTGAGTATTCCAGAAATGACACCTTATTTTAAGACTCAACCGCCTCCAGCTAGATACATCCCGGACCACTTTTCTACGACTTCAACTCCACACCAGCCTATATTACATGGTTACCACAGGAGAAATTCCAACCAGATATCCACATCTGCAGTGTCGCCACAAGGTGAAGATTCAGTACAGTCATTAATCAGCAATTTTACTGACGAGCCTGATAATTCTGAATTACTACCTTTGAAATAATAAAACAATTTTTGTGGAAAGAATATTCATTTTACTCATTTACCTTAATGTCACTGCAATTCTCTCTTCTACAGGTATACACAATCGGAAGGTTCTAGTCTGGTACGTTATACCTCCTCCAAGTTTAGCTATTAATTCATCAAACGATGCGATGTTACACTCATCC
Organism: Pachyrhynchus sulphureomaculatus; assembly: GCA_019049505.1. Taxonomy (NCBI): domain Eukaryota; kingdom Metazoa; phylum Arthropoda; class Insecta; order Coleoptera; family Curculionidae; genus Pachyrhynchus; species Pachyrhynchus sulphureomaculatus. Next base: position 21,575,372 of record CM032446.1, read on the forward strand.
GAAAGTAAGAAAAAGTTGGATGCTCTCGTAAATTATCATACAAAGGGTAAAATTTTCCTTTTAGTAATCTGGTACTGTAAATAGGGTGTACCTAGTATTGTCTATTTCTATGCGTCAATCTTCTTTTTCGATGAACAATTATAGCAATTGCAGTAATCTCAACAAGATCCATCTCGTTAGCTACCACATACGCAACTGTCTTCTCCCTAGTGTGCGGAGGAGTGGCGACAAAACTGTCGTGCCCTCCAAGTATCTTTCACACTGGTAGATAGTCGGCAGACAGTCGCCACACTGTTTTGCCTCCAGTGTGCGCCTGCCCTAACGAGTTAAATATCTAAAACTTTTACAATTAATTATGGCAATACGGCGTGGTAAACCATCTTTAAATTGAAGCAGTGAATGTATGATGATCAAATCTATTATTTCTCAGATTTCAAACAAAACTACTTTTTACAGTTACTCGTAAGAAATACCTTAAAACGCCACCAACCTCAACCATCTCATTAATTTTATTATTTCTTATTGATTTTGGGTTAATTTTTAATAAACAATTTTTTACTACATTTCATGGTCGTTTTAATTAATTTCTACTTGGTGATTCTTAAAAGATAGATAGACAGATAAAATAGGTATAGATAATGTGCAACAATATTTTAATATTTGGTATAATTTGCTATTATGGAAGAGGGGCGTTGGAATTTTTTTTCTTGTAAAGGAGGCGGTGGTCCAAAAAAGGTTGGGAACCTCTGTGCTAGTTCTACTAGAGACAAAACCTTGATAGACAATGTGTTTTGTAATTTTCCTAATGAGATAAAAGTTCACGTTCTAGAAAGTTTTATTCATTGCAAGCAAGTTTGTGTTCGAATCCTAGATACTGGTTTTTGAAAAGTTATTTCGGATGTATTTTGTGAAGTCACTGATCATTTTATACATCCGTGACAAATTTTTTTATTTTAAAAGCAATCACAGCACGGAAAACTAATTGCGCAAGTCCGTCTTGCACTTGGCCGGTTTTTTAAAAACTCTTCAGATTTCGGAGAAAGATTTAACTTTTGATCAAAAATTAAATGAATTTAACTACGACAACCTCCAACAGATGTATGACCACATAAAAGAATGCATCAAACAGGCGTCCCTAGAAGCATTAGGTAAAGAAGACAAGGAGAATGAGAAACATAAAATTAGAATCTGTGAAGAAACCAAAGAATCTATGAAGGAGAAAAAAAGACTATATGAAAAATGGCTGAATACAAAATCAGAAGAAGATCTACAGAAATATAAAGAGAAAAATGCAGAAACGAGGAGGATGATAAACAAAGAAAAGAACGAGAGATGGGAAAAATCGTGCGAACATGTAGAACAGTATAGGAGGAACTAGAAGTACAGAGTCATGGAGAATAATTAAAGCATTAAAGACTAACAATAGAGAGAAAACGTATATAGAGTACATCCCAGAAAGCGAAGAATATTATAAGAAGCTGCTAACAGAAGACAGACAAGAATTCCAAGAAGAGAACCCTGAAGAAGAACAGAATAAGGAAATAAAAGAGATAGAACTAAGCTATGAAGAAGTAAAGAAGACAATAAAAACACTCAAAAATAATAAATCTGCAGGGCCTGGGGGTGTGGTAAATGAAATGATTAAGTACGGGTTTAATAAATTACATCGAATGCTGAGAAACATGTTCCACAGAGCGATAAATGGAGAAAAAATACCAGAGGAATGGTCAGAAGCTTATATGGTATCTATATTTAAAAAGGGAGACCGCAGAAAATGCAGAAACTATAGAGGCCTAAGCATAATATCGAGTATGGGACGTTTGTATGGAAAAATTATTAAAAATATCATGGAGGAAAATATAAAAGGAAAAACTGGAGAAGACCAAGCAGGCTTTACGGCCGGAAAATCATGTATAGACCACATATACACTATAAAACAAACAATGGAAAAAAAAAACTGGCAAAGAATAGAGAAGTTCATCTAGCCTTCATAGACATAAGAAAGGCCTATGACTCAGTACCAAGACAAAGATTATGGAACGCAATGAAAGAAATAGGCATTGAAAAAGAACTAATATGCGCAGTAAAATCTCTCTACGAAAACAACACAGTGAACATAAAAATAGGACATAAAGTAGGGAAGAGACTCCAAACATCAAAAGGCCTATTACAAGAAAGCAAAATGTAGTGGAATGGGAGTCCCAGTACGAGAAGATTACTTATATACTCTAAGTTTCGCAGACGACCAAGTAATCATAGCGCAAGATGAGGAAGACCTTAGTTATATGGTCGTGGAGAATCTAGAAATAGTTAACGAAACAATAATCAAAGGAACCGATAGATTTAAATATTTAGGAACCATCATTTCAAAAAACGCAACATCAGAAGAAGAGATTAAAGCTAGATTAGGACAAACGCGGACATGCATAAGACAATTAAATTCGATCCTGTGGGACAAGCACATTACAAAGAGAAACAAAACACGCATATACAAATCAATAATACAAAGCATAATGACATACGGGTCAGAAACATGGACGATCAACAAAAGAAATAAATCTAAAATTAACGCGGTAGAGATGGAGTATTGGAGAAGATGTTGTAGAGTGACACGTATGGAGAGAATAACAAATGAAGAAATAAGAAGCAGAATGAACATCAAAGAGAACGCAATAAACACCATTGAAGAAAAACGATAAAAATGGTATGGACACATAAGACGAGGCGAAGATAATAAGTGGATAAAGAAAATAACGGAGTGGAGCCCTATAGGGAGAAGAAAAAGAGGAAGACCCAGACGATCGTGGAGAGACGATGTAGACGAGGCTATGGAGGACAGGGGTCTAACAAATGGAGACTGGGAAGATAGAAACGGATCGAATCAAAGGCTGAGAGAAGGAAGACAGCGTTAGCTGTAGAAAATCCTTGATATATATATATATATATATATATATATATATATATATATATATATATATATATATATATATATATATATATATGTTTTACTTTTGAAAGAAATTTTATTCGCAAAATTCCATCTACATACATGATTCTTTTATAAACTGCTTTCGACCACCTGATCGGAAAGGCAAATACATTATCACCTTTTAAAATTATAGTATCAAAGTTTAGGTTACTTTGCACATTCATATCTCAATATTTTAGGTTGAGTCAAGAAATAAAGGCAATGATATTTTCTCGAATTCGATGACAAGAATCATTACCATGACAGATGATAAACGCAGTAAGTACCTTATACACTCTTTATATATTCAAAAGGATAAAGCTCTTTAGTAAATAATTTATAGAATTAGCTCATACTTAACGGAAATTCATTCTATATTAATAGAGGAAGTTCCATAACAACTAAACACTTACAAACTTACTTTCCGTGTCTGAACATCGTCGATACTTTACATATCCAGTCAATGCTTAGCGCCGCGACTATGGCTTTATTACTCGTATTTGCAAAGTACAGGTCATCAGTTCTGGGCAATTCAGTAGGTATTGGTCGGTCTAGGTTTCCCCGCACATACACAGGTCATCGTCAACTTGAAAGTTCCATGTTTTGAAATTTTAGCGAAAAATTATGTCCAGTTCTTCTGTAAGTTCAAAGTGAGTTATTTTGGGTTTTGTTCTTCCACAGATCTACACGTCGTGCGGAAGGTGTTAGTATTGGCTCCCTTCTTAAAAAGCATTTCCTGGATTTCAGTCTCGATCTGGCCGGCCTGTGATTGTCTAGAAGGTGCCCTGTGTCTGTCATTTGTTTTTCGACTTTTGCTCTAAAGAGACTTGTCTTATTTCAGTTGCAACGATACTGGAAAAATGGTGTGTATATATATATATATATATATATATATATATATATATATATATATATATATATATATATATAGAATAAAGAAAGAAATACAATCTTAATTGGGGAACTCGGCAAATTTGGGCGTGATAGGAGATCACACAATTTTCATTAAGCCGCCAATATTTCGGTTCTGGATTGGGACCTTCTTCAGGGCAGAACTGAAAAGAAGAACAGAGCGTATTCACTGATAGTGTCTGGGACAACTTTAAATTAATGATGTTATCATTAGGTTGTTATAATAAATAAAATTAGTGTGGAACAAGAATAAGATATTAGTCATAATAAGTTAAAAAACTCACATGAGAAGTGCAAAGATTTCGTTAGCCTGAATGGCCGTAGGTTATACATAAAAAAGTTGTTACATATAAAAGTTGGTTAATCCATAAAATATACAAAATACACATTAAAACACTGTAGACAAAATTCTAAAAAAACAAATTTAACACATGGATGTAATTGGGAACCTTGGATGTTGAAAACATCGTTAGTTATTTCACTTGTGACCACCACATATGGTTCTTCTTTTCAGTTCTGCCCTGAAGAAGGTCCCAATCCAGGACCGAAATATTGGCGGCTTAATGAAAATTGTGTGATCTCCTATCACGCCCAAATTTGCCGAGTTCCCCAATTAAGATTGTATTTTATATATATATATATATATATATATATATATATATATATATATATATATATATATATATATATATATATATATATATATATATATATATATATATATTCTAGGGCGGTGAGACGTAAACAGCCTGTGACAATGCGAACCGTTTCATTTAAAACTTTTGCGAGCACCAGTGCTGCATATTTTCCAACAAAACAACAGAGAGCGATGGCGGAGGTTCACAAAACTGACAGCATTTGCTCCCTATTTCGTGCCAGTGCGTTTTTGTATAATACCATTTCTGTATGGGTCTGGGTCTTAGTGTTCTGGCCATATTTTCTAAGAGAAAGCGTGCAATCTAGGGTAATCCCTAGGTATTTTGGAAACTTACATGACTCCAGTTCTTCATTTCTTCATGTGATATTTAGCTTGCGTTTGGTCTCTCTATCTCTCAAACGGAATGCCCATACTGGAGTTTTATTGGGGTTTGGTTTTTCTCATAGTACATTCTCAAATCTTCCAGGGCCACGGTAAGTTTGCTCTAAACGACCTCAAAGGATTCTCCCTGTGCTGCTACTGCTGTATCGTCAGCCTACATAAAGGTAAGTGTTAATGTGTGAATTAGCTGGTCATTTATACATGAGTTGTACAGATTTGGAGCAAGTAAGCTAACCTGCAGGAGTCCGTTTTTTTTTTTGGTTTCGCCACCAAATGTTCTTTCCATTGAGTATTATAAAGATTTTACTGTTTTCTAAAAAGGTTCTTATGATACATGTCAACTGGAAATCTTTTGTGGTTTGGCAGACTATGTGAGTTCCCTTTAGTTGATCGTGTCGTACGCGGCCGACAGATCTATGAAGGCGACTTCTGTTATTTGGTTGCGCTCAAACCCGCCCTTTATATGTTGAGCATGAGCTTCCAGGTCTGAAGCCTGCCTGTTCTGGTACAATTTTTTTGATCGAGGTGGGTAGCTATTCTGTTCCGCACCATTCTCTCCAGAATCTTAAATAGATAGCATAGCAATGATACTGAATAGAAATTATTCAGGTTTGCCGGATCATTCCTCGGTTTGAGCAATACCACATATCAACTAATAAAAAGTTTATGTTTCAGCAGTGACTTCTGTTTTTTAATCTGTCAAACCATCTCGTGACACGTTGGCCCATATCACGACTCATCAACCGAGCTAGGTTCAACAAATAACAGAACAAAACTCGAAATACTTATTGCAATACTGGCGTAAGATCGCAGTAAGATGCAACAAATTATATATCTGCCTTGAGAAAGCTTAAAATTTAAAAGTAGCGACTCACAAATAGGATTCGCATTGTTTGTAAGCTTTTATAATTTAACAATAATTCTTTTCCCCTTTAAAAAAAATATTTGGGCACTCACAGCGCTGTTGGTTAATCTGTGAAAACCTCTTATAATAAGCATGAAATTCTTTAAAAAAAAATTTCTTAGAACTTTCTTTGCAAACGCGTAGTTCTAAAATAAGCACTGAATTTGACTTTCTCAAGATAAAGGATAACTGAATTCAAGCACCACCAGTTTATATATATATATATATATATATATATATATATATATATATATATATATATATATATATATATATCATCAGTCCAAAAAAACTCCATATACCACCTGCTTTCTATACTATTTTTCTGTTATGTTCTAATTAATTGGAACTATGAGAAAACATGTTTAAATTAATATTTGAAATTTAACGAACGAGGATTAGTATTAAAAACAACTACGGAACATTTTATTTAGAAGTTAGATCATTGTTATAAAAATGTAAAACAAAATTAATGTCAAAAAAGTCTCCATACACTCAAAAAATATATTGAAAAAAACACGTTATAATCAGCCGCATTTTATCAAGCTATCTGTTGCTCGCTGAACTGAAAACAAATGAATAATTTTCGACCATACTTTATAATCTGTCACTTGTTGCTAGTAATTTTGCAGTGGGTTTTCAAAATAGTAATAAAAATGAGCGAGAGAAATTGTGAAATTTCATTTCAAGTTCGAAAAATCATAATTGATTTGTGGAAAGATGGAAAATCTACTGCTACTGTTCAGTACATTGTAAACCAGTATAAATTAACGGGTTCCTATAAAATTCGACCACGCTCCGGTCGTCCTAAGAGACTGACTCCACGTGAAGAGACACTGATCTCTTCACGTGGAGTCAGTCTCTTAGGACGAGAGAAATAATTAGAGATCCCAAGAAAAGTGCACCAAAATTAAAAGAAGAAGTAGATGAACTATTTTCGAAAAATGTTTGTTCACAAACAGTCAGAAATTTTTTACACAGGGCAGGCTATAAGGGGTGTGCAGCCAGGAAAAAGCCGTTAATTTCGGAAGCTAACCGCAAAAAACGGTTAACTTTTGCTGAGAAATACGTTACTAAACCTCCTGAATTTTGGGAATCCGTAATCTTTAGTGATGAAACTAAAATTAACCTTTTTGGGTCTGATGGCAGAACTAAAGTTTGGAGAAAGAAGAATCCCGCATTCGATATTAAAAACATTTGTTCCACGATGAGACAAGGGGGTGGCAGTGTTCTTGTTTGGGGTTGGATTTCCGCTGGAGGGGTTGGAAATTTACGTTTTATTAATAGTACCATGGATCAGCATGTTTATTTGAACATTTAAGAGAAAGTGTCCAAAACTTAGCAGTCGAAGAGAGATACATTTTCCAACAGGACAATAATCCGAAACATTCCGCAAACTTGGTGCGAGAATGGATGATCCATAATGTGCGACAACAGCTTCATCCACCTCCGCAATCACTCTGTTAACCTCATCGAGCATTTATGGGAGGAACTTAAACGGCGCGTTCGCAAACATAACGTTTCAAATACAGAAGAATTAAAAAACAGAATATTGAACGAATGGGAGAACATGCCAGCAGAAGCTACTAGAAAGCTGGTTGCAGTCATGACAAAAAGGTTACAGGAGATTATCAAGGCCAACGGCGATCTCGCTAAATATTAGTTTAAACGGAGTTGTTATTTTCCGTTAAACTTCGTCAAACTATTATTGGTAATCGTTAAGTGTATGGAGACTTTTTGGACTGAGTATATGTATATATATATATATATATATATATATATATATATATATATATATATATATATATATATATATATATAGATTGTATATATATATATATATATATATATATATATATATATATATATATATATATATATATATATTAGATTGTATATATATATATATATATATATATATATATATATATATATATATATATATATATATATATATATATATATATATATATATATATATATATATATATATATATATATATATATATATATATATGTATATATATATATATATATATATATATATATATCTATATCCACTTTAATGGAAAAGTTAGTTAGGCCAGGGGTCAGCAACCTATGGCACGCCAAGCAATTTTGAATGGCACGCGTACCTATTAAAAGTTTACACATTAATTCTGTAATCTGTGACATGTTTCGAAATTAAGTAAATAATCGATAACAGTATTACTTTAACGATACAAACAAAAACGATATATTACATAGGTTACTGAATGCATTGGTTTGGCTTTAATTTCGGCAAGTATTAAAGACGGCAAGCCTCAAAATATAAGCCTAGGCAAAAACACAAATAAACGTCCTCAATTCAGATCAAAAGAGCCGCTATAAGGCGGTTTTTGTTTGACTTGACTTCAATCGTTCCGACGCGCGCCACAATTCTTTTTATATTGCCGAACTTTAGTTTTTGTTAGATTTAACTTCTAGGCGGCCCTTTGATTGCAATAGGCGCATTGTAGATAATAATTTTTGTTCTAAGAAATTTAATAAACGGTAATTATTGGAATTTTCTGGGAACATTATTTTTCTATATATAGCAAGCGGCTACACGTTTGGATCATTTAGTATAGAAGTAACATCCGTTCCAGTCAATAGTAGTCGAAAAGTTTAAAAATTAAAATTACGTTGCGTTATGGCCGCGAAGAAACAGAAGGTAGATGTTCGATCATTTCAAACTTCATGAACCACAGATTACGGTTTTGTACAGCAAAACGATCGGGCCATTTGTGTCCTATGTCGGGAAGGCGTGGTTTTCCGGACATCTAGTGTTCAACGACATTTCCAGATAAAACATGAATGGTCATTTAAAGATAACGCTGATGAAAGGGAGGCAATACAAAGAGCAAGTAAACAATACGAGAAACAGTCAACATTCTTTAGCAAAGTTTTCCAAGGAAAAAATCAAGTAACTGAATGCTGTTTCAAAATTGCACAATCGTTGGCACAAAAGGGTAGGCCGTTCAGTGACGGAGAATTTATGAAGCAAACGTTTTTGAGTACTGGCGAGATTTTATTCGACGACTTGCCCAATAAGGATACAATATTGACCAGGATTAGGGATATACCGGCATCAGCGCGGACCATCGAGAGACGAATTACCGAAATGACAGAAAATGTCCAAAAACAGCAGAGAGACGCTATCAAACGGAGTTTTGTATTTAGTGTAGCATTTGATGAAAGTGTTGATATTAATGACATTGCCCGTCTGGCAATCGTTGCGCGATACTTCGAGATGATGGCAGTGTGTATGATTTGTTTGCTCCCATTGCAGGGAACTACAAGAGGAGAGGATATATTTTCAGAATTTGTTAAACATTTTGAAAAGCGGAACATTGATTTAAATAAAATTTTTTGCTTAACGACAGATGGCGCTCCTACTATGATTGGGAGACATAAAGGATTTATTTCCCTTCTTATTGAACGCATGGGTCGATCAGTTTTGAATTTTCATTGCATAATTCACCAAGAAAATTTGTGCGCTAAAATCTCCGCTGGAAGTTTAAAATCCGTGATGGATAGGGTGGTTAAAATAGTTAACTACATTGTCGGTCGTTCTTCACTGATCCATAGACAATTTAAGGCGTTTCTGCAGGAATTAGAAAGTGCATATTCAGATATACCATTGCACAGTAATGTGAGCTGGCTCAGCCGTGCTAAAGTGTTCTCTAGATTTGTGCAATGTCTGCATGTGTGACACTGAAAATAACCAGACATGAACCGGATATAAGAAAACTCTCTAAAGAACTTCAAGCACATGGTTCACACTAGGTCCTAGGACTAGTATAATAAAATTATTTGTTAAATTTTTTTGTAATTAAACCTTCTAAAAGCAATATTTTAAGTTAATTTAAGTTAATTTTTGTTAACTTTAGTTGTAGTAAGTACCTATGTCGGCACGCAAAATGTATGGATGAAAACTGGCACCCCTTAGTTAAAAGGTTGCCGACCCCTGAGTTAGGCTATTTAAAATCAAATTTCTTCTTTCAGATAGACACGTATGTAAAACTTAGCATAAAACAAAAACGAATTTAAAAATTACTAAAAATTACTTTATAAAAAAACTCATTTTACTAAATTATTGCTTATTTCTAGTATCAGAACCTCCCTATGGTTCAACCATGAGTTGGACCGAAGAGAATGATTTATTTGTTACTTGGTATCATCCTAATGCCACTGGTGGAATTCTTAAAGGTTTTAGAGTGTACGTTAATAATGCTAGGCATGATTATGAATTAAATTCAGAAGACGAATACCACTTAATATATAATATTACGGTAAGATTTAATAAAAATAAAACAACTGTAACTTAATTTTAAAACTCGGTAAAGTATTTCCCTTACAAATATATAATTTAATTTAGCCAGCTCACAGTAAAGAATAACTTAATGTAAGCTATTTCTGACAAATTTTAAAATATTGAAAAAATAACGAAATTTTCAGATTTCTTAACTATAAAAGCCTAAAAAGTACATACAGCACTATATATGCAAAACAACCCATCTGCCAGATTCCCCTTCCCCCGTTTATCCCTTATACTCGTATATATATATATATATATATATATATATATATATATATATATATATATATATATATATATATAACAAGAATTAATTGTGCTTAAGATTTGTTTATTAGCTCATCAAAAAATCAAGAAAAATCCTCATAATAATGTTGAAATCACATATACATTGTAAAATTCACTTTTTCCTAGATTCTAAGATCATGTTACGACACTGTTTTTCTCCCTATAATTTATATTTTATTACATTTTTATATTAATTGCAGTGGTTTCAATTTTTGAGCAGTGTAGCTTAAAACAGTGTTTTAAATTTTTGAGCAGTTTAATTTAAACCGGCAAAGTGTCTAATGCGTGTTGCCGACTTGACTTATTTAGTTTGCATTAATTTTTCGCCCGGTGAGTGAGCAATTTTAAAGACGTCGCTTGGAATGAGAAGGGACGAAGATATTTAAGCGACCAGGTGCAATTATTAAGGGCTTTTTCCCACCATGAAGCAGTAGCGGCTTTTTCGACCATGAAGCCAACTTGGCTTTCTTCTCCAGCACGCCACAGAGTGTTTTTTAGTGATATAGTAGTGCAGTAACGGTTTCTAGCTCTCAAGCTTAAGGCTTTTTCCTTTCTTGAAATACCCTGCTCATCCTCAGGCATTTCGGGTCAAAAAGTGTTTAGCAGTCCAAATGAAACTAGGATGGTAATGACTGAGACAATATTTTTATGAGTATCTCACCAGGAGAGGCCAGGTAACTTATGGAAAACCCACGAGGAGAAACCAGCCGTAAGTCATAAGCACACCAGTCTAAAAATCTCACTTCCTGTCTACAAGTGCGTTTCCATCGACTACCCTACACGTGTAATTCGCGGAGTTAATTTCAAAAACTTTTAAAATCGAGTTGTATCAAGCCTTTTATCAAAAACTTAGTAACCCCAATCTAAGGACTCTATGTCTTAGTGTACACTGTTCTAGCTTAAGGGGTTTTTATTTAGTAGAAGTAATTTTTAAGAGTGTAATAAAGTTAGGAATTCTTATTTTGTTAATAAATATACCCTTTGTTATTTAAATGTGTAGTGTCTCACTAAACTTCTGCTTTTTCTTGCAGGACGCAACGGTTGTAGGTAAATTAATTTTATTTTAACAACTAAATAACTCTTCATTATTTTTTCATTTTTTGAGCTGAAATTAGATTCCTTTTATTCTAAAATGAATGGTGCCCAAAAAAATAAACATTGCAACCGGGTTTTAAAGAACTGTAGAGACTATTTTCAAAAGACATATAAAAATTATCTCTTATCCATATTCTCTACCAGAAAAGAAATAAGCTTATTTCTAATTTCTTTACTTCTTTCAATATTAATATCTACTTAATACACTCTCAGAAATTAAGATATACATAAGGGGCAAATAACGGCTTTTATTTAATAAATGAAATATTTATTAAAAGTAAAGAAAGTTAGAACGTTTCAACATATGTATGTATACGTTGCCACAGCTAACGAGCAATCCATTCAAAAGTGACTCGGGTTATGTTATGTAGTATGTACAGTAGATTTTGCGCAGTCACGTAAAAACCTAGTTTCTCCCTAAAGTTTTGGCAGTAATTGCCAGACCCGGCGTTACTGATTCTTGGCAGCGTGCATTTGTAAATTGACCGTTCGAGAATTGGTTGCGTTGATTTGTGTTACACTAGTGTTACGTTTAGATTCCGTTGGATTTCATTGTGGTTTTGGTTAAGTTTTATATTTTATTTGTTGTATGACAATTAAAAACATTAATCTAAATACCAGAATTAGATTTCTATCAACCCGTGGAAAAGGCGGGCTTCAGAAAGGGATTTAGTACGATTGATCACCTCTACACAATACGGAATGTAATAGAAAAATCTACAGAATATGAGGTACCAATACATTTGCTCTTCATAGATTTTCATAAGGCATTTGATACTGTTGAAATCTGATCAGTTCTAAAATCTCTGACGGATGTAAAAATAAATTCCAGATATATAAAAATAATAAAGAACATCTATAAAGAAGTATCTATACATGTTAAAATTGACGAAACAACAGTCACTAACAACATACCATTAAAAACAGGAGGGCGACAAGGATATAGTATCTCATCTAAATTGTTTAAGATGGTCCTTGAAGACAGCTTTAAATTGGAATGACAAGAACATCGACGGCACCAGACTGAGTCACTTTAGGTTTGCAGATGACATAGTTGTGGTGTCTAAAAACACCAATGAGTTGCAGGAAATGTTAAACCTGATAAATGTAGTCTCAGCTAGGGTAGATCTTAAAATGAACTTAAAAAAAAAACTAAAATAAGCCCTGAAGAGACCAACATACAGATAGGAAATAACTCCATAGAACACGCCGACGCGTGTATCTTCCCGTAGGCCACACTATTAAAATCAGGAAGCAGAACGAGCATGTGAGCGTGAGCAACTTTTGGGAAACTAGAGCATATCTTAAAAAGTCCTACAATACCCATAAGCATAAAAACTAAACTCTACAACACCTACCTACAGTGTCAGCACATATAGATCGATACGCCTCACTAAAATATTTGTTAGAAAACTCGCAACTTCACAAAGAACTATGGAGAGAAGCATGCATGATATATCCCTTAGGGATAGAATTCATAACAAGCAAATAAGGAGACGAACAAAAGTCAATGACGTAATTCTGCAGGCAAGGATAAAGTGGCGATGATGGGGTCACGTGGCTAGATCGTCTGGAGACACCGAGGTATACAAGATCACAGATCTAGAAAAACAGAAAGAATCTTGTGACGTCCACAGAAACGATAGCTCGATGACATAAAAATAGTAGTTGGCACGCAGTTGTTAACGGTAGCCAGAGACAGGGAAGCATGGAGGAGATTGGAAGAGACCTACGTTAGAAGTGGACAAATATGGGTTATAGTAAGTATCAAATTTCTTGGTGGCTTTTTTTTATTGTAATATTAGTTTAGTCAGTATTATTATTATTTCCAAATGGGTGGAAAAAGTGTATGGTACTCTTGTGCAAAATTCGCTGCTAACTAATATGCCTTTCAATCAAAAACGACCAGAGTATCGCAAAAATCTGGTAAATCTGACTGGGCACTGGTGATTGGTAGCCCCGCGACCATAGAATCTAAAACTTATAGCTGTTCAGTGGAGTTTTGTTTTTGTTGTGTCATTTATTGTATTGTAAATATTTTTATAAGAAATTTTTATATAAGATCAACTGTTGTGATGTGATATTTCAGTTTTATTGATTTAATCATAAATGAAAAAAAAATATTTTTAGTCTTATATCGTTCTTAGGTAACGCACATTTTATTTATCACCATTCTGTTTTACAGCTATCGGCAGCATTTATCGGCTTATGATTATTATTCCAAATAAGTAAGTACCACCTGGCCTCCAATACACACAGGCTGTTGACAAAATAAATCTGCCAATTTAAAAAAAAAAACAATAATTAGTAATATAAACTAAATAACCGGTCAAGTGCAAGTTGAACTTGCGCAATTAGTGTTCCGTACGTTGATTGCTTTTCAAATAAAAAATTTTGTTACGGAGGTATAAAATGATCAGTGACTTCACAAAACACATCCCAAATGAGTTTTCAACAAAGTTTGTTTCCAATCTTTACTGAACTCTGATGACCTTGAAGTTTTTGTTTTTTTATATACCAGATAAATTATTAAAGGTAATGCACTCGTGATAATTTTCGTTCAATCTACACCCCGTGGAGAATACTCCAGAATTTTTTCAAAATTTTTTGATAAGTACTTTTCGAGATAAGGCGGGTCGACAGCGATTTTTCGCGATTTTTTAACAATAATACAAAGAAAAGTGCGCGCAAATATTACATTATATATATGTTTTTTACTCGTGTTTTCACAAGCTTTCATTTGACACCACACTCGATTACTTAGTAAAAATTTTTTTTTCATTTCCGATTTCACCCCCTAAAACTAACCCCTTAAGTCAAAATTTAACTTTCAAAACTACACGGCTCTGATGAGGCCATCAATTCCTATATTATTACCAAATTTCAACTTTCTATGACAAATAGTTTCGGAGAAAATCGGGCGTGACAGACGGACAGACGAACGGACAGACAGACGGACAGACAGACGGACAGACAGACGGACAGACAGACGGACAGACAGACGGACAGACAGACGGACAAACACCGAAGTGATCTTATAAGTGTTCCGTATGGAACACTAAAAATTTACTAATAATAATAGTCTGGCATTGATAAGATAATAAAATAGTGAATGTATAATTAACGTTGGGTCTTCAACTTTCTAATCGGTAACTTTCATGTGTACTAAACAGTGGTCTCGAACGTCAAAATGCGAAATCGGTAGAGTTGCCCTCTAATATCGGTACATTTGTCCCCAAAATCGGGATACGCAAAAAAAATACAATATTCAGTCAAATTTGGTTATTTTAAACTTCTTTATCTTTTTAAAATAATGGGAACTTACAGAATATACTAATTATGCAATTAAAACTAATAAAAGTGATTTTTTTACAATATTTTATATATGAGTGACTAAATCCTAGTGAATATTAGTAAAACATAATGGAATCGAAATCACAAAAACATAACAGACTAAGTAATTTGTAGTTCGTTTATTACTAAAGATATCTAACATCAAATAGGTACACAAACTTAAATATAATTAATTTTTACGACTTTTAGGATCATACCAATATTGTTTGTCCATAGCCGTAGTCATCTTTATCTAATTTCGAAGTCATAACAATTAGCGTCATTAAATAGTCGTTGTGTATGTAATAGACCAGTGACTGACTTGGTAGACAGCTTATTTTGCTGTTTTGTTTTCATAACAGTAATATGCGAGAATATGCACTCAACATTAGCGGATGAGTGGGACAGTAATAAAATAGTAAACATGAAAGTAGACAACAAAGGAAACATTTGAGTGTCATCGCCATACTTTAATAAACTGACATTATCCCAAAATAATTCTATGTCATCAGGTAATGTTTTGATTTGTTCACAATTTCTTAAAATACGCCACTCTGTATCAATTTGTTGGAAATCATTGTTCTGAACAGTATTGGGAAAGAGTCTACTAACAGGAATTATCGAAGCAGTTTTGCCAATTTTAACATTGGTTGGTTCAATTATGTCTAAACCTTTTATTGGTTTATTTTTCAATGGAAACCGCGCAGTTATTTGCTTGCAAACTTCGATATACAAATCTAGGGATCTGCGTTTAAACAAATTTACTCGATCTGGGCTTAAATCTGAATTACTAAGTAGTGTATTAGACGCCGCAGCGCCATAGTATACAGCATCGATATCCAAAATGTCTAAAATTTTTAAAATCAACATTTTCGAGTGGAGTATTTGTTAAATATTCTCTTTTTAAAAAGCAATCAAAAAAAGTTCTTATTGTTTGACTTATTTTTTCATATAAAATGTGAATTTTCGGGTGTTCTGTCTGCATTTCTTTGTTTAAATCGTTCCAATAATCTTTTTACTGCTTTACTGGTAACCAGCGTGTCTGAGAGGGATGAAGTATTTTATGTACTTTCAAGTCATAAAAAATTTGAAAGTCTTTCAACTCTGCAACTCTTTTTGGACTAAAAGAAAAGTAATTGTAAGTGTTCCTTATAAGATCCTCTATAAAGCGTGGCAGTTTAGTACAAGCATATGTCGCGCAAAGATAAAACGAATGGCATGTGCACTTAAGTATAAAAATATTGGGAATTTCGTCTTGCAGCAATGTCACAACAGAGTTATTACGCCCCATCATTACGTTTGCTCCATCAGATGCAATTATTTTTATATGGAATATCAGCGCTTGTAAAGAAGGTTACAGTATGTTCAAATAAGGATACTGCATTAGCAGCTTCTAATGGAATAAGAGCTAAAAAAACAATCATAGATGCGATGCTCTTTCACATATCGCACGACTAAGTACAAGCGTTTGGTTGTGCTAAGATCAGTGGACTCATCAATCATAAATAAAAACTTTGCCGCAGATCTTTACATAAATTATCAAAACTTTCTTTACATATAATATGGTCAATTATGACGTGAGTTTTCGTCATCGAACATTTTAGTTTTTCTGCAATTTTTGAATCGGGACAAACGGACTGTATCAGTTTCGGTGGTAATGGTGAGTAGTAGATTATGTTCAGCAACAAACGGGGCTAATCTTACTTCACCTAAAAATATAAAAAAGAATTAAAAAAGACGAATCTACTATACACTGGTAGAATGAATACAAAATAATATAACAATGTACTGGTACTTGTATATCAGCTTTTTGAGTAAATGATGATATCTTTGTTTGTGATTTTTTATTCTTTCATAATATCGAGTATGCTTGTGAAAAATTGTGTTTCCTAAGAGCGTATTTCCCTGATGTAATATTAATATCCCTATTACAACTTTTGCAATAGGCATAGTTGCGCTTTTACGACTTTCTTACAGCCATCCTGAAAATTATTCTTCCTATTCTTTTCTACAAAATTGTAGGATTTTTTTCTTTTTGCAATCGTGCTTGTACTGGGTTCTTCGTCTGACGACATTTTGACTTGGTATTATAATAATATTTTTGATAGATACTACTAGTAGACGCTATTAGTAACTCGGAGAAACTTTCTCTTCTAAATAATAAAAAACCGGTCAAGTGCAAGTTGAACTTGCGCAATTAATGTTCCGTACGTTGATTGCTTTTAAAATAAAAAAATTTGTAACGGAAGTTTAAAATGATCAGTGACTTCACAAAACACACCCAAACGAGTTTTCAACAAATTTTGTTTCCAATCTTTACTGAAAATTGATAACCTTGAAATTTTTTTTATATATACCAGATAAATTATTAAAGGTAATGCACTCGTGATAATTTTCGTTCAATCTACACCCCTTGGAGAATATTCCAGAGTTTTTCAAAATTTTTTGATAAGTACTTTTCGAGATAAGGCGGGTGGACAGCGATTTTCCGCGATTTTTTGAAAATAATACAAAGAAAAGTGCGCGCAAGTATTACATTATATATATATTTTTTACTCGTGTTCTCACAAGCTTTCATTCGACACCACACTCGATTACCTAGTAAAAAATTTTTTTTCACTTCCGATTTCACTCCCCAAAACTAACCCCTTAAGTCAAAATTTAACTTTCAAAACTGCATGGCTCTAATGAGGCCATCAATTCCTATATTATTACCAAATTTTAATTTTCTATGATAAATAGTTTCGGAGAAAATCGAGTGTGACAGACGGACAGACAGACAGACGGACAGACACCGAAGTCATCTTATAAGTATTCCATACGGAACACTAAAAATTAATAGAACAATAAAATCTTAATTCTTGTTTATACAGGGAAGCGAATTTGCTCTCTGGATCCCCTAAAAACGTCGAGTTACGAGCTGTAGAACACAAGGGTATTCCCCAAAATATATCGGGAACATTCTGCAATAACTACAATCGAGGGATTCCCCGTAAAAACATAAACGAAAAGGGTGGCCAACTTGGAAATATAAAATCGGTGAAAAAATCTGGAGAATTTCTTTGTATCGAGGAACAATCGTTAAATTTCGTTATTTCGGTAGGACAGACCCTACATCCGAAAAATCGGTAGGTTCGAGACCACTGGCACTAAATCACTATTGAGATGTCGTGCGTAAGTTAAAGTTTCAATCGTTCTTCGATACACAGGCCACTAATGTCATATACACTAACACTATATATACTAGATTCAAGACCTTCAAATCTAGTGTTCAACATGTGATCGCATTGTGAGAGTTTTTTCATTAAAAATCAAGTTTTTCACAATTTTTCCAATGTTAATTTCCCAATAGTGATTTATTTTTTTAAGGAATTGTTACTTATGACCGTAAGTCGTTTTGATCATTTAATTGTTATAAATATATCACCCATATGATGTATTATTTTCCAGATACCTCATTAAAGAAATAAAGTTTAATTTTGAAAGCTTGGTTAACAAATAAAAAGTTTTAATTTACTCTAAACGAGACTACATCGCCACTAGTACATGGAACTTTATTTCTCACTTGCCAGTCACTATTCTCCTAATTAATATATATATATATATATATATATATATATATATATATATATATATATATATATATATATATATATATATATATATATATATATATATATATATATATATATGTATATATATATATATATATATATATATATATATATATATATATATATATATATATATATATATATATATATATATATATATATATATATATATATATATATATATATATATTTCTCTCTTTCACTCCCTTTCCCTTAACAAATATCGCCCCAAACTCATTCCTACGGCATGTGTACCAAATTTGCAATCGATATCTCACTTCGTTCGACACCTACAAATCCACACAGTGTTTTTTAGCAAGGGAAGTACTAACAAATCAAATATAACATTATTTTTTGTTTTTAGATTAAAAGTTATTTACCTCTTCCTGATCTCATTACTGTAGGAATCAGGGCATACAGTTTGGCTGGAGAATCTCACAGAAAAATTATAACAGGACTAAGTCCACCACCCTTCCCCAATGAAACCATCAAAAATGTTTTGGCGAAAGATGGGCATATAACCATAACTTTTGATAAGATGACTCCTTATAAAAGAAGTATTAAACGGTTTTTATACGTATTAATAACGGTAGGTGGCGCTTTTTTATTGGCTTTTGAAATATCAGGTAAAAAAGGCATATCGTCGAAGCAAAATTCCAATCAGACATTTTTATTTTATTATTAAAAATAGGTTACGAATTACGCTATAAAAAATGATGTAAGTTTGTATAAGAAGATATACAAATGTAGGGTTCCGTCAGAAATGACAGCAGAAACTTTTTTTTAAATACTGTACAGGGACTTTTTTTAAGTGTCTCACCTAATTCACTATTTTCCTATTCTACATACCTAGAACATTATTTCAGTACTAAACTTAGTTTTTTATGGGGAAGCCAAATTTGATAACAAAACACTTCTCTAATTTGACAAATTACAAAGGCAACTATGACTTTTTAAATGGTACCCTCCAGATATGAGTTCACCACTAAATAGTATTTTTCCGTCATATTTACTTTCAGCCGTTACTGATAATGACTGAAAATAAATAACAAGTATTATATATTCTTGTGAACGGATCGAAATATGCCTTTTAATGATGTCCTCATATAAGGATTGTGCCATTTAAAACAATTCTAGTTGGCTTTGTAAACCGTCAAAAAAGTGACAAGTTTTATATTATCACATTTGACTTCGTCACAAAAATCCAAGTTTATTAGT
Organism: Pachyrhynchus sulphureomaculatus; assembly: GCA_019049505.1. Lineage (NCBI taxonomy): Eukaryota > Metazoa > Arthropoda > Insecta > Coleoptera > Curculionidae > Pachyrhynchus > Pachyrhynchus sulphureomaculatus. The sequence continues at coordinate 21,595,082 of CM032446.1, forward strand.
AAAGAAATTTTTTTGATACCCCACACAGGAAAATCGCAAATCAGGTAAGCCACTTAAAAATTAAAATTCAGTTCCCTGTATATCGGTAACTAATAAAGATAACTATCCAGTATTATATACTCTTGTAAACGAATTAAAAAATGCTATTTAATGATGTACTTACATGTAGAGGGTGCCATTTAAAAAATCCTAGTGGGCTTTGTAAATTGTCAAATATGACAAGTTAGAAATTTTGCTGTATCATATTTGGCTTCCTAACAAAAAATTAAATTTAATAGAACAAGAATTTTTTTGATATCCTAAATAAAGAAATAGTAAATCTTGTGAGCCATTTAAAAGTTAAAATTGAATTCAGTAACTTGAATGCGCTGTAAAGCGATAACGCTTAAAGATAATTATCAAGTGTTACATATTTTTGTGAACGGACTGAAAAATGCTATGTAATGGTATGCTCATATATAGAAAGTGCCATTTAAAAAAATTCTAGTTGGTTTTGTAAACTGTAAACTAAAATTTTTAAATCTTTAACTAATGAAGAATAGATAGAATATAATTTTTAAATTCACCATTGACTTTTATTAAATAACTGGAATTAAGCCGTTTAGATATAAATGAAAAAAAAAAAGAAGGAAAAATAACCACTTTCATAACTTTGATTGTATTTGTAAAAAAATGCATCTAAATGTGAATAAAAAGATATATTATTATAGTTAAAATTTTGAATAGATACGATAAGTAATTGCTAATGATGAACGGTGCCGCAATTTAAATACCTAATGCTCGTAAAGCGTAACTAAAGGCACTGCTGGTTTTGCTACAGATGACAACTCTTCGCCGATTTCGTGGCCCAATGAAAAAGTTCTCCTTAGAAATATAAGCCATTTCAAGTTTTAATAAGTGATAGTTATATTATTTTATACCCTTACGAAAAAATGGTAAACTTTGTGATACTTATTGTATTTGGAAAATATTGTTGTTTTCCTTTTTCCGGAATTTACATCAAATTTGACAAGTGACAAATCTTGTGTTATCTTATTTAGCTTCCTCACAACATTTAAATATAGTGAACTATGAGTACATTAATGTTCGATGTTTTGCATCTATTTACATGCAAAGTATTGAAAAGATATATGGATACTTAAGTACATCGGTAAAATATGTTTCGTTTAAAAACAATGCTGTCACAAACAGATGCATTCGGTACAAGATTAATTAATTCAGAATAAAAATGGTAACTCAAATCACTGGCTGAACGCTACGACAAATGGATAAATATAGGACATTTAGAAAAACAGAAAATACAGACAAATATGTGAATTACCAGACTTGAAGCATTTAGTTTTCGAAACCCCTACTTGAAAAAACAATTTTTTAAAATTACTTATAGTAAAGTCTGGAAAATTTTTAAATCTTTAACTAATGAAGAATAGATAGAATATAATTTTTAAATTCACCATTGACTTTTATTAAATAACTGGAATTAAGCCGTTTAGATATAAATGAAAAAAAAAAAGAAGGAAAAATAACCACTTTCATAACTTTGATTGTATTTGTAAAAAAATGCATCTAAATGTGAATAAAAAGATATATTATTATAGTTAAAATTTTGAATAGATACGATAAGTAATTGCTAATGATGAACGGTGCCGCAATTTAAATACCTAATGCTCGTAAAGCGTAACTAAAGGCACTGCTGGTTTTGCTACAGATGACAACTCTTCGCCGATTTCGTGGCCCAATGAAAAAGTTCTCCTTAGAAATATAAGCCATTTCAAGTTTTAATAAGTGATAGTTATATTATTTTATACCCTTACGAAAAAATGGTAAACTTTGTGATACTTATTGTATTTGGAAAATATTGTTGTTTTCCTTTTTCCGGAATTTACATCGCGTCGTATCTTTTACCGGGTTTAGCAATTTATACAAAATGATTTTTTACACCATGCCCTTCGCTTATAAAACTGTAACAAAAGTTAAAACATTCTAGTAATGGAAATATAAGTGATTCATGGTATTATGTGAAATTTCGACTTTTAATGCAATAAAACACTACTTGTGCTGGTTAGATTTCGGCTTTTATGGGTCTTATTTTCGTTAGTTAAAACACTGAACTTAGTTTGTTTCTGCAGCTACAAAACCTTTTATTTTTTAACTGAAATAAGGTAAATTTCTATTCATTAATTAAAGTATGAAATACATCGCGACAGTCCAGGTTATTATCGAAATTTGGGACAAATTTTTTTAATGTAAAACCATCGGCATACAGGCTGAAAAACTTCATGGTTAGTTTTCTTATTAGTTATAGAGGAGCGCCATTTATTATTATATTTGTCCTTGTTACAATAAATTACTGGATTCAGTACCAAAAGATTTTTATACCACTATATATATATATATATATATATATATATATATATATATATATATATATATATATATATATATATATATATATATATATATATATATATATATATATATATATATATATATATATATATATATAGACACACAGGATGCCCCATGTGTATGGAATAATAATTCCACAATATTTATTATTCAGTATCTGAAAAAAATATTTAAATAATAGTTATTGGGTGTTATACGGCGCATATGCTGACGTTGACAATAAAATGTTTTGAACTGTCAGTTCGAAGCAATTACGCTGTCTTGATTTTTTAAAATAGAAAGCCCTAGATATGATATAACTTTTATTTAAACATTTTCTTGATACACTGATTAATCAGTGAAATCATTATTCCATACATATGGGGCACCCTGTATATATATATATATATATATATATATATATATATATATATATATATATATATATATATACACTCCTGGACAAAATTAACGCAACAATCTGAAAATGAATTTATCTTTTTCTTATGTCAGTTTTAAAGTTTATCGGGTATTTGAATAGTAGGCTATGCATATTTTGTTTCGTTGTTCATGACCGAAATCAAACAGTTCGTTTAGATTTACAGTTTTAAAGAATTTTTTAGAAGATAAACAATTTTCTGTAATAATGCGATATAGATTTTCTTTAAAAGTAAGCTTATAAATTGTTCCCTTTTTCAAAGTAATACGTTTTTGTGGTAGACTGTTTTATTTTTGACCCCGAAGAATTAGAAAACAGTTAGAAGACGGTTAAATGAAGCTGGATTAAACAGTAGGAGACCAGCCACTGCGCCCTTGCTTACTAGAGAGAACAGAGTTGCCAGGTTACGTTTTGCTCGAAATCACGAAAACTGGTCTGTGGATGATTGGAAACAAGTTTTCTTCACAGATGAAACTAGGTTTAGTCTAAAACATCCAGATGGTCGTGAGCGAGTATGGCGAAGACCAGGAGAGAGGTTTGCTGCTTGCAATATCTCTGCAAGGATTCCATTCGGCGGTGGCTCCGTTATGTTCTGGGGTGGCATCTGCTTTGATGCTCGCACAGAGTTAGTTCCTGTCCGTATGAGATCCATGAATGCTGACTACTATCTTAAGAATATTGTAATAAAGCATGTGATGCCTTTCGGTCATTTTGTGGGGCCCAATTTCCTGTTTATGCAAGACAACGCTCGACCTCACGTGGCTAGGGAAGTACTCGACTATCTTAATCAAGTTGATATACCGATTATGCAATGGCTACCAAAAAGCTCTGATCTGAATTCGAGAGAACAAGTATGGGATAACCTTAAGAAAAATGTGAAACGTCATATACCGGCACCTAGGAACCTGAGCGAACTTGAAAATGCAGTTATCACAGAATGGGAGCAAATTCCTCAAGATTTTATCCAAAATTTAATTAGAAGCATACCTAGGCGCATAAACGCTGTCATCCGAAGTAGAGGAGGCAACACACGCTACTAGTGTCCCGGTTACACCATTAATTTTGCTACTAGTGCCCAAGTTTATTTTTTTCATTATTACATAATTTCAACGATTTTGTTATTAGGTCTTAAGAATAATTTTAATTCGAATCTAATAGAGAAATTTGGTAGCTAATTCACTTTTAAAGTATCTGAATAAGTTTTTTCTAACTTTTAGTGTAACCAATGTTCATAAAAAATTATTAAAATTAATTCATTATAGAGATTTGTATGATTTAATATATTGTTGCGTTAATTTTGTCCAGGAATATTTATATATATATATATATATATATATATATATATATATATATATATATATATATATATATATATATATATATATATATATATATATATATATATATATATATATATATATATATATATATATATATATATATATATATATATATATATATATATATATATATATATATATATATATATATATATATATATGTACATATATACAGTCGACACTGTTTATAGTGAAACTCTATATAGTGAAAAACTTTCTATAGTGAAATTTCGGTCAACATTTTGGTCTTTCACTATATAGAGTGTCGACTATATATATATATATATATATATATATATATATATATATATATATATATATATATATATATATATATATGTATATATAATTCTTTAGTAATAGTTATCTCTAATAGTTATGTTCATATTTTAAGGAATGTGACGAATGCCAAAAAAATTTGCAGTCATATAAAGATGATCTCCTATCACAGCACAGAAATAATGATTCCACAATACGCTTTGATACCATTCAACAACATCATTGGAAAGCTATAAAGACATATAATGACTTGGAAAACGATTGTCCCAAAAAAATGGAGATTGGAAAAAATACTTCGACCAATAGTTATCTTGTAAAACCCAACACGAAATATACGCTTGCCTTTATTTGGGTTTATAAATTTGGAGGTTATGTTAGATTAAATTACACAGTTGTTTCAACAGGTACCTTGGTTTTTCTAATATGCTAATGACATTTAATTTTATTTCGAAGATTACTAACAGTGCGACAAAACTAATATTTTGACTTGCGTTAATAGTATTTTATGACAGGAATGCCATCAACTTGGTATTGTAGATACTGCTAATCATATTGCAACAACACTAGTAACCTTACGTACCACGTTGGTATACAGTCTGTCAAGTAAGTACGTGACCGCTCGTATTCTTGAAAAAAAGTGTTTAAAGTACATTTCTTGCCATCGAGGTATTCTTTGGTGTGCTGGCAACGGCGCAATTACCTTAGTAAGTTGTCCAATTGCCTCCTGCATCAATAATCGCCTGGCATCTTCGAAGTATGCTGTCACCGAGATTTTCTGCATACTCCGCAAATTTTTCGAATCTCGCGAGACAACTGAGTCAAACTCCTCAGAGTCTTTCCTCTGAGCTTTTTCTTTAGGAAGGAAGGTCCCTAAGGGAGCCGCTTCGCGACATAATTTTCATCCAGCAAAGGTTTCTTCAACGTGCTTCGGAATTTGATATCGTGAGCATGAAGATGTCGTTGAATGATCTCATGGGGCACATTCAAACCCGATTTTCTTAATTTTGCCGCTCCTTGACGCAACGTCAATTTCAGGTCTTAGACGCGATTCGTTTTTCGACTTTCGGAGTGACTTTGCCTACCAAGCCACATTTTTCGTCTCGTTAAAATGATTTACCTACTTCTTTACAAACGATACTGACTTTTTAATATATTTAGCGGCCGCGGGATGTGTTATTTTAGGCCCCTCTGGATGGGAATAAAGAAAGAGTGTCTCGAACCGACGCGCAAACAAGTGACTCATTTTGGATTTTTCGTGATTTCGACGAAAGTTCGTAATCGACTGATACTTTTACTAAAATGCGTCGTAGAGAACGGTTCCCTCTATCGAGTTTTTGTTGAATCGCTAGACTCGTATCTACCAAAAATGAATTATTGCGGGCACGTTCTTACTTGACAGACTCTATATATATAAAATTTCAGCACGATGCAATAAAATACATCTATTAACTGATACAGCTTACTCAGAACTTGTGTAACCGGTGTTACTACATAAATTAAGAATAATTAGCGAACTTCCAAAAATTCAAATTGTGTTCGGCAAAGGCTGGTGTTATTTTCTGCTGAAGACGCAGGGTTATTCGTAGATTCCTAGTTGCGGTCCGATTAATGGCCTTTAGAACAGTGATTCTCAAAGTGGTTCAGGTGGACCCCCAGGGGTCCACGGGAAACTCGATGGGGGTCTAGGTTGGCGTGGAAACAAAATGGGGGTTCACAAGTTGTAAGTGGGGGTCCACGAAAATTTATCTGGTTTCGATAGTAAAGAACAAAAATGTTGGCTTGGCTTTACCTATCCATGTAGGCAGATAATACACTACTCAAAAAAATTAAGGGAGAAAAAAAAAATCCAAACTTTTCGGTGATTTTTGACAGGCTGTATTTCGGTGAAAAATGGTCGTATTGAGACTTTAAAAAAAAGCATTGTGAAGCTTTAAGATTCTAATTTTCAGATTTTTTGGCTAAAATTTTTTAGGAGCTACGGTTCTCATGCAATCCTAACAGATAGCGCGAAAAAATAATATTCCAAATATTTTGCTTTTTTTTTGGTCCACAGGCTTGAAAAAATTTTTTCAGTTAGGCCGGCATATAGATCAGATAGCCTGTTTATTTAGCATTAATTTCCTTGTTTTAAAACCTCCCTTAATTTTTTTGAGTAGTGTATTTTAAGAAGATCAGCGACTGTTACTTGTAAAAACTTGCATATTCGATATTCAGTACAATGCGCGTCGAGACTTGCAAAGCGCCGCTTGCCCGCCCGCAACTCAACCCATTCAGACGTGCAAAGGGACGAAATACTACTTGTGCTGTGCTTGCAATCTTGTATGAACTTGGTTGATTCTTCACCAATGTAAATACGAATGCCAAGGACAAACGTTACTCATTTGTTTCCGGAATTTTGAAAAGAAAAGTGTGAGTGAATCGATATCAGTGTTTGCCAGTGCCGGAAAAAGTAAGTACCTGCCTATTTGTTATCCATACTTTTATTTTATATTGTAATAATATTATATTTGTTATGTTTGCGTGTAGTAGGTACGTAATAAAAATTAAATACTGAACAGGGCCATTATTCGATACTTCTATAAAAGAACAGAAAGCCGAGAAATATTGAACTTTTAGTACTTTTTATTGTAAAATTATTTATTTACCCGACTGTGGTGATTCACTAAAGGAGAGATATATGATTGACCTGCATGTTTGTACATATTTCAGTGCCCTCGTAGTTGCTAATGCTAAATGACTAAAAATATTTTCATAAATTGTACGTGTCTTTATGTACCACTCACACATCAAAGTAATAAATAAATCATTAAAATCGCGGAGTTTTGATGTCAAAATATTCTTAAAAGTATTTTCTCTCGAATTTATAGAAAGGTATCAAAACATAATTAATCAAAAAATATTTTATATTACATGAAAATAGGTTCAGCCGTTTTGTGAAAACCTCTATATGGGTCTTAGCACTTTATTGCTTTTAATAATTAAAATCAGTTTTGCCGCCGGCATTTTGGTTTTTTCATTGCAATAATTAATTAATCCTATTTTATTCTGTTAAAATAGCCATATCCTGTTAAAGTCGCCTTATGATTACTAAAACAAACATTTTTTTCTTTACAGGTAGGTAACTGATACGAAACATGGTTGAATCTAAGAAGAAATGTCGACAGTACAGTGTTTATTATTTGAAATTTGATTTTCTTCCATCAAAGGCAGACAAACGATTGCCCATATGCCTTTTATGCAACAAAGTTTTGAGCAATGACTCTATGAAACCATCGAAGCTCGAAGATCATCTAAGAAGGTGTCATCCTGATAAAATAGGTAAAGAATTAAAATATTTTCAAACATTGAAGGAAAAATATGAAAAGAGACCCACCGTGCACAGTATGTTCGCTTCAACGTCTCAAAGTAACGATGATGGCTTGCGAGCATCTTACAATATCTCATTGCTTATAGCGAAATCTGGAAAACCGCACACCATCGGAGAACAGTTAATTTTACCCGCTGTTGAAAAGGTTTTAAAAACTGTTCTGCACAAACCTCCATTTGACGTACCCAAAAGAATTCGTTTGAGTAACAGCACTGTACAAAGACGTATTGATGAAATGAGCTCTGATATTGAAAGCTTCTTGTGTAATTATCTGCAAACAACTCATTTTTCTATTCAACTGGACGAGTCAACTTTACCTGATAATGAAGCATTATTATTGGCATATGTTCGATTTGTTATGGACGAGAAATCCATGAAGAGCTGCTATTCGCGAAAAGTTTGGAGACGGACACTAAAGGCGAATCAATATTTAATGTCCTGAGTGATTTTTTTAAGGAAACATCGATTCCATTTAGAAACATTATTTCGGTGGCAGCAGATGGAGCTCCTGCCATCTTCGGGCGATATCGTGGGTTTATAAGCCATCTTAAAGGAATTATACCAGTAACTGCAATTCAATGTGTCATCCACCGACAACACCTGGTAGCGAAAAATTTGAGTGATAGATTGCACCAATCGCTTCAATTGGTGATTAAAGCAGTTAACAAAATAAGAAGCAATGCGTTGAATACCCGTTTATTTGCACAACTGTGCGACGAAAATGATGAAGACTTCCAACGATTGCTCTTACATACTGAAGTACGCTGGTTGTCGAAAGATGCATGTTTAACTCACTTTTTGAATCAGTTTTAGAGTTTCTGAAAAGTAAAGATCCAGATTTAAAAGAAAACCTAATCAAATTGAAAGCATATTTGACAGATTTGTTCAAAAAATTTAATGACTTTAACTTGCAGTTACAAGGGGACAGCCTAAATTTAATAAAAACAAAGGGTGTAATTTCGGCTTTTCTTGGGAAATTGAAATTTATGAAGCAAAACATTAGTCGGCGCGAATTCTCCCAGTTTCCAAACTTGTCACAGGCAGAATGTCTTGATGAGGATATTCAGGCATACGTTCAACATCAAAATTCCCTGCATGATGACTTCAAAAATAGATTTGAAGATATTCTGACGATGGAAATACCACCATGGATCATAAATCCATTTGATGAAACGGAAGCGGCGAACGTGGTATTACAAAAGGAGCTACTCGAGCTTAGCACCAATGAGGAGCTGAAGGTGAAATTTAAAAAAGGCTATCAAATATTTTGGCTGCAAGCAGAAATACCCGAAAAATATCCTGGGCTGTAGGAAATTGCGAGAAAACTTTTGATAGCGTTTGCCTCGTCATACCTTGTCGAAAAAAGCTTTAGTGTCGTTACAAACCTATTAACAAAAAAAAGGAGCAGATTGAACATCACAGAACGGAGAGATTTGCGGTTATTCCTTACAAAACTGAAGCCAAATATTGATAATTTGCTGTCAATCCATCAAGTACATCCCTCCCATTAAAATTATGACTATTTTTTTTTAATTGTTGATTTGCATTATTGAAGTTACGGTACGTTATTAATGTTTAATTTTAATTCTATTAAGTCTGTAATCATATTATTTTAATAAATAGAACACAAGAAAATATATTATTTTTCTTTTTATTTTTACCACTCCGAATTTAGGGTTGGAACTCAGCCACGACGCAAATTTCCATCGTTAGATCTAATCTTCACATTTTTTGACGAGTTTTGGGAATATGTTATAAATATAGCAGCAGGGGGTCCACCAAAACCAGTAAAATTTTTGAAAGTGGTCTACGAGAAAAAAAAATTTGGGAACCTCTGCTTTAGAAGATTGCAAATATTTTGACCTGCCTTTCATCCGCGTTGCGGTAATCGACAAATCGGTAGGTAGGTAAGGTTAAATTATCAAATATTATTAATTCTTAAATATTATTACATTAATTTAGGGTTAACCTAAATTAGATAAAAGGACATTTTTGAAATTTACTAGTTTACGTTTAAACTTTTTCAAGTCAACATGATCTTATTAGATAATGTTTTTATTTATTCCTTGTAAATTATAATCCATATAGGAGCGTGGAACAATGTCAAAAATTCTTAAACTAAGACATAATAAATTGTGTCAAATATTCTAGTTACACACATAAAAATAGCCGTGATTCATCAGCAAAGAACTCCTCCAAACTATAAAACGCCTTACGGACTAAATAATTCTTAATTACTAGTTTCAGCAAGTTCGTTCTTAAAATTCTAACATGATTAGGAAAACTATTGTACAATCTTAGAATACAAAAATGTACATTCTTTTGTATATAGAAATATTTACTTTTATTTGGTTTTAAATCATTTTTTAATCTAGTGTTATGTTCATGAACTCTTATGCATTCTTGAAATAGGTCTTTATTACTATGAACAAGTAAAACTGCTTCATATATGTACAAACTTATTACAGTAAAAATCCGTTTTGAAATGAATACGTTTTTACAACTATCCCTTGCATTCATTCTGTATAATACTCTTAGACACCTCTTCTGCAAAACCAAAATTCTGTTTATTTCACAGGAATTTCTCCAAAAGATTATTCCATATATCATACGAGAATGAATGTAGACATAATAAGAAGACAGTGCTGCGTCCTCACCAACATAACCTAAAATGACTCTTAGTGCATAACAATATTTAGCCATATTATTGGCCAAAGCACAGACATGACAGTTCCAGTCAAGTCTCCTGTCCACAATCACTCCAAGAAATGAAATCTCATCTCCCGAAACTACATCAATATTGTCATATGATACTGTTATACGTTCATTACTTCTGTTAGAAAATAAAATGATCTGGGTTTTTGAGATATTTAAAAGTAGATCGTTCCAAGTAAAATATTGCTTTAATAGGTCTAGTGTATTAACCATTTTTTGAAGTAAGAGATGTTTATTATCCTCTTTAAAGATAAGGGTAGTATCATCGGCATACAGCACTATATAGTCATGCGACACTTTAGGCAATTTATTAGTATACAATATATATAACAAGGGTCCTAAAATTATAATACCTCATGGTACACCCTTTTTTATTATGACCTTCTCAGAGCAAACAAGCTTTCCACAAGGGTCTGTTCCAATAACACATTGTGTTCTGTTTTTTAAATATGATTTTATGAGCTGAAGAGCTACACCTCTAATTCCATACTTCTCTAGTTTTAAGCAAAGTATTTAGTGATTTACCTAGTCAAATGCTTTTGACAAATCGAGAAGCATGGCCACAGTCACCTTATCATCATTTAAAGAATTAAGAATCTCTGACATGGCTTGATAAATAGCTCTAATAGTAGATTTATGTCGACTGAAGCCATTCTGCTGATCAGCCAGGAGATTGTTTCGCTCAAGGAAGGATATCAATCTGGAGTACAATATTTTTTCAAAAATTTTGTTTACATTTGACAGCAGTGATACCGGCCTATAACTTTTTTCTTCAGCTCGGTCACCTTTTTTATATATGGCTTTCATATGTGCAAGCTTTAATTGGTCTGGGAAAACTCCTGTCGAGAACATAACATTAATAATATTTTCCAAAGGCATAGATATAATATCTGCCGTCTCCTTCAACAGCCAAACAGGCACCTGGTCTTCTCCTACAGGTTTTTTGTTTTTCAAGTTTTTATGCATCTACAGACATCTTCAATGCTAGTTGGTTCCAAAAATATCGTCTGCTGACACCTTGCTATAGGGAACGAGTCAACTTTTTTTTTATGGGTCTAGCACACGTGCTGCAGGGAAGAAGTCCCTAAAGCGCTACAGGAGCGACACGTGTGCGGAAAAAGCAATTCACGTTGTTCTTGAATCGCTGTAAATTGTACTCGGTGGGAAACACACTCCTGGGCAAATTATTCCAAAGGGATGATGTTCTCCATATAAAAGACTGCTTGAAAAGCGTTGTACGAGGAGTAACAAGCTGAACCTCATACGGATGTGAAGTATCAACACGACGTGTACTTCTAACATGCACCGCTCTGGGAGGAATTAAGCGGGCCACATCCTTCGAACACTTTCCATAAAAATACTTGTAGAATAGGCTCAAGTCGCCAACTGTTCTTCGATGTTTCAGCGAATCAAGGCCGCCGGTCAGTTCCGGATCTCCAATCAGACGAACAGCTCTTCCCTGAATAGAATCCAACAATATTCCATAGTTGGTCGAATTTGAGCTTTGTAAAGAATTAACAGTTGTTGTGGAGTGTAAAGCTTTCTGGTTCGAAACAATATTCCCAACTTTTGAGAAGCTCTCCTTGCTATGCCTGCAACATGTTCATGCCAGGACAGATTTGCTCCCAAATTAACGCCCAACAAATTGAGTGACGATGTTAGAGGAATGGAGTGCCCCGACATAACTATGTCGGGTTCAACAACGTTAACTTTTTTAGAAAAAACTGCCGCCTGGGTTTTTGTAGCGTTAAATTCCACTTGGTTACTGTCACCCCAAGATAAAATTTCTTCCAGGTCTTTGTTAAGTTGAATGACTTCCTGCTGTCTGCGGATATTCGTCTGAGTAGCCGATGTCCGAGCGTTCACAGTGAATGAAGAGAAAAGCGTACTGTCATCTGCAAAGCTGTAGATTGGATTCTCGGTCTTTTCCAGCAGATAGTTAGTGTAAATGAGAAAAAGAGTAGGAGAAAGTATGGAGCCTTGTGGTACACCGGCGTTGATAGTGAAGGTGTTAGAAAGAAATCCGTCGACTGCTACTCGTAAAGAACGCTCTCTGAGGAAACATGAGAGCCACAAACAGAGATACCATAAGAGCGTAGCTTAGCCCATCGTGCCAAACACGGTCGAATGCTTTGGATATATCAAGAGCAACCGCTCGAGATTCTCCAAAGTGTTCAATTGCGTTGTTTCAAACGTGTGTTACATAAGTCAGAAGATCTGTTAATCTATTTTTACGAAAGCCATATTGATGATCGCTAATAATGTTGAATCCTTCAAAATATTTTAGAAGATGCTGATTGGTAGCCTTTTCCATTACTTTCGATATTATTGAAAGCAGTGCGATTGGTCGGTAGTTATTTGGCAAGGTCTTCTTGCCTTTTTTAGGTATCGGCTGAACTGTGGCACATTTCCAGCAGGAAGGAAATATTCCTTTTCTGTAGGATAGGTTGAAAAGTCTACAGAAAACTGGTGTTAGTTCCCTCGCACAGTTTTTGAGAACTATCGCAGGTATTCCGTCAGCGCCAGAAGCTTTTTTGGTGTCTAGCTTCATTAAAATACGTTTTCTGATACGCTGTCTGAAGACAATATCGGGCATCCTTGACTGCACTATGGAAATAGTAGGCGGTGTTTTTCCTTGGAAATCGACAGTAGAATGTGAAGCAAAGAGTTCAGCCAACAAGTTCGCTTTCTCAACAGGTGTCGTTGCAATAGAATTATCTGGCCGTGTGAGTGGTGGTATGGTGGATTTGGTGAAATTTTGACTGACTGCCTTAGCGACTGACCAAAAGGACCTGGAATTGTTGGGACAAGCAAGAAGTTTTTTTTCTAATTCGTTGATTGTGGGCCTCCTTGGTTTCGTCGATAATTTCTTTGCATCTGTTCCTGGCACAAACAAAGGTGTTACGGTTTATGGTGTTAGTCCCACTACCATCAACATCTGGACAAGAATTAATAAAGTAATAGTTTAAAACATTCAGTGCTGTCACTGAATCCCCATATTTCTGCGCAAAAGTGTCGATTATTGAATTTTTTTGAGAATTTTCAGATAATTCCTTACTAATGACCAAGTTGCCCTAGTTTTATTATCAGAATTCAAAATAAATTCAGTATTTGATTTTCTTTTAGCTTCCAATATAACTTTCTTTAAAATTTTATCGTATCTCTTGAATTCATCGTTAGAAATTTTACCCTTCTTTTTCTCACAGTATAGTTTCCTTTTACTTGTACATGAAATGTTTATGCCCTTAGTTATCCAACCATTATGAAGTTTTTTACAATTATTTTTTTTGTTGAAAAAATTACATTCATTAGACATTTTATTATATTTATAAATGTATTGTGGCATACATTGACGTCATTGCACTCCAGTATGGGGCTCCAGTCAACAGTCTGCAGCTCCTGCCTAAACAGAAGTAATACTTTTCTTGAAAATATTCTTTTTTTAATATACTTGTAATCTAAAGCTTCAACCTGCTATTATAGAGGATTTTGAGCGAGAAAGGCAAAACTTTGATCCTATTGAAAAATTACAAATTTCGACAATATCGCCATTTAAAATAGACAGAAGAGATGTGCTGGGTCTACACAAACGAGAACTGCACTGCCAAAGTTTATACCATTGAACTAGACGACCTATTTTCACGACAAACTGGCAATCATCAACATCAACACGATAATAAACAAGTACTGAATTGCCAAAAAATTAACAACGCAGTGAAGAAGAGAGCCAACGAGGGGCATTACAACGAAAGACCAAGAAAGATGATGCGGCGGTAGGTGGTTGCAGATCCGAATGTGCTGAATACTTTCACCGACTCCGATATGACAAGAATAGGGAAGAATTTGAACAAAGCCAGACTGCAGTGCTTTCCAAAATTGCCAAAGTCCCGAGAGGAAGTTCATGAATATCGCAGTTCTATCTCGGTCGAATCCGCCAGGCATGAAGATTTCCTGATGTTCAGTGATGTCAGGTTGGTGTGATATTCTCCTGTAAAAGTAATTTAGAATTCCTGTGCGCGGCGGAAATTGTGATGGTGGACGGTACATTTGAATTTTGTGGGAAGTTTTTTCTACAAATGTTTACTATTCTGTCATATATTAATGGCCACTATATTCCCTTGGTATTCAGCCTATTGCATGACAAGAAGGAAACTTCATATTCTTTGATATTCTCTGCGGTAAAGTCCAAATGCCAGCAATTAGGATATGTCTTCTCGCCTACAAAGGTCGTGTCAGATTTTGAACGTGCCATTCACGGTGCGGTTTCAACCGAATTTCCATTGACAACGCTTGTGAGATGCAGATTCCATTTAGGACAATTCTGGCGGAGAAAAATTCAGAATCTAGGATTAACTAGAAAATACAAAGATAAAAATTCTCCCATTGGAAAATGGCTTCAGCACATGTTCGGGATAACTTTTCTACCGATCACGTGGGAGATGTTTTCGTCCAATTATTAGAAAATCAGCCAGTCCATCCACAAGTAACATTGTTTGCTGACTATATAGTTGAGAACTACATCGATGATAGTGCTCCTTTTCCTACAACCCTTTGGGCCGCGCTCGACGCCAGCGTTTGGAGAACTAATAACGGGATTGAGGCTTTTCAATCAAAATTTTTCAAAGGATACCCGTTCACCTCATCCAAATTTTCATCATGGGTTTCCAGACTGAAACATACGCGGAAATCAACGCTGTACAAACCAGTGCACCAAAGTGTTTGACTAATAGGTACAATTCAGCATTTTTAGAAAATAAGATATGTACATAAAGAAATTGATGCTGTAACGTTTGTCAAATGCATGTCTTGCAAATGTAGTAATTACTGAAATATGTCTTTTGCTTTAATTTTCAGACATAACTTGCATACTTATAGCTCTATACCTGCCTGTGACGGACCGCAACTCGGCCGTCAATTTTGGGTTCGAAAAAGGTTTGTACTGCAACTCGGAACTTTTTATTGCCTTTCACCGACCCTTACCGCAACTCGGTATCAACCGATTCATTGCGTAGCATTTCAGCCTCTGTTGTCCGAAATTCTTTCATCTTCGTCGTACTTAATAAATAAGTCGACGCGTATAAGAAACTTGCTTTGCTTTGGTTAAATAGTAAATTATAATTTTTTACCTATAATTGCGCCAAGTATCTTGAGAGATTTTATGATTTGAAATGAATGAAATCGGAGAGGAGCAATCAAAGTATTTATAATCAACTGTGTTCATATTCTACTTCTAATTGCCAGATAAAAACCCTACCCACTTCTCCTAATATGCAGTCAGAGATGCCCGACATTATCTTCAGATCATGAAACGTTAAAAGTTTTTGACGCTGACACAAAAAGTCCTTATCAAACAACTGCTAACCAATCGAATTGCGTTCAGTTATGTTTAAACCCTTTAAAAAGGCTTCTTTTAAAATATTTGGAAGGATTTAAGTTTATTTCTCCTCCTCTGTCCTATTGCTCTTGGCAGGGCGTAGTGATTACTCATAAGCTGGTTCTTCGCACTTGATCCTTCCAGATCTCTCGATCTAGAGCCATTTGGTCTGCCTCATGTAGAGTTTTTCCAACAAAGGGCTGCAGTGGGTCTGTCCATCTTGTAGGAGATCTGCTATTTACATATCTATTTGTTTTTGTTTTTAAATTGGTATTTGACAAGCCTGGAACACCTACATTAGTCTTATTGAATTGCTTACGTGTGTTTGTTTAATTTAACTTTAACTTTTGTACAGGGTAATGTTATATACCCAAACCTAGTAGTTTTTCTAATATTTAAATTAAAAAAAAAAAAAATACTAATTTTCAGTTTTGTAAAAAATGTCCAATAGCGCCATTGTTTCTGAAGGTGGAATACTCATAATTAGTACGAGCGTTCTATAGAGATGAAAAAAAAATATATACGTAAAAAAATTTGAGTTAGATGCTACAGGGTGTTCAAAATATATTTATGCATTTCGACTACTTTAAATTGAAAATTCTCAAATTTTTTAAACGGCACACCCTGTATATTATTATTTTTTCTGATAGATTTTACAAAATCCTCCAACTTTTATTAAGTATGTCATATACCTATTTCTAATAGTCTTCGATTTATTTTGAATTTTTTAATTTTTACCCTTGTTTTTAACTTACGTTATAACATCATAGTTGCCAAGACAAAGCAAAAATGTAGGCATTGTCAAATTTTGACATGTCTATTAAGCAAGTAAAAATAGTTTGATTGCTGTGCTTATATACACTGTAGTTTTGTTCATTTTTACTTGTTTTCATCTTATTTTATTTTATTTTATTTATCCAACAAGACGAACCAATGTACACTCTATTGTATTTTGACGGTAATATGTGTATTATTATTATTATCAACTACCCAAGGATCTGGACTAAATTCTATCTTGAAGTGACAGTAACTAAGTAGAATTTGACAAAAACCCAAGCAGTAAGTTATATCGTGATCCCACAAAGCTTGTCAAAAGCTGAGAATATTATTTCGTACTAGAAAGATTTACATTCCATAACTTTTAATTCTGTACGAACCTCACATTTAACCAACAATAAAATAGGGTGTCTACGTTTGGCGCTTCGCTCCCAAATATACGCTGCATTTGTTAGACTCAATTAAGAAGAGAGCTATTCGCTTAATTGGAGGCTCATAACTCCCCAGAAATCTTGATTTTCTGGAACATTGAAGAGCTTTAAAACTTGTAGGGATTTCAGGTGTTTCATGAATGCGGCCAGCTTGATTCTTTACAGAGCGTTACATGCTAGGAAAACCCTTCAAGCAAATATATCACATCGGTATATAGTCCAGCTTGTTAGTTGTACTACCCTTTTTAAGAATTGCTTTATATGGGGACCCTCATTCATTTAGAATGGATTACCCAGGACTGTGTTTTCCGCCAAGTCCAATTCCTAACGACTGAAAATCAACCAAATCGCCATTTCCTCAAACACGCCGTTCATGTAGCTCTTTATGCATTTCCCCGCATTACATGAGTCGTACCAATAAAAGAAAATACAAAAAAATAATAGCGGTCCATCGTACGACTTGCGTAACAGATAGAAACGAATTATTACCCCGGATCACATATCACTCAGATCACATTTGGTTTGTGCGCACCGTGCTCATTCGGTGATCTTATGTCGAAGAACACGAATACTACGAAACTTCGAAAAGTCAGCTTCACTTTGACACAATCTACTAGAATTTCGAGCGCCATAATGTCTCTAAAGATGAACGGCATCTAAACTTTGTACTTTTTTCGCTTAGTTCTAGTCGGAAATTAACGAAAAAGATGAACTATTCTGAATATAATCGATCTACATAAAAATGACCCTCTCACTAATCTTATGGAAATCACATCCCGGTCAAATCGGCTGAAAATGTATTATGTTAGGCTTCAAACCATTCTGATCAAAAGTCTCCGTGGACACAAAGTCCAGAAATGATTAAGATTAGATTAAGAATTATCGACCGTGAAATTAGTAGAAAAACCGCTGAGGAAATACTATATTTGCGTTTTTTTAAGGACTTATTTTGAACACGATTTTATGAAAAATTTAAAGGGGGTTATATGTTTTTTGGGTTACTAATTATTTTGCAAGAAGACGCAACAGGATTACGAAGAATATAAAAGAGAAAGGAAGGTGGTTAAGGACCTGGTAAAAGATGGAAAGAGAGCAATGTGGATAGAGTTTGGAGAAAAAATAAGGAAGGCGTACAACGAAAATCAAAAACTGTTCTATGGAGTGATGAGAAATCAAAGAAAAAACAAAGAAATCATACGAAGAATTATAAAAGATGAACAAGGGCAATATTAACAGAAGAACAAGAAATCATGGAAAGATGAAGGCAGTACTTCAAGAACCTTTTAGAAGGGAGAGATATTACACTACAAATAAACAGAGCAAACAACTTGAAGCAGACAAGGGGGAGGGAGAGAGATGAACATGAAGAAGAGATAACTAAAGAAGAAATCAAAGCGGCAATAAGAAAAATGAAGGCAGGCAAAGCGCCAGGACAAGACAACATAACGGTGGAAATGTTAAAAGCCGGAAACGAAGAAATGGTAAGAATATTGCAAATATTGATGAACAAAATATATACGGAAGGAACTACGCCAAAAGAATGGCAAGTGGGAATCATAGTAAAGATACACAAAAAAGGAGACACAAGAGACTGTAATAACTTCCGAGGAATCACATTACTCAGCGCAGTAGGAAACCTATACACACGAGTTATGGAGAAAAGGCTGAGAGAAAGACTGAAGGAAACACTAGAAGACACACAATTTGGTTTCAGACCAAACAGAGGGGTGACAGATGCCAACTTCATAGTCACGCAAGTGAGCGAAAAAGTCCTAAGAGAAGCAGGAGAAGTACACCTATGTTTCATAGACCTGGAAAAGGCTTTTGATAGAATAGACAGAGAAGACATCTGGAGGACCTTGAAGAATAGAGGAATTGATGAAAAAACAATAAATGGAATAAAATTTCTATATAGACAAACAACAAATTATGTTAGAGTAAGACATGAAAAGTCAGAGAGTTTCGAAACATCTAAAGGCGTCAGACAGGGGTGTATACTGAGTCCACTGCTGTTCTCAATAGTGATGGACGAGGCCATAAAAACTGCAAAAAGGTAAATAAAGAAATACTGGGTAGGGTTCCGGAACATGGAGAGAGTTGGAATAACGGAGATAACATACGCTGACGATATGGTACTAATCGTAAAAAACGAGAAAAACTTGAACGAAACCCTAAAAGTGTACAACGAAAGCTTGGAACGTATGAATATGAGCATAAATGTGAAAAAAACGAAGACAATGATTACACAGCCCCACAAAAAAAAAAGTGGGGTATACTTTTGATGCGATATATCAGATCCGTAGTATTTTTGCCCGCTGATCACGAATCTGACGTCAGAATATCGCCATCGCATCTCAATTTTTTTCTAACCTCAAAAAATAGGTAAAAATTAGTAAAAATTAAGAAAAATATACTCCTAAAAAATTGATTCAAGCTTTTTCATGAATCCAAAGATGTATTAATATGTATTCGGACACGCTAAGCTAATATTCATCGGTTGGATTGAGCCATACAGTTCTGTTTTCTTTCTAACCTCAATAAATCAGACAGATATAGTGCTTCTCGAATGTAAAAACGAATTCAAATTAAAATTCAACCGATCCTTACCAAATTTGGTACACGGGGATTTTTTGGGTCGCTGATCACGAATCTGAGGTTGGATTTGCAAAATTCAAGATGGCAGATGTTTTCGCGCCATTTTGAACGCCGAGAAAATTCATCGGTCGATTTTTATTCTTCTACCTGCATCCACGGCACCTCCACGTGGTAACGGTGGGCAACGGTGTTACTCCACTAGCCGGCAGAGTCCCTGGATAACGGCTTAGATGCCGTCATGGCAGGTAGAAGAAAGAGAATTACGATGCAGGGACTCGGAAACCCAGTATCGGCGGTTGGTCAGGGTGGGAAAGCGGGCCCGCAGCCGTCGTCATCCAGCGACCGTAGCTCTTCATGTATGGGTGACTTGGCTCATGTAGAGTATAATGCTACAAGAAAACGGTCTCACGGTACAAGGACTATTCATAAGTGCGATAAAAACAGTGATTCATTTTGTTATATTTGCTGTCAACACGTATTGAGTAAAATGGGGTCACCGATAACGGATAAGATTAAAACCTTATATAAGGATTGTTTTAACATTGAAATACAGCACCAGGATACAGATTGGGTTCCCCACATCATTTGCAGTTCTTGCAAAATAATGTTGTACACCAATAAGAAGGCGATTAAATATTCCAGACCAGCAATATGGAATAGACCATACAGTGAAAATGATTGCTACTTTTGTATGAATGTTGTATCTAGGCATAACCGAAAAAATAAAAGCGCTATTACTTATAACGATGTTTCGACAGTAACAAGACCAACTAAACTAATTCCGCCTCCTGAACCACTTGATGCTGATGTTATGGAAACAAATGATTTCACCTTATCAGTTCATGCCGAAAACATTGAGACTGTCGAAAAAGATTCAAACACTGTTACTAATGAATGTTCTAGTGACAACCTATCATATACTAGTGACACAGATAAAGAATTTCTATTATAGAAACAGAGATGAAGAATTTCGAAAATAGTTCACAATGGACGAGGAATTGTCACTTTCATATTGTACCGATGTAAAAGGTCTAATGGATGAATTTCAAAATAACTCATACGATCCTGAAGAATGGAGACTGTTCATTGATTCTTCTAAACGGAGCATTAAGGCAGTTTTGCTGCATAATACCAACGTTTACGCTCCCATTCCGATTGCTCATTCCACAGTTATGGAAGAGCAATATGAAAAAATGAAGCAGCTTTTGATAAAAATAAAATATGCTGATCATAACTGGAAAATTTGTGGAGATCTGAAAATTCTAACAATATTGCTTGGCCAACAGTCAGGGTTTACACTTTATCCCTGTTATAAATGTCTGTGGAATAGCAGAGACAGGGAACGTCATTATAAGAAAAAAATTTGACAACAAGAGAATCGTTCACTCCTGGTGAAAATAATGTATTGTTTCCACCATTGGTAGATCAAGGAAAAGTTCTTATTTCCCCGCTTCACATTAAGCTTGGACTTATGAAGCAATTCACGAGAGCATTAGATACAAACGGCCCATGTTTCAAATATTTGCATAAAAAATTTCCGAAATTTTCTGAAGCTAAAATTAAGGCAGGCGTATTTGACGGGCCACAAATAAGAAAATTGTTTCAAGATTCATTATTTGTTACTAAAATGAATAAAGTTGAAAAAGCTGCTTGGCTTAGTTTTAAAGAAGTCGCAACAAACTTTTTGGGAAATAATAAAAGTCCTAAGTACAAAGAAATAGTCGAGAAAATGGTAAAAAATTTTCAAACATTAGGTTGCTTAATGAATCTAAAATTACATTTCCTGGACTCCCACATCGATGATTTCCCAGATAATCTTGGTGACTACAGTGAGGAGCAAGGGGAACGTTTTCACCAAGATCTGAAAATCATAGAAAATCGGTTTCAAGGACGATGGGATGACCATATGCTAGCGGACTATTGCTGGTCGCTAAAAAGAGAAACAAGTCCTCAAAAGCGTTTGAGCAGAAAGCCTTTGAATAGGTCATTCGCGGAAAAAAGAACAAGATACAGCCAAAAAAAGGAAAGTTAGGCGCGGGTTTAACCTTCGCAATTCTAGGACTTAAGGGTCTACTATTTGAGAGTATATGGTTTAAAAGTCCTGGTTTTAAGTTTATTGGGTCTCATTTTTAAAGTTACAGGGTTATTGAGGTCTATTTTTTGAGGTTACAGGGTGTGGGAGTCTAAGGTTTCAGGGTTTAGGGTTTAAGAGTATCAGGTTTGAGGATTCCCCAACTGTATACCAAATTTGGTAGGAATCGGTTGGTTTTCAAAAATTTTGTTCGCCATCTTGGATCCGCCATTTTGAATTTTGCAAATCCGACCTCAGATTCATGATCAGCAACCCAAAAAACCCCCGTGTACCAAATTTGGTAAGAATCGGTTGAATTTTAATTTGAATTCGTTTTTGCATTCGAGAAGCACTATATCTGTCTGATTTATTGAGGTTAGAAAGAAAACAGAACTGTATGGCTTAATCCAACCGATGAATATTAGCTTAGCGTGTTCGAATACATATTAATACATCTTTGGATTCATGAAAAAGCTTGAATCAATTTTTTAGGAGTATATTTTTCTTAATTTTTACTCATTTTTACCTATTTTTTGAGGTTAGAAAAAAATTGAGATGTGATGGCGATATTCTGACGTCAGATTCGTGATCAGCGGGCAAAAATACTACGGATCTGATATATCGCATCAAAAGTATACCCCACTTTTTTTTTTGTGGGGCTGTGTTATAAGCAAGGAGAACCAAACGCATGAAATATATCTAAGAGAAAAAAAGATACAGCAGGTGAAGAGTTTCAAATATTTGGGTGCAATGATGACGAGGGATGGAGGGCTGGATGGGGAGATTAGGGCGAGGACAGAGGCAGTGGGGAAACTCTTTAATAGTATCAAGAACACATTCCTAGGCAAAAAAGAAATACCAAAATCAACAAAAGTACAAATCTTCAAAAGGGTGGCGACACCAATAATTACGTAAGAATTTGAAGTGTGGACAACAACACAAAGTCGCAGAAGTAAGATACGAAGTATCGAAATGAGATTCCTCAGAAAGATTGAAGGAAGGACAAGACTGGATAGGATAAGAAACGTTGACATACGAGAAACACTGGGAATGAAGCCGATACAGGAGAAAATAGAAGAAAGTCAGTAGAGGTGGTTTGGACAGATACAAAGAATGGGACAGGAAAGACTGGTAAGAAGAGTGTATGAACCAAGAGAGAATAGAAAACGAAGTCGAGGAAGACCACGAAGAATATGGAGGGAGGAAGTAAGGGGAGCAATGGAGAAAAGTGGAGTGAGGTAAGAGGAGGCAACAAGGCTAGCCTACCGAGAGGTATCATGGCTAAGGATTAAGTAAGTAAGTAAGTAAGTAATTATTTTGACCCATTTCGGTCCTACTTTCAAATATTGGTTATTTTGGCCATTTCTGGGGTCTTTTTTTGATTTAATTTATCTAGAACACATTTTTGCCAAAAATTCTAACGGAATTTTATGTTTTTAAGTTAATAATTACGAATATAATAATCATTTTGAACCAATTTGATCATACTTTCCAATAGCGTTAATTTTTGTCCAACTTTTGGTGTTTTTTCTGGATTTAATTAGACTAGAACATATAAAACTTATACTTTATTTTCAACAACTCTAAGCAAATTGTTAAGAAAGAATGGCGAAAGTTATATGGCCAAAAATAAACGCTAGTCGAATTATTATATTCGTAACTATCAACTCAAAAAACATAAAATTCCGTTAGAATTTTTCGCATAAATATGTTCTAGACGAATTAAATTAAAAAAGACTCCAGAAATGGTCAAAATCGGCAATATTCGAAAGTAGGAACGAAATGGGTCAAAATAGTTATATTGATAACCAGCAACCCAAAAAATATATAATCCCGTTGGAATTTTTCGTAAAATCATGTTTTAATCAAAATAAGGCCTTAAAAAACGCAAAAATAGCATTTTCTTAGCTGTTTTTATATTAATTCCACGCTCGATAATTTCTAATCTATCCATTTTTGGACATTGTTTCCATGGAGACTTGTGACCAGAATAGTTTGAAGTATAACATACTACAATTTTAACCGATTTGACCGGGATCCAATTTCCGTAAGATTAGTGCGGAGTTCTTTGAATTTCAAGTAAAAAATCATATGGTACTCAAAGTATTTTCGAATGTATAATTCGATGCTCACTCGTTATTTAAATTAAAATTTCGAGTGAAAAAAAAACTCGAATAATCCGATCACTAAGGCACCAAGTATTCGATTATTGAAATTTGTAGGTTTTTCCAATGCTGTTTTTTTTATGAGAATTAACAGTTGTTGGGGAGTGTAAGGCATTCTAATTCAAAATAATAATCCCACCTTTGAGAAGCTCTCTTTGTTATGTTCATGCCAAGACTTATTTGCTCCCTAATTAAAGCCTAGCAAATTGAGTAGCGATGCTATAGGAATGGACTATGTCGGGTTCAGCAACGTGAACTTTTTTAGAAATAACTGCGGCCTGAGTTTTTGTAGCGTTAAATTCCACTTGGTTACAGTCACCCCACTTCTTTGTTAAGTTGAACAGCTAATAATAATATGTATCTTACGATTTCTATTTTATTTGTGGTATACTTATCTTGGTTAAAATTCCGATATTTTATGTTAAAACCTTTACAAAAACTTAATACAAATTCTTGTTAATAACGCAGTTTTGATAAAAAGTTTGTGTGTTATGACGAACGTTTTTACAGAGGTATACGTAAGAACAATTTGGACTAATGAAGATTAGTTTTTTTCCCACAAATATTACAATTACGAGTTTTATTTTGACAAAAAATCTTATTTTTGTGACACAAAATTGACATTAATATTAAAACATATTTAGGTAAAGTTCAGTCAAAAATATACCATTTGACTCAGTTGAACAATTTTTGTTTTTACTACCGGGCAGTGGCACGCCCATACTAACCTCTGCATCACCCTCTTAAGATGAGTTTTAAATATCGGTATGTAAACCAAAGGAAAACTATAATGTAATCCCAAAGATTAGGAGAATTAGAGTATGAATCTTTGCAATCTGCCAAAAGATATAAGCCAAAAATCGCCCCATCATTTACCTAGACGAAACTTGATTCGCCACCCAAAAAAAGGGCGGAGTGATTCAAGTGACTAGTGTTAGTTTAATGCTCCTTTTTTACATAGAAGAATCCACTTTATAGATAATGAGGCAATCTGCGTCACCTTAAGGGTGCCCCAGAATGCTTCAGTTATGTGGTGGTTCTCCAGCCGGAGTGGCTAGCATACCCACTAAACCTTCGTGTAAGATGGGTCTGCGACCCTTTACTGGTCTTACAATGTTACGATTAGCCTTTATATAGGGGGTGTGAGTTTCAAGAACTTGTGGGTTAGTTTGTGTAGATCTATGCTACCTTAACCTAAGTCTAATTAAAATTGAAAGCTAAGTTCCCCACTATTTCGGGAGTGTTATGTTACAATAGTGTTAGTGGTGTATGATGTTTACATATTTAGCTTATTATTTGGAGAGGAGTAGTTCAACTACACTAGGACCTTATCCCTATATACTAAGTACGTAATATATAGGCCAGAAATAAGAATGTTAAATGCTCATTCATAGGAAGCCTGAATTTTTGATCAAAAATTAATTTTAATACGTAAATGAAGTATCAATAGTCAAAAATTGGAAATTGAATGGAAAGAGTTGTAAAAAAGAATAATAACTACCACAAAAACTACTTTTTCGCAAATTTCTCGGAAAATATAAAAATTACAAAAAAATATTTCGAGCAAAATCGATAGATACGAGGCTGGTTTGAAGAGTCCGTGCAAAAATAAAAACTACTTATGTGTTTGGGGTAAACCTTTTTTATTTTTCGACATAGTCTCCTTTTAGGCTTATACACTTCGTCCAACGATGTTCTAGTTTGTTGATCCCTTCCGAATAATAGAATTTGTCCAAGTCTGCAAAATAGCCATTAGTGTCTGCAATCACCTCCTCGTTTGAATAAAATCTTTGTCCCGCCAGCCATTTCTTCAAATTTGGGAACAAATAGTAGTCCGAGGGAGCCAAGTCTGGAGAATAGGGGGGATGTGAAACGAGTTGGAATCCTATTTCCATTAATTTTGCGACCACAAACTACTGAGGTGTGTGCTGGTGCGTTGTCGTGATGGAAAAGGATTTTCTTGTGGGCCAATCGCGGGCGTTTTTCTTGCAGCTCGGTTTTCAGACGGTCCAATAACGATGAATAATATTCACCTGTAATAGTTTTACCCTTTTCCAGATAGTCGATGAGGCTAATCCCTTGCGAATCCCAAAAGACAGTCGCCATAACCTTTCCGGCCGAAGGAACGGTCTTCGCCTTTTTTGGTGCAGATTCCCCCTTGGTAACCCATTGTTTAGATTGTTGTTTGGTCTCAGGAGTATAGTAATGTATCCATGTTTCATCCACAGTGACGAAACGTCGCTTAAAGTCCTCCGGATTCTTCTCGAACAGCTGCAAACCATCCTTGCAACACTTCACACGATTCCGTTTTTGGTCAAGCGTGAGCAATCGCGGCACCCATCTTGCGAATAGCTTTCTCATGTCCAAATGTTTATGCAAAATATTATGTACCCGTTCAGTCGAGATGCCCACAGCACTAGCAATCTCACGCACCTTAACTCTTCTGTCATCCATCACCATATCATGGATTTGATCAATGATTTCTGGAGTCGTAACCTCCACAGGCCGTCCAGAACGTTCAGCGTCACTTGTGCCCATATGGCCAGTCCGAAAATTTTGAAACCACTTATAAACTGTTCTAATCGAAGGTGCAGAGTCACCATAATGTTTATCAAGCTTCTCTTTAGTCTCCTGAGGCGTTTTGCCTTTCATAAAGTAATGTTTAATCACCACACGAAATTCTTTTTCGTCCATTTCTTGAAAATCACTCGACTTCCTTGATTCACACGAATGCCAAACACAAAGAAATAGACCAATATGGCTGAAACTTGATGTGCGTTCATTCAAGAGATGCTACTAACTAAACATGACCTCGATACGCACCGGTGGTGCCATCTCTCGGACTTTGCACGGACTTTTCAAACCAGCCTCGTACAAGAAGAAATAAAAGAACATATAGTAAAAGCCAATAACTGCATTTTCAAGTTCCCTCAGGTTTCTAGGTGCAGGTACATGACATTTCACATTTTTCTTAAGGTGATCTCATACATGTTCTATCGGATTCAGATCCGGGCTTTTTGGTGGCCATTCCATAATCGGTATATCAATTTGATTAAGATAATCGAGTACCTTCCTAGCCACGTGAGGTGGAGCATTGTCTTGCATAAACAGGAAATTGGGCCCCACAAATTGACCAAAAGGCATCACACATTCTATTACAATATTCTCAAGATAGTAGTCAGCAATTATGGATCTCGTACGGACAGGAACTAACTCTGTGCGAGCATCAAAGCAGATGCCACCCCAGAACAGAGCCACCGCCGAATGGAATCCTTGCAGAGATATTGCAAGGAGCAAACCTCTCTCCTGGTCTTCGTCATACTCGCTCACGACCATCTGGATGTTTTAGACTAACCCTAGTTTCATCTATGAAGAAAACTTGTTTTCAATCATCCACAGACCAGTTTTCGTGATTTCGAGCAAAACGTAACCTGGCAACTCTGTTCTCTCTAGTAAGCAAGGGCGCAGTGGCTGGTCTCCTACTGTTTAAT
The DNA here is from genome assembly GCA_019049505.1 of Pachyrhynchus sulphureomaculatus. NCBI lineage: Eukaryota > Metazoa > Arthropoda > Insecta > Coleoptera > Curculionidae > Pachyrhynchus > Pachyrhynchus sulphureomaculatus. The sequence goes on from CM032446.1 coordinate 21,622,514, forward strand.
CCAGCTTCATTTAACCGTCTTCTAACTATTTTAGAAGAAATTATGACATTGCGAACAGCTTCGAGTTCGTTTCTTATTATAGAACTAGTGACAGTCCTGTTTCTTAAAGCATATTGTTTTATAAAACGTTCATCTGGGTCGCTAGTGCATCGTTTTCGCCCTTGCCCTAGCCTTCTAGAATAAGTTCCCAATTCATTCAAGCGTCTTACCATACGACTTATTGTGGAACGATGTTTGCCTAACAAATTGGCAACATAACTCTGACAATATCCCTCGTAAAATAAAACTGAGGCTTGCACTACCTCGTGTTCAGTTAAATTCCTTGTTCGATTCATTTTTCTAATTCTTCGGAGTCAAAAATAAAACAGTCTACCACAAAAACGTATTACTTTGAAAAAGGGAACAATTTATAAGCTTACTTTTATAGAAAATCTATCGCATTATTACAGAAAATTGTTTATCTTCTAAAAAATTCTTTAAAACTGTAAATTTAAACTAATTGTTTTGATTTCTGTCATGAACAACGAAACAAAATAAGCATAGCCTACTATTCAAATACTCGATAAACTTTAAAACTGACATAAGAAAAAGATAAATTAATTTTCAGATTGTTGCGTTAATTTTGTCCAGGAGTTTATTTAACTGTCATCACCAGCTCTATAATCTGATTATCGATTTCCAGCTTGCACCTAATTGGTTCTTTGGAGATAACTACTGATTTGGGTTTTTTCAGCCGATATTTCCATATTAAATTTCTTTGCTGTTCTATTAAACTGACAAATTTTTGCAAAATAATATAAAGAAAAGTTTGCGCGAATATTACGTCATATATATTTTTGAACTAGTGTTTTCATTTAACATCCGACTTGATGACCTTGAAATTATTTTTTTTTACTTCCGATTTCACCCTCCAAAACTAACCTTTCAAGTCGAAATGTAACTTTCACAACTACACGGCTGTGATTTGACGGGCAATTCCTATATTTGTAACAAATTTCAACTTTCTATGTAAAATAACTTCGGAGAAAATCCGCTGTGACAGACAGACAGCCACCTAAGTGGTTCCATAAGGTTCTGTTTTTAGTGTTCCGTACGGAACACTTATAAGATCACTTCGGTGTCTCTCTGTCTGTCCGTCTGTCTGCCTGTCTGTCTGTCACACCCGATTTTACCTCCGAAACTATTTGACATAGAATGTTGAAATTTGGTACTAATAAAGGAATTGATAGCCTCATCAGAGCCGTGTAGTTATGAAAGTTAAATTTTGACTGAAAGGGGGTAAAAATCGGAAATGAAAAAAAAAAATTTACTAGATCATCGAGTGTGGTGTCAAATGAAAGCTTGTGAAAACACGAGTAATATATATATATATATATATATATATATATATATATATATATATATATATATATATATATATATATATAATGTAATACTTGCGCGCACTTTTCTTTGTATTATTTTTAAAAAATCGCGAAAAATCGCCGTCTCCCCGCCTTATCTCGAAAACTACTTATCAAAAAATTAAGCCACTTATTCTAGGACAAAAAATATTTCTAGTACATCATTAGTACATCCTGATGATGCAGCTTTACCACATTTGTATATAAAACTGGGTAGGTTTTGTAACAGCAGTGGATAGAAAAGGCAACGCAGTTTTTATAGCTAAAAGGAAAATTTATAAAACTGACTAACGCAACAATTAAAGAACCTTTTGGAAAACCGTACGGCAGAAAACTATAAAAAATTAATGAACTTTTAGCCTCTTACAAAACTTATTTTATATCCTAATTATTCAGCTCAAATTGATTTTCTTTTCACTTTTAATGGAATCAATAAAATTTCTTGTCACAAAAAAATCTTTTCGAAATTAGTTTGCTGTTAAGAACACCTAACACTGCCAAAATATGGCAAAAATTTCTGTGTGACAAAAATAAGTTTAAAATTTTGTAGACCAGTATCACTGATTTTATATAAACTAGAATAGATAATAATTTAAAATTGACTTTTAGATACCTCGTCACCACCAAGTCCGATTACCGCAGCAACACCAACAGGAAAAATATTGTCTTCAATACTGGTCGTATTGGCAATTTCCATAATGGCCCTGGTTTACATAAGGCAAGTAAAAACATATTTGTACAAGCCGTGATCCTGTTCCCCACAAATAGTAAAATATGGGTTATTCCTGGCGAAAATTGATGCTATGGGATTTGATAACAACTTGGTCAGTTTTTTTGCTTCCTCTCTCACTGGTAGATCTCAGTATGTCGAAATTCGCGGTCACAAGTCTGCAAATTTCTCAGCAATGAGTGGTGCGCCACAGGGAAGCAACTTGGCGCCTCTGATTTTCTCTCTCTTTATTAATGACATAGTCTCTGATATTTCCAGTAAAGTGTTCCTATTCGCGGATGATCTAAAACTCTTCCGGATAATAAACACCATCTCGGATTGCCGTAACCTGCAGGCGGATCTAGAAAGAATCAGTTTATGGTGTGAACGTAACAACTTACCGCTGAATATTAAAAAATGTTACGCCATGACCTTTTCCAATAAGTCAAGTATTAATTACAATTACGAGTTAAACGGTTCGCAACTTCAGCGGTGTTCTGTTATTAGAGATTTGGGGATTACTTATGATGCCAAGCTTGCTTTTGACACTCATATCAACAACGTCTGCTCAGAGGCGTTTAAGGCGTTGGGATTTATTTTGCACAATGCTAAAAGCTTTACAAATATTCAGACACTTATACTACTTTACTTCTGTTATGTCCGCTCAAAACTTGAGTATGGATCTGTGGTCTGGAACCCAACATACAATTGTTATATCCAGAAATTAGAAGGCATACAGAGGAAATTCCTTAAATTTTTAGCATTTAGAATTGATGGTTCTTTCCCTCCGAGAGGCTGTGACCACGAGGGCTTACTGAAGAGATTTCAGATACCATCACTGCTGCGACGCAGGAACTACCTACTTACGAGTTTTCTGGCAAAACTTATGAGGTCTGTTATTGATTGCCCTGAATTATTATCCCAAATCATGTTGCATGTACCTGGTCGCACAATGAGATCCCCCTCGACTTTTAGTGTATGTACCCTACATAATAATTTTCTATTAAAATCGCCACTTTACCGAGCAATGGCGTCTCATAATGAGACATTCCAAAACATTGATGTCTTCCATTTAACACTTCCTCAATTGCTTAGACCAGGGGTGCTCAAACTTGAACTGCTGGCGATATACCTCAATATTGTTAGACTACGATCGATCGACTCTGAGAGGCTGCAAGTAAGTGTGATGCAGGATTGTCGTCTAGGTAGGGTGTATCGTGGCATAGATATTAGTTTTCCGCACAATATGCATCTTTTTAGTCAAGGTAAGTGTAGGTCTGCTCTAAAATGTCAATGAAAAAACTCATAATTATTTAAAATTGCGAGTGTATTGGTTCTTATAAAACAAACGAGTTCTAGTGTCTAAACTTAACTAAAGAGTGACTTCCGATGTTGAAGCGTGGCACTGCATGTCCTCAGCATACTTTTCATAAGATGGTACATAATTACCGAGTGCTAATCGCAAGCATGATGACATATGTTCGTCAGTTAGTCGATTGCGATATTTTGACTTAATTATCTTCATTTCAGAAAATGCACACTCGCACAAGTAAGTTGACCCAAACATTGCCGTCAGTTGAAGGGCGATTTGCCTTAGATTCGGATATTTATCTTCAGATATAAAACACCAGAATTCTGTATCAGATGCTGTGGCTTTGAGATGTATATCTGATATAATCTGCAATAACTCATTTTCAACAGAACATGAGTTCATGTTAAACTGACTTGCTATTTCAGTAGCTAATTCCTCAATGTTTTTACACGAAAAAGGATAACTCATAAATGATGCGATATATGCCAGTTTACTGAAATCATAAAAACGTATTTCGAATTGGCCCAAAATATTGGATAATTCTGCCTCATAAATATCATAATTCAACTGAGGAATCCTTGCTTTCAAAGACAATTTACTTTTGAATGCGTTTATTGCGCTAATCATCTCAATAATAGTTTTTCCTTTACCTTGAAGCTCCAAATTAATGGTGTTTAAATGCATTGTGATGTCTGTCAAAAACGCCAAATCAGTCAGCCATTTTCCGTTTTTCAGCATCTGAGTGTCATCACCTCTTTCGTCCAGAAAAGCTGTTATTTCGGGCAATAATTCTTAAAGCCTTTCTAGGAATTTTCCGCGACTCAACCACCTGACGTCCGTGTGAAGAACTAAATCAGTGTGTTCAGCTGACTCACTATCTTCCAACTGCAATTTAAAGAGCCGTCGTTGCAAGCTACGTGCACGGATAGAATTCACAATTTTTATTGCAATGCCCAGAATCTCCTCCATGTTTAGAACTTTTGAACATAAAACTTGTTGATGTATAATGCAATGGAAGGAGAAAAATGAAGGGAAATCATCATTAGCTCGACACAATGCCAAAAAAACCGTTTTTGTTTCCAGTTATTGCTGGTGCTCCAACGGTTGTAATGCACACTAGTTTATATATTGGTAGCTTGTAGTTTGTTACAAAATTAAAGAAAACGTCATATATATCTTCGCCACTGGTCTTTCCTTTCAGAGGAATCATTGTCAAAACTCTTCCTTAGCCGACATGTCATTGAATATCATTCGAATAAAAATACACAGCTGGGCAGTGTCTGTTATATCGGTGGATTCGTCGAACTGTAAAGAAAAGTATGTACATTCCATGATATCATGTTTTAGTTTATCTGCCATGTCATTTGTCATTTTAAATGACGCGATCGTTGCAGCTTTTGATTGTTTCGCTGGTCTTGTGAACATGGTTTGTTCTTTTTTCAAACAAGTTATCAAATCACGTACTTTTCGTTTTCTTAATTCACTCTGTGACGGAAAATCCTTTTCATAGTTTTTATGAACCGTTTTATGATGCCTCTCTAAGTTCCCACGCTTAGGTATTGCAACTGACGCACGGCAAATGAGACAAATGCACTTATCCTTTACCATACGAAAGAAAAATTCTTTCTCCCAATGGTTATTAAAATGATAAGTTTTACTTTTCTTCGCCGCACTATTTTGGACTATTTATTAATAAACTTTGTATCGATGTATCGCCTTCAAGTTACAACTCAGACTGACTCCTATTCCTGCAGGCGCAACATTTATATCTGCGCGAACGAAGTCTCGAATGTTCCCGTCAAACACGCCGCCCGAAGTTTCTAGAAAAATCGGCGGGAATCAAAAACGCGGCTTTTCTTTAACAAGTACCGCACGTTCCTTTGATAAAGCCGCCTTTTGCCGCTAGCAGGGAGTTATTACGATAAAAGAAAGTGATGAGGGGGTTATTCTGGCCTAATTGTGGATCGAATAAATTTTAGTAGTTTATTCATTACATTTTGTTTCAGTTACCTAAAACAAAATCTGTGAATAGTTCTATAATGAAATTTTTTTCTCGAGATCGACTCAAAAAGCAGTCGCGATCGACTTGTCGATCGCAATCGACCGTTTGAGCACCCCTGGCTTAGACTCTTCAAGAGCGGGTTATTGAGATGATCCAAAATTTTTATTTAGCATACTTTTCTTATTGTGCGATGAATGGGCTGAGCAGTATTTGTGGTGTGTAGTTGTTGAATTTTTGTAAAAATTATTACTATAACTTAAGTAGGTCTGGTACTTTTTCACCTATTGTCAAATTGTCTCGTAAATGGATGTAGTTCTGTTAGACAATAAATGCTTATTATGATTGTTCTCGTTTTTCTTTCTCACATTTGGTCAATGTGGTTCCATGTTTGGCTGACGGGCGCAAACCAAGTCAGCACAAACGCATTACTATTGTGTATTAAGGAATGACCTGACAATGTTACATGTTTTCAAAATCACTGACTTCTGAATGTTTTTGTGTATGTTTGTGTTGAGTCCTAATTGTACTAAGTGTGGTGTGAATGTTGTTGGTGTAAGGCCTGTGGCTGATATAATGAGGGGGACAATGATGACTTTTTCTTGTATCCATAGCCTTTTTATTTCCGTTGCAAGATCTGTGTATTTGGAAATTTTCTCTGTGTATTTCGTTTGGATGTTTGTGTCGTTGGGGACAGCTATGTCAATTAGATAGGTGACTTTTTCTTTTTTGCACTGAAAAGTAATATCGGGTCTATTGGCGGAGACTGTTTTATCTGTATGGATACCGATGTCCCAGTAGAGCTTGTATTCTTCATTTTCAAGTATGGATGTTGGCGTGTATTTATAGTAGGGATCTGTGTTTTCTATGAGTTTGTATGTTGTGGCCAGTGCTTGGTGAACTACTTTGGCAGCTGAATCATGCCTGGCTGTGTACTCTGTTGCGGCCAATATTTTACATCCGCTCGTTATGTGTTCGATCGTTTCTTTCTGCTGGTGGCATTTCCTACATCTGTCCTCTGCAATAGTCGGGTCTTTGATGATATGCTTTTGGTAGTTTCTGGTTAATATGACTTTATCCTGGATGGCAAGTAAGAAGCCTTCAGTCTCAGGGAATAGCTGCCCATCCTGTAACCAGGTGTATGATTGTTTTTTATTTACGTGGTCTTGTTCTATGTGGTATCTGTGTTTTCCGTGGAGTGTTTTCTCTGACCACGTTTTCATCTTTTCCTGTTGTAATTGGGTGTGACTGTGTGTGTCTGCTGAGTGGTCTGCCCGGGCTAAGTCGAGAGGTGTGTAGTTTTTGTCTGCTTTCACTGTCGCTGTGTGGAGGCTGGTTTGCTTGCTGTGAAAGAAGTGTTTGTATTTGTTTTGTGTGTAATGATCTGATGTCTATAATTCCTCTTCCTCCTGCCTTCCTCTCGATGGTAAGTCTTTCTTTGCATGCGTTGGGGTGTAATTTCCTGTATTTGGTGAATTGAGATCGTATAAGGATGTGAATATTTTCTATGTCTGTTTGTGACCATTTGATGATACCAAATGAATATGTGAGTACAGGTATAGCGAACGTGTTGATGGCTTTAGTGAGATTCTTAGAGTTGAGTTTTGTTTGCAAAAGTTTCGTCAGTCTGTTTTTGAATTCGGTTCTGAGCTCTGTTTTGATGTGAGTGTGGTTGAGTTTGGTGCTTTGTTGGAAGCCTAGATATTTGTATGTTTCTTTGTCGAACATGTTATCGAGTGTTTCATTGTTAATGGTTTCTGTCTCATGGTGGCACTTCCACTGGCCTTTGTTGATGTGGAGCACTTTGCATTTACTTATACCAAATTCCATATTGACATCTAAGGTGAATATTTCTGTGGTTTTGAGGAGTTCTTTCAGCTGTGTTTGTGTGGCAGCGTAGAGTTTTATGTCGTCCATATATAGGAGGTGGTTTATTTTATGTTGATTCACTTTTTGGTGTCTGATATTGAAGCCATGCTCTGTTCTGTTTAGTATATTTGAGAGTGGATTGAGGCAGAGGCAAAACCATAGAGCGCTGAGCGAGTCTCCCTGAAATATACCCCGTCTGATGTACAGCTCTTCTGTTTCGATGCGTTCGGTTGGTGTTTCTACGCGTATTTTGGTTTTCCATGTTTTCATAATTTGCGCGAGAAACTGCCTGAGGTGTTGGTTGATTTTATAGATTTCTAGGGCCCTGATTAACCAGCTGTGGGGTATGGAGTCGAAGGCTTTTTTATAGTCTATGTAACCGATGTGAAGGTTTCTGTGTTCTTTTCTGGTTTGTCCCATAACCACGCTATCTATAATCAGCTGCTCTTTGCATCCTCGACTATTTTTCCTGCATCCCTTCTGCTCTTCTGTGAGAATATTGTTGTCTGTTAGGTGTTGTTCTATTTTCTTCGAAATTGTAGCTGTGATGATCTTGTATAGGGTTGGAAGACAGGTGATAGGTCGGTAGTTTGACGGGTTTGTGGTGTCTGAGCTTTTGAGTTTAACGTATGTTATTCCTTGTGTGAGGAAAGTGGGAAATGTGTGTGGTTGTAGAATGGCTTTGTTGATTTGGTGTGTGAGTGCTTCGTGTGTGGTGGTAAACTGTTTGTACCAGAAGTTTTGTATATTGTCTATTCCAGGACATTTCCAGTTGTGTGTGTGTTTGATAGTTTCTGTAATTTCTTGTGTATTTAATGTGGTATTTTCTTGTTCTGTCACATGTTTATGTTTGTCTTCTTCGGCTTTGATCCAGGGGGTGTTATTATTGTGTAGTTTGGGTTCTGACCAGATACTTTTCCAATAATCTGTGAGTTCTTGTTTGTTTGGTGGTTCAGTCACTGCTATCTGTTTGTTGTACATAGTTTTCCGGTAGAACTGTTTTTTCGCTTCTTCGGAAGAGGTTGTTGGTGTCTTTCCTCTCATTTGATTCTTTGTATCTACGGAGTCTTGCGGCATATACAGATAGTTTTTGTTTCAGGGTATCGAGGATTTCTGGCAGTGTTCTGTTGGGAGACTTAGCTTTGATCTTGTTTGCCCCCTTTGTGACACGTTTGGACGCGTTCCCGCTTATAAACTGGGTAAGATGTCCTAGATCTCTCCTGATGTTGTTGATTTTGTTTTCTATTCTTATTTGCCATTTGAATTTCGGTTTTGTCCTGTTGGGGTTTCCTTGTCGTTGAGGGAGTTTTTGATTATTTTGTGTTAGAGTGGTGATTGCTGCTGCGTATATTATTGTGTGAATATCTTCGATTGTGCTTAAGTCTATTATATACTGAGGTATTATGTGCTTGTTTAGTGTGTTAAGGATTGGTTGCGTGCTCTGTCTGAAGATTAAACGAGGGATGGGATTTCTTGTTGTGGGGTCGGTGCCTGACCATCGAGCTAGATGTGACTCCATTTTTGCTGTAAGTGTTTGTATGAGAGGTGATTCGGGGTGATGTTGTGTGGATGTTGTTGAGGGTGGCGAGTGATTCATGTTGTTGTCTGTGATATGGTGTTGCGCGGTACTGGCAATATTATTTTGCGTTATGCTCCTCCTGGGTGATGGGTCTTGTTGTGTTCGACTGGGTGGTTGTGTGTGTGAGGCTGGTTCGGAATCTGCTTTATTGTTTCTATTGCTTGGTTGGTCTGCGTTCAGTTCAACAGCCACTGTGTCCTTGATGGTTTGCAATTCGAGAGGTGTGAGACGATTGTTCTTGGTAATAACTCTTTTTTGGTCTATTACTCTCTGTTCTGAAACAAGTAATTGCAGATGTGGATATTCGGTCAAGAAAAGTCTGTGCAGTTCCGGTCTGTAGCCCGATGTTATTGTTTCGAGTTTGGTGGCGGTGTAGTAACAGTGCATCACCGTCCTATTCATCTCATCCGTCCACTTTAACCGTTGTCTTGGTTTGCCAGCCTTGGTAGTTGCGTGTTGTCCTTGCAAAACATACGGGCCCTGGCCTGGCTTTGGTGGTTGTGTTTGTCCCGTATCTACGTCGGTTGCGCTTGGGATTGATGTTGTTGGGTCCAAGCGGCGAGTGATTCTCTTCTCAGTGATTTCTTTGTCAGGTTTTGTGTTTTCATTACAGCAACGCATGGCGTGTTCGTTGATTCCTGTGGTGCAACTCATGCGCTGCTGTGATTTTCCCGCCTTGGTGGGTGTCGGCTTAGTCGCCGACACAACACTTTTGGCAGGTCCATTTTCGGTTGCCTGGTCTTCATCGTTTTGGTCGAGCTGCCATTTCCCGCGACGTCCTCGACCGTTACGTCGCTCGCCCGATGCTTCTTTTATTGGTCTGTTGTTCTCTGGAATGTTTTCAATGTTTTGTGGTGTCAGAAGCTCAAAGTGTCCCGACATTGGGTTGCCTGTTAGTAGAAGGTAAATGGTTTTGTTGTATTTTCCCGTGCTTATTATTGTTGGTCTGTCCGTAAAAGTTATTTTTGTATGTCTTGTTCTTCGTTGTTTTGAGAAGATATGAAAGTTGCTATTTTGTGTTTCCGAGAGGGCAAGTATCTCTAAGCTCGTTCCATAGGTGCCATTTTTCCTCATATAATTATAATAGTTATTGAAGTCTTTTATATCGTCGACTTCAATTAATGAAAATGTGTGAAGTTCCGACCAGTTTTGTTGTAAATATCTTAGAGCAACCTCTCGGAGTTTCTCATGATGGTTTTGGTGGCCATATAAATGTAAGCTAACTGCACGGAAAAGGCAATTCCCATCACCTACAATGTCGGATCTGGTAAAACTATCGGGAGTAGTTTCGACTGAGGCGGTTGTTTGGTTCGTCTGTAGTTGTTGTTGTGGTGTTGCTGTAGCTGTTTGTACGACAGTGGTCCACCTCCGCAACACCCTTCCATTTTCATTATTATAATTATTATTATTTAACATAGTATTCCCACGAGTATCCTAGGAAAGAAGGGTCGACTGCGGCAGAGCCTGGATGCCACAGCAAGGCTACTTACTCCCGGAGGGCGCCCGGTATCCGGGGGAACCGTTCGCTTCTCATAAACGCTGGCACGGTAAACACCTTAAGATTGCGTTTTTATTACACATAATCTGGACAACACAAGACAGCACAACATGACTCAGGAACCTCGGGATCGTCAATGCCCGTACTAGGAGAATCCTGGGATTCCCCTAGCCCCTGAGGGGGCTAGGGGGCTAGGGGGGGCTTATTATTATTATTATTATTACGACTATTGATAACTAGTTAGCCTAAACCACTTCTCATTACCAAAAACAAATCCGATGGCTACAAATAGTAGTCTGACATTTAGTAAAAACGTTAACAAAGTTTCTTCTTTCTTTATTTCTTCTTTATAAGCCATAATTTCTCCACTGCAAAAGTTCAAGTTTCTTCTACTATCTGCTGTCACCTGATATCACCGGTCCATCTTTTCATTGGTATTCCGACAATGCGTCTGTTCTCCTATGGTCTCCATTTAAATAATTTTGTTGTCCATCTACCATCATTCTTTCTAGCCACATGCCCCGCCCATTACCACTTTAATTTTACCATTCTTTCACTGATATTTGTAATTCTTGTTCGTCGAATATCCTCGTTTCTGTGTGTGTTTTCGTAAACTAACATCTAACATCTGTCTTTCCATGGCCCCTCGAATACGTTAGAATCGACAAAGACTCTTTTTTATAAGGGTCATGGTTTCCAGCCCATTTGTTTTCTTAACGTTCATCTCGAGTCCTACTCTTTGTGAAGGTTGATTAAGTTGTTCTCCACGATTTTTAGTTCTTCTATATCTTCGCTAATCAGTACCACATCATCTGCGAATAACAACTGATGTAGATATGCCATCGATTTTAGTTCCTTTCTCCTCCCACTCAATTCCTTTAAACACATCCTCCAGGGCCACGGTAAATAATTTTGATAAAATCGTGTCGCCCTGGCTAACATCTTTCTTGATCTTTATGAGTTCTCTTTATTGATCTCCATCTAATTTAATCGTTAATGTCGCATTTTCATATACGAATCTGAGGAGTTCGATATATGTTGAGTCTATTCTGGCATGAACTAAGGACTACATAATTGCGCAGTGTTCCAGGGAGTCGAAAGCCTTCCTATAATCGATGAAAGCTAAGTGGACCTTAATATTATAAACGGTCATTTTTTCGATTAAAAAGCGGAGCATCTGAATATGATTGTTCCGAATACCTTGAGAAAGCCCGCCTGTTCGACTGGTTGGTAGTAGTCGAATTTATTTGTTAGCCGGTTTGTTACAATTTTAGTACGAAACTTGTACAAATGCGATAACAAGCTGATGGAGCGATAATTCTCAAGATGTTCGTAATCGCCATTCCTAAACAAAAGTATGGCCTCACTGTTTTGCCAATGTACAAGGTGAGTCAACGATAAAGTAAAGTTCATTATCTTATTTGTTTCGGGAATGACGAAAAAATGTTAAATACAATAGTTTGAGTATACAGGGTACTTCAAAAAAGTGTGGCCGATATAACATAAGTTTTTTTTAAATGGAACATCTTATTTTCTAATTTATTTTTAAATTCTGCGTAAAATTGTATAACTTTATTATTAATAATGTTATATACCTAAACCTAGTAGTTTTTTTCTAATATTTCAATTTTTATAAAAAAAATACTAGTTTTCAGTTTCGTAAAAAAATGCCAGTAGCGCCATTGTTTCTGAAGGTAGGAGCGTTCTATAGAGATGAAAAAAAAAGAATATATGTAAAAAATTTGAGTTAGATGCTACAGGGTGTTCAAAATAAATTTTAAACTGAAAAATCTCAATTTCTTTAATTGGCACACCCTGTATATTATTATTTTTCCAATAGATTTTACAAAACCCTCCAACTTTTATTAAGTATAGTAAGTCAGTAAGTCATATACCTATTTCTAATAGTTTTCGATTTATTTGGAATTTTTCAGTTTTTACCCTTGTTTTTAATACACTTACGCTATAACATCATAGTTGCCAAGACAAAACAAAAATGTAGATGTTGTCAAATTTTGACATGTCTATTAAGCAAGTAAAAATAGTTTAATTTGTTGTAGTAAGTGACGTATAAAGGTAATAGTTATGGATTTTCCTAAAAATGAATTAATTGATATGGTTTATATACTGGGCGAGGCGGGAAAAATTTGTCTTTTGGCAGTAAGGCTTTACGGAACGAAATACCCTAATAGCCTATACCATTTAGTGCTTAATGGAACGGTTTGATGGTAGTGGTAGCGTTGAGTATACGAAACGGAAAGAGTAAACCAGAATGCTACCAATGAGGAAGATAATCTCCAGGTCAGCAGCCGTCAACTAGCTGACTTATCTGACACATCTCAATCTACGGCTAACCGCATCACGAGAAAATTACAAGTATCATCCCTTTCATATGGAACTATACTAAGAACTTCAAGACCGTGATTTTGAACGACCAGTAAACTTTTATACCACCATGAATGGAGCAATAGAGGCCGATCCAAATTTTTTATCCAAAATAATGTTTTCTGACGAAGCTACTTTTCGTGTATTATTATTCAACAGTTAATCCGTTTTGGGTCCGAGAAGTTCAAAACCAAAACCACTGGTCGCTTAATGTATGGTGTGGAATATTAAATTTTCGAATTATTGGTCCCCATTTTTTTTCGCGAACCGCTTAACGGGCCTAGATATCTAAATTTTTTGCAAAACGAGTTACCCCAGCTTCTTGAAGAAATTGATAATTTTGAAAGGGAACAAATGTGGGTTCAACAAGACGGAGCTCCTGCTCATTACTACCGGGAAGTTCGGTAATTTTAAAACGATCGTTACCCACAAAAATGGATCGGTAGGGATGGATTCATTCAGTGGTCCCCTCGATCATGTGACTTAACACCTTTAGACTTATTTTTGTGGGGCTACCTTAAAGATCGTATTTATGTGAATCCCCCTACAACACCACTAGCCCTTTATGCTAAGGAAAGTGAAGGAAAATATAGCAAAACGACTAAATATGTGTATTCAAGTAGACGGGCATATGTTTGAACATCTATTACGTCATAATAATTAATCATTAGATAAGTTAAACTATATTAAAATTATTTATGTTTTCACAATAGCGTAGATGAATTCAAAACCAGGGTAAAAATTGAAAAATTCAAAATAAATCGAAAACTATTAGAAATAGGTATATGACATACTTAATAAAAGTTGGAGGGTTTTATAAAATCTATCAGAAAAAATAATAATATACAGGGTGTGCTACTTAAAAAATTTGAGATTTTTTAATTTAAAATAGTCGAAATGTATAAATTTATTTTGAACACCCAGTAGCATCTAACTCAAATTTCTTTACGTATATCTTTTTTTTCATCTATATAGAACGCTCGTACCAATTATGAGTATTTCACCTTCAGAAACAATGGCGCTTCTGACAATTTTTTCCAAAACTGAAAACTAGATTTTTTAAAAAAAATTGAAATATTAGAAAAACTACTAGGTTAAGGTATATAACATTGTTAATAAAAATGTTATACAATTTCACGCAGAATTTAAAAACACATTAGAAAATAGGATGTTCCATTTAAAAAAACATATATCGGCCACAATTTTTTGAAGTACCCTGTATACTCAAAAATAATTTTAAACTGTGCACCTTAACATTCCCTAAACCTATTGTATTTAACATTTTTTTCGTCATTCCCGAAGCAAATGAGATAATGAACTTTACTCTATCGTTGACTCACCCTGTACAAATGCGATAACAAGCTGATGGAGCGATAATTCTCAAGGTGTTCGTAATCACCATTCCTGAACAAAAGTATGGCCTCACTGTTTTGCCAATGTACAGATATTCTTTGTTCTTCGTTGTTGAGTAATATCTGTATCGCTTTAAAAAATTCATTTCCTCCCATTTTAAATATTTCGGATGTTATTTTGTTTGTTTTAAAACAGTTTCCGGTTAAATCTGGCTTAGCTCAGGAATTTCTTCCGAGTCGACGTTAAGAAAATTTTTTACTGCTGACTCGGATTTGGTATTTTTTTTTTTTTTTATGGGTCTAGCACACGTACTGTAGGGAAGTCCCTAAAGCGCTACAAGAGCAGCATGAGTGCGGAAAAACCGATTCACGTTGTTCTTGAATCGCTGTAAATTGTACTCGGTGGGAAACACAACGCTGGGCATATTATTCCAAAGAGATGACATTCTCCATATGAAAGATTGCTTGAAAAGCGTTGTACGCAGAGTAACAAGCTGAACCTCATACGGACGTGAAGCACCAGCGCGACGTGTATTTCTAACATGCACCGCTTTGGGAGGAATTAAGCGGGCTACATCCTTCGAACACTTTCCAACCGTTCTTCGATGTTCCAGCGAATCAAGGCCGCCGGTGAATTCCGGGTCCCCAATCAGACGGACCGCCCTTCTCTGAACAGAATCCAACAAATGCAGTGTATGTTTGGGAGCGGAGCCCCAAACGTGAGAGCAGTATTCCATAGTTGGTCGATTTTGGGCTTTGTAAACAATTAACAGTTGTTGTGGGGTGTAAAGCTTTCTGGTTCTAAATAATATTCCCAACTTTTGAGAAGCTCTCCTTGCTATGCCTGCAACATGTTCATGCCAGGACATATTTGCTCCCAAACTAACGCCCAACAAATTGAGCGACGATGCTATGGAGGGCCCCGAAGTAGATAAGGCTATGACAGTACGAGATATTTTTCCCATGTTAATTCTTATGGAGCCTCATTCTGCATTTTTGGTGCCATTTCAAGGTCATCCACTTGGGCGCCGCGGCGTTGCCCAGACCGGACCTGTCTCGGTGCCCAGACCGGACCTGGCCTGTCTCGGTGCCTAGACCGGACCTGTCGAGGTGCCTTGCGCCGTAAAACCGCTGTGATTCTCTACCCGCCCAAGTGGATGACCTTGAAATGGCACCAAAAATGCAGAATGAGGCTCCATAAGAATTAACATGGGAAAAATATCTCGTACTGTCATAGCCTTATCTACTCCCCGACATGACTATGTCGGGTTCAGCAACGTTAACTTTTTTAGAAAAAACTGCCGCCTGGGTTTTTGTAGCGTTAAATTCCACTTGGTTACTGTCACCCCAAGATAGAATTTCTTCCAGGTCTTTGTTAAGTTGAACGACCTCCTGCTGTCTGCGGATATTCGCCTGAGCAGCCGATGTCCGAGCGTTCAAGGTAAATGAAGAGACAAGCGTACTGTCATCTGCAAAGCTGTAGATTGGATTCCCGGTCTTTTCCAGCAAATCGTTAATGTAAATGAGAAAGAGAGTAGGAGACAGTATGGAGCCCTGGGACACACCGGCGTTGATAGTGAGGGTGTTAGAAAGAAATCCGTCGACCGCTACTCGTAAAGAACGCTCTCTGAGGAAACATGAGAGCCACAAACAGAACCTCTCAGACATACTATAAGAGCGTAACTTAGCCAACAGTCCATCGTGCCAAACACGGTCGAATGCCTTGGATATGTCAAGAGCAACCGCTCGAGATTCTCCAAAGTGTTCAATTGCGTTGTTCCAAACATGTGTTACATAACTCAGAAGATCTCCTGTTGATCTAGGTTTACGAAAACCATATTGGTGATCGCTAATAATACTGAATCGTTCAAGATATTTTAGAAGATGCTCATTGATAACCTTTTCCATGACTTTCGATATTATTGAAAGCAGTGCAACTGGTCGGTAGTTATTTGGCAAGGTCTTCTTGCCTTTTTTAAGTATCGGTTGAACCGCGGCACATTTCCAGCAGGACGGAAATATTCCCTTTCTATAGGATAGGTTTAAAAGTCTACAGAAAACTGGTGTTAGTTCCCTTGCACAGTTTTTGAGAACTATGGCAGGTATGGCATTAAATGAGGCTTTATGATGCGCTGTCTGAAGACAACATCGGGCATCCGTGACTGCAATATGGGAATAGTAGGTGGTGTTTTTTCTTGGAAATCGACAGTAGAATGTGAAGCAAAGAGTCCAGCCAACAAGTTCGCTCTCTCAACAGGTGTGGTTGCAATGGAATTATCTGGCCGTGTGAGTGGTGATATGGTAGATTTGGTAAAATTTTGACTAACTCCCTTAGCGACTGCCCAAAAGGACTTGGAATTGTTGGGACAAGCGAGAAGTTTGTTTCTAATTCGTTGATTGTGTGCCTCCTTGGTTTCGTCGATAATTCCCTTGCATCTGTTCCGGGCACGAACAAAGATGTTACGATTTACGGTGTTAGGATTTCACGCCATTGTCGGTAGGCAATATGTTTAAAAGCAACAGCATTTTCGGTCGAACCAAGGCTTGCCGTTGGAGGAGCATTTCTTCGAAAAAAGGATGTAAGCTTCCATACCAGTGCAAACACAATAGTCGAGAGTATAGTCGAGAAATAAAGTTTTGTGGAGAATTCCTTTATTTCATCCGATATTTCCTTCTTGTCAGTTACTATTTTACCGTTTTATCTCATAATTTTATTATGTTAGTTTTATCTTGTGACATCTTGGATTTCAATACTTTCATATTTTTGTTTTCTTCATTGGTGTTAATTATTAAGTTTGTATTGTATTTTCTAACGTCTGTTGTTGTTTCTTTCTTTACGACTTTGTTCAATGTTTCATATTCATGTGTGCCTCTTTATTTAGATTTTCTTTCTTCTATGAGTTTAATTGTTTCGGGAGAGAATTTGTCCACTTTCTACTTTTGGAAGGACATTTTCGTGATTGTTGTTTCGATACTAGAGGTAATTTTTTCTTTTAGTTGGTTTATTTCCGTGTTTTTTAAACTGTCTATGATTGGAGTTTACTTTTCAACTTTGTTTGAGTTTATGATTTTTTTTCTTGAGCACTTTCATGATTGGAAACTTTGTGTATCCAGACTTTATTGTGCTATTTCAAGGAAATTTTGATCTAGGATAAAATACTTCTTTTTTAAAGGGCTATCCGCTAAAGAAATTTACGAAGACATGCTTAATACATTGAAGGAATAATGTCCCTCCTACGCCACCATCAAAAATTGGGTTGCGGATTTCAAGAGATGAAGAACCGACATCAGTGATGAACCAGAAAACTATGTATTCTTCTTCTTCAGGTGCCATCGCCGCTGCAATTTGGCAATCATCATTGTTATTCGTATTTTTGCAGCCGCTCCTCTCAACAATTGAGTAGATATACTCCTAAACCACTCTATCAGGTTACGAGGCCAAGAGATACGCCGTCGTCCAACACTTCTTCTATTCTGAACCTTCCCCTGCATGATCTGCTGCAACAGGTGGTATTTATGCCCTCTCATCACATGACCAGAGATTCGATTTTTCGGCGTTTAATGGTAATTAGAATTTCTCGATCTTTGCTCAATCTTTGCAACACTTCAACGTTCATGACTTTATCGGCCCAAGGTATTCTGAGTGTCCT
The DNA here is from genome assembly GCA_019049505.1 of Pachyrhynchus sulphureomaculatus. Taxonomy (NCBI): domain Eukaryota; kingdom Metazoa; phylum Arthropoda; class Insecta; order Coleoptera; family Curculionidae; genus Pachyrhynchus; species Pachyrhynchus sulphureomaculatus. The sequence goes on from CM032446.1 coordinate 21,640,270, forward strand.
TCTATATGCCCACATTTCTATGTATATCCTAGAAAATGTTGAGGCTGTGCGTGAAATTATTTTAGGAAATCAACGAATTGTGTATGAGAGAATTCTCAGCTAAATGTATCCCTAAATATCTGAGCCTCGACAAAAAACGACTGACACAAACAACATCTAAGTTGATTTGTAGCTATTTTGAAAGGGATTCACCTAACTTTTCAGATCTAGTGGTAACTATGGATGAAACATGGACCTGTCATTATATTTCAGAGATGAAGGAACAGTCGAATGAATGAAAACATGTTGGCTCACCTCGCCCCAAGAGGCTTTACTTACAAAAGTCAGTAGGAACATTTCTTGCATTCGTTTTCTGGCGACAAGGATGAGATATTTCTTACAGGTTACTTGGAATACGGCAGAACAAACGACCAAGAAATTGTGGAAAAACATCGTTGAAAAGTATGCTGTTTCCGCAAGATAATGCGCATACTCACAAATCGCTGTTGGATTCGCAAAAAAAATCAAATTAGGCTATGAACTGGGAGTGGTGACTCCCAAAACTGAAAAAACATTTGAAAGGATATAAATTTCATTCAAATGAAGAAGCAATAAATGTTTATGTTAAATAAACAATGTTTGTTTTTGAGATTAGCTTGTTCTTTCTAGACTAGATAATTAACCAGACGGCCTAGTAAACTAATGTTTATTTCTAGTCATAGAATAGTGTGTGTGAAGCGTCAACAAAATAACTTTATAATAATCGTCAGCTGGTAATTATAGTATACCTAAGTAACAGCTAACCCATCGTTATCGTTGATTAAGATAATTAACTGTATAAGAAAATTTATATTAAAGCCTGTTTCTTACTCTATTTAAATAACAGTATGATGAACTAACAATCATTTTTTTTAATATTTTAGAAAAAAAGATGAAGTACATGAAAAAATAGAAAAAGTATCAAAGTGTATTAGACCCAGTAGCAGTGTTCAAACTATTTGTAAGTTTAACAATTTGTTATATATGTACCGTTATGAACAAATATCTCGGATACGTCCTATTCACTATTCTATAATATTACTTGTACTTCTGATAACATGGTCTTACATCCCAGAAGGCAGCTGACCTTAATATAGTAAATCGACTGACGAAAATATATTTTTAAAATATATATAAATATATATATATATATATATATATATATATATATATATATATATATATATATATATATATATATATATATATATATATATATATATATATATATATATATATATATATATATATATATATATATATATATATATACAACAATATATATACAACATATATATATATATATATATATATATATATATATATATATATATATATATATATATATACTAGCCGGGCCGCTCGCATGGACTTGATTCACCACTATCGTCACTGCTTATTCCTTATGTTACCCAACGTAATAAAATATCTCCCATTATTCCCCTTATCTCCCATTATTTCTCCTTATCTCCCATTATCTCACCATAACTCCCATTATCTAGACTTATCTCTGCTTATCTCCCATTATTTCTCCTTATCTCACATTATTTATATTTTTATCTCCCATTATCTCACCTTATCTCACCTTATCTCCCATTATCGAGGCTTATCTCGACTTATCTCCCATTATTTCTCCTTATCTCCCATTATCTCACCATAACTCCCATTATCTAGACTTATCTCTGCTTATCTCCCATTATTTTTCCTTATCTCCCATTATTTATATTTATCTCCCATTATCTCACCTTATCTCCCATTATCGAGGCTTATCTCGACTTATCTCCATTATTTCTCCTTAGCTCCCATTATCTCACATTATCTCCCATTATCTAGGCTTATATCGAATTATATAGAACATATGTATAAATTTATAAAAGTACGTAAATCGGATAAGGGGTTCTCAAGTGATAAGCGCACTAACGGACAGACAGACAAATAGAGAGACGTTGCCTTTTACATATATTCTAGATAGAAGATTATAGATAACCTGGCCAGAGAACAAATGTATGAATTAAAAAAAAAAACACGTAAATCGGATTAGCGGTTCTCGAGTGATAAGCTCACGAACGAACAGTTGTTTCATAGAGACGTTGCATTTTATATATATTATATTCTTTGCTAGATGGTTATCGTCACTGCTTATTCCTTAAGTTGCCTAACGTAATAAAATATATCCTATAACCTGGCCAGAGAACATATGTAGGTTTAACAAAAAAGCACGTAAATCGGATAAGTGGTTCTCCAGTGATAAGCGCACTAACGGACAGACAGACAGACAGAGAAGGTTGCATTTTATATATATTATAGATATTCTTTGCTACATGATATTGTTCCATATTTAATTGTTTAGCATGCTTAAAAAAAAGCACGTAAATCGGATAAGTGGTTCTCCACTGATAAGCGCACAGGGGGACAAACAGACAGAGGTACGTTGCATTTTATATATTATAGATGTAATAAAATATATATCTATAACCTAGTTAGAGAATATATGTATGAATTTAAAAAATCACGTAAATCGGATAAGTGGATCTCGAGGGATAAGCGCACTAACGGACAGACAGACAGACAGACAGACGTTGCATTTTATATATATTATAGATTATTATTATTATATAACCTGACCAAAGAATATATTTATGAATTTAAAAAAAAGACACATAAATCGGATAAGTGGTTTTCGCGTGATAAACGCACTAATGGACAGACAGACAGACAGAGAGACATTGCATTATATATATTATAGATTATAGATATTCTCTGCTACATAATATTGTTCCATATTTAATGGTTTAGACTGTGTATTGGAAGGGAACGCGCTAGCGGCAAACTTTTTTCCGACTTCATTCACTATTTTACGTCACTACTCATGTCTTATGCTACCTATCGTAATAAAATATAACCTATAACCTGGCCAGAGAACATATGTATATTTAAAAAAAAAAAAGTACGTAAATCGGATAAGTGGTTCTCGAGTGATAAGCGCACTAACGGACAGACAGACAGACAGAGAGACAGACAGACAGACAGAGAGACGTTACATTTTATATATATTATAGATTATAGATATACATATATATATATATATATATATATATATATATATATATATATATATATATATATATATATATATATATATATATATATATATGCGAGACTGGTCCGTGCAAAAATAAAAACTACTTATGTGTTTGGGGTAAACCTTTTTTATTTTTCGACATAGTCTCCTTTTAGGCTTATACACTTCGTCCAACGATGTTCTAGTTTGTTGATCCCTTCCGAATAATAGGATTTGTCCAAGTCTGCAAAATATCCATTAGTGTCTGCAATCACCTCCTCGTTTGAATAAAATCTTTGTCCCGCCAGCTATTTCTTCAAATTGGGGAACAAATAGTAGTTCGAGGGAGCCAAGTCTGGAGACTAGGGGGAATGTGAAACGAGTTGGAATCCTATTTCCATTAATTTTGCGACCACAACTGCTGAGGTGTGTGCTGGTGCGTGGTCGTGATGGAAAAGGACTTTCTTGTGGGCCAATCGCGGGCGTTTTTCCTACAGCTCGGTTTTCAAACGGTCCAATAACGATGAATAATATTCACCTGTAATAGTTTTACCCTTTCCAGATAGTCGATGAGGATTATCCCTTGCGAATCCCAAACGACAGTCGCCATAACCTTTCCGGCCGAAGGAACGGTCTTCGCCTTTTTTGGTGCAGATTCCCCCTTGGTAACCCATTGTTTAGATTGTTGTTTGGTCTCAGGAGTATAGTAATGTATCCATGTTTCATCCACAGTGACGAAACGACGCTTAAAGTCCTCCGGATTCTTCTGGAACAGCTGCAAACCATCCTTGCAACACTTCACACGATTCCGTTTTTGGTCAAGCGTGAGCAATCGCGGCACCCATCTTGCGGATAACTTTCTCATGTCCAAATGTTTATGCAAAATATTATGTACCCGTTCAGTCGAGATGCCCACAGCACTAGCAATCTCACGCACCTTAACTCTTCTGTCATCCATCACCATATCATGGATTTGATCAATGATTTCTGCAGTCGTAACTTCCACAGGCCGTCCAGAACGTTCAGCGTCACTTGTGCCCATATGGCCAGTCCGAAAATTTTGAAACCACTTATAAACTGTTCTAATCGAAGGTGCAGAGTCACCATAATGTTTTTCAAGCTTCTCTTTAGTCTCCTGAGGCGTTTTGCCTTTCATAAAGTAATGTTTAATCACCACACGAAATTCTTTTTCGTCCATTTCTTGAAAATCACTCGACTTCCTTGACTCACACGAATGCCAAACACAAAGAAATAGACTCTTCTATTATATTCTTGGGTATGGTTCGTTTAATGAATAGATTTGAATTTTTTTTAAAAAAAATATTTTTAACGTTTCGCTCTTTGTTTTGGGCATTTTCAAAAATTTCTTGGTATATTCTGTCATTTCTGGAATTAAAATCAAACATGCAATCACAGATTCGATTTAGAAATATAAAAACATACAAATTACTTAATTTTTTTTTATTTATAAGTATACAAGAATAATTGGTTTAACTACACCTAGTTTAAATTAATTCGTCATTATTATATTTTCTATATTTAACATATTCTTACCTCGAAAATCTCAGCTTAAGGCCGACAGTGCGACTGGCGAAAATATGCATGGAAGTTGCGGACACAAACTGTTTTTTGTTTTATTTTATTTTTATTAGTTTCTATGTTAATTCTCTTGAAATATATTTTAATTTTTTTCGTTGGTAACTAATTAGGTATAATGTTGTTATAAATTAAACCTGAGTATTTAATATCAGTTCTGTCGTTCACTGCGTTTGTTTCTTTTCTTATAACCGTTGAAGTTCGACGGTTCCGTCACAAACTCCAATTTACTATAGAAAAAGAACAAATGTAGAAACAAATTTTCTAGACATGACACTTATACGTGAAAAGAAGAACAAAATCCTAACAAGATGGTACACCAAACCAACGTGGTCAGGTAGATACCTAAACTACCATTCAAACCATTAAAAATCCCAAAAAATAAGTGTAAATGGAGGGTTGATCGATCGTGCTGTCACATTAACCTCTGCGCAATTTAGACCTATTGTCCTCGACAAAGTAAGAGAGGCTCTATTACCAACCGGTTTAAAATGAATGACATAAATCAAATAATATTAAAATACACGTACCGAATCTTAAACAATACAAAAGACAATAACACAAAACCGAACCCAAACAACCAAACACAAAAAATTCATAGCATTACCATTTACAAAAGCCCTACGTGGTAAACTAACATACACACTAAACAAATTTGAAATAACTGTTTGCCACTAATCCTATAACAAATTAAATTCCCTATTCACGAAACTGAAAAGAAAAACACCTCTAACGTAATATACTCTATACCATGTGAAAATTGCTCAAAAAAGTACTCGTAAATTGGTATAACTAGCCAACTGCCAAAAAATAGATTAAATGGCCACAAATACACAAAAAAAAGCCACAACTGCACTTAACAAACACAAGAACGAAACAAATCACACGTTTAACTACAAAGAAACAAAAATATTAAACAAAGACCGCAATTGCCATAAATTAGTAATTAAAGAAATTATAGACATAAGAAAGGAAAAAAAGGCAGTAAACGACAGAACTGATATTAAAGATTTAAGTTTATTTTATAACAACATCTTACATAATTAGTTACCAATTACTCAAAACCAACAAAAAAAAAATAAAAACATATTTCAAATAACCGGTCAAGTGCAAGTTGAACTTGCACAATTAGTGTTCCATACGTTGCCGTTGATTGTTTCTAAAATAAAAAATTTTGTTAGGGTGGTATAAAGTGATCAGTGACTTCACAAAACACACCCCCAAATGAGTTTTCATCAAAGTTTGTTTCCAATCTTTACTGAAAACTGGTGACCTTGAAATTTTGGTTTTTTTTTCTATACCAGATAAATTATTAAAGGTAATGATAATTTTCGTTCAATCTATACTCCGTGGGGAATATTCCAGAATTTTTTCAAAATTTTTTGATCAGTACTTTTCGAGATAAGGTAGGGGACAGCGATTTTTCACGATTTTTTAAAAGTAATACGAAGAAAAGTATACGCAAGTATTACATTATATATATATATATATATATATATATATATATATATATATATATAAATATATTACTTGTGTTTTCACAAGCTTTCATTTGACACCACACTCGATGACCTAGTAAAAAAATTTCTTTTTCACTTCCGATTTCACCCCTCAAAACGAATCCCTTAAGTCAAAATTTATGTTATGGTGATATAAAATGATCAGTGACTTCACAAAACACACCCCAAATAAGTTTTCAACAAAGTTTATTTCCAATTTTTACTGAAAATTGATGACCTTGAAATTTCTGTTTTTTTTATATACCAGATAAATTATTACAGGTAATGCACTCGTGATAATTTTCTTTCAATCTACACCCCCTGGAGAATATTCCAGAATTTTTTCAAAATTTTTTGATAAGTACTTTTTGAGATAAGGCGGGTGGACAGCAATTTTTCGCGATTTTTTAAAATATAATACAAAGAAAAGTGCGCGCAAGTATTACATTATATATATATTTTTTACTCGTGTTTTCACAAGCTTTCATTTGACACCACACTTGATTACCTAGTAAAAAAATTTTTTTTTCACTTTCCGATTTCACCCCCCAAAACTAACCCCTTAAGTCAAAATTTAACTTTCAAAACTACATGACTCTGATGAGGCCATCAATTCCTATATTACTACCAAATTTCAACTTTCTATGACAAATAGTTTCGGAGAAAATCGGGTGTGACAGACGAACGGACGGACAGACAGACGGACAGACAGACGGACAGACAGCCGGACAGACACCGAAGTGATCTTATAAGTGTTCCGTACGGAACACTAAAAAGAATTAACATAAAAACTATCAAAAATAAAATCATACAAAAAAATAGTTCGTGTCCGCAACTTGCACATATATTTTCGCCTGTCGCACCGTCAGACTTAAGCCGAGTATTAACGTATAACGAATTAATTTAAACCAAGTATAGTTATTAATTTTAAACTAATTTTTCATGTATAATTAATAATAATAAAAAAATTAAGTAACTTGTATGTTTGTGATCTAATTTTGTTGTTTTTAATTCCAGAAACGACAGAACATGCCCAAAGGGCGAAACGTCAAAAATATTTTTTTTTAAGAAATTGATATGTATTCATTAAAGGAACCTATACCCAAGAATATAATAAAAGATTTATTTACAAAAGGTTCAAGGTATCAAATTAAATACATATGCAGTTCTTCCAATTGTTTGATTTAAAGACTCAATTCGTTTTTAGATGAAAATTCAGAAGCTCTCGAGCCACTACGGCCACTATCTTCACCGATTCCTCGAAGTGTTAGAAATTCCGTTTTATTTCGACAAATGACAGATATCGTTTGTCCTGTAAGTATATTATCAAAAAACTTTTACTTTTTTCGTTGTAATAAATGCAAGTAAAACGGAAAACTTGTTATAAATGTCTCTTCCCAATATACTAATTTAATAAGCCATAATGTACATTTGTGTATATCATGTTCAAAAAATCACGAATGGGAAAATACTGCTAGAAATTGCAACACAAAGGGTCTAGGTGGTTAAGATGGAATGCCCCCAGCGCTTTTGAAAAACAAAAAATATCCTCATGTAGAACATAAAAAAATATGACTTTCCTGAAATTTTCAGCCCTCTAGACCTTCCCATAACCTCAAAAATCTATAAAACGTGATTTTCGGTTTTTTGGCGATATCTCCGATTCTATTCATCGTAGAAACCTCTTTTTTTGCAAATTGTAGGATTTTTTATTGCCTATAACATGCTATTTTTAAAAAAAAATTTTGGCGCGAAATTCAAATTGTTTTGAGCGTTTTAAATTTTTAAAATTGAAAAAACAAAAAACTAGGACTTACTCAGGCCCAAAAAAAATATATATTGTGTATTTTATGTCAAACTATGCCTGTGAATTTTATCGAAATACTATTGAATCATTTTATGTAATATAAAGATCATATTGCGTCATTTTTCCCTTTAAAATCACGATTAAGACAAGATTAAGGCAAGTTTAAGACAAGATTAAGGCAAGTTTAAGACAAGATTACGGCAAGATTAACACATTTTTAAGTTATTTTTTTTGTTTTGAGTAATTAGTCATACTTCATAATACATCCAAATATATAATTTTATAGAAATTAAAACATTTCTGTTTATAGAAACATCATATAGAAAAAAGATTTTCTATATTTAATGGAATTAGCGTTAACTTGGTAAAAATCCATATTCAACAAATTAAATACACATGTAAGTGTGATTTTTACTTTATAATATAAATATTTTTTTTACTTTATATTAATAATATTAAGTAAAAATTACACTTACATGTGTATTTAATTTGTTGAATATGGATTTTTACCAAGTTAACACTAATTCAATTAAATATAGAAAATCTTTTTTCTATATGATGTTTTTATAAACAGAAATGTTTTAATTTCTATAAAATTATATATTTGGATGAATTGTGAAGTATGACTAATTACTCAAAACAAAAAAAAATAACTTAAAAATGTGTTAATCTTGCCTTAATCTTGTCTTAATCGTGATTTTAAAGGGAAAAATGGCGCAATATGGTCTTTATATTACAAAAAATGATTCAATAGTATTTCGATAATTATATATATATATATATATATATATATATATATATATATATATATATATATATATATATACGAGGCTGGTTTGAAAAGTCCATGCAAAGTCCGAGAGATGGCACCACCGGCGCGTATCGAGGTCATGTTTAATTAGTAGCATCTCTTGAATGAACGCACACCAAGTTTCAGCCATATTGGTCTATTTCTTTGTGTTTGGCATTCGTGTGAATCAAGGAAGTCGAGTGATTTTCAAGAAATGAACGAAAAAGAATTTCGTGTGGTAATTAAACATTACTTTATGAAAGGCAAAACGCCTCAGGAGACTAAAGAGAAACTTGATAAACATTATGGTGACCTTCGATTAGAACAGTTTATAAGAGGTTTCAAAATTTTCGGACTGGCCATATGGGCACAAGTGACGCTGAAGGTTCTGGACAGCCTGTGGAGGTTACGACTCCAGAAATCATTGATCAAATCCATGATATGGTGATGGATGACAGAAGAGTTAAGGTGCGTGAGATTTCTAGTGCAGTGGGCATCTCGACTGAACGGGTACATAATATTTTGCATAAACATTTGGACATGAGAAAGCTATCCGCAAGATGGGTGCCGCGATTGCTCACGCTTGACCAAAAACGGAATCGTGTGAAGTGTTGCAAGGATGGTTTGCAGCTGTTCCAGAAGAATCCGGAGGACTTTAAGCGTCGTTTCGTCACTGTGGATGAAACATGGATACATTACTATACTCCTGAGACCAAACAACAATGGGTTACCAAGGGGGAATCTGCACCAAAAAAGGCGAAGACCGTTCCTTCGGCCGGAAAGGTTATGGCGACTGCCTTTTGGGATTCGCAAGGGACAATCCTCATCGACTATCTGGAAAAGGGCAAAACTATTACAGGTGAATATTATTCATCGTTATTGGACCATTTGAAAACCGAGCTGCAAGAAAAACGCCCGCGATTGGCCCACAAGAAAGTCCTTTTCCATCACGACAACGCACCAGCACACACCTCAGCAGTTGTGGTCACAAAACTAATGGAAATAGGATTCCAACTCGTTTCACATCCCCCCTATTCTCCAGACTTGGCTCCCTCGGACTACTATTTGTTCCCCAATTTGAAGAAATTGCTGGCAGGACAAAGATTTTATTCAAACGAGGAGGTGATTGCAGACACTAATGGATATTTTGCAGACTTGGACAAATCCTATTATTCGAAAGGGATCAACAAACTAGAACATCGTTGGACGAAGTGTATAAGCCTAAAAGGAGACTATGTCGAAAAATAAAAAAGGTTTACCCCAAACACATAAGTAGTTTTTATTTTCAAACCAGCCTTGTATATATATATATATATATATATATATATATATATATATATATATATATATATATATATATATATATATATGTATATATATATATATATATATATATATATATATATATATATATATATATATATATATATATATATATATATATATATATATATATATATATATATATATATATATATATAACATATATATATAATTTTGAAGCAACTGAGTATCTACAACGAAATTCTGTGCCCCAAAAGTAGGTAAAAATGCGGAAAAACGACGACGAAAAAAGCGGTTTTTCGCGTTTGTAACCATTTTCCCCCACCTCTAAAAATCTGAAAAAATTCACAGGCATAGTTTGACATAAAATACACAATATATATTTTTTTGGGGCCTGAGTAACTCCTAGTTTTTTTTTAATTCAACTTTAAAAATTTAAAACGCTCAAAACAATTTGAATTTCGCGCCAAAAATTTTTTAAAAAATTGCATGTTGTAGGCAATAAAAAATCCTACAATTTGAAAAAAAAGAGGTTTCTACGATGAACAGAACCGGAAATATCGCCAAAAAACCGAAAATCACGTTTTATATATTTTTGAGGTTATGGGAAGATCTAGAGGGCTGAAAATTTCAGGAAAGTCATATTTTTTTATGTTCTACATGAGGATATTTTTTGTTTTTCAAAAGCGCTGGGGGCATTTTTCACCATCTTAACCGCCTAGACCCTTTAACCATAATTTTAAAAACTTCTCTGCTATTTACTTGTTGGTATTACTTTAATGTATTAACTGTAATTTAAATGTGTTTTTTCAGGGAAATCCATTATTTAAAACAAAAAATTCACGGCGAATCAAAATTGATCAGTTTACAGAATATGTGAAACATGCTTGTAAATCAAATGAGCTGTTAACACAGCATGAGGTAGGTATGATTGACTTTTAGTTCACATTTAACATTTAAAAAACCGTTATTAAAAAAAAAAACAGATTTTCTAAATACACAAAAGAAACATTTCGTTCCACAAATTAAAATGATATTTTATTAACCAATAGGAATTTACATTCGGTTAATTCTGTCTTAACAATAAAACTACTTAATTACTTTATTAACTGTCACTAAATATATTTGTAAAGATTTTACAAATGCGTTATCGCGATTTCGTAGTACAACTACATTGTCAAACGCTTAACCAAGACTAAAACAGATTTTTGGTATTTTATGTTTACATGATGAACAGATGTGGGTCTATTATATGTTAGAGCAGTTGGAACAAAAGAGAATTTGCTACGTCTAATTGACTATTCAGTAAATTTATATTATGGTCCTTTGAATGCCTGTAATTTTCTATAGATTCTAAGAAATTGAGTTTTGACTCTTTATGTTAGGTGCCATATGGAGTATTTGTAAACAATTGATATTGGGAAAAGTAGGGCCTGTTTCTAAGAGATGTTTAGCAAAGAGTGATTTTTCATTTTTTAGCCTATAAGAGGCATTGTGTTCTGCGAATCTTGTTTTGAAATTCCGTCCCGTTTGGCCTACGTAACAGCTATTGCACTCTTGACAATTAAGTTTTTAAACTCCTGATTTATTGTATTTATTAGTTTTATCTTTGGCATTAAAAAATATATTGGGTAATTTTTGAGCGGGTGGTTTTAAAGCTATTCTTGTTTTTTCGGTCGTGAGAACTTGGGATATTTTATCCGAGATGGAACCAAAATATGTCAGAGGTATGAATGTTTTCTTTTCTCGGTATTCTTTTACGGGGTAGTTTAAGCTGAAAGTGATTTGTTTACGACTTATTAAGGTATTAATTGTTTTAGGTTGGAAGCCGTTATTGAGTGCTATATTTTTGATTGTGTCCAGTTCTTTTTTTAAATTATTTTTACTAAGAGGGATATTGAAGGCTCTATGGATCATAGATCTATAGGCTGCCAGTTTATGGGAGTTAGAGTGTATTGAGTCAGCTGGGATGATGAGATCTGAAAAGGTTGGTTTGCGGAAGATATCGAATTCTAGTCTATTTCTTTTTTTTCAAAATTGTAATATCTAAGAAATTTATTTTATTATTGGTTTCCTTTTCAAGTGTGAATTTTATGTTGGAGTGTAAATTATTTAGGTGATTTAAAGTGGGATTTAGTTCAATATCATTTCCAAGGAAACATACATCAAGAATATAGCACTCAATAACGGCTTCCAGCCTAAAATAATTAATACCTTAATAAGCCGTAAACGAAAACAAATCACTTTCAGCTTAATCTACCCCGTAAAAGAATACCGAGAAAAGAAAACATTCATACCTCTGACATATTTTGGTCCCATCTCGGATAAAATATCCCAAGTTCTCACGACCGAAAAAACAAGAATAGCTTTAAAACCCGCTCAAAAATTATCCAATATATTTTTTAATTGCAAAGATAAAACTAATAAATACAATAAATCAGGAGTTTATAAACTTAATTGTCAAGAGCGCAATAGCTATTACGTAGGCCAAACGGGACGGAATTTCAAAACAAGATTCGCAGAACACAATGCCTCTTATAGGCTAAAAAATGAAAAATCACTCTTTGCTAAACATCTCTTAGAAACAGGCCCTACTTTTCCCAATATCAATTGTTTACAAATACTCCATATGGCACCTAAAGAGTCAAAAAACTCAATTTCTTAGAATCTATAGAAAATTACAGGCATTCAAAGGACCATAATATAAATTTACTGAATAGTCAATTAGACGTAGCAAATTCTCTTTTGTTCCAACTGCTCTAACATATAATAGACCCACATCTGTTAATCATGTAAACATAAAATACCAAAAATCTGTTTTAGTCTTAGTTAAGCGTTTGACAATGTAGTTGTACTACGAAATCGCGATAACGCAATTGTAAAATCTTTACAAATATATTTAGTGAGAGTTAACAAAGGAATTAAGTAGTTTTATTGTTAAAATGTACTGTCACAAAGTAACGGACCAATCAATCAACTCTTTAATTCTCTCTTTTCCGGTATTATTAGTTATGTAGAATTAATCTTTTTTTCAGTTTTATTTTAACTTACTTTAAAATATTAATTACTCTTTTAGCTTTTTCCGAGAGGACAAACCAAACCATGGAACTATGGAGTATTACCACAAAATAAATCAAAAAACCGATATACTAATCTTGTGGCCTGTAAGTAAATAATTTTACGCAAACGTACAAAATGCTATTCTATACATAAAATAAAACAATTGAACACTACAGTTTACTATCAAACACATTATTAGTATTTAAAACACATACTTTAGGAGACTCTAATGAAGAAAATGTAAGATTTTCTATGTCTGATAGAGACAACTATATAAACTATGCAAGTCAGAAATGTCTACCTTTGTACATCTAATATTTATTAAAATAAATAAACAAACTGTAATTAATATTCAACAAACCACGCTCAATTTAGCTCACTATTAGTTAAATTATATATGTTTAAAGTTAAACAAAAAAAAAATATTATGTGGATATTTTATTCATCAGTTTATTGTTGCGCTCGACACGCATTTCGCTAACCATGTTTGCTTCATCATGAGCGATGATTGACTGTCAGTCATCGGTCCTTATGAAGCTATCATGGTTAGCAAAGCGCTCGTCGAGTGCAAAAATAAGGTGTTTGGTATAGTGGTGATATATACTGAGTAATATATATTTCAAATTTATTAGATACTACTTCATTACTTTCTTAGTTACATGCAATAAATATAAAGTTAAAACTAGTCGTAGATTATAGCAAATTAAATAACGTTACTAAATATTAAGTGTTTCCATTGAAGAATGTAATTTTATAAAACCAATTTATTAAAATGAGCAAATCATGGTAAGAAAAATCCAATAAAAGGCAACATAAGGGTGCATTATAATAATTATTAAAAATTGGTTGTAGATGATCATTCAAGAGTAATTTTAGACATAATCGATGAAAACCAACATTCAGACTATATTAATGCAAACTACATTGACGTAAGTAAATATTTAATATTATTAGTATGTTGTTAAGTCATGAGAGAATGTGTTTTTGTAACAAAAAGGACTGGCATTACATAAAAATTCCTTCACTAACAGAAATCTTTGTCTATGTGATAGTGTACGTACCACAACTACTATCCATGTAACGGAAATAAATAGTATGTCAATATAATGGTTCGTTATTTCTACTTAATGGATTTGATTTTTTTTTACAAATAGACAACTTTACTTATACGATTGCTATAGGAATCCTGTTTCTATAAGCACCCTGAAACAACTTTTTAAGAGTGTGTATTCCAAAAGAGCTATCACGTTGATGCAGTAAAATCAGTAAACAGAGCACAGAAATAATTAATAGCCAGTTTGTATCTGAGAGAGAAAAAAGCAACTTCGTAAAATTAAAATTTTTTTAGTTCAAAATATCATATACTTTGCGAATTAGTGCAAGTAAGCGTCTAAATAAGGACGGAAGTTACTAATACTACGAACTTTTATGGAAAATAACATTCAACGTACATACCACTGTGTGCCATGCCAATGTTCATTTGTTCATAGTTATATCATTTCATGAACTTCAACGTCAACTTGGAGAAAACAAAACTACGCGAAAACCGAACCGTCAAAACCTACAAGACGTACACCAAATTCACTAGCCATGAAACGTTTACTAAAATAGTAGTAAGGGGTCCCCGCTCTTGCTAATAAGTCAATAATACCCTACGGATGGAATGGATTTAAAATATATTTATAAGCAAAAATTAAACTTGCTAAAAACACGATATTTTAAAATATTTCTATAATTTTAGGGCTATCAATGTCCAAAAGCTTACATCGCAACCCAAGGTCCCAAAAAAAACACAGTCTACGATTTTTGGCGCATGATCTGGCAGGAGAAAGTGAAGTTCATTGTCGTACTGGCAAATGTAATTGAAGGAGGCAAGGTACGAACAGATCTTATAATGTACAAAAAACGTTAAAACACATATCTTACACTAAAACTATGCTTGACTAATTCAAATATCCGTATTTCTACAGGTTTACAGATGTTTTAATAATATTAAAATGTTTCGTTTACTTAAATAAAATTTTTGAGACAATAATGCGGCAAATCCACTAGTGAAGGATTATTAGGTATTTCTTAATTACTTTAAATTTTAGTTTAGTTAAAAACTATTAAAACTCGAAAAAATCACACGAAATATTTTGTGCCAAGGTGATTTTATTCACGAAGTTCTATATCGTTTTCTATGCATGTTTACAGAAACTCATAATGGTAACCATTTAACTGAATTTTAAGAAATAATGAGGACAGAACGTGGCAAATTTGCTTGTTTATTGGTAAATTCTTTACAATGAAAATAGTGTTAGCTTTCAATAACTTCCGATTAATCCGAAAATAGATGCCCTATGTATTATAAATTCTGTATGTAGCAAACATAGCTACCCAACAATAATCACATTGCGTCATGACCGTATGTCATTATTGCATCCGTATTTATATTTATGATTATTTGATTGGAGTTCAACTCAGTAATACCACTGTGACAACATTTTATCCAGCCCTGGAATGCATTTTGATACTCAATCTTTAGTAGAGCCATGAAGGTCTCAATGCTATCTAAACGCATGCCTCATGGTTTTTTGAGTTAGCTGAATAGGAAAAAGTCATACACAGCTATATCTGGCGAATTCGGTGAATGTTGGATTGCATTGATGCGGTTTTTAACCAAAAGTTATCATAATTCGATAACTTTGGGTTAAATGCATTATGAGATAGTGCGTTATCATGATCTAGAATCCACGAATTGTTTTTCCACAAATTTGTTCTTTTCAAACGTACAATACTCCTTATTGACTGTTTGACCTTCCGGAAAAAATTTGTCAGCTGGAGAATGACATTCCCATCGATATCTTATTTGTGTATTATACAGATATACCCACGTCTCGTCACCAGTAATTATACTTTGAATGAATGTTGTATCAGAACCCTGGTTAGAAATCATCTCTTTAGCAAATTCACCACGTTGACATTTTTGTAACAAATTTAGCTCTGATGAAACACAGAAGCAACACGTTTTAAACCCAAACCTACACTTAAAATGCTCTGAATGGATCCGAATGATACTGAAGTCTCTTCTGCCATAAATAATTTCTTGCTTTCTTTGATTATTGTTTTGATTTTGTCAACAGTTTCAATAGTTTTCGTTGTTGATAGTTTTCCAGATCTTGGATCGTCTATTACTGATTCACGGCCATTTTCAAAGCGCGTATACCACTAATTTGTTGTTGTTTTCGATAAAGCACAATCACCATAACAATTTTGTAACATTTTCAGTGCATCAGAACGGTTAATTACATTTTTAAAATATCACGATTACAATCTGTCTATTTCAGTCCACTACTGGATGTAGGCTTTTCCCATTTCATGCCATTGTCATCTGTTTTGTGCTTTTCTGATCAAGTGAGTTCCTGCCCTTTTATTAATGTCGTCTCTCCAGCTCGTATTTAGTCTCCCTGTACTTCTGCGCCCAAGCCTTTTTAATTTGGCCACCCTTTCTAATACGTCCACGTCTCTGGTTTATTGTCGAATCCATTTATTGCGTTTTCAGTTAGTTAATTTAATACTTAACATTCTCCGTTTGTATGCTCGCTGTGCTCTGGCTAATCTTTGAACATCTCTTTTTGGGAGACTCCATGTCTCAGCGCCGCAGGTAAGTACAGGGAGAATACACTCATCATACAGTTTTCTTTTTAGAGTCTTGGGTATTTCTAATATAAGACTGTCCTTTAATTTACCAGTTGTCCATGACATTTTAAATCTTCGCGAAATTTCCTCAGTCATGTGGTCTTTAGTTGTAGTGATTTTCTGTTCAACTTTTTCTAGAGGTTCGCCGTTGAGCGTTATATTCATGTGTGTATATGTGTTCATCATGGTGTTTGTTTTGTTGATATTGATTGCTAATCCTACAAATCTGAAGTCGCAGTCTAGTTCCGTAATCATATTTTGTAGTTCAACAGGGGTATTACATATTAGAAGAAAATCGTCGGCGAATCGTAGATGGTTAATATATTCATCGTTAATGTTTATGCCTTAACCTGATCAATTTATCTCTCTGAAGATGTTTTCAAAAGATGATATGAACAATTTGGATAAGATCGTGTCACCTTGCCTTACACCTCCCTTTATGGGAGATGGGAATGACATGGTTTTTCCTAAAGGAGGATGTACATTGTCGCCTGCGAATATATGTTTTCTATTAATTTTGTGTATGGACTCTCTATACAACATTTCGACATAGAGTTTAGTACCACCCACATCTCGATAGTATCAGAGACTTTTTCATAGTCGATGAAAACCATGTGAAGGTTTAGGTTATACTCATTACATTTTTCTATTAGGTTGTTGACTTTGTGTAAATGATCCATAGCACTATACTCCGAGCGGTAGCCAACTTATTCACGAGGTTTTAGATAATCTATTTTTAACGTCAAACTGTTAGTGATTATTTTAAGTTTTGTTATACCTCCTTTCTTGTGGATAAAGGTGACTTCTGCTTCTATCCAGGATTCTAGGATTTGTCCCATCTCTAGGCAGATGTTAAAAATTTCTTTCAGTTTTTCAGTCCTTCTTCCGTGCTTCAATATTTCGTGGATTAAACCATCTGGTCCAGCAGGTTTAGTATTCTTGGCTTTGCTGAGGGCGTTGTAGATTTCATCGGTGATCTCGAGAATATCTTCAGAACCAACCCTCTCTATTTTTTATTTTTGTTATTAACTTAAATAAAGTCCATCTAAATTTTAATTTAGATTGACTTTATTTGTATAGAGATCTGTATAATATTTTTCTACTTGTCAGTATCTCTGTTCTATTTGTTATTTTTTGCTGTTTCTATCTTCCAGTAAAATCATCTCTTTTTTTCCAACACTCAAGTGTTTTTTAAATATTTTGGGGCCTTTGTTGAAAACATAATTTAATTCAAATTCGTTGTTCAATAATTTCTTCTATATGGTAGAATAGCAAAAAGTTGATGCAAACAAACCCCTGTCACGCACGTATATGATTGAATAGCAAGCTGAAATTTGGAGGAAATGTTAATAAGAGATACATTTTACTACCAAATTTAAATCGAGTCCACAGAATATTTTTCGATGATGGCAGTATTATATTTTAAATTGTTGTGAATTTAATTATTCTATGGATACTAAGTTTTTACATATTTTTAGAAAAAAACAGAGCAGTACTGGCCAAACTGTGGCGAAAAAATTGATATTGGTGACTTCACAGTTCAATTTCTTGGTTCTGAAATTTATGCCAACTACGATTTCAGAAAATTTCAACTAGTTTGTCAAGATGCCAAACCTAGACAGGTAAATGTTTTTAATAATAATGCCTGAAGCCTGCACCGACCAAAGTGGCATAATAGTCATACGTACATATGAAAAAAAAGGATAGAAATATAAACATATAACGCTTCAAAAACTGTTGATAGTACTAATTTACGCATTGCTATTTTTTTCCGTTTTACTAAACTCAGGCGAGCGTTTTGTCTCAGGGCATTAGCAAATCATCTCTTCCTGATTATTTACTCTTTATGTTAATTTAATGATGATTAGGTAAATCTTACTACCTCTTAATTTTTATTTCAGGTTTGTCAATTACATTTTCGAGCATGGCCGGATCACGGGGTACCTTTGTACCCTCAGAGTCTGGTTCCAATTTTGGAGAAAATGCTCACTTTTCGCCCAGATGAGTTGCCTATGGTTATCCACTGCAGGTAATTTTATTTTCAACCGAAACATTTTTAGTTATATACAGTAATACCCCCCGCTTTACGCGAGGGATACGTTCCGAAAAAAATCGCGTTAACTGAAATTCGCGTATATCGAGGTTTATGATTAAACATAGTCAAAATTTAATACAAAAAAATACAAATCATTTTAATCAATCACTTTAATTCTAAGAACACTTTATGCAATACATACTCTTATTTTTTACGGAAAAATACATCTATTGTCTTTTGGGTAACGTTTTGTTTACGTTCTTGTAAAATACGTTCATAACACCCAACACTGTTTTTAATTGTTTGACACACGGTCAAGACACGGTCATCATTATTGTCTATACTCTGCAATATGTCCAAACCTGAATAAATTTTTGAAAGTGCATTTTGTATTTCCCCTGAAGATAAAACTTTCTCTTCTACTTGTTCTTCCTCATCGTAGATAGGATT
This sequence comes from Pachyrhynchus sulphureomaculatus, assembly GCA_019049505.1. Classification (NCBI taxonomy): domain Eukaryota; kingdom Metazoa; phylum Arthropoda; class Insecta; order Coleoptera; family Curculionidae; genus Pachyrhynchus; species Pachyrhynchus sulphureomaculatus. The sequence goes on from CM032446.1 coordinate 21,659,551, forward strand.
ATTCTGTAACTCGATCAGATCTTCATTGCTAATAGGATCGTCGTGCGTTGTTACAAGTTCTACGAGATCTTCTACCGTGACATCTTCAAGTTCAGACCCCTCAATCATTGCAGCAATGTCTTCAAGCACTTGTCTCTGCATCTGGACAATTCTTCTAGGTGCTTCCACTACATCTGGCCAAAGATTACGCCACACCCCATTCATACAACTCATTTTAACTTCCTTCCAAGCCTCTTCTATGTTGTGAATAGACTTCATAATGTTGTATGACTTCCACCACTCTCGCATAGACTGTCTTCCTTCCCCGTCAGTTTCATGAATTAGTTGGCTAAAAGTGCGGCGATGGTAATAAGCTTTGAAGTTTGCTATTGCTCCCTGGTCCATAGGTTGTAATATTGACGTAGTGTTTGGTGGAAGGAACTTTACGTACACTTTTAAGTCTCTGGGCGTATCAAGTGAGGTTGGATGTCCTGGGGCATTGTCTAAGAGTAATATAACTTTAGGTTCAAGCCCATTTCTGTCACAGTATGATTTGACTGATGGGCAAAAACTATTAGAATACCATTCTTGAAAAATTTCCCGTGTAACCCACGCCTTTCTGTTTGATCGCCACACAACTGGTAGACTTGTCTTGTCTGTGCCTCGCATTGCACGGGGTGTTTCTGAATGGTACACTAGTAAAGGTTTCAGTTTGAAATCACCAGTGGCATTACCACCCAGCAGAAGTGTTAGTCGATCTTTCGCAGCTTTGAAACCACTGGCTTGACGTTCTTCCTTAGAAATGAATGTTCGAGATGGCATTTTTTTCCAGTAAAGTGCGGTCTCATCAACATTGAAGATGAGACAAGCAGGAATTTTCTCTCGTCTAACGAAGTCTTGAAACTTGTCTGGAAACTCAGCTGCAGCTTGAATGTCCGCGCTGGCCGCCTCGCCTGTTATGTGGATATTGTGAAGATTAGAACGCTGCTTGAACCGATGGAACCAGCCTCTGCTGGCAGCAAAAGTCGGAGTGGCACTCCCTTCTCCTTCTTTTGTTTTCAGCATCTCATACAAAGATTTTGCTTTTGTGCATATGAGATCTTGACTTAGTGGTGTGTTCTTCTTATTCAAATCTTCGATCCAGACTGACAGTAATTTCTCCATTCTTTCTAAGATAGATGATCTCGAACGAGAAAGTTTTGTTGCACTTATAGGTGTTGAACCTTCGCTGGAGATTTTAATTTTTTCCCGATTTTTATAAATCGTTCTCACAGTCGATTCTGAGAGTCCAAAATCTCTCCCAACAATTGTTGCTTTGCCTCCATTTTCCATTCTTCTAAACACTTTCATCTTCAATTCCAAAGTGACGCTTTTACGCTCTTTTTTCTTTACAGGCGGCATTTTTAACGTAGGGTTAAATTATGTATGTATGTATCTCCAATAAATATTAAAACAAAACTGCCAGCCGACCGAACTAACATTACGGAACAAATGAACACACGAAACGAACGAGGAAATCCCCATAGAACAAAGTCGAAGGACAGGGAATTCCCAATTCTTCAAAGAGAATATTCAGAGAAAGCGGGGATCCCCCCGCGACCATAGAGAAGTTAATGACTACATGAGCGCGAAATTTGAAATTCGCGTTATAGTGAAACCGCGCGTAACGGGGTCGCGCTAAGCGGGGTATTACTGTATTTAGACATTTTAAAAGTGTCTATAATTCTAGGCAGAAGTCGACCAACTTATTTAGGATTACCCCAGAAGTTAACCTGCGCTATAAAACCGAGATATTCACTGTGTATAGAAAAAAAGTAGCACTTTGCTTGGTAGAGAAGTCTATTTAGTGTCGAAGAGATGCATAGGACTGGCAAATCATATCTTTCAATTACCTACAAGCAATCGTGAACGTTTAACCTTTAAATATTTTCATTACAGTCTTCTGCACTTCTGATTATTCTCACATCAGTCAGATAGACGACAAGAAAACAGAAACATTAGGAACGTAGGATCTAAAGAGCTCCCTGATATCACAAAGGAGGGAATACAAGTTGCATTGAAGAAGATGAAAAACAATAGATGCTGCACTGACTTAGCCGTTACTTGATGGAGATCTATAATAACTAGGAATAAAAATTTAAACAAATGTTTATGATCACCACTTATGTTTATTATTGCTGACAATTACACACTGTGTCTTCTTCCGAAGCATGATGTAAATTAACTAACAAAGTATGTTTCAGAATACATAGTTTACCTAATTACAAGTACTAAATTCATTAACAATATTTACCTTAATACCTAGAATAAGTTTAATAAAGGAGACCCTCCCCCATCTAATTGATCGTTGAGTAATAGACCTGAGGATTTTTTTTGATTAATTTCTACCTGTTCTAAACAATCCAGTATTTTTCCTTTCTTTCCGTTATGCAAAATTTTGAAATCTTCATTGAATATATGATGTTAAATGTTTGGCGTAATGAGATTTGTTATTTTTCATTCTAAAGCTATGTTTATGTTCGTTTATTCTTTTATAAAAAGGTCTGCCTGTTTGTCCTATATACGTTTTATTGCAACTGCCACAGCATAATTCGTAAACCCCCCATTTATTTTCTTTTTTTGTTTTGCTTTTATTATTTTTAATATATCGAGTTAATGTGTTATTTGTACGGAAAGCGATATTTACATGATTTCTATGGAAAAAATTTTGAATTTTATTAGTTAGTTTTCCGGTATAGGTGAGTGTATGAAATTTTTCTTTGTTTAGTTGTTGGTACGGGTACACCAGTCCTATTGCTCTTTTAAATTGTTTTTTCATTAAAATATTATCTACGAAATCGCTACTATATCCATTGTTTATACTAATTTGTTTTATAATATGTAATTCTTTCTGAAAATTTTCTTCCGTTAATGGTGTATGTATTAGTCTATGGATGAAACTATTATAAGCCGAGATTTTATGTGTGAATGGGTGGTTAGAATTAGCGTGTATAGTTATATCTGAGTATGTTGGTTTATGGAAGATTTCAAAATCGTGTTTATTCATTTTGTTTGATATTTTTAAATCTAGGAAATGAATCGATTTATTTGTTTCAATTTCTGTTTCTTCTTCTTCTCTTAGTTCCTATCCGTTCCGGATGTTGGCAACCATATTAGCTATCATTACTTTATTGACTGCAGCTCTAAACAGCTGCGTTGTGGTCATTGAAAACCAAATGCGAAGATTTTTGAGCCATGAAATTCTCCTTCTTCCAACACTCCTCCTTCCACACACCTTGCCCTGAAGTATATTTTGTAATAGACAAAATCTGTCCTCATTCCTCATAATGTGGCCGAGATATTGTAGTTTACGTTGCTTGATGGTAACTAGAACTTCTTTTTCTTTATTCATTCTTTGAAGAATTCTTTCGTTTGTGACCCGATCCGTCCATGACACTCCCAACATCCTTCGATACAGCCACATTTCAAAGGCTTCCAGCCTTCTACTTACTGCCTCTGTCAGGGTCCATGCCTCCACTCCATAAAATAAAATAGAGAACACATAGCAGCGTAGAAACCTTACTTTTGTTTCCATTGTCAAGTTATGATTTCTAAATATAGACCTCATTTTGGTGAATACTGCTCTAGCCTTTTCGATACGACTTCTTATTTCTTGCGAGTGGTCCCACTGGTCATTGATGTTGGTGCCCAAGTATGTGTACTTATTTACTCTTTCAATGTTTATCTGATTGACTTTTAGTTGGCAATTAAGTAACTTGTTCTTACTAATCACCATTAGTTTTGTTTTACTTATGTTAATATCAAGACCGTATCTCTGACTGCAGTTCGTTACTCTGTTCATTAGTAAATTTAGGTCGTCTAGGTTATCGGTGAATATGACAGTGTCATCAGCGTATCGAATATTATTCATTCTCTCACCATTCAGTAGAATTCCGACATCAAGATCTGCCAGAGCCTCTTCAAATATCTGTTGGGAATAAATATTAAATAATAGTAGAGATAATATGCATCCTTGTCTGCTCGACGGATTTTTATATCATCCGTACGGTCTTCTCCTATTCTCACATACGCCGATTGATTCCAATACAGGTTTTCAATGATTCTTATATCTTTATCATCCAGTCCTATGTTCTTCAGGATGTTTATCATCTTGTGGTGTTGTACTCTGTCAAACGCCTTTTGGTAATCCACAAAGCATGCATAGATGTCAACGTTCACGTCTCTACAGCGTTGAAATAATACTTGTACACTAAATAAAGCTTCACGTGTACCAACAGCGTTCCTAAAGCCGAACTGTGTAGGAGATATCGGATCTTCACATAGTTTATATATTCTTCTATGAATTACTTTAAGGAACACTTTCAAAAGGTGGCTCATCAAACTAATCGTCCTATACTCTCCACATGTTTTAACCCCAGGTTTTTTTGGTAGCGTTATGAATTCGGCCTTTATCCATTGAGAGGGAATGATTCCAGAATTGTAGACACGGTTGAACACTGATGTCAGCCATTTCACGTTCTCGTCATTTAAAAGCTTAAGAAATTCTATTTCTGTGTTGTCTGGGCCTGGTGTCTTGCCCTCTTTCACAGTTCTTATTGCACTCTTGACCTCTTCTTCGATAATGATCGGACCCGTATTCCCATCTATCATGCTAGGTTCTGGTCGATTGTCATAGAACAGTTGCTCAATGTATCTTTTCCACGCGTTCATAATTTCGTCCCTATCCACTATGATCGATCCTTCCTCATCTACCAGCTTATTTGTTCTATTAGCTTTATTTTGTCTTGTTATTTCTCTCACTTTACGATAAACATTCAGATGGTCGTGTTTTCTCTGAAGAGTTTCTATTTCAACGCACTGTTCTTTTAATTTGTTCTCCTTTGCAATTCTGATCTTCCTGAGGATTTCTTTGTTAATCCTCCCATATTCTCCTGGATTACTTTTATAAAGCCGTCTTTTTTCCATCAGTTGGAGAATTTCATCTGTCATCCACGAGTTTTTCTTTATTGTTTCAGGTTTTAATAGATCATCCTTGATGTCTTGAACTGTTATATTTAATTTTTCGATCTGCTCTTCCACAGTGGAGGAGTCCGTCATTCTAGTTAATTCGTTATTGATACTCTGTTCTACTTGTTCTCTTATCGTTGTTATTTTTAACTTCCCCAGGTCATATCTCTTTTTTGATTGCTTTCTGATTCTCTTTAGTTTTACTCTAAATGAGCCCACTAAGGGAACATGATCCGACTGCAAGTCAGCTCCTGGATATGTTTTTATGGCCGTACAGCTATTCCTGTATCTTTTATTTATAAGGATGTAGTCAATTTGATTCCTTACTATGTTATCAACAGAGTCCATAGGCGACTTCCATGTATACAGCCTACGTGGAGGAAGAGTGAAGAATGTGTTCAGCACTACCAATCCTTGCTCGTTTGCAAAGGTGCTGAGTTGTTCACCTCTATCGTTTCTTTCGCCTAGTCCACAGGGACCGACAAAGTCATCTTCTCCTTCCTATTTTCGCATTGAAATCTCCCATTACTATTGTTACGTCCTTTTTTGGTAGTTGTTTCTTTACTTCAATTACCTGGGCGTAGAATTCTTTAATTACGTTGTCATCATAATCCGTTGTTGGGGCGTAAATCTGTATGATGTTCAATCGAGCAGGACTAACATTAATCTGAAGAAGTAGAATTCTCTCTGAAACTGGTATGAAGTTGATAACTGATTCTGCGACAGATCTACACAGTATAATCCCCACACCATGCTTATGTTCGTTATTTGATGTTCCAGAGTAGTATACACGATATTCATTGATATCTACATAATTCGCTCCTGGCCAACGCATTTCGCTTATTCCCATAATCTTGATATTCAGACGTTTCATCTCTTGGATAACATTAAATATCTTTCCAGCCTGTAACATTGTTTTTGCATTCCATGTGCAAATCTTAATCTGAAATCTCATATCATTCTTTGTTTTCCTGGCGACATTCACAACTGCCCCCCCCCCCCCCGGAGATCCGATCAGGGGACTTACTCCGGAATTTTGTTTAGCAATGAACATAGCCATAATTGTACTAGAACGCATCCATATGGATCTTTAATGCGGTGGTTGCTCTCAGCCTTCCACATCCTTATGCCGTTGACAATTGCTTGTTCATCCGCCTTCGGGGCCAGTTTCTTGACCTCAGGACAAAAGAGTGCCCCTTTACTCTAACTAGCTCATCCACCCGTAGCTGTTGGTTAATTAGAGGTACACCGCTTATTCCGACGGATATTCGGTCCCTACCATGAATATTAAGCAGCCGCCCACTCTGGGTTAGACGCTACCTTGATCTGGAGGATTGACTCCCTCTCGTGTCAGCTCGGTTTCGTGTTTCCGCCACCGGGATTGGGTACCCGATCTTGGTTACACTACATCGATTACCAGGGTTCACCATCGTGGAGGTACGAGTAGGAATTGATAGGAGAGGCTATTTGAGACGCATCACTACCCTTTAAACCCCTTTAAATTTCTGTTGTAAAAGTAATATTATTATGAAGTTGGTTAATAAAATCTAGAAAAAGTTTTAATTGTCGATCTGTGTCTGTAAAGCAAGTCAATATATCATCTACATACCGGTACCAATAAAATAAATTTTTAAAAAGATGAGAATTACTGATTTGTTCTTCTAAATGGTCCATGAAAATTTCAGATAAAATTAGACTAAGAGGGTTTCCCATTATTAAACCTTTCTTACTTACGTAAATGTTATCGTTAAATTCAAAATAATTCTGATCTAAGCACAATGTTAAGATATCTAATATTTCTTGTTTAATTATTGGGTTAACATTATTTTTATTGAGTAATCTTTGGACCAAATTTATAGCGTCTGATAGTAGTATACTAGGAAAAAGATTTTGTACATCAAACGATATTAATCGAACGAACGAAATTAATCCGTTAATTATACCAAGTAACTCCAGATTTATATATAACAGAGGAAAATCATACATTCAATGAAGATTTCAAAATTTTGCATAACGGAAAGAAAGGAAAATTACTGGATTGTTTAGAACAGGTAGAAATTAATCAGAAAAAATCCTCAGGTCTATTACTCAACGATCAATTAGATGGGGGAGGGTCTCCTTTATTGAACTTATTCTAGGTATTAAGGTAAATATTGCTAATGAATTTAGTACTTGTAATTAGATAAACTATGTATTCTGAAACATACTTTGTTAGTTAATTTACGTCGTGCTCCAGAAGAAGACACAGTGTGTCGAAACAATTGTCAGCAATAATAAACATAAGTGGCGATCATAATCATTTGTTTAAATTTTTATTCCTAGTAAACAATAGATGCCCTGTAGAAATGCTGAAATTACCTGTCGGCACATATAGTATGGATGTGCCTCACTAAAGTATTTGTTAACAAGCTCGCAACTTCACGAAGAGGTATAGAAGGAAATATGCTTGGTGTCTCTCTTAGGGATAGAATTTATAACTAGCAGATAAAAAAACGAACCGAAGTTAATGACAGAACTCTAATGGCGATAACGATGAAGTGGCGAGGGACGGGTCATGTGGCTCGATCAACCAGAGAAAGATAGGTATATAAGAACTCAGAATGGAGACCCAGAGAATCAGAAAGAAGCGTGGGACGCCACAGAAATCAGTGGGTTATTGGCTCAGTGATTATACAAGAGTAGTAGTGAGCAAGCATTGGTTAAAGGTGGCAAGAGACAGGGTAGCATGGAAGAAATTGAAGAGAGACCTACGTTCAGGAGTGCTCAAACATGGGTTAAGAAGAAAAAAAAGAAATATCTTGATTTGATTAATCAATTATTTTGTTATGTCTAAACTAATCTATGCTGTTAGCGTATATAGAAGAACTGCCCAGAATTTTTTTTTCGACAAATGAACACATGCAGTCGAAAAGTCCTACAAGTCTTTTTAGTCAGGTACTAACTTACGTTTCCTTTTAGTGCTGGCGTTGGAAGAACAGGAACTATAATCCTGTGCGACATTTGTCTAAGAATGGCCGCAGCAGAAGGATATATTGACGTTTTGGCTATGTTGGAACACTTGAGGAATCAAAGACCCAATATGGTGGATAATGTTGAACAATATAAGCTAGCTCATCTAGTTATTTTAAATTGTTCTATGGGTATGTTTTCCTTATTGCAGAAATAGAGTAATGTTTGGATCCTAACTACTCTTGTAACGAGAGCTCGTGATTTGAAAGTGTATACTCTTTTTAGTGTTCCGTACGGAACACTTATAAGATCACTTCGGTGTCTGTCTGTCTGTCACACCCGATTTTCTCCGAAACTATTTGACATAGAAAGTTGAAATTTGGTACTAATATAGGAATTGATGGCCTCATCAGAGCCGTGTAGTTTTTAAAGTTAAATTTTGACTTAAGGGGTTAGTTTTGGGGGGTGAAATTGGAAGCGAAAAAAAATTTTTTTTTACTGGGTCATCGAGTGTGGTGTCAAATGAAAGCTTGTGAAAATACGAGTAAAAAAAAAAATATATATATATATATATATATATATATATATATATATATATATATATATATATATATATATAATGTAGTACTTGCGCGCACTCTTCTTTGTATTATTTTTAAAAAATCGCGAAAAATCGCTGTCCCTCCATCTATCTCGAAAAGTGCTGATCCAAAAATTTTGAAAAAATTCTGGAATATTCTCCACAGGGGTTTAGATTGAACGAAAATTATCACGAGTGCATTACCTTTAATAATTTATCTGGTATACAGAAAAAAAAAACAAAAATTTCAAGGTCATCGGTTTTCATTAAAGATTGGAAAAAACTTTGTTGAAAACTCATTTGGGGTGTGTTTTGTGAAGTCACTGATCATTTGATACCTCCGTAACAATTTTTTTTATTTTAAAAGCAATCAACGTACGGAACACTAATTGCGCGAGTTCAACTTGCACTTGACTTGTTTTTTTTTATTCATAATTCCCTCTCTAATTGGCTTTAAGCACCCAACAATCCAATTTTAATCATATTCTTACATTGTTGCGATCATAACAACCCTGATGACCATGCCATTAAGTGATCAAAGCTGAGTTAGAATCTAAAAAGGAAACAATGTCTAAATTTTAAGAAAAAATTGATCATGCGTTATTTATTGTTTCAGGGTTAAAAACCAGTATCCCAATAAACCAAGACTTCGCCATAAAAATTCGAGAGATATTCGAGGAAAACAAGATTCCATGTCAGCTGGAATACATCCGAAACTCAGAATGGGAAGATGACGCAATGAAAGCATTATCGTACTTAGAAGATGAACAAATGCCATTATGTCCTGAGAAAGATAGGTTCTCAGATATCACTCCAGGTAAAACGTATTTTCTTAAAAGTTGACGTCGTCACAAGAATTCATCTTCGGGGATCCCGCACTAAATCTGCCGTTTTCTTATATAGCCCAGTCACCAGGGGTTTTAAGCTCTCATTAAATGTTAACAGGCTGCATTTTGGCACAGATGTATTTTTTTTGGATGTAGAATACGAAAAAAAAAAGTTTACTAAAGTTTGATGTACGCTAAGCCGATAAACTCCAAAATAAAATAAAAAATTCAGTTTTTCGGTACTATCTCGAAAAATAAAAAAGATATCGAAAAAACGAGAAATTTTATAAAAAAATAATATATAGATTTTTATCCGGATTTTTTATTACCGTGAGAATGTATTAAAAATTCGAATAGGTGATTCAAAAAGTGTAACTCGCCAAACAGCTTAATTTAAAAGCCTTCGCGCACCTCTCGAAGTTTAATTGATATTACTTTTTTGCAGAGTGTAAAAAAAAATTAAGAGATAGCTTTTTGAAGAGAAGACTTTCAGCTTTCCGATGTTCCTAATAGTTTTTATTTTTGTTGCTTTATAATTTGTTAAACTTAAAACGAAATTTTTAAAAAATATATTTAATATAATATAGTTTTAAAAAAAAATCATTGTGCATATATCATTAATATATAATATAATAATATATCGGTTTTTAAAAACGTCTTTCGTCGTTGTCCGATGCCTAACTTCCATTCTTTTCGATCCATCCATTGATCTTCTCTCAGGTCTCGAGCACTCATAGCTTTATTAATGCTCTCCTTCCATGTTTTTTTAGGTCGTCCTCGTTTTTTGTGATTCGGTGGTATCCATTGCATGGCGATTTTGGGTAATCTGGTTTCTTCCATCCGTTGTACATGCCCGTACCATATCAGCTGTTTCTGTTCGATGTCTGTTATAATGGATCCATCTATCCCCATTCGCTGTCTTACTTCGTCATTTCGAATTCTATCTCTTCGTGATATACCTAATGTTCTTCTAAATACGTCCATTTCAGTTGCCTCAAGTTTTCTGCGATTCTGGTCTGATATTCTCCACGTCTCTGAGCCGTATATATAGCCAACTACTTTTAATGAGAGTTTCATATATGTTATATTTGCGTCTCTTTCCGATGTTATCGCTCCATAGTATACCGTTTAGGCATCCTATTGTTCTTCTAGCTTGTGTTATTCGTTTGTTAATCTCGCTATCATCTTTGCATGACGTGTCGAATTCTACACCTAGATACGTGTATGAGAGGCAGCTGGTTATTTCTTCTTAATTGTCTAGCTGGATATTCGATGGTTTCGTTCCTATAGGGAGGTATTTAGTTTTCTGCGTGTTAAGCTCTAGTCCCCAGTTCTTATATTCAGTATGCAATTTTCGAGCCATATACTCTAAATCGTCCCTATCATTTGCTATGATGACTTGATCGTCAGCAAACTGAAGAGTGTATAGGCATGTTCTGCCAATGTCAGTACCCATCCCATTACATTTCCTCTTCCATTGGTATAAGGCCCTCGCCACATATATTTTAAATAATGTAGGTGATATACAGCATCCCTGACGCAAACCTTTATCCACTAGGAATTTCTTTGACACTCTGTTGCCAACCTTTATTTGTGATGAGGCTCCTGTATATAAATTCTTAAGAGCTCTTATAATTGTCTGGTTAACATTGGTTTCCTGTAAGACTTTCCACAATTTTTTCACCGGGACTGTATCGTAGGCTTTCTGAAGATCTATGAACATAAGGTGGGTTTCTTGGTTGGTAGCTGACCTTTTTTTCTATTATTTGTTTTAGGGTGAAGACATTATCGGTACAGGTTCTTCCAGCTCGAAATCCAGATTGCTCTTCTTCTTCTTTAGCTCTATATTCCTCCTCAATGAGATCCCGAATAATTCTTCCATAAAGACGGCTCAAAGTACTGGTCACTGATATTCCTCTATAGTTAGAACAGTCAAGCTTGTTTCCCTTTTTATGAATGGATGATATGTAAGCCTCTTTCCATTCCTCAGGCACACTCGCGCCATTTATATACTGATTTATACACCAGGTAAGCTGATCAAACAGCTTTCCTGACCCACATTTAATCAGTTCAGCGGGAATTCCTCCTGGTCCTGCAGCTCGACCATTCTTCAATTTACTAACTGCTTTTTTAACTGTATCAACGTCAACCACGATTGTTTCTCCCCTCTATGAGTATATCCGTTGGTGTATTCAACAGGTATTCGTCTCTGTTTTCTGATAATAGTGTCTTGTAGTGGTCCATCCATTTCTTTATTGATACAGTTTGAATGTTTGCTTTATTTTTAGAGTTCGATGTTACGTTTCTTATGAACTTCCATGATTCTGAACACTTTTTTCCTCCTAAATATGTGTTGATTTCCATACACTTTTTGTCCCATATCTCCTTCTTTGCTACGTTTATTATTCTCCTTGTTGTCCTTTTCAAATCTTTGTCTTCTTGTTGTTGGGTGTTTAACCATTTAAGATATAGTTGTTTTTTCCGACTTATTAATTCTTCAATCTCGTTATTCCACCAGAGTTTGTAACTATGCTTTTTAGTTTTTAATCCAACTGCCTCTTCTGCAGCGGTTCTAATACTGTTTACTATATTTTCATATACAATTAGTGGCTGTCGGTTTCTTGTTCCGAAGAGTTTTTCGTCCAGTCTACGTTGGCATAACTTTTGTGTACTTTCATTAATTAAGCTATCTATTTTATATTGTTTTGTCGATACTTCTTCTGTCTGGTCAGTTTCAGGTCATATATCATTAATATACAGTTTCAATATAAGAATATTAAAAATACCCACATTGCTCTGTGTTATTTAGAAATTGAGTTTTAAAATATGAAAATTTGCCTGCTGCAGTGCACCTCCAGCAATTTTACGTTCACAGCAGTACGAAATAGTAAAAAAGTCGAACAATTTTTTTTTAGTCACAGTTAAAAATATACTTGATATTAGAAAATTATTAAAAACTTTAAAAAATTTTCTCTTTTTTTGTAATGTATCCTTAAAAAAGTGTTCATGATAACCGTATTTTTTGCTTATTATTAAACATACAACTAAAAAAATATTTAAAGGTGGGAAATGAAAGATAAAAGTCTCAGCTTTTAGTGTAAAGTATTTATATTTCATTTAAACATCCAGGTACAAAGAAAACAGTTATTGAAAACACAAAAATTCTAAATTACTCGAAGAAATTAAATGAATTACATACTCTCTGGCCGTCATATTGGATCTGCCATTTTGAATTTTTCAAATCTGTCATCGGATTCTTAATCAGCACCCCGAGAAACCCCTTAATAGCAAATTTCAAAATATTTAACGGTATACAGAAACGTTAATTTAATCATAAATAGGGTTAAAAGGATAATTCTCACTACAACTGAAGCCATTTTATTTTAAATATATTTTTTAATTATGGTAAAACTAAAAAAAATATATACTACGTTTTTATAAAATTTCCCGTTCTTTCACGTGGTGCTATTAGTTTTTCGATATCTTTTTTTAGTGTTCCGTACGGAACACTTATAAGATCACTTCGGTGTCTGTCTGTCTGTCTGTCACACCCCGATTTTCTCCGAAACTATTTGACATAGAAAGGTGAAATTTGGTAATAATATAAGAATTGATGGCCTCATCAGAGCCATGTAGTTTTGAGAATTAAATTTGGACTTAAGGTCATCGAGTGTGGTGTCAAATGAAAACACGAGTAAAAAATATATACATGATATTATACTTACGCGCACTTTTCTTTGTATTATTTTTAAAAATTCGCGAAAAATCGCTGTCCCGGGCCTTATCTCGAAAAGTACTTATCAAAAAATTTCGAAAAAATTCTGGAATATTCTCCACGGGGTGTAGATTGAACGAAAATTATCACGAGTGCATTACCTTTAATAATAATAAAATAACTTTTACGGACAGACCAACAATAATAAGCACGGGAAAATACAACAAAACCATTTACCTTCTACTAACAGGCAACCCAATGTCGGGACACTTTGAGCTTCTGACACCACAAAACACTGAAAACATTCCAGAGAACAACAGACCAATAAAAGAAGCATCGGGCGAGCGACGTAACGGTCGAGGACGTCGCGGGAAATGGCAGCTCGACCAAAACGATGAAGACCAGGCAACCGAAAATGGACCTGCCAAAAGTGTTGTGTTGGCGACTAAGCCGACACCCACCAAGGCGGGAAAATCACAGCAGCGCATGAGTTGCACCACAGGAATCAACGAACACGCCATGCGTTGCTGTAATGAAAACACAAAACCTGACAAAGAAATCACTGAGAAGAGAATCACTCGCCGCTTGGATCCACCAACATCAATCCCAAACGCAACCGACGTAGATACGGGACAAACACAACCACCAAAGCCAGGCCAGGGCCCGTATGTATTGCAAGGACAACATGCAACTACCAAGGCTGGAAAACCAAGACAGCGGTTAAAGTGGACGGATGAGATGAATAGGACGGTGATGCGCTGTTACTACACCGCCACCAAACTCGAAACAATAACATCGGGCTACAGACAGCAACTGCACAGACTTTTCTTGACCGAATATCCACATCTGCAATTACTTGTTTCAGAACAGAGAGTAGTAGACCAAAAAAGAGTTATTACCAAGAACAATCGTCTCACACCTCTCGAATTGCAAACCATCAAGGACACAGTGGCTGTTGAACTGAACACAGACCAACCAAACAATAGAAACAATAAAGCAGATTCCGAACCAGCCTCACACACACAACCACCCAGTCGAACACAACAATACCCACCACCCAGGAGGAGCATAACGCAAAATAATATTGCGAGTACCGCGCAACACCATATCACAGACAACAACATGAATCACTCGCCACCCTCAACGACATCCACACAACATCACCCCGAATCACCTCTCATACAAACACTTAAAGCAAAAATGGAGTCACATCTAGCTCGATGGTCAGGCACCGACCCCACAACAAGAAATCCCATCCCTCGTTTAATCTTCAGACAGAACACGCAACCAATCCTCAACACACTAAACAAGCACATAATACCTCAGTATATAACAGACTCAAGCACAATCGAAGACATTCACACAATAATATACGCAGCAGCAATCACCACTCTAACACAAAATAATCAAAAACTCCCTCAACGACAAGGAAACCCCAACAGGACAAAACCAAAATTCAAATGGCAAATAAGAATAGAAAACAAAATCAACAACATCAGGAGAGATCTAGGACATCTTACCCAGTTTATAAGCGGGAACGCGTCCAAACGTGTCACACAGGGGGCAAACAAGATCAAATCTAAGTCTCCCAACAGAACACTGCCAGAAATCCTCGATACCTTGAAACAAAAACTATCTGTATATGCCGCAAGACTCCGTAGATACAAAGAATCAAATGAGAGGAAAGACACCAACAACCTCTTCCGAAGAAGCGAAAAACAGTTCTACCGGAAAACTATGTACAACAAACAGATAGCAGTGACTGAACCACCAAACAAACAAGAACTCACAGATTATTGGAAAAGTATCTGGTCAGAACCCAAACAACACAATAATAACACCCCCTGGATCAAAGCCGAAGAAGACAAACATAAACATGTGACAGAACAAGAAAATACCACATTTAATACACAAGAAATTACAGAAACTATCAAACACACACACAACTGGAAATGTCCTGGAATAGACAATATACAAAACTTCTGGTACAAACAGTTTACCACCACACACGAAGCACTCACACACCAAATCAACAAAGCCATTCTACAACCACACACATTTCCCACTTTCCTCACACAAGGAATAACATACGTTAAACCCAAAAGCTCAGACACCACAAACCCGTCAAACTACCGACCTATCACCTGTCTTCCAACCCTATACAAGATCATCACAGCCACAATATCGAAGAAAATAGAACAACACCTAACAGACAACAATATCCTCACAGAAGAGCAGAAGGGATGCAGGAAAAATAGTCGAGGATGCAAAGAGCAGCTGATTATAGATAGCGTGATTATGGGACAAACCAGAAAAGAACACAGAAACCTTCACATCGGTTACATAGACTATAAAAAAGCCTTCGACTCCATACCCCACAGCTGGTTAATCAGGGCCCTAGAAATCTATAAAATCAACCAACACCTCAGGCAGTTTCTCGCGCAAATTATGAAAACATGGAAAACCAAAATACGCCTAGAAACACAAACCGAACGGATCCAAACAGAAGAGCTGTACATCAGACGGGGTATATTTCAGGGAGACTCGCTCAGTGCTCTATGGTTTTGCCTCTGTCTCAATCCACTCTCAAATATACTAAACAGAACAGAGCATGGCTTCAATATCAGACACCAAAAAGAGAATCAACATAAAATAAACCACCTCCTATATATGGACGACATAAAACTCTACGCTGCCACACAAACACAGCTGAAAGAACTCCTCAAAATCACAGAAATATTCACCTTAGATGTCAATATGGAATTTGGTATAAGTAAATGCAAAGTGCTCCACATCAACAAAGGCCAATGGAAGCACCACCATGAGACAGAAACCATCAACAATGAAACGCTCGATAACATGTTCGATAAAGAAACATACAAATATCTAGGCTTCCAACAAAGCACCAAACTCAACCACACTCACATCAAAACAGAGCTCAGAACCGAATTCAAAAACAGACTGACGAAACTTTTGCAAACAAAACTCAACTCTAAGAATCTCACTAAAGCCATCAACACGTTCGCTATACCTATACTCACATATTCATTTGGTATCATCAAATGGTCACAAACAGACATAGAAAATATTCACATCCTTATACGATCTCAATTCACCAAATACAGGAAATTACACCCCAACGCATGCAAAGAAAGACTTACCATCGAGAGGAAGGCAGGAGGAAGAGGAATTATAGACATCAGATCATTACACACAAAACAAATACAAACACTTAGGAAATTCTTTCACAGCAAGCAAACCAGCCTCCACACAGCGACAGTGAAAGCAGACAAAAACTACACACCTCTCGACTTAGCCCGGGTAGACCACTCAGCAGACACACACAGTCACACACCCAATTACAACAGGAAAAGATGAAAACGTGGTCAGAGAAAACACTCCACGGAAAACACAGATACCACATAGAACAAGACCACGTAAATAAAAAACAATCATACACCTGGTTACGGGATGGGCAGCTATTCCCTGAGACTGAAGGCTTCTTACTTGCCATCCAGGATAAAGTCATATTAACCAGAAACTACCAAAAGCATATCATCAAAGACCCGACTATTGCAGAGGACAGATGTAGGAAGTGCCACCAGCAGAAAGAAACGATCGAACACATAACGAGCGGATGTAAAATATTGGCCGGAACGGAGTACACAGCCAGGCATGATTCAGCTGCCAAAGTGGTTCACCAAGCACTAGCCACAACATACAGACTCATAGAAAACACAGATCCCTACTACAAATACACGCCAACATCCATACTTGAAAATGAAGATTACAAGCTCTACTGGGATATCGGTATCCATACAGATAAAACAGTCTCCGCCAATAGACCCGATATTACTTTTCAGTGCAAAAAAGGAAAAGTCACCTATCTGATTGACATAGCTGTCCCCAACGACACAAACATCCAAGCGAAATACACAGAAAAAATTTCCAAATACACAGACCTTGCAACGGAAATAAAAAGGCTATGGAGACAGGAAAAAGTCATCATTGTCCCCCTCATTATATCAGCCACAGGCCTTACACCAATAACATTCACACCACATTTAGTGCAATTGGGACTCAACACGGACATACACAGAAACATTCAGAAGTCAGTGATTTTGAAAACATGTAACATTGTCAGGTCATTCCTTAATACGGAATGGTAATAGCGTTTGTGCTGACTTGGTTTTGGCCCGTCAGCCAAACATGGAACCACATTGATCAAATGTGAGAAAGAAGAACTTTTTGTAATAAATAATAGCTTTATTACCCAACAGTTTCCCATTAATAGGGTAAACATTTAAACATTTACATATTCAATGACAGTCTGTAGTAATTGCTTCTTAGTACGACAGTATATATCACAAACACTACAAATATGATTAAAATTAGTACACATTACATGAATAGGTGAATTCAATAACAAATTAGTATTAGGTCTGTTACATCTAAAAAACATACTTGATCGTGAGTGTATCCGTGGCACATTGATGTTAATACGAGACAGTATATCCGGGCAATCAATCATATTGTGCAATACTTTATATAGGAATAATATTGAGGCACAAACTCTCCTGATTCCCAGGCTAAGAATATTTGTCTGTTCACACAAATAATCGCTGCTGATTCCCCGTTCAGGATACATTCCATTAATCTTAAACAACAGAAATTTCAGAAATTTCCTCTGCACTTTTTCAAGTGAAACTCTATGAACCTCGTACATTGGACTCCAGACAATACTTGCATATTCCAGTTTCGAGCGAACAAAGCAGAAATACAAAACCTTCAGTGATGCAATATTAGTGAAACCCCTACAATTCCTAATGATGAACCCGTAAGACTTCATTGCTTCAGAAACTTTCAATGCTATATGCTGAGCAAATGTTAGTTTCGCATCAAAAACAACTCCCAAATCCTTAGCTGTGCTACACCTACTTAAATTATGGTCTTGAATTCTATATTGGAACTTTATTGACGCTACCCTCCTAGTATATGTTAGAACTTTGCATTTTTGAGCATTTAGATGTAGTTTGTTGTCACAACACCAAGAATGTACGAAATTCAACTAGCTTTGTAGATAGGAACAATCCTCAGTTTTTTCTATTGGCATAAACATTTTTAAATCATCAGCATAAATTAGCCTGTTACATTTTAAATCCTCGCAAAGGTCATTTATGAACATAATGAAGAGCAAGGGTCCCAAATTTGAACCTTGTGGAACGCCGGAGGTAGCCACAAATCTTTCTGATTTGAATCCGTTGTAGGCTACAAACTGAGTTCGATTAAACAAGTAAGAACTTATAAGAGCCCTCGCACCATCAGTGAAACCAAAGAAAGACAACTTATTGATGAGAACATGATGGTCGATCCTATCAAAGGCCTTCGAGAAATCTGTATAAATAACATCAACCTGCTCACCATCATCTAATATTTCCGAAATGAACTGTGTCATAACAGTTAGATTTGTTACCGTAGATCTCTTACTAACAAATCCGTGCTGATAAGGAGAAATTTGATTTTTAATTTGGCTATAGATACGTGCATACAAGACTGACTCAAAGACCTTTGAGAAGTTACAAAGTAGAACGACACCCCTGTAATTTTCAACATTTCCCCTGTCTCCATTCTTAAAAATAGGACTCAATCTACCTTCTTTCCATCGTTTCGGATAAACACCCTGTTTAATTGATAAATTAAAAATATACTTTAAAGGTCTTACAAGGACAGTCGCACAGTCCCTAATGAGAAACGAGGGAATATTATCAGGGCCAGAGGTCATCTTATTTTTTAATTTTTTCGTGGCCATCAATATTTCATCCCCAGTAATGGGCGAGAATTTCACAATTTTCAACGACGTACTAAGCGAATGAGAAGTCCCTGCTGGTTCCGACAGTGCGAAGACACTCTTGAAAAAATCTGCAAACGCGTTAACAATGCCCGACGGAGACTTCAGAATGCCATTTCTATACATCATCATACCGGGAATCCTAGAAGATTTACTTTTGGAGTGGACATAACTCCAGAAGCGTTGGGGATCCAGTGCCAGAGAAGCCTGTGCATCCTCCATGTATTTAACATATGACGCTTCAATTTGCTGCTTAGAAATTGACCTTAACCGTCTAAATTCTAGATAATCATTGTAATTACCATATCTCTTGAATTTTTTTGCATGCTTTGCTTTCCTTTTTATATTTTTAATAATATCAGCAGAAAACCATGGAGGATACTGATGAGCAAAATTTTTGTATGCCGGAACATGTTCATCAAACAAATGAAAAACATTATCATACAATTGCTCCAGTGCAAGATCAACATCACAACAACCCTCAAGAGACGTCCAGTCAACTGCTGATAGGGCTCTGTATAATTCAGGAACATTTGCTTTTCTAAAGTTATAAATCTTAGCCGGGGAATTAGTAGAGAATTTTTTTTTGTCTTATATTTATTTTTGGAATGGAGAACATAAGCGCCGGATGATGTGTATCCTCCGGGACCATTGGGGTATCATCTCTCCTGACAATACACTCTGATCCAGAGATAATCAAATCAAGTAGTCTATTATTCGAGTTAGTTATGCTTTTCCATTGTTTGCACTGATTAATTTCAAGAAAGTTGTTGATAACCAAAGTCTTGCGATCAGAAACGTTGCCGTCAACAAAATATGGAGCATTAAAATCACCCATTATGAATACACTGTCTCGACTCAAATAATCAATCTGTTCAGTAAATTCGAAAAAATGATCATATACATCAATACTTAATCTATCAGGTATATATAATACTACTACATACAAAATTTTATCATTAATACTACATTTTACCATCAACAAATCAATATCCGAAAATTGTAAATCAAATAAAGTCACATCCATAAACTCTGAGTTTATATAATTCTTGACGGCCAGTACCACCACCACGTTCTTTACCTGTTATATCAAATTTTCTATCCTTTCTATAAACCGTATATTCACTCGGAAACAATTCCGAGCTATGAACATCTTCGTGAAGCCAGGTTTCACTTAAAGCCAACAAATCAAACTCACAATCACAAACCGAGGAATAAAAGTCAACAATTTTTGAATTTAGACCCCTTACATTCTGATAATAACATACTAGATTTATTTCATCACCTGCTGAAACACTCATGACATTTAGTTTTTTAATTCACAAACAACAGGCTTTCCTTTAACATATTTAATACCAACATTTTCACCATTAGATCTTCTTTCCTGAATTTCCTGTTTCATTTTCTGCAAGTTGACAATTTGTAAAGGAGTTAAGTCGTTACTTATGTACAATTTCCTCCCTTTAAGAGACTCCTTATTAGCTCTCATCACTTTATTGACATCATCGGCGCTGGATAATGTAATTTTCAGTGCACGATTCCCATTCTTATTCCTTCCTAAATTTTTTTTTACTAGGTCATCGAGTGTGGTGTCAAATGAAAGCTTGTGAAAACACGAGTAAAAAATATATATATGATGTAATACTTGCGCACACTTTTCTTCGTATTACTTTTAAAAAATCGCTGTCCCTTACCTTATCTCGAAAAGTACTGATCAAAAAATTTTGAAAAAATTCTGGAATATTCTCCACGAGGTATAGATTGAACGAAAATTATCACGAGTGCATTACCTTTAATAATTTATTTGGTATTTAAAAAAGAAAAAAAAAATTCAAGGTCACCAGTTTTCAGTAAAGATTGGAAAAAAACTTTGTTGAAAACTCATTTGGGGTGTGTTTTGTGAAGTCACTGATCATTTTATACCACCCTAACAAAATTTTTTATTTTAAAAACAATCTACGTACGGAACACTAATTGTGCAAGTTCAACTTGCACTTGACCGGTTTTTTTATTATTTTTCGAGATATTTGCGAAACACAGAATTTTTCATTTTATTTTCGATGTTCTAGACTTAGCGTACACTTTAGAGCAAACTGCAAAATGCAGCCTGTTAACATTTAATGAGGATATTTCGTTAAAATTCGCCTGTGAGGACTGGGCTAATAACTAGCCCTATCTCCATTACCTATTTCATCCAAATTACTTAGTCTAGACCAGAAGTTCCCAAACTTTTTTTTTCTCGTAGACCACTTTCAAAATTTTACTGGTTTCGGTGGATCCCCTGCTGCTACATTTCTACCATATTCCCAAAACCTGTCAAAAAATGTGAAGATTAGATCTAACGATGGAAATTTGCGTCGTGGCCGAGTTCCAACCCTAAATTCGGAGTGGTAAAAATAAAAAGAAAAATAATATATTTTCTTGTGTTCTATTTATTAAAATAATATGATTACAGACTTAATAGAATTAAAATTAAACATTAACAACGTACCGTAACTTCAACAATGCAAATCAACAATTAAAAAAAATAGTCATAATTTTAATGGGAGGGATGTACTTGATGGATTGACAGGAAATTATCAATATTTGGCTTCAGTTTTGTAAGGAATAACCGCAAATCTCCCCGTTCTGTGATGTTCAATCTGCTCCTTTTTTTGTTAATAGGTTTGTAACGACACTAAAACTTTTTTCGACAAGGTATGACGAGGGAAACGCTATCAAAAGTTTTCTCGCAATTTCCCACAGCCCAGGATATTTTTCGGGTATTTCTGCCTGCAGTCAAAATGTTTGATAGCCTTTTTTAAATTTCACCTTCAGCTCCTCATTGGTGCTAAGCTCGAGTAGCTCCTCTTGTAATACCACATTCGCCACTTCCGTTTCATCAAATGGATTTATGATCCATGGTGGTATTTCCATCGTCAGAATATCTTCAAATCTATTTTTGAAGTCATCATGCAGGGCATTTAAATGTTGAACGTATGTCTGAAAATCCTCATCAAGACATTCTGCCTGTGACAAGTTTGGAAACTGGGAGAATTCGCGCCGACTAATATTTTGCTTCATAAATTTCAATTTTCCAAGAAAAGCCGAAATTACACCCTTTGTTTTTATTAAATTTAGGCTATCCCCTTGTAACTGCAAGTTAATGTCATTAAATTTTTTGAACAAATCTGTCAAATACGCGATGTCTGCTTTCAATTTGATCAGGTTTTCTTTTAAATCTGGATCTTTACTTTCCAGAAAGTCTAAAACTGATTCAAAAAGTGAGTAAAATCTTGTTAAACATGCACCTTTCGACAACCAGCGTACTTCAGTATGTAAGAGCAATCGTTGGAAGTCTTCATCATTTTCGTCGCACAATTGTGCAAATAAACGGGTATTCAACGCATTGCTTCTTATTTTGTTAACTGCTTTAATCACAAATTGAAGCGATTGGTGCAATCTATCACTCAAATTTTTCGCTACCAGGTGTTGTCGGTGGATGACACAGTGAATTGCAGTTACGCCTGGTATAATTCTTTTAAGATGGCTTATAAACCCACGATATCGCCCGAAGTTGGCAGGAGCTCCATCTGCTGCCACCGAAATAATGTTTGTAAATGGAATCGATTTTTCCTTAAAAAAATCACTCAGGACATTAAGTATTGATTCGCCTTTAGTGTCCGTCTCCAAAGTTTTCGCGAATAGTAGCTCTTCATGGATTTCTTCGTCCATAACAAATCGAACATATGCCAATAATAATGCTTCATTACCAGGTAAAGTTGACTCGTCCAGCTGAATAGAAGAATGAGTTGTTTGCAGATAATTACACAAGAAGCTTTCAATATCAGAGCTCATTTCATCAATACGTCTTTGTACAGTGTTGTTACTCAAAGGAATTCTTTTGAGTACGTCAAATGGAGGTTTGTGCAGAACAGTTTTTAAAACCTCTTCAACAGCGGGTAAAATTAACTGTTCTCCGATGGTGTGCAGTTTTCCAGATTTCGCTATAAGTAATGAGATATTGTAAGATGCCCGCAAGCCATCATCGTTACTTTGAGACGTTGAAGCGAACATACTGTGCACGGTGGGTCTCTTTTCATATTTTTCCTTCAATGTTTGAAAATATTTTAAATCTTTACCTATTTTATCAGGATGACACCTTCTTAGATGATCTTCGAGCTTCGATGGTTTCATAGAGTCATTGCTCAAAACTTTGTTGCATAAAAGGCATATGGGCAATCGTTTGTCTGCGTTTGATGGAAAAAAAACCAAATTTCAAATAATCTACTCTTACTGTCGACATTTCTTCTTAGATTCAGCCATGTTTCGTATCAGTTACCTACCTGGAAAGAAAAAAATGTTTGTTTTAGTAATCATAAGGCCACTTTAACAGGATATGGCTATTTTAACAGAATAAAATAGGATTAATTAATTATTGCAATGAAAAAACCAAAATGCCGGCGGCAAAAGTGATTTTAATTATTAAAAGCAATTAAACTGCTAAGACCCATATAGAGGTTTTCACAAAACGGCTGAACTTATTTTAATCTAATATAAAATATTTTTTGATTAATTATATTTTGATACATTTCTGTAAATTCGAGAGAAAATACTTTTAAAGAATATTTTGACATCAAAACTCCGCGATTTTAATGATTTATTTATTACTTTGATGTACGTTACGAGTGGTAAAGACACGTACAATTTATGAAAATATTTTTAGTCATTTAGCATTAGCAACTACGAGGGCACTGAAATATGTACAAACATGCAGGTCAATCATATATCTCTCCTTTAGTGAATCACCACAGTCGGGTAAATAAATAATTTTATAATAAAAAGTACTAGAAGTTCAATCTTTCTCGGCTTTCTGTTCTTTTATAGAAGTTTCGAATAATGGCCCTGTTCAGTATTTAATTTTTATTAAGAACCTACTACACGCAAACAACAAATATAATATTATTACAATATAAAATAATAGTATGAATAACAAATAGGCAGGTACTTACTTTTTCCGACACTGGCAAACACTGACATCGATTCACTCACACTTTTCTTTTCAAAATTCCGGAAACAAATGAGTAACGTTTTGGCATTCGTATTTATATTGGTGAAGAATCAAACAAGTTCATGAAAGATGCAAGTTTTTACAAGTAGCAGTCGCTGACCTTCTTAAAATACACTACTCAAAAAAATTAAGGGAGGTTTTAAAACAAGAAAATTATGCTAAATAAACAAGCTATCTGATCCATATGCCGGCCTAACTGAAAAAATGTTTTTCAAGCCCGTGGACCAAAAAAAAGCAAAATATTTGCAATATTATCTGTTAGGATTGCTTGAGAACCGTAGCTCGTAAAAAATTTTAGTCAAAAAATCTGAAAATTAGAATCTTAAAGCTTCAAAATGTTTTTTTTAAAGTCTCAATACGACCATTTTTCACCGAAATACAGCCTGTCAAAAATCACCGAAAAATCTGGAATTTTTTTGCTCCCTTAATTTTTTTGAGTAGTGTCTGCCTACATTGATAGGTAAAGCCAAGCCAACATTTTTGTTCTTTATTATCGAAACCAGATAAATTTTCGTGGACCCCCACTTACAACTTGTGAACCCCCCATATTTTTTTTCACGCCAACGCACAGTGTGTCGACTAGTACAAGTTAGCTGGACAAAATTATTTTTTCACTTATTTCAATTGTTTATGTATATTCTAGGCATATTAAGTTATTTTAAGAAAAAATTCATCGCGTTGGTTTTTTTTATGGGCGTGGCTAATTTTTTCCCCTAAATTAGTCAGCTACGCAGACATATTTAACGATAACTCGGGAGCAACAGATTTTTATAAATAAAACATTAAAAAATGCGTAACAAAATTTTATTAAAGTTGATTGAATATTATTTTATTCCATCTTTTATCGTTTTGGAGTTATTTAGAAATTAATGGAGACAAAAAATTTTTTTTCGTGTAAAATTCATTATTTTTTTCGGTAAAAAAGCGCAATAACAAAAGAAAAACAAAATATTATACATTTTTCTGACAGCTGCGTATCTGGAAAATAAAATAAGGTTTTAATCATGAAAATCGGTTAATAAATGTGGGTTTTATTCACAATTTGCCGCAGGTACTCAATATCGATAAAATTTGTGTAATACAGCCACCCTTGCATATCGCGGTAGGATTGCATCAGCTTAGCAGGTAGATAACGGAACTAAAGGGCAAGGGTATTTTGTATGGTTATTAGAATTAAAAATTTTGCAGCTGCGAAATGCAGCTAAATGTCTTTCATTTAGCTGCATTTCGCTTACCTATATTTTTTGTCCAGCTGCACAAAACATTGTATAACAAAAACAAAATATTCTGCGTATGTGCACGAATTTTTCTAAAAACTTGAATGTGCAACTAAATGAAAGACACTGTATTATTATTTTTAATAATAACCAGATGAAAAATCATTTATTGCATTTGTCAATTAAAAATAAAACAATTCATCCATATTACTTAGTTTTATTGACACAAAAAGGATAAACTCAAATAATACCTGCCTTTCAGGTAGGTAACTTGTGCATTATACATACATAAGTAGTTGGTATTTTAAAATGTTTTTGATTTTTTTAAGGTACATATTTCTTGCTGTTCGGTTCAAAAAAAAATTATTTTTGAAAATTCCAGTCAAAAATTGTTTTTGTTTAATTTTAAAATAAATGTTATAAATGCTCTGTAATAAATTTAGCATAATGACACTGACTGTAATTATATGTAAAATAAAAATACTCATTTATTGATAAAGAAAAATTTACAAGTCAAGGTTTACATGCTTAGTACAAGCACTGCATAATTAAAAATAGTAGCTGAACCTAATAATCATCATCAGAGTCTTCTGATGAGTCGTTTACTGTATAATCGTCATCATTTTGTGGCATTGTGCGACAATATGATGACGATTCCAATCTTGACTCTTCTATGCTAGGGCTTACAATTAACTTTAATACATCTGTACATATTTTTCCGGCTTTTTTTTGGGAATCTCTCGAAGGCTATTGATCAAAGGATCAGATGTTATAATTAACATGCACAGTAAGTCTCTATTCGTGGCAACACGCGAGCATTTGCGGGTGTTGTACTCCCTAAATCTGCGGTAATCTTTGTTCCGTGCTTCTTGAGCCTCTTCGGAAAGCTGCCCAATTGGAAGCAATGCCGCTTTGATGACTTCTGTGCTGTGAATTAATATTTTATGCACAGTAGCAGGCATACAGTACTACGAATAGAGACTAAGATAAGGTTTTCTGGTTTCAAGACAAAATTTTTTGAATTCAACTAAGTTTATCTCGAATCCAGAAGACAATGTTCTCAAAATAACATCAAACTTTTTTATAATTGTAACATCCAACCTTGTGATCTGAGCACTCATCTCAGCATTGTTAAAAAAGCGACCGGCTGTATTTCCATCATTTGAAGAACCAAATCCTGGCTTTGGTTTATTTACAATGAGTCCCATCTCGTTCTTAAATTTCAATTTGATTTCCTCGGAACGAACCTTGATATCTGCTTTGTCTTCGTTGCTTCTAGCCTGCCATTTCTTAATATTCAACTGATATGTAAAAGACATTCGAAGCAACGAATCCAAGCATGAAGTGTAGATAAACCAAAGCCAAAATGTTCTTGATTGCTGTTAAACATCGCGGGGTCATCGTTCATCGTCTTGGGGGTGGCGCCACAGATGAAACACTTTTGGGATGAACTAGTTTCCGTTAAGGCGTTACACACCTTTCCGTCTGTCATTGTTAGCAAAAGTTCGTGTTTTACAGAGATTTGAGAATCACCAAAGTTGATAAATGTTGGAAGAAGAGCATTAACTTTTTCCCACAATCTATTTGTCTCCACTAACGTGAAGTCGTTCGTTTCTTTGGCAAATATAAATTTGATTGGGCGACAATACAAAGTTGACGAAGGCCGAGGATTTTGCCAAATAATTTTGGACCCATCATATAACTTAAGGGGAACTAAAGAAAATGTGAAAATAAACTCGTCCGTATATTCAGTGTTCTCAAATCTCTGTTTGTATGTGCTGTGCCCAGAACTTCCATCACATCCCCATTTACTAACAAGTGTAAACGATGAACTTGTTCTTGTTCTGTGCTAATACTAGACGTTCCACTGTTTTATTTAATAAGGCTTGCAAATTTATTTCAGCACGAGTTTCTGTTATAGCAATGTGCTCCTTTGCAGGGTAACATTATGCCCCGCCTTCATGGACCACTTCCTAGTTTGTTTGTAAGAATGCGTTGTTGACTTAGAATCCATATAGTAAGCTAAGGCTTCGTCACTACTTAATTGCCTAGAATTAACGGAACTGGTATTTTTAGACTTAATAATATTATCTGGGCCCTCACTAATGTCTCTAATCACATTGGCAATTTTCCTTTGCCCTGCTGAACGCACAGCAATTTCGGCAGCAGTCACCAATCCACTGACACTTCGGGATTCTACGAGATCCACGACGCGACGTTTCTTCGTCTTAAACGACGATTCCTCGAAATCTTTGCGAGGTCTTCCTGAAGGAGTCACATTCTCACTTGATGTTGAAGTTTGTGGCGCAAAAGAACTCGCAGTAAACTGTATGTCTGCTTTATCCAACCAATTCTTATTTTTAATTAAAAAACGCTCCTTCGACTTTCCTGAAGCCAACCATTTGGCACTAAACTTATTAGACAAGTTGGATATCTTCAACTTTATTTCTTTTTGGCTGCTTTCAGTAATATCACCAAAGTGAAATTTTGAAGAAAGAAAGTCATATACACGCGAGTTTTTTCATTCTTCGTGTGTTTCAACCACTCCTCAAAAAAGGCTACCCTTGAAATAGAGTAAACGTGTTCTGGAAAAAAAGAAAAAAAAAAAAATGTTGTACTGAAGTGTGCTAAACAATATGTGTATTTTTATGAAGAATAAAGTTATTTCTGTGTAATATCTAAAAACCAGCCCGGATAGAGGTGAATGTCTGTATATTCTGAACTTTCAAAGTTTTTTTTTTTTTAAACACGCTAAAATATATAGGCTATTAAAAAAAATACTAAAAATTCAAATTAAAAGATTCCGATTAAAAAAATACATTAAAAAATAGTACTTACCCTCAGTATTAATATTCATTACAAAAACTTTCACAATATTACATTATGTCACTATAAGATGTGCACGAAAGTGTCGCTAAATTACAACTGATTGATTGAAAGAGCTGCATTAAACTCATTACCGGACTTCTGACGCTTATGACTCGCCACTTGCAAATTTGATAAACAACCTTTTCTCGGAATTCGGGGTTTGGTGGTGTTGTTTACGTTTTGCAAATAAGATTTCCTGGAAATCATAACATGAATTTTGTCCACCTAGCATGTTCTACGCGACACACTGTGCAACGTAGACCCCCGTCGAGTCTCCCGTGGACCCCTGTGGGTCCACCTGAACCACTTTGGGAATCACTGTTCTAGACTTAGCGTACACTTTAGAGCAAACTGCAAAATGCAGCCTGTTAACATGTAATGAGGGTATTTCGTCAAAATTCGCCTGTGACGACTGGGCTAATAACTAGCCCTATCTCCATTACCTATTTCTTCATCCAAATTATTTAGTCTAGACTAAGGCTTCGTTTGTTTACATCTAAACGCGATCTAAGAAGTGGACTCAAGGAAGGGCAACGATTTGGTTGCTCAAAACTCTAATAACCTTATTAATTTATTTTTACAGATAAAATATCTCGTGTATTTTTGCAACCTTACCCTCCCTCGGATTCCTCTCTCCTTTCAACTTACATAAATGCAGTTCAGGTAGATGGATTTTGTGAACCCGGTCGATTCATTGTGACGCAATATCCCTTACCGCATACAATCGGTGACTTTTGGAGATTGGTAGCAGAAAAAGACATCTCTGTTATCATATGCCTAAATGAAATTCCCAGCAAAGATAATGTAAGTTAAGATTATTCTTATTATCAAGTAAATAATTTTAATTCTTATTTAACACGAAATAAAACACATTTAAGGTAGTTCACTCGTGACAATCGGAGCCAGAAGAATAGTCCGATAATAAATACAAAAAGTTTAAAATACTCAGTGGCAGAGTATTTTATTTTTGTCGGAGACTGTATTCGATACATGGAAACTTTCATATGCAGACACACACTTTTAATAAAAATAAATGCGGCAACGCTGCCAACGCGTATACCGATTGCTCTATAGAATGACGATTATATAGGTTATTTATTATATCTTGTGCATGCTTACTGTTTAGGCCGTATTACTTCTATTTAAAATAAAAAAATATATATAATTAAATAAAAACTGCCTTTTGATTATAATCAATTGCGACATAAAGGTAAATTTGATAAGGAAAAGTTCATCAATAAACGCTGTTTATTGATGAGCTTTTGAGATATATATCGGCAATGAATGACGTAAAAAAAATAAAAACTTAAGAGGCTAACTTGTGTAGTGGTGGACGGATCGTTGAGTTAGATAAGTTAAGAAAAAATTTAAAGTGTTATCTGTAAGAAACATTTAGGCCGTAATTACAAATTACGTATCGTAATATTGCCATCTTTAATGCCTTTAAAGAGTATTCAAATTTGACGATTAAAAGAATTACATCTGAATGCACAGGAACAGTGCAATTATTATCTAGTTGAAAAGATAATGGCAAACTACATGTAAACACAAAAATACACGAGTATTAAATAAAATAATTAATTACTTTACAAATAGTTTATAATACTTTATTTATTTATCATTAGTATCATTAATTATTTATTTAGTTTTAGGGAAAGATTTATAAAACCGTTTTTAGTGTTCCGTACGGAACACTTATAAGATCACTTCGGTGTCTGTCCGTCTGTCTGTCCGTCTGTCCGTCTGTCACACCCGATTTTCTCCGAAACTACTTGTCATAGAAAGTTGAACTTTGGTAGCAATATAGGAATTAATAGCCTCATCAGAGCCATGTAGTTTTGAAAATTAAATTTTGACTTAAGGGGTTAGTTTTGGGGGGTGAAATCGGAAATGAAAAAAAAAATTTTTTACTAGGTAATCGAGTGTGGTGTCAAATGAAAGCTTGTGAAAACACGAGTAAAAAATATATATATAATGTAATACTTGCGCTCACTTTTCTTTGTATTATTTTTAAAAAATCGCGAAAAATCGCTGTCCACCCGCCTTATCTCGGAAAGTACTTATCAAAAAAATTTGAAAAAGTTCTGGAATATTCTCCACGGGGTGTAGATTGAACGAAAATTATCACGAGTGCATTACCTGTAATAATTTATCTGTTATATAAAAAAAAACAGAAATTTCAAGGTCATCAATTTTCAGTAAAGATTGGAATAAACTTTGTTGAAAACTTATTTGGGGTGTGTTTTGTGAAGTCACTGATCATTTTATACCACCGTAACATAAATTTTGACTTAAGGGGTTCGTTTTGAGGGGTGAAATCGGAAGTGAAAAAAAATTTTTTTTACTAGGTCATCGAGTGTGGTGTCAAATGAAAGCTTGTGAAAACACGAGTAAAAAATATATATATAATGTAATACTTGCGCACACTTTTCTTCGTATTACTTTTAAAAAATCGTGAAAAATCGCTGTCCCCTACCTTATCTCGAAAAGTACTGATCAAAAAATTTTGAAAAAAATCCTGAAATATTCTCCACGGGGTATAGATTGAACGAAAATTATCATTACCTTTAATAATTTATCTGGTATAGAAAAAAACCAATATTTGAAGATCACCAGTTTTCAGTAAAGATTGGAAACAAACTTTGTTGAAAACTCATTTGGGTGTGTTTTGTGAAGTCACTGATCATTTTATACCACCCTAACAAAACTTTTTATTTCAAAAACAATCAACGTACGGAACACTAATTGTGCAAGTTCAACTTGCACTTGACCGGTTTTTTTTTAATATATATTTAATATTCTTATCAATTGATATGTAACAGTGTTGATAATATTAACTTAAAATATTGAAAAATTATTGAACCTACAAACATATTTTTGTTAAATATAAATCTTTTAAATACTAGAGAGAAAAAATAATAAATATCGAGATACAAATTCAAATTTTTAATAAATACATTTAATATTTTTATTTGATGATTATAGATAAAGCTGATATTGTGTTTACTCAATAAATTATTTAACCTACAAATGAATTTCTATTTAAAAGTTAACCACCTTAAATACGGTTTGAATGTTGGCGCGTAAAATATGACGACATACAGCGTTGTCAAATTGTGATATTTGTCCCTCACTACGCGGTTATTCTTTTAAACAAATGTCAACTTTAAATATTTATATCTTTTTAACAAATCCATAAAAAAAAATATTTTATTTCAAAATTTTTTTTTACTAAATATTAGTTTTTTAAAAAATTCGTAAGAAAAGTTCTTAAGATATACACGAAACTATGCCTTTTTCTATACTTCACTGGCCTATTGCACGTTAATTATGTGCACATTAATTATGTACACTTTAATAATGAATATCACGCTTCACAATCGGTCATTTTTTTTTAATTAATTGAAAAACATTTAGATTAACATCATATTTCAATTTCATCAAATTCTTAAGAAAAGTGGATTTACGAGTGAACTACCTTAACACTAAATAATTTGGTTAAATTAATAACGTTTTGTTAAGTAACAATGTCCATAAGATTTTTGTATGTCGCGATAACTCGAGAACGAAATGGAATATCGACTTTCATTTTGGTACCCACGTAATATGACTCGACAACTTTCATAGTATTTGTTAAGTAAAAATCGTGATTCTTGAGATTAGACAATGTCGATTTGGAGTAACTTTCTCACATTTCTCCTACGATTGCACGGGTCATCTTTAGAGCTCTTTACTTTTTAAGTTTAAAACACCGGATGCGTATTTCAATTTTTGAAGAGTAACGATCCCGAACGATGCCCTGTGCAATCGTAGGCGAAACATCGGGAAGTTACTTCAACTTGACATAGTTTGACAGGGGTGACGGTCGATATACACAGGTGTTATTGGAATTTTTCCTTTTTTGGTAGTGAAAATGCACATTTTTTAGGTTTAATCACTTTTTAATTAGGGCGAGGAGGGTTAGAGTGCATACCCTGGATATTTCATGTAGTATGTTCTTTTCGAGGTTTACTGGTTCGAAAAGTTTGAAAATTACGAGTGTTAATCCAATATAAACGAGAATTTGTTAATAATTTCTTTCATACATAAGTTAAAAATGCAAAACAGTCCCGCTGTTTTTCTCCATATCCACTAACTTTGAAAGCACGTTTTTGAAAATAATATCCATTATCGGTAGACTTCATCTTGGCGCGATAAGCTGTCCTTGCTTGGTCGAGGAGCAAAAAGAAAGTAAAAACGAAAATTCAGAAGAAGTAGGCTTACTGATTCTCAAAAAGCTGTGACTAAATCTTTTCCAGCTAACAAGCGACTTTTGATTTCACCGGTGCTGACTCTTCTTTCTTTCGCCTATTCATACTCACCTACTTGCTCTCGGGTATATAATGATGAATATACATTTTATCATAAGTTATTATAAGGTCAAAAAAAAGTACTTTCTTCCTCATAATGCTTTAGAAGCCGCTGGCAGATGTTAAAGTGAACATTCCTTTGACTGACCTGTGAGAAGGCACAGGGCCCACCGAGCTGACACTTTAATGAAACCAGCTCGTCCAAGATATTTTTGTGCATACTACCATAGCTGATTTCGAGTTGAGCTACGGTTTTTTCATTCTTGAGGAGAGGGTTAGTCTCGAGGGGGTCTCTGATCTTACGGATGTTCTTTTCCGTCCTACTTGATCTTTGACGAAGATCATGATTTCCATTTTCAACCCTTTCCCCTCTTTCAGAGAAAGTTTTTTGTCGGTGAAAAGTATGGCTCGTGAAAGAGTGGATTCCTCGAATTGCAAGTGTTCCAGAGAATTTCAGCTGACCTGGCCGCCTCCCACGTTTATAATTTTATACGATACGTTGCACAACAAATAGATGAACCTCTTGCTCGTTCATTGTGTGGTATAGCGGCGCTCTCTATCTACACATCCCCACCAACATGTCAATTAAGTCGCACCCCGTGGGAGCATCTTCTAAAATATCTTGAAGGATTCAACATTATTAGCGATCACCAATATGGCTTTCGTAAAAGTAGATCAACAGGAGATCTGACTTATGTAACACATGTTTGGAACAATGCAATTGAACACTTTGGAGAATGTCGAGTGGTTGCTCTTGACATATCCAAGGCATTCGACCGTGTTTGGCACGATGGGCTGTTGGCTAAGCTACGTTCTTATGGTATGTCGGAAAGGTTCTGTTTGTGGCTCTCATGTTTCCTCAGAGAGCGTTCTTTACGAGTGGCAGTGGACGAATTTCTTTCTAACACCTTCACTATCAACGCCGGTGTACCCCAAAGCTCCATACTGTCTCCTACTCTCTTCCTCATTTACATTAACGATTTGCTGGAAAAGACCGAGAATCCAATCTACAGCTTTGCAGATGTCAGTACACTTATCTCTTCATTCACTTTGAACGCTTGGACATCGGCTACTCAGACGAATATCCGCAGACAGCAGGAAGTCATTCAACTTAACAAAGACCTGGAAGAAATTCTATCTTGGGGTGACAGTAACCAAGTGGAATTTAACGCTACAAAAACCCAGGCGGCAGTTTTATCTAAAAAAGTTACCGTTGCTGAACCCGACATACTTATGTCGGGGCACTCCATTCCTCTAACATCGTCATTCAATTTGTTGGGCGTTAATTTGGCAGCAAATATTTCGTGGCATGAACATGTTGCAGGCATAGCAAGGAGAGCTTCTCAAAAGTTGGGAATATTATTTCGAACCAGAAAGCTTTACACTCCACAACAACTGGTAATTCTTTACAAAGCTCAAATTCGACCAACTATGGAATACTGCTCCCATGTTTGGAGCTCCGCTCCCAAACATACACTGCATTTGTTGGATTCTATTCAGAGAAGATCTGTTCGTCTGATTGGAGACCTGGAACTGACCGTCGACCTTGATTCGCTGGAACATCGAAGAACGGTTGGCGACTTGAGCCTGTTCTACAAGTACTTTCATGGAAAGTGTTCGAAGGATGTGGTCCGCTTAATTCCTCCCAGAGCGGTGCATGTTAGAAGTACACGTCGCGATAATTCTTCACATCCGTATGAGGTTCAGCGTGTTACTCCTCGTACAATGCTTTTCAAGCAGTCTTTAATATGGAAAACATCGTCCCTTTGGAATAATTTGCCCAGGACTGTGTTTCCCACCGAATACAATCTACAGCGATTCAAGAACAACAGGAATCGCTTTCTCCGCACACGTGTCGCTCCTGTAGCGCTTTAGGGACTTCCCTGTAGCACGTGTGCTAGACCCATAAAAAAAAATCCCTCAGCTCTTCCATCTTTTCGCTCTAGAACGAAATTCTCGTTATATTTGATTTTTCCATATGTTATTTTTCCGTCATTTTCCTTCTTAACAGAAATATCATATAAAACGTTTAGAAATGTGATTACAGAGCGATTTAAAAAGAAAATCACTAGCATTCGTCGAGTGTTCTCATATACCGGGTAAACTAATTTATCAATTCTAAACGTAAACATACCAATTAACTATAGTTTTAAAACTCAAATTACTGCTAATAAATCCTGAGAAGCCTAAGAACTTTGAACACATATCGATAACATCTTCTGATGACTTCTGAATCCTATGCAGGACGGGATTTGTGTCTAAAATTTACACGGAACTACATATTCTTATAGAAATGTACGCAACATCATATTAATAGAGTAGTAATTTTATTTATTTTTTTTAGTCTTGTACGTTGTTTTTCCCAGTAAAACATGATCAAATTAATCCAGTGGAGACGATAACAGTTAAAAATATCAAGAACAAAAACTTTCAAGTATACTCTGTTTTTATGTTTGAAATAATTATTGCACATCCATTTAAAGAAGTAAGTATTACGTTTATTGAAAATACAACCTTTTAAGAGACCTCCCAAAATAGTATTTTATCCGTGAGGGAGGAGGGACAACGTAGAAGTAAAATTCTCAAAGGGAATATTATAAACTCTTGTAGAAAAATTTTGTATACGTAATATTAATCCTGAATATGCCTCAGTTCATAAACTGGTCTTTCCTCTGTAAGACTCGCATTTCTAAGCAAACCTTACACCTTAAAGAGCGTGTTTTCTTAAGTATTTTTTTTAAGCTGGATTCAAAAAATCAACAAAAAAGACGCCCACTGTGAGTATTTTTTCAGAAAACACGCTTAAAGTTGCCAGAAAACTATCAAATTGAAAAAAATACCTTTTAATAAATAATGTAAAACTGTATAATCATCAAAATTATGGAATAATAGTGTTCATGTTTAACAAAAAAGACGCATACACCACCTTTAACTAAGTTACGTACCAAAATACTGTTTAAAATAAATATATGGAACCGCTAAATTAAAAAATTGGTTTTAATTTTTATTAATATTGAACAAAACTGTTATTTCCAGTGTTTTTTGAAGCTCTTAATCCCAACTTGGCATCAAAAAATAAAGCTTTATGTTCAGTTTCAACAAAAAAGTCGCTTTTAACATTTACAATGGTGCTAGGTAGTTGGTAGAATGTTTTTTTTAAGTAAATAACTGCAACCGCTAAACAAGAATTTTTTTTCGAACAGAACTATCATTTCTAGTAGTTTTTTAAGTTTCAAATTCAAATTTTATATCAGTTCATGAGCAATAGTGTTTAGTGTTGAAAAAAATATCTGTTTACTCTTTAGGAATAAAAGGTTGCAAAATGCAGTCTCATGTATATTTCTTGACAATTTTAGAAGTCAATTTTGTGGAGAGATTGAATGAGTGAATATGGGGGAATGTGAGTGGGTGAGTAAGGTAGTGAGTGAGTGAGTGAGTAAGCAAATCATTGAGTGAGTTACTACTCAGTATATATCACCACTACACCAAACACTTTATTTTTGCACTCGACGCGCGTTTCGCTAACCATGTTAGCTTCATCAGGAGCGATGATTGACTAAAGCTAAACTACAAATCTACCCCATTTTTAAACTTAACCTAACCCTTGAATTACTCAAGCGGAACTAATGACATAGGCAAGGCCATCAGTTCCGATCAAGTAACCAGTAGAGGGGACTAGACTTTTCTGTTCTATTGTATTTTAAGTGTGCTAAATGTTCTTTAAATCTTGTTTTAATTGACCTTTTAGTTTGCCCAACATACTTTTTGTCACAATCATTACAACTAATTTCATAAATTCCACTTTTCTCACAATTAGGAATCTCATCTTTGGGATTTCCTAAGATATTCCTTAGATTGTCTGTTGACTTATAGACTAAGGTGAGGTCTACCTTATTAAATACCTTATTGAGTCCCTTGCTATATTTCGGATTATATGGTATAGAGACATACTTGGTGTTATTTTCTTCGCGTGTAAAAAAGGTGGAATTTTGAATATTAAACCTAAACTTATGTATATTTATTAGCTTATTTACTAAGTCATCGTCATAACCATTAACTCTAGTTATATTTCTAATACGATTCCTTTCTTTATTAAAGTTTACTCTATTCAGAGGGAAAGTGACCAAACGATGAACTAAAAAATAGAGAATAGAATAGAGTAAACTTTAATAAAGAAATGAATCGTATTAGAAATATAACTAGAGAAAATAACACCAAGTATGTCTCCATACCATATAATCCGAAATATAGCAAGGGACTCAATAAGGTATTTCATAAGGTAGGCCTCACCTTAGTCTATAAGTCATCAGACAATCTGAGGAATATCTTAGGAAATCCCCAGGATAAGATTCCTAATTGTGAGAAAAGTGGAATTTATGAAATTAGTTGTAATGATTGTGACAAAAAGTATGTTGGGCAAACTAAAAGGTCAATTAAAACACGATTTAAAGAACATTTAGCACACTTAAAATACAATAGAACAGAAAAGTCTAGCATTGCCGAACATGCTCTTGAAGCTGATCATACTGTAACATTAGATAATCTAAGATTAATAAAAAATGTATCTGATAGGAGATTATTGAACGCATACGAAAGTATGGAAATCATAAAATGTAAAAGTAGTTTAAACAAAGACAGAGGGCCTATTCCTTATAGTCCCCTCTACTGGTTACTTGACCGGAACTGATGGCCTTGCCTATGTCATTAGCACCGCTTGTGTAATTCAAGGGTTAGGCTAAGTATAAATAGGGTAGATTTGTAGTTTAGCTTTACTCAATCATCGCTCCTGATGAAGCTAACATGGTTAGCGAAACGCACGTCGAGCGCAAAAATAAAGTGTTTGGTGTAGTGGTGATATATACTGAGTAGTATCATTGTGCCAAAGATTCCACATTCCCAACTTAATTGAGTGAGTTAGTATAAGTATTACTTTTCTAAAATATTTTTGGTTGCATATATTTATTTTAAACAGCATTTTGCTACGTTAAAGGTGGTGTATGTGTTTTTTATTAAACATGAACACTAAAACCCAATATGTTTAAGTTTTTATGGTAAATGTAGATTCAGAACATTTAAAGATGCCCAAAATAATAGTTTTATTCCATAATTTTAATGATTATACAGTTTTACATTATTAAAACGTATTGCAATTTAATAGTTTTCTGGCGACTTTATGTGTGTTTTTTTTGAAGAAACTTCACGGTAGATGTCTTTTTTTATGATTTTTTTAGATTCATCATAAAAAAATACTTCAGAAAGTGTCTCACTTACAAGGTAGAGAATTTCATTTTGTATACCTGTGTAATTAATAGTAAATACCAATTTTGTCGGCTGTTTTAGAGTAAAACGAGGACAGTAGAAATTGTCAAATTTCGAGGTTGGAAGCTTTCGCAACAAATACCAGACTATATGGATTTTTTAACCTTTGTCGAAGAGGCTACCAGTATTGCTAGGAAGTCGACGCCAACTCTAATAACATGCTAGTAAGTAAAATAACCTCAAATATCAAATATTTTTGTAGACTAAAAATTATTTCACCGTACAAGTTGAAATAGAGTTTTACTACTTTTTTATAGGCATAGCACGTGCGCTGCAGTGAACTCCCTAAAGCGCTACATGCGTGTGTGGAAAAAGCGATTCACTTTAGTCTTGAATCGCTGTAAATTGTATTCAGTTAGAAACAGTCCTTGGCAAATCATTCCAAAGGGATGGGGTTCTCCATATAAAAGACTACTTGAAAAGGGTTGTACAAATAGTGACAAGCTGAACCTCATACGCAAGTGATGTATTAGCGCGACATGTGTTTTTAGTGTTCCGTACGGAACACTTATAAGATCACTTCGGTGTCTGTCTGTCTGTCTGTCTGTCTGTCTGTCACACCCGATTTTCTCCGAAACTATTTGACATAGAAAGGTGAAATTTGGTTATAATATAGGAATTGATGGCCTCATCAGAGCCATGTAGTTTTGAGAATTAAATTTTGACTTAAGGGTTTAGTTTTGGGGGGTGAAGTCGGAAGCGAAAAAAAAATTTTTTTACTAGGTCATCGAGTGTGGTGTCAAATCAAAGCTTGTGAAAACACGAGTAAAAAATATATATATAATATTATACTTGCGCGCACTTTTCTTTGTATTATTTTTAAAAACTCGCGAAAAATCGCTGTCCCAGGCCTTATCTCGAAAAGTACTTATCAAAAAATTTCGAAAAAATTCTGGAATATTCTCCACGGGGTGTAGATTGAACGAAAATTATCACGAGTGCATTACCTTTAATAATTTATATGGTATATAAAAAAAAACAAAAATTTCAAGGTCATCAGATTTCAGTAAAGATTGGAAACAAACTTTGTTGAAAACTCATTTGGGGTGTGTTTTGTGAAGTCACTGATCATTTTATACCACCGTAACATAAATTTTGACTTAAGGGGTTCGTTTTGAGGAGTGAAATCGGAAGTGAAAAAAATTTTTTTTTTACTTGGTCATCGAGTGTGGTGTCAAATGAAAGCTTGTGAAAACACGAGTAAATATATATGTATGTATATATATATATATATATATATATATATATATATATATATATATATATATATATATATATATATATATATATATATATATATATATATATATATATATATATATACTCGTATATAATGTAATACTTGCGCACACTTTTCTTCCTATTACTTTTAAAAAAATCGCTGTTCCCTACCTTATCTCGAAAAGTACTGATCAAAAAATTTTTAAAAAATTCTGGAATATTCTCCACGGGGTATAGATTCAAAGAAAATTATCACGAGTGCATTACCTTTAATAATTTTTTTGGTATATAAAAAAAAACAAAATTTCAAGGTCACCAGTTTTCAGTAAAGATTGGAAACAAACTTTGTTGAAAACTCATTTGGGGTGTGTTTTGTGAAGTCACTGATCATTTTATACCACCGTAACATAAATTTTGACTTAAGGGGTTCGTTTTGAGGAGTGAAATCGGAAGTGAAAAAATTTTTTTTTTTACTAGGTCATCGAGTGTGGTGTCAAATGAAAGCTTGTGAAAACACGAGTAAATATATATATGTATATATATATATATATATATATATATATATATATATATATATATATATATACTCGTATATAATGTAATACTTGCGCACACTTTTCTTCCTATTACTTTTAAAAAATCGCTGTTCCCTACCTTATCTCGAAAAGTACTGATCAAAAAATTTTTAAAAAATTCTGGAATATTCTCCACGGGGTATAGATTCAAAGAAAATTATCACGAGTGCATTACCTTTAATAATCTTTTTGGTATATAAAAAAAAACAAAATTTCAAGGTCACCAGTTTTCAGTAAAGATTGGAAACAATCTTTGTTGAAAACTCATTTGGGGTGTGTTTTGTGAAGTCACTGATCATTTTATACCACCCTAACAAAAATTTTTATTTTAAAAACAATCAACGTACGGAACACTAATTGTGCAAGTTCAACTTGCACTTGACCGGTTTTTTTTTATGGGTTTAGCACAAGTACTGCAGGGAAGTCCCTAAAGCAAGGGTCGGCAACCTTTTAACTAAGGGGTGCCATACAACATTTTGCGTGCCGACATAGGTACTTACTACAACTAAAATTAACAAAAATTAACTTAAATTAACTTAAAATACTGCTTTTAGAAGGTTTAATTACAAACAAATTTTACCATTTAACAAATAATTTTATTATAATAGTCCTAGGACCTAGTGTGAACCCTGTGGTTGAAGTTCTTTAGAGAGTTTTCTTATATCCGGTTCATGTCTGGTTATTTTCAGTGTCACACATGCTTCCGAGTTGTCTGTTGTCAGCCTGCTTCGGTACGGGTTTAAAATCACTCTCATATGGGAAAAAAGTTGTTCACAGATATAGGATGATCCGAAAGCTGTAAGCATGGCAAATGCTACTTTCTTAAGACAAATAAATTTCTTTGGTAAATTCATCCAACAACTGAGTATCTCGTTTGAATGGTTCTCGCAGTCACCTTCTAATACCCTTCTTAATTCTACAAATTTCATGTTCCATAACTCGGAGCTTTTAAATTCAATATATTGAAGATCAAAATTATTAATGTCCATCCATGAGAAAAGAGATATGTCAAAGCAAATGCTGGAAAAATCCATTAAATCTGGTTTGTTTATCAAAATCCTGACCCCTCTCGATAAACTCCTCTTTTAAATTAGTCATATGTTTAAGAATTTCATCTATTAGTACACCATCGTCGACACTGGATATATAAGTTTTTAAATTTGGAAAATATTTATATGTCTTTGTAGTAATATCGCTGATAAATAAATCTATTTTTAATTTGAATGAATTCCAGGATTCGTATAAATCCAGAACTGTTTTGCCTGAACCTTGTAACTTTAAGTTGAATTCACTGAGATGGTTTGTAACATCAGTAAGAAACATTAACATACAGATCCAGTTCTTATCTTCTAGTTCAGGATAAGCATCCACTTGATTTTTTTCCAACAAGAACGATTTAATTTCACCCAGACATTGCACAAATGTAGAGAGCACTTTACCACGGCTGAGCCAGCGCACATTATTGTGCAATGGTATATCTGAATATGTACTTTCTAATTCCTGCAGAAACGCCTTAAATTCATCAGTGAAGAACGACCGACAATGTAGTTAACTATTTTAACCACCCTATCCATCACGGATTTTAAACTTCCAGCGGAGATTTTAGCGCACAAACTCTCTTGGTGAATTATGCAATGAAAATTCAAAACTGATCGACCCATGCGTTCAATAAGAAGGGAAACAAATCCTTTATGTCTCCCAATCATAGCAGGAGCGCCATCTGTCGTTACGCAAAAATTTTTATTTAAATCAATGTTCCGCTTTTCAAAATGTTTAACAAATTCTGAAAATATATCCTCTCCTCTTGTAGTTCCCTGCAGAGGGAGCAGACAATCACACTGCCATCATCGAAGTATCGCGCAACGATTGCCAGACGGGCAATGTCAATAATATCGACACTTTCATCCAATGCTACACTAAATACAAAACTCCGTTTGACAGCGTCTCTCAGCTGTTTTTGGACATTTTGTGTCATTTCGGTAATTCGTCTCTCGATGGTCCGCGCTGATGCCGGTATATCCCTAATCCTGGCCAATATTGTATCCTTATCGGGTAAGTCGTCGAATAAAATCTCGCCAGTACTCAAAAACGTTTGCTTCATAATTCTCCGTCAGTGAACTGCCTACCCTTTTGTGCCAACGATTGTACAATTTTGAAACTGCATTCAGTTACCTGATTTTTTCCTTGGAAATCTTTGCTAAAGAATGTTGACTGTTTCTCGTATTGTTTACTTGCTGTTTGTATTGCGTCCCTTTTATCAGCGTTATCTTTAAATGATGATTCATGTTTTATCTGGAAATGTCGTTGAACACTGGATGTCCGGAAAACTACGCTTTCCCGACATAGGACACAAATGGCCCGATCGTTTTGCTGTACAAAACCGTAATCTGTTGTCCATGAAGTTTGAAATGATCGAACGTCTACCTTCTGTTTCTTCGCGGCCATAATGCAACGTAATTTTAATTTTTAAACTTCTCGACGACTATTGACTGGAACGGATGTTACTTCTATACTAAATGATCCAAACGTGTAGCCGCTTGCTATATATAGAAACATAATGTTTCCAGAAAATTCCAATAATTACGTTTATTAAATTTCTTAGAACAAAAATTATTATCTACAACGCGCCCATTGCAATCAAAGGGCCGCCTAGAAGTTAAATCTAACAAAAACTAAAGTTCGGCAATATAAAAAGAGTTGCGGCGCGCGTCGGAACGATTGAAGTCAAGTCAAACAAAAACCGCCTTCTAGCGGCTCTTTTGATCTGAATTGAGGACGTTTATTTGTGTTTTTGCCTAGGCTTATATTTTTTTTAATACTTGCCGAAATTAAAGCCAAACCAATACATTCAGTAAAATTATAAATTACAAAATATATATTTTTTTAGTTTTTGGTAATAATACCTAGTGATCTATATAATATATCGTTTTTGTTTGTATCGTTAAAGTAATACTGTCTTCGATTATTTACCTAATTTCGAAACATGTCACAGATTACAGAATTAATGTGTAAACTTTGAATAGGTACGCGTGCCATTCAAAATTGCTTGGCGTGCCAGAGATGGCACGCGTGCCATAGGTTGCCGACCCCTGCCCTAAAGCGTTCCAGGAGCGGCATGTGTGCAGAAAAAGCGATTCACGTTGGGAAACACAGCCTTGGGCAAATTATTCCAAGGGGGATGATGTTCTCCATATAAAAGACTGCTTGAAAAGCGTTGTACACGGAGTAACAAGCTGAACATGGATGTGAAGTATTAGCGCGACGTGTATTTCTAACATGCACCGCTCTGAGAGGTATTAAGCGGGCTACATCTTTCGAACACTTTCCATGAAAATACTTGTAGAACAGGCTCAAATCGCCAACCGTTCTTCGATGTTCCAGCGGTCAGTTCCGAGTCTCCAATCAGACGAACAGCTTTTCTCTGAACAGAATCCAACAAATGCTGTGTATGTTTGGGAGCGGAGCCCCAAACATGGGAGCAGTATCCCATAGTTGGTCGAATTTGAGCTGTGTAAAGAATTAACAGTTGTGGAGTGTAGAGCTTTCTGGTTCAAAATAATATTCCCAACTTTTGAGAAGCTCTCCTTGCTATGCCTGCAACATGTTCATGCCAGGGCATATTTGCTTCCAAATTAACGCCCAACAAATTGAGTGACGATGCTGGGGGGATGGAGTGCCCCGACATAACTATGTCGGGTTCAGCAACGTTAACTTTAAAAAAAAAATGCTTGTATTTCTAGCATGCCTCGCTCTGGGAGGAATTAAGTGGGCTAAGTCCATTGAATACTTTCGATGTTGAAAGGAATCAACCTTGCTGATGAGTTCTGGGTCTCCAGTTAAGTGAACAGCTGTCTTCTGAATAAAATCTAACAAATGCAGTGTATGTTTGGGAACATAGCCCCAAACCTGGGAACAGTTGTCCATCGTTGATCGAACTTGAGTTTGGTACAGAATTAACAGTTTTTGTGGAGTGTAAGGCTTTCTAGTTCGAAACAGTATTCCCAGCTTTTGAGAAGCTCTCTTTGCTATGCATATAACATGTTCATGCCAAGAGATATTTGCTCCCAAATGAACGCCCAGAAAATTGAGTGACGATGTTAGAAGCATGGAGTGTCCAGACATAACTATGTCGGGTTCAGGAACGTTAACTTTTTTAGAAAAAGAGAACAGACTAAATAAACCTGAAGAATTATTGAATCTCCCACCAACATTCAGTGCATCACAACAGCATTCATGTCTTAATAATGAGACTGAAGACTGGAGGTTGACGATTAACAACATTAAATTAGAACCAATTCAAAACCTTTTATCACCGGCTCCTGATGAATTAAGGGGTCAGTCCACTTTACCACCTTGAAAAAATCTTTTTTTATGAGCAATTTCGAAAGTATATGCCACGAAAAATGTTGTCTCAAAATTTCATAATTCTATATATGCCTGCACGTCTCTGCACGCGCGCTCGCTCTGCTCCTCTTATGCGCTTTCTAATTTCCTAAATATAGCTGATCCCTCCTGTACTTATAAACTGTTAGTCACAATATGAGACCTTTCTATTGAATTTTTCGGAGCAAAACAAGACCTTCAGGTCTAGCTAGACTGTTATTTCGAAGCGTGTTCCGAAGTTAGTTCAGTTTAGTTTTTAAACGCGTTTCTCTCGAAACAAAGTTTTTTCAAAACCGTTCAACCGATCTTTACGAAATTCACATATTCAGTACATATGTGGTTATGGCCGGAACTAAAATAAAGTCAACATTGTCATTGTTACTATTTTTTTTTGGCTTAAAAAATGTTAAAAAAAACACATTTTCACAATTTTTTTTAATATCCACCATTTTGTTATTTTTGCATAAAAGTAAATAATTCTAATTCGGGCCGTAGCCACAATCCTACAAGTTTTAAATCTTTTTGGTTTTTGTGTTTCAAAGCAGCTAAAGCCGAAAAAACGTCAACGCCAGGGACACACCTTTTTTTGACATACTATGACCGCCTCGCATTTT
Source organism: Pachyrhynchus sulphureomaculatus (assembly GCA_019049505.1). Classification (NCBI taxonomy): domain Eukaryota; kingdom Metazoa; phylum Arthropoda; class Insecta; order Coleoptera; family Curculionidae; genus Pachyrhynchus; species Pachyrhynchus sulphureomaculatus. The sequence goes on from CM032446.1 coordinate 21,704,052, forward strand.
TTCATAATAAAAGCTATGTAAAATCAATAATTTTTTTTATATATATTTCAAGAGTGTATTAATACAGCCCAAAAAGAATTACTTCAATATTTGCAATAGATATCGTTAGAAAAATTCGCAAAAATACATTTTTTTTTCGGGCGTCTAAAGTGAACTGACCCCTTAATTAAAAATATATTCTGCAATTGTACTAAAAGCTGCACTGCCAGATGTAGTTGCAGAAAAATTGGTGTCCACTGTTCTTTAGTATGCGGTCGTTGCCGTAGGCAATCATGTACAAACTGAAGGAAGCGAAAATAATACAGAAGTCGATGAAGAAACAGATCCGGTGGCTTTAGTTCAAGAAATAATAGAATCAGCAGATAAACGTATTGATGAAGTCGTTGAAGAAGATGAGGAAATTCTAATGAACATAAATCAGGATGACGACTCTGAATAATTTAAGCCGATTCTTTCTGGAAAAGCACAACAACACGTGTGACATTTTGCTCGCTCGGTACAAAAGGAAGTCGTTTTTGCATCATATAGTTACAAGGAATAAAAAGTAGATTTATTTTGAGAATCCCAAGCGCAAAAAACATGGGTAGACCCAGGTGCACCATCCACATCGACCGCAAGACCGAATCGCTTTGGCAAAAAGACGATGCTCTGTATTTGGTGGGATCGGAGGGGCGTGGTCTATTATGAGCTGTTAAAACCTGGGGAAATGGTAATACTAAACGTTACCAACAACAATTGACCGATTTTGAACCGTTCGCTGCTTGAAAGAAGGCCAGAATACCGAAAGAGGCAACCCAAAATCATTTTTCTTCATGACAATGCTCCATCACATACGGCGTCACGCGACACGTCGGAAGCACTCAGCTGGGAAGTTCTACCCCATGCAGCTTACTCACCAGACTTGACTCCTTCCGATTACCACTTGTTTGCATCACTTGCTGAGCAGCGCCTTGGTTCGTACGAAGATGTGAAAAAATGCCTCGATGAATGGTTCGCAGCAAAAGACTGGCGTGGTATTCACAAATTGCCCGAAAGATGGGAAAATGTATAACAAGCGATGGAGCATACTTGGAATAAAGCACTTTTTATCATTCTTCCGAATTTAACATGTTTTTTAGAAAAAAAATCCGCATTTCATACTTGTACACCTAGTATATATCGTTTTAATTTCTTAGGACTACTAATAATATTTAACTTATTTTTCCCAGATTATTAATTATATATTCGAAATACTAACATGCATTATTTTTCTAGTAATGGTGCTTCTGCGAGTGGTCTTTTCATCGCAATGTCATTTCTAATGGAAAAAATAAAATTAGAACAAGAATGTGATGTTTGCCAAGCTGTACGAAGCATTAGAAACAGTCGAAAACAGTTTACAAATACAGAGGTAAAATAATATAAAATATTTTTGTTACGTAAAGTTGGAAAAACCCGACAGACAGATTTTTATGACAACTATCATTACGCACAGACCAAGAAAAAATCTAATAGACGATACCAATAAAATATCAAATAAACTGGATGTCCAGAAACCCGAGAACCCTGGAAATATCAGGTTCAGATTATTATTGCATAGGAGAGTGCTAATCTTTGTAAAGCTAATACGAGCTGACTCGATTGTGCATTTTATCTCTATATCGGAAGTCATGTTGTCTATAATCATACTTCCCAAATATTTAAATCGATGAACTCGTCCTATCAGTGCATTGTTAAGTGTCAGTTTCGCATCCTCGTATTGATCTCGACTGAACACCATAAACATGATTTTGCCGACATTAATGCTAAGACCTAAATCTTGTCTAGGCTCATTAATTCTGTTCATTAGATGTTGCAGACTGTCCAGATTATCGCACATAATGGGGCTATTATCTGCACATCTTATTGTGTTTAGCACAACCCCAATAACTTTAATATCTAGGTCAATATTTTCTAAAGTCTCTTTGAAGATTTTGTCCGAATACAACAAATTAAACAAAAGTGGAGCCGTCGGACTCCACGTTGGATGTTAATATTATTTGTTTTTAGAACTTCTATACTCCTATATATACTTACTTACATAATCCTTATGCCTTTCTACCACTTTTGTTAAGAATATAAGGCGTGGAGTTGAGTTATTCTATATTTGTCTTTTCCATATTTCCTTCTATATCCTTCCATCCTGTTGCCGATTGCCTCTTTTATTTCTTCTGTATTAGTTTCTTCTGTTTGTGTAGGTTCTGTATCTTGTTCCGATATTATGTCTCTATGTTGATTTTTGTAGATAGATCTTTATAGTATTCCCTCCATATTTCCATAATTTTGTCTTCTTCTTTTATGACCTTTCCTTCTAATTCTCTGTATCCATTTCTGTTTCTGTGATTCCTACATAGTATATTTGTTGTTCTTCTGTCAGTTCATCCTCTTTTTCGTTTATACCCTTATTATTCCGTATTATCAAACTAATAACTCGATAATTATTTCCCATTTCTTTCCTTCTATCTATTTCTTGGATTATCTTCTTACTTGTATTCCTTTTACTAGTCCTCTCTTCCGTATCCTTTATTTTTGCCAGGGTCGTCGTCAATCTACCTATCTCTCTTCTTTTTCTCAGTTTTTTGACTTGCTAGTCGTAGTATTCTTTGTTTGTTCTTTCAGTTTTTCTTCCTCCATGTTCCATTTATATTCTCTTCCTTTGATTGCGATTTGTTGATATCCTATTTTCACCCCTTTTTCCATTTTTTCTCTCGTTCTCTACTATATGCTTTAATTTCCTTTGAACTTCCCATTCATCTTTTGTTAAATCGTTGTTTATATAAATTCACTCTCTTAGGTTTCTCAGTTTGTTTTTATTTTTCATTACAGCTTCTTTATCTCCTGTGTTTCCAAGTTCTATCTTGTATATAGTCGCTCCTATTTTTATCACATCTTTAATCTGTACTTTTGTGTCTATACTCCTCTCCATAAAATATTCTACACCCATTTTCAGATCTAATTGGCTATTCGCTTCAAATCTCACTCCCGATATTACAGTATTATTCAAATCCATACTTCTCATGTTTTCTCTAGTTATCTTATTTTCCTCTTTCAATACTTCATTCTTCTTTCTTAGTTCCTTCAGCTCTTGTTGGTTTGTCTTCTGATCTTGTTTTATATCCTTTATATCTGACATTAGCTCTCTGATCATTTTTATCAAATTGTCTTATCTACTCTTTCATTTTTCTCTTTCTGTGGTGTTCTTATCAGCTTTTTACTTTTATTGAATAATCCCATCGACTCTTCTTTTTCTTCGACTCTTCCTCTTTTCGAGTCTCCTGATGTATAATCATCGCTATCTATTATTCTTTCTGTTATAAAAACTTTACGTATGTTACTCGTATATTCCATTTTCAAACACGGGAGAAAAAAAAAAAATTGTTGTTTATACTTCTTATCACCGTAAACAGTAAAACGATCAAGATCGTCTCTTATCATTTCCTTAGCTTCATACAGTTTCACAGAATTATTCTCAATAACCTCCAATTTTTTAACTTGTTATCTTAATTTTATATAACTTCTATATATATATATATATATATATATATATATATATATATATATATATATATATATATATATATATATAGAATACTTCTATATTCTCAGCTGTATGGTTCCAGCATAAGTTTTCGATTATTTGAATGTCCTTGTCGTCCTGCTACTGTTATTGAAGCATTGCTATTGGTTTGTCATGTCTAACTCTGTCAAATGCTTCCTCATAATCACAATCAACACTCTTTGGCAACATTTATTACTTCTTCATTTGAAGAAAATTTGTGTTAAATACTTCTTTTTAGTTTTGGGAATTGATAATAGTCCGAGGGAATACTGGAGATCATCAATCAATTCATTGCCTAATTCGTTTAATTTTTTGCAAAACTAATAACAATTTCTGAGTAGGTACATCGTCTTGTAAAAACAGCATCCTGTTAGACACTTCCTCGGCATTTTTCCACAATTTATTGGTGAAGTTTAGTTAATAATGAATTGTTTTGCTTCTCCCAAAAAATGAAAGCAAACACTTTTCCTGTTAGAGGTTTGCAAGAAGTAAAACACTACTTAAATTTCCACTAAATTTTTATTTTTAATACCATGACATGTTTCGCTGTACGACAGCTTCTTCAGATGGTTACAAAATGAGGGTAAAATTATTATAATAAATGGTTGGTTCACAATTTATGGCAGGTAATAAAATAATTTAATTAAAACAGATTTAGTAGTGGTGAATTATTTAAGTCTAATTGTTCATTTATTAAGGAATCTGAATTTTTTAATTTGTTTATTCTAGATTCTAGGGTAACTAAGTTTCAAGCTCTTTGTGCAAGTATATAATATTTCAAAGTTTGGGGTTATTTTCAATTAAATGATTTGCGTAATTTGAGTTATTTTTTCTATTGTTGTATAATGAAGCATGTTCTTTTATTCTTTTTGAAGAACTTCTTCCTGTTTGACCTATATATGTTTTTGAGCAATTTCCACAATTTAATTTGTATACTCCGGATCTATTGTCTCTATCTGTTTTAGTTTTTGTTATTTTTTATAAATTTGCCAAGTGTATTGGATGTTTTAAATGCTGTGTTATATTTAATTTTCTCAAGAATCTATTTGATTTCGTGCTGCATCTACCATAATACATTATTGACTTTACGTTTTTATAAGGTTCTTTATTACTCGGAAAAACTGTACTAATGGCTTTTTTGTAAAGTTTTTTCTTGAGAATATTATCTATTATGGATAGTGAATAGTCATTATTTACTGATAATTGTTTTATAATATTAAGTTCTTTTTGAAAATCGTCTTGGTTCAAAGGAATATTTGTTAGTCTGTGAATCATATTATGGAAAACTGCAAGTTTGTGACTTGGTGGATGACATGAGGTATTATGGATAATTATGTCAGTATGTGACGGTTTATGATAAATAGAAAAAATGTGTTTGTTATTATCTCTTTTTATTGTTAGGTCAAAGAAGTTTAAGCTATTGTTGATTTTAATTTCACTGGTGAATTTTATATTTTTATGTATATTATTCAACAAATTCCTCCACCAAGTATCGGCTGAATCAATCTAACTTTTCCTGTTTTTCTGTTAGCTGAACTTCTTGGGGAAAAATCAACTAGAATGTTCCCACCCTTCGACTTTTGCTCTACCTCTGAATCATAATAATGGAATCATGATTCATTCACAGTTTCCATTCAATCCAAAAAGTTTAATCAATCCTTTTCAAAACGGCTACAAATCAACTTGGATACTGTGATTCTCAGGCGTTTTTGGTCGGCGTTCAGACATTTGGAGGAACTATTTAACTGACAATTATCTCATAACCAAATCAGGATGGACAATGTCACAGCTACGTTTGTATGACATGTTCAGACGCTATACGTTTCAACTCAGTTCGTTGATTTTCCTAAATCATTTCATGCCCAGCTTCAACAGTCCCTTGGATCGCCATAGAAACCGTTCTTTCAGCACGGTGTTCATTAAACCAGTTCTTCCTCTCTCGTAATTCATAAACCAATTTTTAATAGTGGCGCAGGAAGGACATTGTTCCTTCATTATAATAAGCATGTTGTCGTAAATTTCTTTAGGGGACAACAAAAGGAGGTACTCTATCACCGATCAATATTCAGTACTAAATTAACAATCTATATCTTCTTACAAAATTCACTATAAATAGCACAATAAAATCTAACACTAGCCTTGTGTACATATTTACTAAATATCAGACTATTTCAATAGCACCTAGTTACTATATACTAGTAATATTGTAACTTAACTACGTAACTAAGTTAGCCCTAATATCATTAATCACTATGTGTACAGGGTGATCATTTTTAGACGCCCGGCCCCGATTTATGGAAAATTGTTTTTTTTTTTAAATCTAATTTATCTTGTAAACAAGTTATGCAGCAAATATTTTTTGGTCATAGCGGTTGCCATGGATCGTATGCCACATTTGACGGTTCAAACAATTTATTTAGTAAGCGACTGTAATTTGACAGCTCTTGTTCGCACACCTTTTCAATTCAATAGAGTTAAACTAAGTAACAGTGTGTTAATAGCTTCTAGTTGAAGTGGTTTCCCACGCTGAAAAAACAGATATGATTCTTATTTATGGAGAAGCAAGAAGAAATTCTCAGGAAGCCGTTAGACTGTATCGCGAACGTTACCCCGACAGGTATATCACGGGTCACACTATGTTTTGTCGATTAGAACGAAATTTGAGCAGCAATATAGATGCATTTTCTGGGTAGAAAGGTATTTCTAAACGAAAACCTGTTTTAACAGATGAAAAAGTAACCGAAATTATGCAATATTTTCAAAACCATCCATATAATTCAATCAAACAAGCAAGCAGGAAATTGAATGTATCTTATGGGGCTATCCAGAAATCTCTTAATGCTAACAAATACCATGACTACAAAATACATAATCTTTAGTTATTAACACAATTTGATTCGGAATTACGACTGAGTTTTGTAGCAGAAAAGATGATTAAATAAGACGAACGACGTTATTTTCTGAATCATATATTATGAACAGATGAAAGTTATTTTGTCAGCAATGGCATACCTAACAGAAAAAATTGTCATTACTGGGGGGGACGAGAATCCATACGATATTAATCAAATTTAGAATCAAGGCCATTATGGCGTTAATGTATGATGTGGGATAATTGGGAGACATTTGATTGGACCATATTTTTTTGACGGAGCACTAATTGAAAATAGATACTTTAATTTCTTGGTTAATATTCTACCAGGTTTATTAGAAAATGTTCCCCTTATTTTAAGAAGGCATATGTAGTATCAACACGACGGAGCATCACCTCATGCAACTGCTACTGTTAAGGTGCGTTTACACTGAGACACATGTTTGAGGACTTGTGTGAGATACAAGTGTAAACTTGCACCAACAAGTGCGAGCATACAAATCATGAAACATGTTGATAAACGTGGCTGTGTTTATACTTGTTCGACAAGTTCACAAACAAGTCAAACTATTTTAGAATAAAATTTTGTCTTGTTTAAGTTCTGAAAATATAATTTTTAGTTAATTTTTCCTGAGTAGTTCATTAAAAATGTCTGATGAAAAATGTTTTCTTTACCTATCTATATGTACTACTCAGTATATATCACCACTACACCAAACACTTTATTTTTGCACTCGACGCGCGTTTCGCTAACCATGTTAGCTTCATCAGGAACGATGATTGACTAAAGCTAAACTACAAATCTACCTATTTATACTTAGCCTAACCCTTGAATTACTTAAGCGGAACTAATGACATAGGCAAGGCCGTCAGTTCCGGTCAAGTAACCAGTAGAGGGGACTATAAGGAATAGACCCTCTGTCTTTATTTAAACTACTTTTACATTTTATGATTTCCATACTTTCGTATGCGTTCAATAATCTCCTATCAGATACATCCTTTATTAATCTTAGATTATCTAATGTTACAATATGATTAGCTTCAAGGGCATGTTCGGCAATGCTAGACTTTTCTGTTCTATTGTATTTTAAGTGTGCTAAGTGTTCTTTAAATCTTGTTTTAATTGACCTTTTAGTTTGCCCAACATACTTTTTGTCACAATCATTACAACTAATTTCATAAATTCCACTTTTCTCACAATTAGGAATCTTATCTTTGGGATTTCCTAAGATATTCCTCAGATTGTCTGATGACTTATAGACTAAGGTGAGGCCTACCTTATTAAATACCTTATTGAGTCCCTTGCTATATTTCGGATTATATGGTATGGCGACATACTTGTTGTTATTTTCTTCGCGTGTAAAAAAGGTGGAATTCTGAATATTAAACCTAAACTTATGTCTATTTATTAGCTTATTTACTAAGTCATCGTCATAACCATTAACTCTAGTTATATTTCTAATACGATTCCTTTCTTTATTAAAGTTTACTCTATTCAGAGGGAAAGTGACCAAACGATGAACTAAAAAATGTAATGAGGCTAATTTATGTTGTTTGCAATGAAATGAATCATTAGGAATATATCTATCTGTTACTGTGTCCTTCCTATAGATATCAAATTCTAATCTATTATTATTTTTAATAATTAAAATATCTAGAAAAGGCAATTGTCCTTTGTTCTCAACTTCGTAAGTACACGCGAAGAAAATAACACCAAGTATGTCTCCATACCATATAATCCGAAATATAGCAAGGGACTCAATAAGGTATTTAATAAGGTAGGCCTCACCTTAGTCTATAAGCCATCAGACAATCTGAGGAATATCTTAGGAAATCCCAAAGATAAGATTCCTAATTGTGAGAAAAGTGGAATTTATGAAATTAGTTGTAATGATTGTGACAAAAAGTATGTTGGGCAAACTAAAAGGTCAATTAAAACAAAGATTTAAAGAACACTTAGCAGACTTAAAATACAATAGAACAGAAAAGTCTAGCATTGCCGAACATGCCCTTGAAGCTAATCATATTGTAACATTAGATAATCTAAGATTAATAAAGGATGTATCTGATAGGAGATTATTCAACGCATACGAAAGTATGGAAATCATAAAATGTAAAAGTATTTTAAATAAAGACAGAGGGCCTATTCCTTATAGTCCCCTCTACTGATTACTTGACCGGAACTGACGGCCTTGCCTATGTCATTAGTTCCGCTTGAGTAATTCAAGGGTTAGGCTAAGTATAAATAGGTAGATTTGTAGTTTAGTTTTAGTCAATCATCGCTCCTGATGAAGCTAACATGGTTAGCGAAACGCGCGTCGAGTGCAAAAATAAAGTGTTTGGTGTAGTGGTGATATATACTGAGTAGTATCATTGTGCCAAGATTCCACATTCCCAACTTAGTATCTATATGTACATTACTTTTAATTGAAAATCAAAAAAGAAAACGAAGATGGTGGCAACAGTAGTTTCTGGAAAATAGAAAAACTCATGGTGCTTATACTATGTTAGCTAGTGAGCTAATACTGGAAGCTAGGTCAGGATTCAAAAATTACTGCAGAATGACCCCTACAGAATTTGAGGATCTTCTAGTTTAGGTTTCCCCATTAATAACAAAACAAGATACCAGATTACGAGAAATTATACCAGCAGCAGACAAACTTGCAGTAACTTTACGGTTTTTGGCCACTGGCGATTCTTTCGCAAGTACGATATACATACATAGAATTTCAAAAAGTTCGATTTGCCACATTATTGATGATCTGTGTGAAGCCATATTGAAAGTGTCACCAGGGGAAGTAAAGGTAAGTAAGAGAAACATTAACTTTTGATAAATGATTATTTTATTGTATACATCATATGTTTATATTGAATATTTTATTATACCTTTTATTGTATACCTTTTGAGTATAATAAATTAAGAAAATCGGATGAACTAACTTGTCAAGCTCGAATCCTGGGGGTTATCTACACTGAGATAGATGGGTGAAGTGGCTGTTTGTTTTCGAACACATGAAGCAGAAGAAGAGCTCTGATTAGAAGTGTTTTCTGGCGGGTTATCTACAGTGAAATAGATGAGTGACTTGGTGACTAGTTCGTGGATAAGAGTATGATGAAGCAGAAGAAGAGCTCTGATTAGAAGTGTTGTATGGTGGGTTTTCTATAGTGAGGAGAGTCGAGTTATCCATATTAATCTTTTCAATTTCGGCATTATACAACGCGGAATTGATGGCTTGCTTTGCTGCGGCCAATATGCGAGCATACTTTTGACTACCATGCTTCCTAATTTATGATGCAACCAAAAATTTGGAATTGATCAGGTTCTTTTCTGCTTCCTGGTCGTCCACCTACTGTAGTCAGCTTTACCAGTGCTTGGATATCAGGACTTGTACCTTTGAGCTTCTTTCTCGGTATACTAATTGAAGAGTTTCCGTTTCTGGGTTTGTAGGAGTTGTAGGACTCATGTGTTCATCATCGTTATCAGCTTCGACTGTACTCTCATTTTGCAGAACGTGGCTACTGGATCCAGACGATTCCTAAAAAAAAATATATGTTGTAATTACAAATTACTATTATGTCTTTTTTTAGTTGCCAAAAAACGAGAACGAATGGTTAAATATTGCTGAGGTGTTTCAAAGAAAATAGAATTTTCCTCATTGTATAGGAGCTATAGATGGAAAACACCTAAGGATTAATGCTCCTGCGAATTCTAGTTCCACATTTTTTAACTATAAAGAATTTTTTAGTATTGTTCTAATTGCTGTAGCAGATGCAGATTATAAATTCAAATATGCTAATGCAGGTGTGCAAGGTCGTATTTCGGATGGAGGAGTGTTAAAGTATACGACATTGTATACTAAAATTTTAAGAAAAATCCTTGGTTTGCCACAGCCAGGGCCTGGAAGAACAGAACCTATGCCGTATATGTTTGTAGCAGACGATGCTTTTTCTACGGACGAACACTTTATTAAACCATTTTCTGGGCATTATCCCTTTAATTCGTGGCAACGTATTTTTAACCACAGGCTATGTAAAGCTCGTCGAATTATTGAAAGCGTATTTGGAATATTAAGTTCAGTTTTTAGAGTTTTTAGAACCAGTATGATGTAATCGCCAGGAAAAGCAGCAAATGTTACGTTAGCTGCCGTGCAGATCCACAACTATCTGAGGAACCGACAATCCTCTTTTTGTACACCGGCAGGAACATTCGATTGTGATGACAACAATGGAAATGTCATACCAGGAGCATGGAAGTCAGAAAGTAATAATGAGTTGATTCCTCTTACAAGGACAACTGTTCGACCAAATGCATGAACAGATAAACGTAAAGAGTTATTTTATGAGTATTGATAGGGCAATAAATTGGCAGTATAACAAATAATTTTTTTAATAAACCATTTTTTGATATTTTAAGTACTTACCGATTTATATTTTTTTTAGTAATAATATATTAAGTAAATAATTTTAGGTACTTACTTCTTCCTCAGTTTCATCTGTGATGTTTCTATTTAAATGGGGCCGATGTGTATCCTTCAGGAACTGTAAACTGCCGTATGCGTACCAAGAGTGATAATAAACGTCTTCAATCCCTGACCCCGACTTATGGCTGGCCAAAACGTTTGACAGTTCACGGCTGAACTGACTTTTAACAGTATGCCACTTACTTTCAATTTCATTAGCAGAAAAATTTAACGTCTCTCCTATGGTAGAGTAAATATCTTTTATCTTATTTGTGTCCTTATATTCTTTGGAGTTAATGTCCAATACGTTACTAATCCTAATTTTTTCAATGATCAGTAAAGTTTTTTCTTTTATCCAACTCATTATATTAAATAATTATATTACAATTGTTTAATAAATAAATAATTAAATTAATTATAACGATACTACTCAGTGTATATCACCTAACCCTTGAGTAACTCAAGCGGAACTAATGGCATAGGTAAGGCCATCAGTTCCGGTCAAGTAACCAGTAGAGGGGACTATAAGGAATAGGCCCTCTGTCTTTATTTAAACTATCAGATACATTTTTTATTAATCTTAGATTATCTAATGTTACAATATGATCAGCTTCAAGGACATGTTCGGCAATGCTAGACTTTTCTGTTCTATTGTATTTTAAGTGTGCTAAATGTTCTTTAAATCGTGTTTTAATTGACCTTTTAGTTTGCCCAACATACTTTTTGTCACAATCATTACAACTAATTTCATAAATTCCACTTTTCTCACAATTAGGAATCTTATCTTTGGGATTTCCTAAGATATTCCTCAGATGGTCTGATGACTTATAGTCTAAGGTGAGGCCTACCTTATTAAATACCTTACTGAGTTTCTTGCTATATTTCGGATTATATGGTACGGAGACATACTTGGTGTTATTTTCTTCGCGTGTAAAAAAGGTGGAATTCTGAATATTAAACCTAAACTTATGTCTAATTATTAGCTTATTTACTAAGTCATCGTCCTAATTGTGAGAAAATTGGAATTTATGAAATTAGTTGTAATGATTGTGACAAAAAGTATGTTGGGCAAACTAAAAAGTCAATTAAAACACGATTTAAAGAACATTTACCACACTTAAAATACAGTAGAACAGGAAAGTCTAGCATTGCCGAACATGCCCTTGAAGCTGATCATATTGTAACATTAGATAATCTACGATTAATAAAAAATGTATCTGATAGAAGATTGTTGAACGCATACGAAAATATGGAAATTATAAAATTTAAAAGTAGTTTAAATAAAGACAGAGGGCCTATTCCTTATAGTCCCCTCTACTGGTTACTTGACCGGAACTGAAGGCCTTGCCTATGCCATTAGTTCCGCCTGAGTAATTCAAGGGTTAGGCTAAGTATAAATAGGGTAGATTTGTAGTAGTAGCTAACATATTTAGCGAAACGCGCGTCGAGCGCAAAAATAAAGTGTTTGGTGTAATGGTGATATATACTGAGTAGTATCATTGTGCCAAAGATTCCATATTCCCAACTTAGTAATTATAACGAGATAAAATAACACGCCTCAAACCACAAACAAATATAACCTCACCATAAATTATAACCTATTTTTCTATAATCAGCTGATCAAAATAATGATTCACCTCACACAAATCAGATGTGTGAGCTTTTCTTTGCTTACTCAAAATGTATGAGGAAATGTATGAGCTCAAACAAAATGTATGAGCTATTGTATGAGGTGATGTTTCAAAACTTGTGTATTGACTTATAGACTCACACAAGTCCTCATACATGTGTCTCAGTGTAAACAGCCTATTAGAGAGTATTTGAATGGACGATTTAAAGAAGATGGATAGGCGTTCGCAGCCCAGTTATTCAATCTGCACCGAAGTCACCAGACCTCGCGCCGTTAGATTTTTTCTTATGGGGAACTCTTAATAATATTGTATAGAAAACTGCGACAAATGATCTTGAGCACTTAAAGGCAAAAATATCAGTTGCGTGCAATAGTATATCTGGAGAAATTACTTACAAAGCCACTCATCAAGCGTTAATGGAAAGAATGGAAAAATGTATGATGGAAGAAGGAAGACATATAGAAAATTTCTTTTGATGTTTTTTTTTTTATTTTTTAAGTTTCAAACATTTAATTTTATAAATATGTAATAAGTTATGTAATGTTAAAAGTTAGTTTTTTTGTGGTGTTAATAAAAATATTATATTCTTGTTTTTTATTATCCAAAGATATTTTATTAAAGGAAAAATCTCAACAGCATAGTAACTAATATTATTATGATTACTGTCAGATTAAACTATGACAGCCGACTACTAGATAAATTTTTTGAAACGTGGCATACGATCCAATGCAACCGCGATAACTAAAAAATAATATTTTAGAGGATTTTTGCTGCATAACTTTTTTGCAAAACAAATTTAAAAAAAAAAAGCAGTTTAAGGAAAAAATGTCGAAAAAAATTAGGGCAATGCCGTTTTACAAAAGGTATGTCCAACAATTTTCCATAAATCAGGGTCGGGCGTCTAAAAATGATCACCCTGTACATATATGCTCAAAGAAATCACCACGTTTTCGTAGAAATTATTGAGTACATTTTTCCCTTTTATTGGCAAGTTATATCTAAAAAAAAAATTTTTTTTAGGAGCAACTGAGATTCCTCTACAAAGCTTCGCTTCTATATGTTGAAGAAAAATTTAATCAATACTCAAATATGGACCTAGTCTAAGATATATGTTGACTGTGTGTAAAATACAAATATTTATTTAACATCATTATTATAACCATATAATTAATACTTATATAATTATTTTATTGCCTAAAGTAATACTTTTATTAATATAAATATAATGGAATTGTTTGATTTCATGTTGTTTTTTGATGGGCACAGCACGCACGCTTCAGGGACATCGCTACAAAAGTTCCTACGTTAATCTTAAAATGTTGTAGATTGTACTCCGTTGGAAGCGCAGTCTTGGGCTGTATATTGCAAAGAGATCAGGTTCTCCATATAAAAAAAGTTCTTCAAGAGAATGCTACGAGGATCTCAACATCATACAGATATTTTTAAAACTTCCCTTTTTGTATAAATTATAACAAACTTGGAATCTTTTTGGGAGCTGAATTCCAAACATGGGAGTAGTACCTACTTAGTCAACTTTGAGCTTTGTAGAGCATTAAATTGTGATGTTAAATGCAGAGTATGATGAAAATCGTTTAATATATTGAAATGGGTGAGTCATGAAGTCGTATAGAATCAGATTCAAAACTTTTTTCAAATTTTGGTATTTGTATACTGTTACTAATGAATTTTATATTTTTTTCCACCTACGAGGCTGGTTTGAAAAGTCCGTGCAAAGTCCGAGAGATGGCACCACTGGCGCGTATCGAGGTCATGTTTAGTTAGTAACATCTCTTGAATGAACGCACACCAAATTTCAGCCATATTGGTCTATTTCTTTGTGTTTAGCATTCGTGTGAATCAAGGAAGTCGAGTGATTTTCAAGAAATGGACGAAAAAGAATTTCGTGTGGTGATTAAACATTACTTTATGAAAAACAAAACGCCTCAGGAGACTAAAGAGAAGCTTGATAAACATTATGGTGACTCTACACCTTCGATTAGAACAGTTTATAAGTAGTTTCAAAATTTTCGGACTGGCCATATGGGCACAAGTGACGCTGAACGTTCTGGACGGCCTGTGGAGGTTACGACTCCAGAAATCATTGATCAAATCCATGATATGGTGATGGATGACAGAAGAGTTAAGGTGCGTGAGATTGCTAGTGCTGTGGGCATCTCGACTGAACGGGTACATAATATGTTACATAAACATTTGGACATGAGAAAGCTATCCGCAAGATGGGTGCCGCGATTGCTCACGCTTGACCAAAAACGGAATCGTGTGAAGTGTTGCAAGGATGGTTTGCAGCTGTTCCAGAAGAATCCGGAGGACTTTAAGCGTCGTTTCGTCACTGTGGATGAAAAATGGATACATTACTATACTCCTGAGACCAAACAACAATCTAAACAATGGGTTACCAAGGGGGAGTCTGCACCAAAAGAGGCGAAGACCGTTCCTTCGGCCGGAAAGGTTATGGCGACTGTCTTTTGGGATTCGCAAGGGATAATCCTCATCGACTATCTGGAAAAGGGTAAAACTATTACAGGTGAATATTATTCATCGTTATTGGACCATTTGAAAACCGAGCTGCAAGAAAAACGCCCGCGATTGGCCCACAAGAAAGTCCTTTTCCATCACGACAACGCACCAGCACACACCTCAGCACTTGTGGTCGCAAACTTAATGGAAATAGGATTCCAACTCGTTTCACATCCCCCCGACTCTCCAGACTTGGCTCACTCGGACTACCATTTGTTCCCCAATTTGAAGAAATGGCTGGCGGGACAAAGATTTTATTCAAACGAAGAGGTGATTGCAGACACTAATGGATATTTTGCAGACTTGGACAAATCCTATTTTTCGGAAGGGATCAACAAACTAGAACATCGTTGGACGAAGATTATAAGCCTAAAAGGAGACTATGTCGAAAAATCAAAAAGGGTTACCCCAAACACATAAGTAGTTTTTATTTTTGCACGGACTTTTCAAACCAACCTCGTAGATGTTTCCAAGACTGATTTGGTTCTACGCAAACATGAAGCTAGCAACGAAATCTCAACGAGTTTCTATTTTGTGAGTTCACTGGTTGATATTTAATCACTGGTGATACTTAATCACTATTTGATAAAAATTTTACACACAGAATGGTTTTAATTTCGGAAATTTAGTTAAGAATTTTCGTTGACCCTTGGTAGGGATATAAGGTACTCATAGAGTAAAGGTTAAATATAAAACAAAAAATTAGAAAGTATATACAAAGAATTTCTGCGACCTTACGGCTTGAAACATTATATACTTCCTGAGATATGTTAGCTAGTAATTCTATTCAAAGGACATTTTCTACCTACACTACAGTTTTACTTTAATTGATACTATGAATCGTGATATTCTCATTAACGACGAAATTTTCCAAATTAATTTTAAAGAAAACGATAACTTTTTGGTCGATGATGAGTCTTTGTCATCGGAAGAAGCAAATAATATTTCAGAAAATTAATTTGTTGTTGTCACAACTGATGATTCATGGGAGCCATCAACGCCACTTCGAAGTTCTGGATACACCCCTCCTTATCTGCCGACTGTTATTTCAGCGAATGAAGAACAACCTCTTCCACCGGCCACGGTTTTTTTCTGATTCGGAACCTCCTACGACGAAACCACCCATGAAACTTTTTAACTTGGAACCATGGAGGCGCCCATCACAGAACATTTGATGATGAAATCAAAGTATAGAGATGTTCCTCCAACAAAAAGAATTAAATTTTTGAATTAATAAAAAACATCAAAGCATTTTGAAATTTTTGTCTGATAGGAAGGAAAAATTAAGAAATATTTATTGATCTAAATTTTTATATCTAACAATTTGTACAATTATAAAATAAATTTACATTGGCTAATGGGCAATGCCATGGATTAGTGTTTTTATAAAAATAATATTCTAGAATCTTTTTGGGGGCTGAATTCCAAACATGGAAGTAGTATTTAGTCAACTTTGAGCTTTGTAGAGCAATAAATTGTCATGTTAAATGCAGAGTATGATGAAAATCGTTTAATATATTGAAATGGGTGACTCATGAGGTCGTATAGAATCAGATTCAATACTTTTTTTCAAATTTTGGTGTTTGTATACTGTTACTAATGAATTTTATATTTTTTTCCACCTAGATGTTTCCAAGACTAATTTTCTTCTACGCAAACATGAAGCTAGCAACGAAATCTCAACGAGTTTCTATTTTGTGAGTTCACTGGTTGATATTCAATCACTATTTTATAAAAATTTTACACACAGAAGGGTTTTAATTTCAGAAATTTAGTTAAGAATTTTCGTTGACCCTTAGTAGGGATGTAAGGTACTCGTAGAGCAAAGGTTAAATATGAAACAAAAAATTCAAAAATATATACAAAGAATTTGTCCGATCTTACGGCTTGAAACATTATATACTTCCTGAGATATGTTAGCTAGTAGTTCTTTTCAAAGGACATTTTCCACCTGCACTACAGTTTTACTTTAATTAACGACGAAATTTTACAAATTAATTTTAAGGAAAACGATAACTTCGATGATGAGTCTTTATCCTCGGAAGAAGCAGATAATATTTCAAAAGATTAATTTGTTGACGTCACAACTGATGATTCATGGGCACCATCAACGCCACTTCGAAGTTCTGGATACACGCCTCCTTATCTACCGACTGTTAATTCATCGAATGAGAAACCACCCCTTCCACCGGCCACGGATTTTTTCTGATTCGGAACCTCCTACGACGAAACCACCCATGGAACTTTTTAATTTGGAGCCATGGAGGCGCCCATCACAGAACATTTGATGATGAAATCAGAGGATAGAGATGTTCCTCCAACAAAAAGAATTAAATTTTTGAATTAATAAAAAACATTAAAGCATTTTGAAAAATTAACAAATATTTATTGATCTAAATTTTAAAATCCAACAATTTCTACAATTATAAAATAAATTTACATTGGCTAATGGACAATGCCATGGATTAATGTTCTTATAAAAATAACATTCTGGAATCTTCTTAAATCGACTTATTTAGTTCCAGTTTGATTGGAATATTGTTTATGTATTCTTCATCCAAGCTCGAATATGAGGCATGTTTTTAAAATAAGGCATTTTGAATTTACAGCCTATATGCTCTACGGAAATAAATGGCACTTAAATAGTTTAATGAAATCAATTCACAGTCAGCTGTTAAGTCATTTTGTTGTTGCGCCCTTTTATTCTCCTTTTTATACAGGGCAATCTCGCCAACGGTCACGTACGAAATAATTCTGCGGCCGATTTGCTTGAAAAGAAGACGAAAAATTTCGTAAAAATTACCGCTTCACCGCTCACATTGTCACCAGAGATGACACCTGGATTTCATATTCGATGGTCGATCGATAGAAAGCAGCAATAAATGCTATGATGGCATTCATCATACTCGAAATCAGTTTTAAGTAAAAACGTTCAGTAAAAAATCATGACTCATGTTGGGGCAGAAAAGATATCTAAATCTTGAAAAAGCTATACAAAACTAAAAAGACGTGGGATACTATGCCGCTGAATCATTTGATAAACAGAACAGTGATGAAATTGGAATGGTTTCATTGAGAAAGCTTCCTGATCTAGCCCCTGGCTATTATTTTCTGTTGCTCCGCCTTGAACTCTGGCTTGCAGCTCAGAGGTTTGACAATGACGGAAAAATGAAAAATAGAATACTTTAAATCACTTTTAATATTTAAGAAATGAACTATAGGATAATTATCTATTTAAAAAATCCAATTGTTTTATTTAATATTTGCCTTTATAATAATATATTGTAGAACTATTAAAGAGATGATATTTGTCATTATTTACTTGTGGAAATGGTGTACAACTTATATTTTATTTAAATATACCTAACAGACCAGACTGTCAATTTAAATAAATACCCGTACTTCCTTGAAATGTCTTCCCTAGTTTAAAACTTAAATCAATAACTTTTAACCTTAGTAATAGTTTATTGTCGAGTAAACTAAGATGTGATGTTTAAACAAATATGTAGTAAGGTAAGTTTAAAGCTTTTTAGTGTTCCTTATAAGATCACTTCGGTGTCTGTCTGTCTATCTGTCTGTCTGTCACACCCGATTTTCTCCGAAACTATTTGTCATAGAAAGTTGAAATTTGGTAATAATATAGGAATGGATGGCCTCATCAGAGCCATGTATTTTGAAAATTAAATTTTGACTTAAGGGGTTAGTTTTGGGGGGTGAAATCGGAAGTGAAAAACAAAATTTTTTATTAGGTCATCGAGTATGGTGTCAAATGAAAGGTTGTGAAAACACGAGTAAAAAATATATATATAATATAATACTTGCGCGCACTTTTCTTTGTATTATTTTTTAAAAATCGCGAAAAATCGCTGTCCACCCGCCTTATCTCGAAAAGTATCACGAGTGCATTACCTTTAATAATTTATCTGGTATATAAAAAAAAATAAAAAATTCAAGGTCATCAATTTTCAGTAAAGACTGGTAACAAACTTTGTTGAAAACTCATTTAGGGTGTGTTTTGTGAAGTCACTGATTATTTTATACCTCCGTAACAAAATTTTTTATTTTAAAGGCAATCAACGTACGGAACACTAATTGCGCAAGTTCAACTTACACTTGACCGGTTTTTTAAATTAAAATAATACTGGTCAATCGATCTCATTATGTATCCAGGATACTGTGTCGATCAACGACCAACACCAAGGAATCATATTGTTAGTGTTCCGTACGGAACACTTATAAGATCACTTCAGTGTCTGTCTGTCTGTTTATCTGTCCGTCCGTCTGTCTGTCATACCCGATTGTCTCCGAAACTATTTGACATAGAAAGTTAAAATTTGGCGTTAATATAGGAACTGATGACCTCATCAGAGCCGTGTAGGTTTGAAAGTTAAATTTTGACTAAAGGGGTTAGTTTTGGGGAGTGAAAAAAAAATACCAGGTCACCGAGTGGGGTGTCAAATGAAAGTTTGTAAAAACACGAGTTCAAAAATATATGTAATGTAATACTTGTGCACACTTTTCTTTGTATTATTTCTAAAAAGTTGCGAAAAGTTGCTGTCTCCCCCTTATCTCAAAAAGTACTGATCAAAAAATTTTGAAAAAAATTCTGGAATATTCTCCACAGAGTGTAGATTGAACGAAAATTGCCACCTTTAATAATTTATCTGGTATATAAAAACAAAAATTTCAAGGTCATCAGTTTTCAGTAAAGATCGGAAAAAAACTTTGGGATGCTTTGTGAAGTCACTGATCATTTTATACCTCCGTAACCAAACCAAACGTTTTGCCGGTTTTTATTTTATTTCAAGCCAAGGTCAATATTCTTGAGAATTTCACATGAAAGTTTAATTTTGTTAGTCATTGTGTCAAAACTATTATTTCATCAAAAAACTGACTTAAAACAGCTTAAATTTAAGAAATGGGGAAAGCGACTTGCATTTGGCCGGTTATTTTTCGTTTAACATTTATATAAAAATATTACTTTTTAATATATGTGGTGCCATTAAAAAATTTCCCGGATTCACGCTATAAAATCTGATGTAGTTACTTTTAGCTTCGCGACTCTCGTCCTTCAACCTTCAAATGAATTTTCTTGTACCCGAATGCACCGCTCCCGCCGTTTTTTGCCATTGGTCAACATTTTTTTGCAGGTCGATGCTGCCACTGCCTTCATGAGATTAACGTTGTAACTTCTCAACCGTCTGGAAGCAACGACTCTTTACCTTCATATGGGAGAACAGTCCGAAGTTACAGGATACCAGGCAAATATGGGGAGTTCGGGATGACACTCAAGGAAGTCTTCGCCAAAAGCTATCAGCTCTTGATCGGTACATTGTCATGATACTCCATAACCATTAAAAAGTTCGTCACAATTGCGCGACGACGGTCTTCATGAATGATTTGTTGAACTTCAGTGAAGATTTTAGTTGTCTTCTCACAAAGTTCAGTCTGCCTTAAATTTCGAAAACCACTCGAAAATTTATTTATGGCTTAGAGTTTCGTCCTCAAACGCTTTCCGAATCATTTCACCTGTTTTGAGTAGCACCTTTCTTTAGTTTAAAACAAAATTTTTGCTTCTTTTTAATCCACTGTAAAAATCACAAAGCGATACAATTAGATCGTTATGAAAACGAGCATACATATCAATCTGAACCAGATAGCAAGTTTAAACTGCACGCTCAGCGTTATTAAGGATGTAACTACCTTCAACTATCAACACGAGTCGATACTATTTCGCGTTCTTACTATGTAATGATTTTCTAGTAACTTTTGGACTGCACAACGTATATTTCTAACTCCTCACTTGTAGACAATAGCGTCAAGTTTTCGAATTTGTTCCAAACATGTTTTTAATAATTTTTTTTACCATTAAAAGTGGATCCAATAAATCAGTTTAAATATATTGATCTTGGTTATTAGGCGAACGCGACAGGCGGGAGAGGTAAGGTGAGAGTACAGAGTGCGACCCCGGCCCTTGGAAGTTAAATTATTCTGAAAATGTAGCCCAGAAAAATTCTCAGAATGCTCTATTTCACACAAAATTTATGGACCTCCACTCTTATCACCCCCTTCCCGTTACGCGCAACCCAGAAACATTTATTTATTGACTGATTTATTGATGATAACAACATTTAACAATATTGCACTTAATTCTACTTCCAACTATTATATTTACCGTTATACTCTTTTAAACTTTTTTTGGCATCTAGCTGATTAAGCTGCTGTATGTGCCAGTTTCTATTAAAACAATCAAAAGCAAATCATAATAGTCTAATGTTAAATATAAAACTAAAATCTACAAGTTCTGCCTTTTAAGGCGAAAACAAGACACAACCCTAGACACAACTCACACTCACATAATACTTAATAAAAAACACCAGTTAGTTAAAAAGTCTCACAAAATCAGCAATTCTTTGGAAAATATAGAGTCTGCACTTTTTACTAAAGATGGGAGTAAATTGTATGACTTTGGTCCAAGATAAGTTTAAAATCTTAGGTTAATATTTTTATGATTTAAAGGAATTTTAAGATTCCTTTGCACCTTATTTTTTCTTTCTTGGTGGTCCCGAGGCATTGCTCTCCTTCTGCGAGCGTTCTTGGTTTTTTTATCCCAGGTAAGTTGCTAGCCTGATCTGGAAACCCTCCTCCTTTACCCGGGCTTGAGACCGGCAACGGGCCACTAAGCTACTCAATTCACCATAAGACCAAAACAAATTTGGTGATTCATAAGACAGCAGAGAACTAAGATGAAAGAACTAATAGAGTATACACACGTGAAGAAAGGTACGTGGGTAACATATCTTACAAAATTATATAAAAGAGAACAGAGTATATCACTGCCACAAACACCAGAGATAACGATAAACGAAGAAACGGATATAACAGAAGAAGACGTAATAGAAGCACTGGAAAAATTAAAAAACCGCAAATCTCGCGGCGAAGACCAAATAGCTAATGAACTACTAAAATATGGGGGATACTCTCTGGTCAAGCAACTCCAGACACTTATACAGAGGATTATAAGATTGAATAGAATCTCAGAAGATTAATGGGGAACAGCGACAGTTATATTAATGCACAAGAAGGGAGAAAAAGATGTTCCAAATAACTATAGAGGCATAAATCTACTAAACTGTAAACTGAAATTAACAACAAAAATAAACGCCAGAATACAACTGCAAGAAGAACAGCAAGGATTCAGAAGTGGGCGCTTATGCACCGATGCCGTATTCACTGTAAGACAGGTAAAAGAAAAATCCATAGAATACAACATTCCAGCATACTTGTGCCTAACAGACTTAAAAAAAAGCTTTCGACAATGTACAAATAGAAAACGTTATTTATCTATTATATAACAGGAACATCTCATTGGACCTAATTAAAACTATCGAGAATATATATAGAGACAATAAAGTAGTCAAATCTGGAATCAGGCAGGGAGATTCTTTAAGTCCTCTTCTATTTAATATTGTCATGGATGAAATTATAAAAAATGTCAAAAGAAAGGAGAGATATAGAATGGGGGAATAGAGAACTTAAAATTATATGTTATGCAGATGACGCGATAATAATGGCTGAGACCGAGACCGATCTGCAAAAGCTTCTATACGAATACTACATAGCAGCAAAATAATATAATACATCAATATCAACTGAAAAAACCAAGACAATACTAATAGCAAAAGAGCCGATTAGGTGCAAGCTGGTGGTGGAAGATAAACTAATAAAACAGGTGATGGAGATCGATTACCTGGGCATCAAAATATCTAGTATCGGAAAAATCGAAGAAGAAGTAAAACATCAAGTTAACAAGGCTAATAGGATAGCGGGATGCCTCAATGATACCATATTTAGAAGTAAATTCCTCTCCATGGAGATCAAAACAAGAATATACAAGAGTGTAATACGACCAGTAATAACTTACACATCTGAAACAAGACCCAATACAAGTATAACACGAGGATGCTGGAATCAACCGAAATGAGAATACTTAGGAGATGTACAAACAAGACACTGGGGGATAGAGAACGAAGTGAGGATATAAGGCGCACATGTAATATAGAATATATCAACCAATAAATAAGAGGAAGAAAAGTGGAATGGAATCAACACATAGGAAGAATGGCAAACAACAGGATAGTACGGATAGCAAGAGACAAATCACCGAATGGAAGAAGATCAATGGATCGTCCAAGAAAGAGATGGAGCGACGATCTATAAAGCAGGGAACAAAGAAAACACGCAATAGTGGCTAGCTATAAGTCGGAAGAAGAAGATGTTGGTGATTCACATAGTGTCATAAACTTATTTCCTTGTGAAAATATATACACGTTCCTAATATATTTTCATTACATAAAAGATGTGTTGGATATAGCTTTCTTTTGTTTTGGATAACTTTTAAAATAGAATTTTACGTGACACTAAGGTGTGTCCGAGGATTATTATAGAACCCACTCCATATTACAATTCCACATCTAATTAATGATTCCATCAATGATTTTTACACCAAAATTAACAGGTTTTTAGATAACATTTCACGGAATAAGGAAGATTTATAAATTAACTTCCTAATATTGTTCTTTAACCTCAAAGCATAAGCCTCCCACCGTAAGTGTCTATCGATTATTAACCTAGATATTTAGTATTAGAAGCCTCCTTATAACCATTAGAAAAATTTTTAATTGTGATTGAACTAAAATTTGATCGACCAGCAGAATTTAGCAAATAATTTGTTTTATTTAAATTAAGGGTTAGTTTGTGAAAATGTAACCAATCTTTCATCCTACTCAAATCCAACGTTACTTTCTCTCTAACATGATCCCAGTCATTGCCTGAAAAAAGTAAGACAGTGTCGTCAGCATAAGAAATTACAGTTCCATTAACAAAAAGATCAGCAAGTAAATTAATGTATATTATAAATAAGATTGGCCCTAAAACCGTGCCCTGAGGAACTCCCATTTGAATGCTTACGGGATCGCTGTATGTGTCTATAATTTTAAGTATCTGCTCTCTGTCTGTTAAATAGGATCTAAAGACATTCAAAGCAGTGCCCCTCATTCTAACAATAAATTCTATTCCTATCTCCAATATTATATGTGTATTCGATTCGATATCTCATTTCATTCCAGAGTTATCGTGTCAACAAACCGATAAAGCGACAGACAGACAGACCAACATACTGGCGGAAATGGAAGACTATATTTTTCATGACCTAGAAATCTTAAAACATCAAGACCAATGCAAATTTTTATCGGTTATAACGAACCCGGTTATATCGAACTTCTGGATAAAGCGAACCAAATTTGGATGTTTTGTGTCCGTTTATAACTAACTTGCCACTCCCTGTGCTCGATATCGCACCACTTGATCTAGAGAATTCACCGAAACTCGCTGGGAACCCCTATTCTACTTTCGTTTCCGCCGCGTCGCTAGTTCGAGCAGTATTATTCTCAATTCACTTGTTGTGTTATGCGGTTCTAATGCATATTTGATCAAAGTAACAAAATGAATGTTTAAGTTTTTATTTTAAAATGAGTACCAAAAACGTAAAGCGTTAAAAGACAAACACGTTATTATAAGGGAAATAAAAAATGGAGTTAAACAAAGTGATGTTTGCAAACAGTTGAATTTAACTAAATCTACAGTTTCTACCATATGGAAGAAGAGGCAAGAAATCTCATCAATCTATGATAAAAGAAACTCTAGTTGTAAACAATGGAAAATAAAAACCGGTCAAGTGCAAGTTGAACTTGCACAATTTGTGTTCCGTACGTTGATTGATTTTAAAATAAAAAATTTTGTTAGGGTTGTATAAAATGATCAGTGACTTCACAAAACACACCCTAAATGAGTTTTCAACAAAGTTTGTTTCCAATCTTTACTGAAAACTGGTGACCTTGAGATTTTGTTTTTTTTCTATACCAGATAAATTATTAAAGGTAATGATAATTTTCGTTCAATCTATACCCCGTGGAGAATATTCCAGGATTTTTTCAAAATTTTTTGATCAGTACTTTTCGAGATAAGGTAGGGGACAGCGATTTTTCACGATTTTTTAAAAGTAATACGAAGAAAAGTGTGCGCAAGTTTTACATTATATATATATATATATATATATATATATATATATATATATATATATATATATATTTTTACTCGTGTTTTCACAAGCTTTCATTTAATACCACACTCGATGACCTAGTAAAAAAATTTTTTTTTCACTTCCGATGTCACCCCTCAAGTCAAAATTTATGTTACGGTGATATCAAATGATCAGTGACTTCACAAAACACACCCCAAATAAGTTTCAACAAAGTTTATTTCCAATCTTTACTGAAAATTGATGACCTTGAAATTTCTGTTTTTTTATATACCAGATAAATTATTACAGGTAATGCACTCGTGATAATTTTCGTTCAATCTACACCCCGTGGAGAATATTCCAGAATTTTTTCAAAATTTTTTGCGAGGTACTTTCCGAGATAAGGCGGGTGGACAGCGATTTTTCGCGATTTTTTAAAAATAATACAAAGAAAAGTGCGCGCAAGAATCACATTATATATATATATATATTTTTTACTCGTGTTTTCACAAGCTTTCATTTGACACCACACTCGATTACCTAGTAAAAAAATTTTTTTTTCACTTCCGATTTCACCCCCCAAAACTAACCCCTTAAATCAAAATTTAACTTTCAAAACTACATGGCTCTGATGAGGCCATCAATTCCTATATTACTACCAAATTTCAACTTTCTATGACAAATAGTTTCGGAGAAAACGGGTGTGACAGACGGACAGACAGACGGACCTACAGACGGACAGACAGACGGACAGACACCGAAGTGATCTTATAAGTGTTCCGTGCGGAACACTAAAAAGTAAGAAAATCTACATATGATCAAGTTAACAAAGGACTCCTTAAATGGTTTAGTCAAAAACGACATGAACATGTTCTTATTACCGGCTATACTTTACAAGAGAAAGCTAGTAAATTGGGAAGGAGAATAGAGAACACCGAGTTTAACTGTACTAGAAGTTGGATTGAATGATTTAAAAAGCGACATAATATTAGTAGGGGTAAGATAGTAGGAGAAACTGCAGGAGTGGATATGATTTGATCAGTGGTTGACTAATGTATAGCCGGAAATTCGAGAAAGTTATGAATATGTGGACATTTTTAATACGGATGAAACGGGTTTGTTTTACAAGATGACGCCTGATAAGACATTAAAATTTGTCGGAGAGAATTGTGTTGGTGGAAAATTATCAAAAGTAAGGATTACTGTGTTGGTAACTGCAAGTATGTCTATAACAGAGAGAAGAAAATTGTTAGTGATAGGAAAGTGCGCCAATCCCCGGTATTTTAAAAACAAACATTTACCAGTAAAGAACAATCAAACAGTAAAGCCTGGATGACATCAGAAATTTTTAAAAATGAACTGATTGAATGGGACAAAGAATTAAAATTCACAAACAGAAAAATATTACTTTTGATTGACAGCTGTCCAGCGCACCCTGAAGTTGATCTACAGCAAATAAAATTGATTTTTGTGCCTCCAAACACAAGGGCAAAGCTCCTGCCTATGGATCAAGGTGTGAAACATTCTTTAAAATGTCATTGTAGAAAGATTTTACTTATGAAAATGTTAGAGACGTTCGATAAAGGTACCATATTTTCTGTAACTCTCTTGGACGCTGCAAACTTTATCCATATGGCTTGGCAAAGAGTCAGTAGAGAAACCATTGCAAACTGTTTTAAACATGGCGGATTTTTAAGGAAGGAATGTAGAAATAACTCAGATGACGAGCTACCGTTGACTCAGTGGATTGAAAAACATCGATTCTACTGATTGTCTAGAATTTCTTTACGATGCTGACATTCAACAAAGTACAGTAGAAACTGATGTTAAGAAGATGTTTAATCACTTTAATTTTGAAGAATATGTATGTGCTGATAATGAATTAATGACGAGAGAAAGATTAACTGATGATCAAATTGTGACATCAGTAACTTCTGAAAAGATTTTAAGCGATAATGATGACGAAGACGAGCTTGGAGAAGGAGATAATATTTATGTTCCATCTATTTCAAAAATGACTAAGAAAATGACTGAAACTCGCAGTTTTTTGGAATCTCGTGAAGTTCCTGAACATATATGGAGTAATTTTTGTGACCTTGACAATTATATAAACACCATTTCTTTTTCAAGTAAAATAGTACAAACGAAAATTACTGATTTTATTGTATAAACTACGTATTTTAATGGTTTCGTTTATATTCGTATATGTACCAACATACATAATAATAACTTTAGTGTGATTTATTTTCCTTTGAACGTTTTCTTTTAATTTAATAGTTATTATTATTCATTTTTCTAAGCATTAGCTCTTAATCTAAATAAGAAAGTAGTGAAAAATACTATTAGATTTTGTTTGTTGTTTGTAACGAACTTCGGATACAACGAACCATTTTTAGTGATTTTTTGGAGCCCGTTATAAACGGACTTTACTGTAGAATACTTCTCCTTAGCGCGGGAAGTCAAAATCTGCCCAGGGAGCATATAACATGAACAATTTGACCAATAAAAATAAATGATAAATATTTAAGAAATTTTTATGTTGTGTCTATATTATTTATTAGAACAAATTATAAACAAATAATTAAAAATGCGATTTTGTTAATTAAAAATTAAAAAGGAATTAGTTATATGACGATATTCTGATAACCTCTCTACCCGGATTCTCTATTCAATACAACTTAAACTCACCCAGACATCTTAATGTTTAATTTATTTTTAATTAAATGTTCTTAAGAAAGGTACACGGAGGCCCAAACTTGAATGCACACTTTCAATAGAAAATATTCGCATTTAAACCGTATTATCTGCTTTAATGACTTATAGTCGTATATCTCGTCTTCTGACAAATTCTCGATACTTGCTCTTTAAACATGTACGATTTATTTACAATTCATAGTACTTGAACTAGAACTATTTCTTGACTAATTAGGTAGATTTACACTATTACTATTTTATAATGATTTGATTACAAAACCAGAAAATGCCTAATGGATCTTAATATATATATATATATATATATATATATATATATATATATATATATATATATATATATATATATATATATGTATGTATATGTATATCTGGAGGTCTCTGTGAAGCTGGATGTTGCGTACGAACCATGGAGCTCTGGCGATGATGCGGAGGGCCTTGTCTTGAACGGTCTGGAGGGTGGATCTATGTGTGCGTGACATTTGGCACCATATTGGGCTGGAGTAGGTCAATCCGACTCTGATGATCATTTTGTAAATTGTCAAATTTTTGCGAGTTGACAATTTACTGGACTTGTCGCGGAGTGGGTACACCTTGCCGAGGAGTGGTTGACTTTCTTGGCAGAGGTGACGACCTGGTCCTTCCATACTAGCCGCTTGTCGTATTGGAGTCCCAGGTACTTGATACTGTTTGACCATCGGAGTCTGGTGCCTTTGAGGGTGAGACTTGTCAGCATGGTGCAGCCTGACTTGGTGAACAAGATGACTTGAGTCTTCGTTGACCTAGATTCTCCAATATTCGCATGTTGAGGTAGCATTGGAGGCGGCTGATGATGATTCTGGTCGACTTGGTGGTAGCGGTGATGGCGGTGTCATCGGCGTACAATTCATAGTACTAGAAGCTAGAAAAGTGATTCGGATTCAGTTAAGAGTGATATATTTATACATTACAGTTTTGAGCTCGTTTTTTACTTTTCTTGCTAGAGGGAATTATTGTATAAAACATCCTTTAAGACTTATTTTTGTAGTATGAACAAACTGTAAGCATTATTAATTACAGTAAATATATAAGGGTTTAAATATATCACATTATATATGAGAAATCGTGATTTTTCTGATTAGACCGTGTGAATTCCTTATTTTTTTTAATTTTGAAGAGTAATGACTCCTGAAGGTGTCTGATGGAAGCGGAGGCGAAACATCGGTTTGTCATATATTCTAGATTCATTATTCATTTACATTAACGATCTGCCGAAAAGAACCAGGATTCTAATTTACAGCTTTGCAGAGGATAGTACGCTCATTTCTTCATTCACTTTAAACACTCGAATATCGAACTACTCACGTACATATCCGCAGACAGCAGGAAGTCTTTCAACTTAGCAAAGACCTGGAAGAAATTCTATCTTGGGGTTACAGTAACCAAGTAGAATTTAACGCTATAAAAATCTAGGCAGTTTTTTTTCTAAAAAAGTTCATGTTACTCAAACCACCATAGTTATATCGTACCCCAATCCCCCCCCCCCCCCCCCCCGGACCCTGCATTCCTCTAGCGTCGTCAGTCAATTTGCCTGGCGTCAACTTGGTAGCAAATATGTCTTGGCATGAAAATGTCGTATACATAGCAAAGAGAGTTTCTCAAAAACCGGAAATATACCCTGTCTTTGTTGAAGTCTATTCAGAGAAAGGCTGTGCGCCTGATTGAAGACCCAAAATTCACCAGAATTCTTGACACCTTAGAACATCGACGAACAGTTGGCGACTTGAATTGATTCTACAAGTATTTTCGTGGAAAGTGGTCGATGGATGTAGCCCGCTTAATTCCTCCCAAAACGGAGCATGCTAGGCATACACGTCGCTTGTTACTTCTCGTACAATCCTTTTCAAGCAATCTTTTATATGAAGAACATCATTCCTTTGAAACAGTCTGCCCAGGACTGCGTTTCCAACCGAGTATGATTTACAGCAGTTCCAGACCAACGTGAATCATTTTTCCGCACACGCGTCGCTCCTGGAGAGCTTTAGGGATTTCCCTGCAGCACGTATGCTATACTCATAAAAAAAAGATTGCGAAAGCTCCTATTCAACATATTATTTGTCATTTTCAGGGCTTTTGGAGTCATAGAATCTGAAAATTATCTTATTTTTTTCATTATTTCCAATCTTAACCGAAATGGTATGTACCATAAGAGGAAGTGATTATAGGATAATCTTAAAAAAAAAATATGATTTTTCAACTTGTATTTGCTAGAGAAGTACTTGGTTAATGGAAATAGGATGGGCAGAGTAATCATAATATGATTAGAAATATTGGTGCACTCTGTTTTGCAAAATAAAGGCTTATTAAAAAATGTGATTTTACATGAATTATTTAAAATTATGTTTTTACCAATTACAGACCAGTTTAATTATTGTTGTTGCAAAAAGTGAATAGTTTTTTACAAGCACGAGACAATAAAAAATAAGGAAATATTAGAAAACATTTTAAATAAATACATATATTCAAGTTTACTATCTATTTATTACTTAGGTCGAAGAAAGGTAAGTCAATTATTTTATTAGGAGCAAATATTTGTGTTCATTCGCCCGGAAAACTATTACTTTCTATTTAATTTTTTTTAATTTTACATTTAACTATTCAAAATGAGTTAAAACAGTATTGTTTGACGTTGTGGGTCCATGTTTCGTAAGGTCAAGCGAATCTCAACCGATAGATAATTCCTTGTTGTTCTCCTAATTAACATTAGCTTATACGAAAGAATAAAAAGTTGTGTACAAATATTATTTAGCCAATGATAGTGCTGTAGCAGGACTTGAAAGCTGTCAGAACTCCCCCTACGGTGTCGCCCTGAAATTTGCATACTCTTCTTGCAAAATCCTTTCTCGACTGGACACGTAAATAAATACAAACTTTCTAGATTTTTAGTGTTTATAGCCGAGCCATATACAACAACTTACTTCGAACTCATTATAATTTGTATTAATCTGTTGTTTTGATCTCGTCATGACCCCATTAAATTTCGACCTAAGGGATTAGTTTTGGGGGTCAAATAGAAAGTGAAAAAAAAAATTTCAGGTCATCGAGTGAGGTGTAAAATGAAAGCTTGTAAAAACATGAGTTCAAAAATATATATAATATAATACTCGCGCAAACTTTTATTTATATTATTTGTAGAAAATCGCCAAAAATCGTTGTCCCCCCACCCTAGCTCTAAGAGTACTAATAAAAAAATTTTGAAAAACTGCTATATTCTCCATTGAACGAAAATTGTCACCTTTCATAATCTATCTAATATTTAAAAATAAAGATCGGAAACAAACTTTTGTTTGATATATGTTCCGTGCTTGTACAGAAATCCCCATCTTGTTTAATAAAAAATATTATTCACTGTAGAGATAAAAGTATAAATACCCAATTTTGTGGAATGTATTAATAATAGCCTATCCATCTATTTCAGAGGTTCCCAAACTTTTTTTTACCTCGTAGACCACTTTCAAAATTTTACTGGTTTCGGTGGACCCCCTGCTGCTACATTTCTACCATATTCCCAAAACTCGTCAAAAAATGTGAAGATTAAATCTAACGATGGAAATTTGCGTCGTGGCTGAGTTCCAACCCTAAATTCGGAGTGGTAAAAATAAAAAGAAAAATAATATATTTTCTTGTGTTCTATTTATTAAAATAATATGATTACAGACTTAATAGAATTAAAATTAAACATTAATAACGTACCGTAACTTCAACAATGCAAATCAACAATTAAAAAAAAAATAGTCATAATTTTAATGGGAGGGATGTACGAGTACTTGATGGCTTGACAGCAAATTATCAATTTTTGGCTTCAGTTTTGTAAGGAATAACCGCAAATCTCCCCGTTCTGTGATGTTCAATCTGCTCCTTTTTTTTGATAATAGGTTTGTAACGACACTAAAACTTTTTTCGACAAGGTATGACGAGGGAAACGCTATCAAAAGTTTTCTCGCAATTTCCCACAGCCCAGGATATTTTTCGGGTATTTCTGCCTGCAGCCTAAATGTTCGATAGCCTTTTTTAAATTCCACCTTCAGCTCCTCATTGGTGCTAAGCTCGAGTAGCTCCTCTTGTAATACCACATTCGCCACTTCCGTTTCATCAAATGGATTTATGATCCATGGTGGTATTTCCATCGTCAGAATATCTTCAAATCTATTTTTGAAGTCATCATGCAGGGCATTTAAATGTTGAACGTATGTCTGAATATCCTCATCAAGACATTCTGCCTGTGACAAGTTTGGAAACTGGGAGAATTCGCGCTGACTAATATTTTGCTTAATAAATTTCCATTTTCCAAGAAAAGCCAAAATTACACTCTTTATTTTTATTAAATTTAGGCTATCCCCTCGTAACTGCAAGTTAATGTCATTAAATTTTTTGAACAAATCAGTCAAATACGCGATGTCTGCTTTCAATTTGATAAGGTTTTCTTTTAAATCTGGATCTTTACTTTCCAGAAACTCTAAAACTGATTCAAAAAGTGAGTAAAATCTTGTTAAACATGCACCTTTCGACAACCAACGTACTTCAGTATCGTTGGAAGTCTTCATCATTTTCGTCGCACAATTGTGCAAATAAACGGGTATTCAACGCATTGCTTCTTATTTTGTTAACTGCTTTAATCACAAATTGAAGCGATTAGTGCAATCTATCACTCAAATTTTTCGCTACCAGGTGTTATCGGTGGATGACACAGTGAATTGCAGTTACTCCTGGTATAATTCTTTTAAGATAGCTTATAAACCCACGATATCGCCCGAAGATGGCAGGAGCACCATCTGCTGCCACCGGAATAATGTTTGTAAATGGAATCGATTTTTCCTTAAAAAAATCACTCAGGACATTAAATATTGATTCGCCTTTAGTGTCCGTCTCCAAAGTTTTCGCGAATAGCAGCTCTTCATGGATTTCTTCGTCCATAACAAATCGAACATATGCCAATAATAATGCTTTATTACCAGGTAAAGTTGACTCGTCCAGTTGAATAGAAAAATGAATTGTTTGCAGATAATTACACAAGAAGCTTTCAATATCAGAGCTCATTTCATCAATACGTCTTTGTACAGTGTTTTTACTCAAAGGAATTCTTTTGAGTACTTCAAATGGAGGTTTGTGCAGAACAGTTTTAGAACCTCTTCAACAGCGAGTAAAATTAACTGTTCTCCGATGGTGTGCGGTTTTCCAGATTTTGCTATAGGCAATGAGATATTGTAAGATGCACGCAAGCCATCATCGTTACTTTGAGACGTTGAAGCGAACATACTGTGCACGGTGGGTCTCTTTTCATATGTTTCCTTCAAAAATATTTTAAATCTTTACCTATTTTATCAGGATGACACCTTCTTAGATGATCTTCAAGCTTCGATGGTTTCATAGAGTCATTGCTCAAAACTTTGTTGCATAAAAGGCATATGGGCAATCGTTTGTCTGCCTTTGATGGAAGAAAACCAAATTTCAAATAATCAACACTGTACTGTCGACATTTCTTCTTAGATTCAGTGTTTCGTATCAGTTACCTACCTGTAAAGAAAAAAATGTTTGTTTTAGTAATCATAAGACGACTTTAACAGGATATGGCTATTTTAACAGAATAAAATAGGATTAATTAATTATTGCAATGAAAAAAACCAAAATGCCGGCGGCAAAACTAATTTCAATTATTAAAAGCAATAAACTGCTAAGACCCATATAGAGGTTTTCACAAAACGGCTGAACATATTTTATTGTAATATAAAATATTTTTTGATTAATTATATTTTGATACATTTCTGTAAATTCGAGAGAAAATATTTTTAAAGAATATTTTGACATCAAAACTCCGCGATTTTAATGATTTATTTATTACTTTGATGTACGTTACGAGTGGTACATAAAGACATGTACAATTTATGAAAATATTTTTAGTCATTTAGCATTAGCAGCTACGAGGGCACTGAAATATGTACAAACATGCAGGTCAATCGTATATCTCTCCTTTAGTGAATCACCACAATCGGGTAAATAAATAATTTTATAATAAAAAGTACTAAAAGTTCAATCTTTCTCGGCTTTCTGTTCTTTTATAGGAGTATCGATTAATGGCCCTGTTCGGTATTTAATTTTTAATACGTACCTACTACACGCAAACATAACAAATATAATATCATTACAATATAAAATAAAAGTATGAATAACAAATAGTAACTTTTTCCGGCACTGGCAAACACTGACATCGATTCACTCACACTTTTCTTTTCATAATTCCGGAAACAAATGAGTAACGTTTGTCCTTAGCATTCGTATTTATATTGGTGAAGAATCAAACAAGTTCATGCAAGATTGCAAGAACAGCACAAGTCGTATTTCGTCCCTTTGCACGTCTAAACGGGTTGCGTTGCGGGCGGGCTGGCGGCGCTTTGCAAGTCTTGACGCGCGTTGTACTGAATATCGAATATGCAAGTTTTCACAAGTAACAGTCGCTGACCTTCTTAAAATACACTACTCAAAAAAATTAAGGGAGGTTTTAAAACAAGGAAATTAATGCTAAATAAACAGGCTATCTGATCCATATGCCGGCCTAACTGAAAAATTTTTTTTCAAGCTTGTGGACCAAAAAAAAGCAAAATATTTGCAATATTATTTTTCCGTAGCTCCTAAAAAAGTTTTAGCCAAAAAATCTGAAAATTAGAATCTTAAAGCTTCAAAATGCTTTTTTTTAAAGTCTCAATACGACCACTTTTCACCGAAATACAGCCTGTCAAAAATCGCCGAAAAATTTGGAATTTTTTTTGCTCCCTTAATTTTTTTGGGTAGTGTATTATCTGCCTACATTAATAGGTAAAGCCAAGCCAACATTTTTGTTCTTTACTATCGAAACCAGATGAATTTTTGTGGACCCCCACTTACAACTTTTGAACCCCTATTTTATTTTCACGCCAACATAGACCCCCGTGGAGTCTCCCGTGGTCCCCTGGGGGTCCACCTGAACCACAAATTTTTGTACAAATATTATTTAGCCAATGAGAGTGCTATAGCAAGACTAGAAAGCTGTCAGAACTCCCTCTACGGTGTCACCCTGAAATTTGCTTACTCTTTTTGCAAAATCCTTTCTAGACTGAACACGTAAATAAATAAAAACTTTCTAGATTTTTAGTGTTTATAGCCGAGCCATATACAACTTACTTCGAACTCGTTATAATTTGTATTAATTCGTTGTTTTGATCTCGTCATAACCCTATTAAATTTTGACTTAAGGGATTAGTTTTGGGGGATCAAATCGAAAGTGAAAAAAAAAATTTTCAAGGTCATCGAGTGAGGTGTAAAATGAAAGCTTGTGAAAACATGAGTTCAAAAATATATATAATATAATATTCGCGCAAACATTTCTTTATATTATTTGTAGAAAATTGCCAAAAATCGTTGTCCCCCCACTCTAGCTCTAAGAGTACTAATAAAAAAATTTCAAAAAACTTCTGCTATATTCTCCATTGAATAAAAGTTGTTACGAGTGCATTACTTTTCATAATTTAACTGATATTTAAAAACAAAGAAACAAACTTTGTTTGAAATATGTTCCGTGCTTGTACAAAAGTCCTCATCTTGTTTAATAAAAAAATTATTCACTGTAGAGATAAAAGTATAAACACCCAATTTTGTGAAATGTATTAATAATAGCCTATCCATCTATTTGAATAGCATTGGGCTTATATAAATGATAAAAGATACTAATTCTACTAGAGACAGAGCCTTGATAGACAATGCGTTTTACATTTAAGTTAGTTCACTTGTGACAATCGGAGCCAAAAGTATAGTCCGATAATAAATACAAAAAGTTTAAAATACTTAATGGCAGAGTATTTTATTTTTGTCGGAGAATGTATTCGATACTTGGAAACATATGCAGACACACACTTTTAATGAAAATAAATGTGGCAACGCTGCCAATACGTGTACCGAATGCTCTATAGAATGACGTTTATACAGGTTATTTATTATACTTTGTGTATGTTTACTGTTTTTTCTATTTAAAATTAAAAAAAATATAATCTAAATAAAAAATGCCTTTTGATTATATTCAATCGCGACATAAAGGCAAATTTACAAAAAAGGAAAGCTCATCAATAAACCCCCTGGGAAAGATACAAAATCTTATATGGCAAGAAAAGATGAAATAAGGAAACAATGAACTAATTCTGCTAATTTGCCTGAAACGAAAACACTTAGAAATTTTAGTGGTTAGAAATAAAGAAGTCACGAGAAAAAAATAAAGAAAAACATGAAGGGGTACAGTATCAATCAAACTGTGGACTGCAGATGGACGTTTATCATACTGGTGACATTATTAATTCTCAGGCGTTAACTAATATGTTGAATAATGTTTTTTCAACATTCCACAACATTCAGTGTTTATATTAGGCCTACGCAACCGATTAATTACCAAGCTTTCAAAATTACGGGCTTAGAACATATTAATGGCAACCTGTATTTATATGGTAAGTGTGTCAAAACAATCACTCTAAAGGACGCATCTTTCTAACAGTTTTTAAATTTTTCTCCAAAACCTTGCGGACTTGTTGCCCTAGTGCACGTTTTGGTTCGTCCCATTTAATTCAAGGTATTAATTTTATAATGATAGAGGATTTTAAAAATATTGCTGGTTTTTCGGACACAGTAAGTCTCTTGACCGAAAAGGCTCAGGAATGTTTAAGCTCGGAAAGTTAGCGGAAATAGCACCATACGAAAAATTTCATGAGGCGATATATGACGTTAAAATCCTTGAGAATTTGGCAA
This sequence comes from Pachyrhynchus sulphureomaculatus, assembly GCA_019049505.1. Lineage (NCBI taxonomy): Eukaryota > Metazoa > Arthropoda > Insecta > Coleoptera > Curculionidae > Pachyrhynchus > Pachyrhynchus sulphureomaculatus. The sequence goes on from CM032446.1 coordinate 21,740,725, forward strand.
ATAAGTTTTTGAAGAGAGAAGATTTAATTACAAATTACGTATCGTATAGAGTGCGTCATGGAAAAACTAATACTTCCTTCGCTAAGGCTTTTAAAAGTGTTATTTCAGATCTTATGATTAAAAGAATTACATCTGAATGCATAATTTTCAAAGATCTAAAAAACTTCTTATGATAAAATGGATTCTACAGTAATAGTGCAATTATTATCTAGTTGAAAAGTAAATGGCCAACCACGTGTAACCAAAGATACACGAGTAGTAAATAAAGTAATTAATTACTTTACAAATAGTTTTTAGTATTTTATTTATTCGTCACTAGTATCATTAATTATTTATTTAGTTTTACGGAGAAAATTTATAAAGACTTTTTTTATATATATTTAATATTGCTATCAATTGATATGTAACAGTGTTGATAAATAAATATAATATTAACTTAAAACATTGAAAAATTATTGAACCTACAAACATATTTTTGTTAAATATAAATCTTTTAAATACTAAAGAAAAAAATAATAAATATCAAGATACAAATTCAAATTTTTAATTAATACATTTAATATTTTTATTTGATGCTTATAGATTAACTTAATAAATATGGTGTGTTTATTCAACAAATTATTTAACCTACAAATGAATTTCTATTTAAAAGTTAACCATTTTAAATACTGTTTGATTGTTGGCGCGTAAAATATGACGACATACAGCGTTGTCACTTTGTGATATTTGTCCCTCACTACGCGGTTATTCTTTTAAACAAATATGAACTTAAAATATTTATATCTTTTTACCAAATTCATAAAAAAAAATTATCTTTACTTAAAAATTTTTCTAATTTGTTTTTTTTACTAAATATTAGTTTTTAAAAAATTCGTAAGAAAAGTTCTTAAGATATATACGAAACTATGCCTTTTTTATGCTTCATTGGCTTATTGTATGTTAATTATGTGCATTTTAATTATGAATCTCACGCTTCGCAATCGGTCAATTTTTTTTTAATTAAATGAAAAACATTTAGATTAGCATCATATTTCAATTTCATCAAATTCTTAAGAAAAGTGGATTTACGAGTGAACTACCGTAACGATATAAATTTTTTTAACCATTACAAACAAGCTTGTCTCCGATTCCAAGATATTGATTTTTGAAAACTAATTTGGGGTGTGTTTTTGTGCTCACTGATTATTTTATGCTTCCGTAACAATTTTTTTATTTTAAAAGCAATCACGGTATAGAATACTAATTGCGCAAGTCCGACTTGCATTTGGCATTGGGAACACATGCTGCCAGAAAATCACTAGAGAGCAATATGTGCGTAGTTCCAGCGATTTACATTGACCTTAACTCGCGACAAGTGATACTCCATGAGAAACATAGTCCGTTAAGACTGTAATTAAAATTACAGAAAAAGTTAAATATCAACATAGAAGGCTGATGTTTTTTAGACAAAGCAGAAGTGGTGCCGAACGATTATTGTATTTCTACAACTACCACCTGTCTAGTTATTTATAAACTATCTACCGGTTCTCTCAAACGGACACCGATCCTATTAGTAACCCAGGTCGATATAGTGTAACCTCGATGAATGCCATCTACCAAGCCAAAGCAAACAAGCACCACAGTTTCAAGTTAATCAGTCAATGAATGTCGTCTTTATTGATGTTTAAAACAAACTGTCTATTTAATAAGGCATCCATATATGTAATACTCCGTTAGAACTAGATTGAGAGAGAAATGTATCGCCGTTAGTAGAGGAAAAACGATTGTTTCTCTCTCGCACCCGAGCTCGGAGCTTCGCTGCGCATGCGTTTACAAAATTTAAAAATACGTTATGTTATTTACAGACAAATATGTTGAGTGAGAAGCGCGCATGCACGTTAGCAGTCTGCTCTCTTCTTGCCTCTCTCTTTAATGGCACTTGCTATATAAGAGTATTACATATATGAAGGCATCTTAATAATTTCGCAGTAAGATACAACAAAGAGTATCTGTGGCTAATGAAAACCTAAAATTTAAAAGCATACTCTCCCTCCCTCCATCGGGGACTATTCAAGGCCACAGAGAAAATGGCCAGTAAGTTGTCAACAGTTACCGCTGGACATCGGTATTATCAAGGGTTCTACCCCATGCATATTAAAATCAATATCAACTACTAAAAATGAACAACGTCCATATTTCAGCAGTTAACTACTATTGTCTCATCTGTTAATCCATCTTGATTTTACGCCCGTTCGGCAAAAGTACTTTGAGTTCTGATTCTCTTATTTGTCGATCCTAGTTCGGCTGATGAATCGCGATACAACGAAACGCGTTCCGAGATAGATTGACAGATGAGAAAACAACGTTTAACTGCTAAAATATAGACTTGGTTCATTTTTAATAGTTGATATTAATTTTATTCTTGATAATTCTGTATCTATTTTCAGACAATTTTAACAATGAGCCAAATCAGATTCGTGCTAGCCCCAGTCTTCCACATTTGTTTTTTGTCGCACCATTTGTTTATTTTCTATCACGCACATCAAGTTAATGAAGCTATAGGAAAGATTAAAACCGATAAAATTGATGAAAGAATTTTGGATCTCAAAAATTACCCAGCAGTGTTTTTTACGAACTGGAATTTGGTAAGTTACGAAAAAATTCAAGTATATTAAAATACTTATCTCAATATAACTGATGATATTTTTTAGACTATTCAAACAATCTACTTTACTCTTGAAGTATTCTATGACACGATAAGCATATTTTCTTCATACCCTGAAATAAGAGACAAGATAGATCGCTGGAAAGGATTTTTGTTTATTAGCTTTGTATTTCCGTGCTCCATTTTTGTATCTGTCATGTTTTGGAGTGTCTATTTCATAAACAGAGAATGGGTGAGTCTAAAATAAGATGATATTCCTGGAAATAAAAAAATATACCAAACCAAGTTTATGTCTCTACACAAATTACAAATATTAATAGAAAAAATTTTGAATTTCGTTAACTCTAAGAACTCTAAAATAGGCGCTTAACATAATAGATTCGAAAAAACCCCTTTAACAACCTCTCCTGCTTTGTTAACCCCTTACGTGCTTGACCAATTGAAAAACTGGCAAATTTTTACATTGCTTGACTCCAAGAACTCTGAAAAAAACTTATAACCCTCATACCGCTATTGAAAGTATACAAGTTAATTTTTTTCTTGATTTTAAAAACACTGAAATGGACAGATAACACTATATATTTCGAAGTAACCCGTGTTACCTGCTCTTACCCCCATTTAACTTCATATATGTTTTACTTTAACTAATTAGGAGAAATACCCAAAATACTAGTAACATCCTTCAAAATTTATCGATATCCGTCTCTTTCATCCCAGCCTACAGAAACAATATCGGTCAAAAACTGTAGGTGCTATCCCTACTGCGTTGTGTAGTGTGTTTGTACCGAATTCAAAATTGATATCTCATGTCGTTCGAGAGTTATCGTGCCATCGTGCCAACAGACCGATAGACCAACATGCAGATAGGTACACCAACTGAAGTGAGAAACTATGTTTCTCATGATGAAAGGGACCCTAAAACATAATACTTTCCTTTAACAAGGTAAGTGATTGATAAAAACAAGCAGATAGTTTGAAAGTTGTGTATGGCTATTTGTCCATTCTAAAATTTCACGGAAACAGCTGGATGGATCTTTAATACAAAGCATTTTTAATACAGGCTTATTTATTTCACCTAGATTTTGACATTTTGGATGTCATGTGTCAGCAACACAACATTAATTAACATACCAGGTGTACAAGTATGAAATGCGGATCTCAGACAACAGATGGTGCACCAATGCAGTTTGTGCTATAAAGATTTGACACTGCGCCATTTTGTTGTGTCATCAACAAGTGTCAGACGCGCACGAGTGAGAAATTGGAAAAGTGTGTGAATAGTGTTGTGTTCAATATGTCGAAATTTATACCGAACATAGAGCATTCGCGGACAGCATTAATTTTTTGTTTTCATTTGAAGAAAACTGCTGTTGAATCATACCAATTATTTCGAGAACTTATGGTGAACATGCTCCATCGCAAGATACGTGTGAACGATGATTTCGGCGTTTCAAAAGTGGTGACTTCAATGTTGCAGACAAGGAACGTGGAAAACCGCCAAAAAAATACGCGTTGTTGGACGAAGATGATTCGCAAACATAAAAACAACTCGCCGAGCAATTGGGCGTTAGTCAACAAGCTGTTTCCAATCGGCTACGAGAGATGGGAAAGATTCAGAAGACCGATAGATGGGTACCACATGAGTTGAACGACAGGCAAATGGAAAAGCGCAAAAACACGTGTAACATTTTGCTCGCTCGGTACAAAAGGAAGTCGTTTTTGCATCGTATAGTTACAGGGGATGAAAAGTGGATTTATTTTGAGAATCCCAAATGGTTAATACTAAACGTTACCAACAACAGTTGATCGATTTGAACCGTTCGCTGCTTGAAAAAAGGCCAGAATACCGAAAGAGGCAACACAAAGTCATTTTTCTTCATGAGAATGCTCCATCACATACGGCAAAACCAGTTCGCGACAAGTTGAAAGCACTCAGCTGGGAAGTTCTACCCCATGCGGCTTACTCACCAGACTTGGCTCCTTCCGATTACCACTTGTTTACATCGATGGGTCACACACTTGCTGAGCAGCGCTTTGGTTTGTACGAAGATGTGAAAAAATGGCTCGATGAATGGTTCGCAGCAAAAGGGGAAGATTTTTACTGGCGTGGTGTTCACAAGTTGCCCAAAAGATGGGAAAAATGTGTAACAAGCGATGGAGCATACTTTGAATAAAGCACTTTTTATCATTCTTCCGAATTTAACATGTTTTTTTAGAAAAAAAAATCCGCATTTCATACTTGTACACCTGGTAACTATTACGATTACACATGGTTTTATCTGGGAAACTGGCAGAAGCAGAAGTTTATTATCTAATTGGACGTCCGCATTTTCTTTTTGAGGAAGCGACTTGGCTGAAAGAACGGTGCTAACGTCCTGCTAAAACTCCATAAAAAAAAACCGGTCAAACGCAAATTAATTAAGTCCCTGACATGTATATATCTTAAGATCCAATTTATATTTTCACGTTTTTTCTTAGTCAATAATGTATAATAGTTATAGCTTCTTAGGTAACTAATAGCGAATAAATCAATCTAGCTCAATCTAAAATCTAATAATAAAAGTGTAAAACAAATATTTACTACCCAGATATTTGTTTAATTATAAACAAATAAAATAAAATTATTTCGTCTCTTTAGCTATCTGTTGGCCACCAGTATGTGTACTGAAAAGTATATTAAAAAACCTCCATCATATTGCCAATACAATTAGTTTTTTTTATATACCAGATAAATTATCAAACGTAACGCACTCGTAATAATATTTTAGGATTTTTTCAAAATTTTTTGATCAATACTTTTCAAGATAGGGGCCATTTTTTAAAAATAGTACAAAGAAAATTGTGCGCTAATATTACATCATATATGTTTTTGAACTAATGTTTTCACAAGCTTTCATTTGAGTCGATGGCCTTGAAATATATTTTTTTCACTTTCACTCCTCACACGAGTAAATTAACATTTTGTTTTTTTTTTAAGATCTGTGGCATATCAGGGATTAATTTACATGATTATTTTGAATAAAATTTTTTTTAGGTCTTGCCTGAGGTTTTGGATGAGTACATCCCAGGATGGATGAACCACTCAATACACACTCTAATCGTGATATTTCTTATAATAGAAATCCTAATTGTCAATCAACTGATTCCAAGCTTTAAAACAGCTTTTATAGCGCTAACTATTTTGATAATTGTATATGATACATTGTAAGTAAGAAATGTAAAATATTATTAAGCAGCTTAAGTATACCACATACTAGCATACATGTTATAGTAACATACTCACAATTGAACATAGTCAATAGTGTGTGTGATATATTGTGATCATTTTTAACAGTAATTACAGAGTTTCCAACCAATTATATACGCGGTATAAATAATAAATTATTCAAAGGTTATTAACTCGATACTTCTAAAAAAGGAAACATATTTTGGAGTACAGAATAGAATAGAATAGAATGTTTTAGTTAGCCACGTAAAACAAATTCTGATGTAACATGTCAAGAAAACGGATATTACAGATATACATAAAAAATAATGACACATTAACATTCTGTGGTTCCTAAAAAGTAAAAAATATTGAGTGGTACACATCTAAAGAGGCCCAGAAGGTAGATTTTTTTTAAATGGAGGAACCTGTACCTTTTACTAAAGGAGTGAAAAGTACAGAGACTTTCTGTGAATGGCAGCACAAACCATATGTTTTCAGATAGTGTCAACCCTAGATGATCCGTGTGAAATTTTCATCATATTTTGTCTATTAGTTTGCGAGTTACAGCTGTTTGAGCGAGCTACTTTTGATTTTTGCAAAACGATGGAACAAAAAGAATTTCATATGTTGATTAAACATTGCTTTTTGATGGGAAAAATACAGCCAGAACCCAAAAATGGCTTATCCAGTCAAAATAGACATTTAACATTGCAAAAATTCGCATAGAGCTGAAAATTGGTATAGGTCTTAAATACACAATTACAAATAAAATATTAAAAGTTCCCACCGATTCTACGTCTGCTAAAAATGTTATTCAAGGTCAAAAGTCAAAAATATCAGTTTTTGGCATTTTTCTCGTAAAACGGTAAGTGCTGTCGTAAAAATACGTCAGACAAAGATTGTAGATTCGCAGCTGTAAATTTTTCACATAACATTGAAATGGAACGGGACAAAAATATTATCAATAAGCACGTCTGTTCACTACAAAAAACGTTCAATACTAAAAGTAGGTATTTCATTTAGGTCCTTCAAAAAAAGGGCAGGTATACGACCGTCGCCACTCGAACAATGGAGTAGCTGACAGATATTGCTCAAGGTTATACCGGCGAACGGAATTAGGGACCGAGTATATATTCATTCAGAATCATATAATTTGTACTTATTTTAGTGTGTGAGTCACACAAACCAATATTTCCATATTTTTACTTATATTGAACGTCCAATGACGTATACAGGCCGCGTAAGAGTGCATATTAGTATTTTAGATGTTTGAAATCGCGATATCTCAGGAATGGCGATTCGTAGAAAAAAAAGTAGAGAATTGCATGATCTACAATTTTCGTCTGATTAATTTTTACGATAGCACTTACCGTTTACGAGAAAAATGCGAAAAACCGATATTTTTGACTTTTGACCTTGAATAAAATTTTTAGTAGACTTAGGATCGGTGGGGACTTTTGATATTTTATTTGTAATAGTGTATTTAAGACTTATACCAATTTGCAGCTCTATGCGAATTATTGTAAAGTTATCACTTTGTTTCGTCTATTTTGACTGGATAATACGGTACGTGGTTTAGGACATCCAAATGAGGCAATCACTCCAAAAAAGAAGCACCATATTCTTCTGAACGACCGCAAAGTGAAAGTAAGAGAGACAGATGAAAAAAGCTATGTGCCCGATGGATGCCTCTCACAATTCATCAAAAACAGTAACGTGTCGAACATTCAGAAGGATGTTTGGCTCTGTTTTGGTGTAATCCAAAGGAATTTTTGCGTCGATTCGTAACAAAAGACGAAACATAGATCCACCACTACATGTCTAAGACCAACAGGCAGTCCGCAGAGGTGCTGAAACCCCTTGAAAGCCGACCGAAGCGCCCAAAAACAAAACATCAACTGGAAAGGTTTTGACAAGTATTTGTTAAGATGCGCATGGAATAATACTGATCGACTATCTTGAGAAGAGACGAACAATCACCAGAGACTATTACGGTGGTTTATTGGATCGTGTGAATGGTGAAATCCAGAAAAAAAGGACGTATTTAGCGAAGAAAAAGGTTGTTTCATCAAGATAATGCACCATCTCACAACTCCATAAAATCGATGGTGAAATTGGACTAATTGGGGTGTGAATTGCTTCCTCATCGGCCGTATTCACCAGATCTGGCCCTCAGCGATTATTACCTCCTTCCAAATTGGAATAGGTGGCTCCAGGATAAGAGATTTGGCCCAAATGTAGAAGTGGAATGGGATACTGTAGCTCATAAATACGGCTCGGGCCTTCTCTATTCATTTTAACTTCCACAGTCAGGTCGTTGATATTGCTACCAAGATACATCAATTTATCAACTCTCTCTATCTTTGTGCCACTGACTGTAATACCACCATCTTCAATATTAGATTCTTTACTTATAATCATATATTTTGTTTTATTACAGAACTTGTACGTAAAAGAATTATGCGAAGTCCATTCGATACAGGAAGATTAATTATAACTTTTATGTTTATAAAACACCTTTTCATCTTAATACACGAGCCTTCAGCCATCATAAGTAGCTATGAACCATCCACCCATATCAACCAGTCCACCATATCAACTAGTAGTTTTAATATTATAATAAATAATAAACGATTTCTTTGTTGTAGATTTGTCATGACCTATCTTATTTATGGAAGATTTGTTTATGAACTATTTTACATTTTCAATTGGCCAGAAAGAGTTATTTTTCTATTTTCGAACTATATATTTACTGTTTTAGTTTTGAAACTTGGTATAATTATTGAAAATTTTAAGTACAACCTTTCGAAAAGTAGAAGAAGAAAATTGAAGCCATGAGTTTCTTCATGCACGGAAAATGATATTTTATAGAAAATGAATATCATATTTTATCATATTTATTTATTGTACTTTCACTGAGGAAAAATATGTATATATAAACACATAATGTTCATTAAAGAATATTTAAATTTTAATTTGCAGTTTATTTAAAACATACGAGGCATGTTTTTTAAGTAAGTACCGTTTTGGAATTAAAAAAAGACGTGCAAAGATATCGCTATAATTTTATTTTTACATGAAAGCCTGTACCTTAATCTACTTTTCTACATAATTTCCGTGAATATTGAGGCACTTGTCATAACGTGGCACCAGTTTTTGAATACCCTCCTCATAAAATTCTGCCGCCTGACTTGTTAACCACTGTATCACAAATGTTTTGACTTCGTTATCGTCTTGAAGACGCTAACCACCCAGGTGCTTCTTCAAGTGCAGGAACAAATGGTAGTCGCTGGGCGCCAGATCAGGGCTGTATGGAGGATGATCTAGAGTTTCCCATTTAAAAGATTTGATGAGATCTTTGGTCCGATAGCCACATGTGGACGGGCATTGTCATGCAGCAAAACGATACCCTTACTCAACTTGCCACGTCTTTTGTTCTGGATTGCACGACGCAGATTGTTCAATGTCTCACAATAAGACGCTGCATTGATTATCTCATTACGAGGCAGAAACTCCACTAACAATACTCCTTTTCTGTCCCAAAAAACTGTGCACATGATTTTGCGGGCAGAAATTGTTTGCTTAAACTTCACTTTTTTGGGTGATGATGAATGTCGCCATTCCATGGATTGTTGTTTCGATTCTGGTGTGACGTAGGCCACCCATGTTTCGTCACCAGTAACAATTTGGTCTAAAAAATGTTCACCTTTATTGTGGTACCGCTCAAGGAAAGTCAATGCACTGCCTAAACGATGGGTTTTGTGCAAATCCGTCAACATTTTTGGAACCCAACGTGAACACAATTTCCGGTAATTCAAGTTCTCGGTCACAATGCGATACAAAACACTACGAGAATATTGAGGAAAGCAGTCGCACAATGATGAAATTGTAAAGCGTCTGTTTTCTCTCACCTTTTCGTCCACTTTCTGCAACAAATCTTCATTAACGACCGAAGGACGCCCACTCCGTTCTTCATCATGCACATTTGTGCGGCCATCTTTAAATGCTCTCACCCATTTCCTTACCATTCCATCACTCATAATGTTTTGTCCGTAAACTTCACAGATCTCACGATGAATATCGATCGATTTTACGCCTTTAGCACTAAGAAATCGTATAACAGCCCGTACTTCACAATCGGCGGGACTCACGATTGTCGGAGGCATCTTAAACACTCAGTAAACAACGTATACAATGAAGAATCAGACTGTAATGGCGTCAGTGCGTAGACATGAGATGTAGGTTACCAGCGCGCATGCGCGGAACGCCGACCATATCGCTGCGGCGGCGGAATCGCAAAACGGTACTTACTTAAAAAACATGCCTCGTATTTAACGTACGTTTTGAACGCGACAGTTCCGTTTTTAGGCAATGGGTTCCATTGTCCCCAACGAAGTTGTCAGGACGCAGAAATATCCCGTTTTGAGAAAATTCAACTCTCAACCAGTGGTCTTGAACGTCAAAACACTAAATCGGTAGAGTTGTCCACTAATATTGGTATATTTGTACCCAAAATCGGTAAAATACAATATTAAACCAAATTTGTTTATTTTAAACTTCTTTATCTTTGCAAAATAATAGGAACTTACAGAATATACTAAATATACAATTAAAACTAATAAGAGTAATTATTTTTTTACAATATTTTATATATGAGTAAATAAACACTAGTGAATACTAGTAAAACATAATGAAATCGAAATAAGAAAAACATAACAGACTAAGTAATTTATAATTCGTTTATTACTAAAGATATCTAACATCAAATAGGTACACAAACTTAAATCTAATTAATTTTTACGATTTTTAGGATCATACCAATATTCTTTGGCCATAGCCGCAGTCATCTTTGAAATAATTTCGAAGTCATAACAATTGGCGTCATTAAATAGTTGTTTTGTATGTAATACACTCAGTAGACAGCTTATTTCTCTGTTTTGTTTTCATAAGATTAATATATAACCAACACGGATCCCTGATCGAGACGGAGAGTTCGCCAGTCTTCTTGATCTGTTTTTAACCACCAATCCGGAGATTTACACGGTCAGCGTAAATCCGCCGTTAGGTTCTTCCGACCATAAACTACTTTCGACATCGCGTATTCTACCAATTAGTGACAGAGAGGCGCCCAAACCGCGCAAGATTTGGCACTACAAATCTGCTAAATGGGAAGATCTCATGGAATACTTTCGAACTTCCCCTTGGTTGGACGTTTGTTTTCGATCCGACGACCCATCTGACTGCGCCAGGGAGGTTTCCGATGTTATTTTGGCCGGTATGGAGGCTTACATCACTTTTTCGAAGAAATGCCCTTCCAACGGCAAGCCTTGGTTTGACCTAAAATGCAAAGAAGCTGTTGCTTCTAAACATCTTGCATACCGACAGTGGCGTGAAGATCCTAACACCATAAATCGTAACATCTTTGTTCGTGCCAGGAACAGATGCAAAGAAATTATCGACGCAACCAAGGAGGTACACAATCAACGGATTAGAAACAGACTTCTCGCTTGTCCCGGCAATTCCAGGTCCTTTTGGTCAGTCGCTAAGGCAGTTAGTCAAAATTTCACCAAATCCACCATACCACCACTCACACGGCCAGATAATTCTATTGCAACGACACCTGTTGAGAAAGCGAACTTGTTGGCTGAACTCTTTGCTTCGCATTCCACTGTCGATTTCAAAGGAAAAACACCATCTACTATTCCCATAGTGCAGTCAAGGATGCCCGATATTGTCTTCAGACAGCGTATCATAAAACATATTTTGATAAAGTTAGACACCAAAAAGGCTTCTGGCGCTGACGGAATACCTGCCATCGTTCTCAAGAACTGTGCGAGGGGACTAACACCAGTTTTCTGTAGACTACCTATCCTATAGAAAGGGAATATTTCCTTCCTGCTGGAAATGTGCCACAGTTCAGCCGATACCTAAAAAAGGCAAGAAGACCTTGCCAAATAACTACCGACCAATCACACTACTCTCAATAATATCGAAAGTCATGGAAAAGGCTATCAATCAGCATCTTCTAAAATATCTTGAAGGATTCAACATTATTAGTGATCACCAATATGGCTTTCGTAAAAATAGATCAACAGGAGATCTTCTGACTTATGTAACACATGTTTGGAACAACGCAATTGAACACTTTGGAGAATCTCGAGCGGTTGCTCTTGACATATCCAAGGCATTTGACCGTGTTTGGCACGATAGGCTGTTGGCTAAGCTACGTTCTTATGGTATGTCTGAAAAGTTCTGTTTGTGGCTCTCATGTTTCCTCAGAGAGCGTTCTTTACGAGTGGCAGTCGACGGATTTCTTTCTAACACCTTCACTATCAACGCCGGTGTGCCCCAAGGTTCCATACTGTCTCCTACTCTCTTCCTCATTTATATTAACGATCTGCTGGAAAAGACCGAGAATCCAATCTACAGCTTTGCAGATGACAGTACACTTACCTCTTCATTCACTTTGAACGCTCGGACATCGACTACTCAGACGAATATCCGCAGACACCAGGAAGTCATTCAACTTAACAAAGACCTGGAAGAAATTCTATCTTGGGGTGACAGTAACCAGGTGGAATTTAACGCTACAAAGACCCAGGCGGCAGTTTTTTCTAAAAAAGTTAACGTTGCAGAACCCGACATAGTTATGTCGGGGCACTCGATCCCTCTAACATCGTCACTCAATCTGTTAGGCGTTAATTTGGGAGCAAATATGTCCTGGCATGAACATGTTGCAGGCATAGCAAGGAGAGCTTCTCAAAAGTTGGGAATATTGTTTCGAACCAGAAAGCTTTACACTCCACAACAACTGTTAATTCTTTACAAAGCTCAAATTCGTCCAACTATGGAATACTGCTCCCATGTTTGGAGCTCCGCTCCCAAACATACACTGCATTTGTTAGATTCTATCCAGAGAAGAGCTGTTCGTCTGATTGGACGCCCGGAACTGACCGACGGCCTTGATTCGCTGGAACATCGAAGAACGGTTGGCGACTTGAGCCTATTCTACAAGTACTTTCACGGAAAGTGTTCGAAGGATGTGGCCCGCTTAATTCCTCCGAGAGCGGTGCATGTTAGAAGTACACGTCGCGCTAATACTTCACATCCGTATGAGGTTCAGCTTATTACTCCTCGTACAACGCTTTTCAAGCAGTCTTTTATATGGAGAACATCATACCTTTGGAATAGTTTGCCCAGGACTGTGTTTCCCATCGAGTACAATCTACAGCGATTCAAGAACAACGTGAATCGCTTTCTCCGCACACGTGTCGCTCCTGTAGCGCTTTAGGGACTTCCCTGTAACACGTGTGCTAGACTCATAAAAAAAAAAAAAAAAAAATGCGGGAATAAGCGCTCAACATTAACGAATGAGTGGGACAGTGATAAAATAGTAAAGATGAAAGTAAACAACAAAGGAAACATTTCAGTGTCATCGCCATACTTTAGTAAACTGACATTATCCCAAAACAGTTCTGTGTCATCAGGAAATGTTTTGATTTTAGACCAGATATCTTAAAAAAAAAATTGTTTTTCTGAAAAATATCTGTAGACTAAACACTGATTTTTTTTTTGTTTTTGGTTGCCGTTTTTTGATTATTCCAAATATATATCATTAAAAATCTAAAATTTGATTTTTATCGACTAGTATCTTTACCCCAATAGTCTACCACTGTCACATGTGAACATTTAATAAATTAATATAAATAAAACACCAATTTTCTCCTATACCGTAGATAATAAGGTTAGTTTTTCGTGAAACTGTGTACACCGGTCAGTAATTGATTGAACAGTCAATACAGTTTTAAGTAAATAGACTGGATTACTGAATACGATTGAAGTGTTTTCAAAAAGTAGTAAAGATTTGCGTTTAAATTTTGATTTTTTAGGAAATTATTTTACATAAAATGGATTTATCTACCACCACCACTACCACTGTACCGCCACTACTACCGCCCCTACTAACGCCACTACTACCGCCCCTACTACCGCCACTAGTACCGTCCCTAGTACCATCCCCTACTACCGCCACTACTACCTCCCCGACTACCGTCCCTACCACCGCCACTACTACCGCCACTACTATCGCTACTACTACTACTACTACCGCTACAGCTACTACTATTACCGCTACCGCTACTACTACTACTACTACTACTACTACTACTACTACTACTACTACTACCGCTACTACTACTACTACTACTACTACTACTACTACTACTACTACTACTACTACTACTACTACTACTACTACTACTACTACTACTACTACTACTACTACTACTACTACCGCTGCTACTACTACTACTACTACCGCTACTACTACAACTACTACTACTACCTCTACTACTACCGCTACTACAACTACTACTGCTGCTGCTACTACTACTGCTACTACTACTCTTACTACTACTGCTGCTACTACTGCTACTCGTACTGCTGCAGGTAATGCTATTGCTGCTGCTACTACTGCTACTGCTGCAGCTACTGCTACTGCTATTGCTGCTGCTATTGTTACCGCTACTGCTACTTCTACTGCTATTACTACCGCTTCTACTACTGCTACGACTACTATTACTGCTGCCACCACTACTACTGCTACTGCTACTACTACTACCACTGTTACTATTGCTATTGCTGCTGCTACTCCTACTGCTATTGCTACTGCTAACATAGTCCTGGGCAAATTATTCCACTCTGGGAGGAATTAAGCGGACTACATCCATCGAACACTTTCCATGGAAATACTTGTAGAATACACCCAAGTCGCCAACCGTTCTTCGACGTTCCAACGAATCAAGGCCGCCGGCCAGTTCCGGGTCTCCAATCAGGCGAACAGTTCTTCTCTGAATAGAATCTAACTAACAAATGCAGTGTATGTTTGGAAGCAGCGCCGCAAACATGGGAGCAGTATTCCATAGTTGGTCGAATTTGAGCTTTGTACAGAATTAACAGTTGTTGTGGAGTGTAAAGCTTTATGGTTCTAAATAATATTCCCAGCTTTCGAGAAACTCTCTTTGCTATGCTTGCAACATGTTCATGCCAAGACATATTTGCTCCCAAATTAACGTCCAACAAATTGTGCGATGATACTAGAGGAATGGAGTGCTCCGACATATCTATGTCGGATTCAGCAACGTTAATTTTTTTAGAAAAAAACTACTGCCTGGGTTTTTGTAGCGTAGGTGTTAGAAAGAAATCTGTCTACTGCCACTCGTAAAGAATGCTCTCTGAGGAAACATAAGAGCCACAAACAGAAGTTTTCAGACATATCAGAAGAGCGTAGCTTAGCCAGAAACAGTCGAATGCCTTGGATATATCAAGAGCAACCGCTCAAGATTCTCCAAAGTGTTCAATTGCGTTGTTCCAAACGTGTGTTACATAAATCAGAAGATCTCCTGTTGATCTATGTTTACAAGCAATATTGACGGTCGTTAATAATGTTGAATCCTTCAAGATATTTTAGAAGATCCTAATTGATAGCCTTATCCATGACTTTCGATATTATTGAAAGCAGTCGGTAGTTATTTGGCAAGGTCTTCTTGCCTTTTTTAGGTATCGGCTGAACTGTGGCACATTTCCAGCAGGAAAGAAATATTCGCTTTCTGTAGAATAGATTGAAAAGTCTACAAAAAACTGGTGTTAGTTCCCTAGCACAGTTGTTGAGTACTATGGCAGGTATTCTGTCAACGCCAGAAGCTTTCTTTGGTGTTTAGTTTCATTAAAATACGTTTAATAAATATATATAATAAACGTAAAATACTGGTACTACTGCTGCTGCTACTACTACTGCTGTTACTAATGCTGCTACTACTGGTACTACTACTGCTACTTTTGCCCGGCCTTTATCATGTACGGTGCTGCATCTGACGAAATAAGCAAAAAATTATCTCCTGGAACAGGCGTAGGAAGAAAAAACTTCGATAGTTCCTCTTGAACAAATCTGACCGCTGTCAATGCATTTGTTTTTTCTAACTGTTTGGAAGCAGTCAGATAAGATTTTGGCAAAATATCGTCGCTAAGAACTCTAATCAATAAATGCGCAATATACCGTCCTCTTGAACGGGTGGTTTCATCAATATATATGTAAAAATGTTCGTTGCGAATTTTACCTTTAATTTCCTCAATTACCTGTGAATACAAGAAGCTTACGTCGTTTCTCCGTATTGTTGTTTCACCTGGGATATTAAATTTACAATACTTCTGGAGGAAGGAAGTAAAGGTTTGATTACGTAGCTTCGATAACGGAATGTTTGATGTCATCATTGCACGGCATAGATCTCGGGTAAAGATGTCTTGTTCATTTAGCTCTTTATTTTTGTTCGTTGGTTGGAAACATTGCATTAATGTGTGTTGTGGCCTATCTCCAGGTTTCGTCTTACGCAATTTGGCGATATGGCAAGCAGTTTTCACGTGTTGCTCTATTTGAAATTTTTTATCGCATGGTATCTGCAATAAAAAAAAGAAAATTTAATTAAAATCCCAAGGAAAAAATTCGTTAAATAGAAATTTCGTTAAATAGAAAACTAAGTGCTTAGGGCAGGCAAAAATTAAAATTCTGCTTTGTACCTTTTTTATTAGATTACCTAGAAATACATACGTTTACGTATGTATTTCTATTTGGTGGTTTCGTTAAATAGAAATTTTATTCGTTAAATGGAACAAAAATAACTTAAATAACATTGAAAATAGCATCAACGGAAAAAACCTGACAACGATTTCGTTATGTTTAAATATTAAACGAAAATGAAATACCCTGTATATTCAATAGGTATTCAAAAATTATACTTACAATTTTAACACATGCAGAACAGTAGATTTTTCACATATCTATTCTTAGTTCTTTGTATGGTTTAATCCACACTGACACACTACTGGCTTTGGGCATTTCACTGTAATAAAATACGACTCACAAGATAAAAAGCACAAATCGACGTAACCACTTTAAAAGCACAACCAAAAATGAAATCTAATAAATTAATAATACAAGTATGCTCTGATGGCCGTCTGGGGTTTACTGACTGGTTTTTACTGACCATAAAATAATAAAATTTATTTGAGGAAAACCACCGGCGCGGCGGCGGCCTAAACATTGACCCTTATTCCGAAAAATGAATGAAAACGCCTGCAAAAGACCTACATTATTATAAATTCCTTCAAATAGGCACATATATGCTATTTTTAAAGCATTTATGCAAATATTTAGAAAAATACATATAATATGCAAAATATGCAATATATGCGCTTTGCATATTTGGGAATTACACAGCAATTTGAAAATTTGACAGGATTCTTGTGACAGGTTATGTTTACGAAAAATATAATTTTTTAAACAGCCGAGGCCGGGTACTTATCATACAACCCTCGTACTTAGAACAGCCACAGTACTTTGACAACCAAGCAATTTTTTGTATTAAATCATTTTAATGTCTAGATGTATAACTTAACACCCTCGTATAAATAAAGTTGTTTTCACATTTTAATTACCCTGTACAAACACCAAAAAAAAATGGCAAAAATTCCGAAATTCACTGTTATTCAACTGTAAAACAAAAAACAAGAACAATTAATGATTTACAAATGATTATGTCACAATTAATTGGTTGACTGAGGGATCCGCTCTCAGTTTTTAAAAATATTAACCGTACCTAATCAGGCGATGTAATAGTTAAAAAAAGATTAATTTGAGCTTTTTTAACGATAGTACCATTTTTGTAGGGCGATCTTCGGCATATTGATTTGTCTGCATCACTGTTATTTTTGCTCTAGTTAACAAGGGTAACAAAGACAAAAAATATACTCGTTATTTTACAACTAAATAAAATAGAAAATCAGTTTATTATATACACTACCGTCAGAAAGTATTTGCCCACCTAGAAATTTCAACGTAAAACTCAAAATTTAATACCTCATTAAACCCTTTTATTATTTTAGGTAAATTTAATTGTTCTTAGCAAGTGGCCATCATAAAATTGTTTAGATAAGCCTTTTTGGTGAAATCACAAATTAAAAGCCAATTAGAACAAATTTCCAAGTTTTGCATGATAATCGTTTTGAGGCGATTTCTGAGAATTCCAGTTGAAGTAAGAACTCATTTCAAGTTTCTAGGGATTTGGAAATGCCTAGTGACATTTTATGATAAAAACTATGCTATAAATATCATTGCCCTTTTGGAAATTAACCATTCGCAAACAGTACTTTGTCATTGATACAGGCTCAATTGTTTTATGAAAATGCCAAAAATGAAAGAAGTTTCCGTTGAAAATCGGGCTTTAATAATTGCGAGACATCAAAATGGTCACTCAAGTCGACAAATCGCGAGTGATATGCGGATGCCAAGGAGAACGCTGGACTACATCGTAAAAAAATTTTCTGCAGAACATGGAATTCCAACCAAAAACGTTCAGGAAGGCCTCGAAAAACGACTCCCGCTGAAGATAGAGCTATAACAATGTCCAGCAGACGTAATCGCCGCCTAACCGCACCAGAAATCACGGCTCAAGTAAACCTAGAGTGACCCATCCCCATCAGCGTGACAACTGTGAGGAACAAATTAGCAGATGGTGGACTACAAGGGAGAGTTGCAGTGAGGAAACCAGTTCTCAGGCAAAAGAGTAAACGTAAACGATTAGAATGGGCCCGAGAACATGAAAATTGGACATCAGAACAATGGAATTCCGTCCTTTAAAATGACGAATCTAAATTCGAAATTTTCGATCGACGAGTTTACGTGCACGGCGGTCAGCTGGAGAGAGGATGTTGGAAGCCTATCGGTTGCCTGCAGTAAAACATGGTGGAGATTCAGTAATGGTTTGGGGTTGTTTTGGCAACGGTAAAGTTAGAAAAATCTTTAGGATAGAAGGAATCATGCGAAAAGAACAGTATCAAGAAATTTTGCTAACTCAAATGCTTCCTTCTGGAAGAGATATTTTTCAGGGGAAAGTTATTTTTCAGCATGACAACGACCCTAAACATTCTGTTAAACAAACTTTTGGACCAATGGAAATCCGATGACGTCCTGGAAATGATGACTTGGCCTCCACAATCATCTGACTTGAACCCCATCGAATTGCTGTGGGACCTTTGGACAGGTGTGTTCGAAAACTCAATTCAACATCAGAAAATCACTTGTGGGAACTTTTACAAGTAGAATGGGTTAAAATAACCGAAGAAACTCTGAAGAAACTACTGGACAGAATGCCGAAACTCTGTAAAACGGTACTTAAAAACAAAGGTCAGATACATGAGAAAACTCCTGGAAAATCATGAATATTTTTTTGGTTTTCTAGACTGTAAATAATGTGAAAAGAAATAATAATTCAAGAATTTCTCAAATCTTGAACTCCACTTATTTTCTATAATTTTGAATTGAAGGTAAAGTTATAGAGATGTCGACAACTAAAAAAAAGGTCTGTTTTTATTTTCTCAGTACGTTTTCGTGCTCTTAAACCATCAAAATCAACATTGATGTACCATCATTCCATCTTAAATCACGAGAGATAGAATAAAGCCATAAAAACCGTAGGTTTTTGACGATTTGGAGAATA
This sequence comes from Pachyrhynchus sulphureomaculatus, assembly GCA_019049505.1. NCBI lineage: Eukaryota > Metazoa > Arthropoda > Insecta > Coleoptera > Curculionidae > Pachyrhynchus > Pachyrhynchus sulphureomaculatus. Next base: position 21,760,127 of record CM032446.1, read on the forward strand.
AATTATACAAACTACAGTTCTCAGATTTGTGCACAAAGATTTAGAGATGAAAAGTTTCGACAAGGTGAATCCAGGGCAGAAACTGACGAGAAATGAAATTTCTCAAAAACCTTTGACACGCCGACAACGCTTTAGAGATTATTTCTGGCAAATTATCACAAAGAAAAAGACTAGGGTATTCTACAGGGATCCTCCCACCAAACAGGAAACAATGCAATAAAGATTCTTCACCTCCCGGAAAGCGAAAACTCTTTAGGACTGCGAGAAAATCTTGCTTATTAAATTTACGGAAAAAAGGTCCACAATTGAATTGAAGAAGTTTACGGAGGTAGTTTCAATGCAGAACACTATCGTACCTATGAAACTAGACGTAAGAGTGACCTAGTTTTTCACAAACATATCTAGCCGTTGTTAAAAAAAGGGCGCCACATCCATATATCAAATATTATAATGCGTTATTTCATGATATAAAACAGGCAGGCTAACCATCTTATAAAAACAAAATGTTTAACTTTGTATATATTAAAACACCATATTACGTCCAGAATAAAACGTATTTTAGTACTACACGAGGGTCGTTTCAAAAGTTCTCGACCTGAGAGAGAAATGACGCCAAGATGACCAAATTATTACGATATTTGTAAAGTGCTATTTACTAGATGGCGTGTTGTAAAATTTTAGAGACCTGTGTTTAGTTGTTTTTTTGTAGCAATCGTGTAAATAAACAGGTTTTAACTGTTTCTAAAAAATGTATAAAATTGAAGTGAGGTTACCCGAAAACCTCTACGACCAACACACAATAGCGTATTAAATGATCGTAGCCTGAAGATACGCAAGCTCGCTGACATTGTAAACATCTCAATAGGCCGTGTCCACAGCATTGCACACTATGTTTTGGGTATGAGAAAGATTTCCGCTCGAAGGATGCCGCGATTGTTAACAATCGACCAAAAACGCAGTCGAATAAACATTAGACTTGTCTAAACATCATTCGAGTAAATTTCTTTGACGTTTCATAGCAGTAGATGAAACATGGATTCATCGTTGCACGCCAGATACGAAGGGGCAGTCGAGACAGAGGTGGGAGCAAGTGAAAGTGCGCCTAGGAAAGTAAAAATGGTTCCAACTGCAGGAAAAGTCATGAATACGATTTTTTGTAAATCTCATGGTGTTGTCTTTATAGATTACCTAGAGAAAGGTAAAACCATCACCGGGGAGTATTATGCTTCACTACTGGACCTACTGAAGGGTGCTAATCAGACAAAACGTCCACATACCAAAAAAAGAAAGTGCTTTTTTATCACGATAACGCGCCTTCGCACAAGTCTCGGATTGTTGCTGCAAAATTGAATGACCTTCACTTCAGAGTGCTGCCATATCTACCGTATTCGCCAGATTTGACTCCCAGCGATTAGTTCTTGTTTCCAAACCTGGAAGAAATAACTGGCTGAACGAAAATTCACTACGAATGATGAAATTAAAGCTGAGACGAAGGCTTATTTTGCAGAGTTCGATAAATCTTACTATAGTGAGGGTATATTAAATAAAGGGAAATTAAACAGAAAGCGTACGAACTGTGGCTTACGACGAAAAAAGATACAGACAGAGAAAAATACAGAGAGGCACAAAGAAACTACAAAAAAAAATGATCAAACAGAATAGAGACGAAACGTGGGAGAACAAATGCTATGAGATAAAAAATTATCTTGGAGGAAGCCGATCATCAGAGGCTTGGAAACTCGTTAGAGCACTAAGAGCAAATAGCTTTCAAAAAACACCATTACCCATTATAAGCATGAAAACGTGGACCATTACCAACACGAAATGACTGAACATCGATCAAAATTTATTACCCAGTCTCCATCCACTCACAAAGTTCAGGGACTAAGTATAAAAATAAATAGAGATATGACATCAAAAGCAATCAAAACAATGAAGAAGGGTAGAGCTAGTGGACCAGAGGGAATTCCTGCAGAATTATTAAAATCTGGATCTAAAAAACTAAAGGACATGTTCACCAACCTTTTCGAAAAATGTATAAATAGCGACCAAATTCCTGATGAATGGAAAATGGCATGGATAACGCTACTTCATAAAAAAGGAAGGAAGGATAAATGTGAGAACTACAGGTGCATATCGGTCACCAGCTCCTTAAGCAGACTTTATGGAAAACTGATTAGAGCAATAATTGAACAAGAATATGCTCCATACGAAATTGAACAGCAAGCGGGATTCAGAGCAGGAAGAACTTGTATGGATAACATTTTTAGCCTTAATCAACTAACCGAAAAGAAAGTAGCAACCAACAGAGAAGTCCATCTCATCTTTATTGATTTAACAAAGGCCTACGATAATGTACAAATAAAGTATTGGAAAGAACATCTATTAACGTTACCGCCATACAAGCGATAAAACAACTATATTCAAATTGTCAATCAAGAATAAAGATTAGCAAAGAAATATCTGAAAGCTTTCACATCACAAAAGGTCTTAGACAAGGGTGTTGCTTGTCCCCAACGTTATTCAAAGTACGAGTATATATTGATGCGGCCCTCGATCATTGGAGGAAAAGATGTCGAGGAATGGGTATCGAAATAGGCGATGAGACAACACTCTATACGCTACATTTTGCCGATGATCAGGTGGTTATCGCCCAAGATCCAGAAGATCTGGAATATATGACAAAGAAGCTCATAGACCAATATAACAATTGGGGACTCACAGTAAATATGAGCAAAACAAAGTACTTGCGGATCGGTAGGGATAGGCAGAACCTGAAACTGGACAATAACATCGAAATTGAAGCATGCGACCAATATACTTACCTGGGAACTAGAATAGACAGCACTGGAAGAACAGAAAATGAAGTGGGAAAGAGGAAAGCAAAGGGAAAAGGACTGATCGGTGCCATGAATTCCATTCTGTGGTCAAAAAATGTCAGCAGGCAAAGAAAGCAACAGATTTACAACGTCATCTTCAAAAGTATAGTTTTATATGGGTGCGAAACATGGCAACTAAACAAAACTCTTGAAAGAAGGTTAAATGCTCTGGAAATGGATTTTTGGCGAAGATCGGCAAGAATTTCTAAGCTCGATAGGATATCAAATGAAAGGGTCCGGTTAAAAATGAAAATGGAAAGAAGACTGATAGATGACGTACAGGAGAGAGAATTAAAGTGGTACGGCCATGTCGAAAGGATGGAACACCATAGGATCCCAAAACAAATCCTACAGTGGACACCTACAGAAAGAAAGAAAAAGGGAAGGCCGAAAATAATGGTCTATAGGCATAACAAAAGCAATGTCCGAACGAAATCTACGACCAGGTGACTGGGATGATCGGCGAGAATGGAAGCTAGGAACCGGAAGGCGGAGAGTGACGCTATAAACAAGATATATATATATATATATATATATATATATATATATATATATATATATATATATATATATATATATATAGGGTAAGTCCGGGATATACGCTCCAGCGGAATAGACGCCTCATTACATTTGTGTGAAATGTAAGACGCGTAAACAAAAGAATGCCTTATAATACGAACGTGCTCCTCCCTCACTTCAATCTGCCACAAAGCGTTGGTGCGTGCGGTTGTGCGTAGGAGCGCTAATGACAGTGACGAGCCAAACAGTCGAGATTTTACTTTGTGGATGATTTTCAGCCCCTTATAATTTTGAAGTTAACATGTAAGTTTATTTTATTTTTACTTCTGAATAAGGAGTAGGGTATGTAGATTATTATTAATTACATTTTTAGGATAAAATAAACGTATTTACCATTTTTTTTCGAAGGTATCTATTCCTGTGAAAAGGGATATATGCCCCGATATGTTTTGGGATAGTCGCCCCTAAGAGCGTCTATCCCTACTTCACCTTAATGCATGCTGGCTTTAAGGGGATCTATACCTTGCCGTACTTAAGTGTATGTTATATGATTCAGATTGGAAATGCCCCGTAAATACAAGCGTAAAGCCGGCGTCCAACCGCGTGTCATTACTTGGACCGAGGACACATTGGCTGCAGCAATAGCAGAAATGCAAGATAAACGACTTAGCGTCAATGATATAGCAAAAAGACACGGAATACCATCTAGGACGTTACGTCGGCGGTTTGCTACACAAAATAAGAAAATAATACCATTAGGTAGGTACCTACTTTTATGATTGCACGTGTGCATTTATAATAATATTGCTTCGGATTGAGAATACTTACCTACCTCGTATAATTATGGGCAGGTAGTAATTTTTTTTTTTATTTTGCCTAACTAATACCTACAATTTTTTTAGGAAAACATCCAACTCTTGGATTCGAAAATGAACGTCGGCTGGTCACACATATTCATAAGCTAGAACAAGGCATACCAGTGAAAAGCAAAAAAGATCAGTAAAAAGTTAAAGAAAAAGTTGATTTGAAAAGAACTAAAGCTAAGAAGCAAAAAAGAAATAATTCAAGTGATTATAAGTCAAGCGATACAGATATTACTGAGGATAGTATTGAAAGTGATAAAAATGAAAAAGAAAACAACAAAAAGAATAGCATTGAAAAACAAAGAAAAGATAAAGAGAAAATTAAAAGAAAACTGAGGAAGCGAACAGCTATGAAATTTTACAGTTCTAGTGAAGACGATAATAAAGAGAATGAGAACAGTAGTTTTGAAGTTGAAGAAATAAAAAAAAACAAAAGACAAAGAAACAAAAACACGACTAAACTTATTCCAAAACCAAAGAAACATTCAAAAAGGCAAAGCCTGCTTTAATATATAGTTCTAATGATGAAAATGATGGAGTAGATGATAAGAATCTAGATGAGGATCATTGCGTGGAATGTCTTGACTATTATAGTAACACCAAATCCAAAGTAGATTGGATCCGTTGTGTTATGTGCCACAAGTGGCTCCACGAAACATGCACATTATATCGCAATTATTGCAACAAATGTGGGCGAATGCAGATTATTGCCACCAAAATGGCTAAATAGTTTTGCAGTTTTTAAGATGATTATATTTTTGTACCTAAGATGATTGATCTCTATACCTAGTGTTTTTAATTAATATGTTTGTTTTTGTCCATGTTTAGTAAACTAATAACATCATCTTAAATAATTGAAAAAAAAATAGCTAAAAAGAATATATATATATATATATATATATATATATATATATATATATATATATATATGTATATATATATATATATATATATATATATATATATATATATATATATATATATATATGTATATATATATATCTATATATATTAAAAAGTTAAAAAATCGTGGAACTAAATATAATGGTTTGCAAGGTGATTATGTAGAAAAATAACCGGCCGAGAGCAAGTAGAACTTGCGGAATTAGTGTTCCGTACTTTGTTTGCTTTTAAAATATGATTTTTGTTACGGAGGTATAAAATGATCAATGACTTCACAGAACACACCCCAAGTGAGTTTTAACGAAGTTTTTTTCCGATCTTTACTGAAAACTGACGACCTTGAAATTTTTGTTTTTTTATGTATCAGATAAATTAGGTAACGCACTCTGTGGAAAACATTACAGAGTTTTTTCAAAATTTTTCGATCAGTATTTTTCAGGATAAGGGGGAGACATCAATTTTTCGAGATTTTTTAAAAATAATACAAAGGAAAGTGCGCGCAAGTATTACATTACATATATTTTTAAACTCGTGTCTTTACAACCTTTCATTTGACAGCCTACTCGATGATATGGTAAAAAAAAATTTTTTTCACTTCCGATTTCACACCCCAAAACTTTTTAAGACAACTTTCAAAACTACACGACTCTGATGAGGCCATCAATTCCTATATTAGTACCAATTTCAACTTTCTATATCAAATAATTTCGGAGAAAATCGGGTGTGACAGACACTGAAGTGATCTTATAAGTGTTCCGTATGGAATCGCATCAGAATAAAGAGAACCTCTTTAATCTTGCGTTTTCTTTCTTAGACCGAGAAATTTTGGAACGACCCTCGTATATTCGATTTCACTTCATGTCACTGTACTTGATCTATCTCAATTTTGTGACTTAAATAAGAAATAATGTGGGTTCTAGATGGTCAGAAAATTAAAATCAATCCTTTCCAGATGCTCATTAAAGTGTTGCTTTTACGTCCAGTAAAAGGAATTATTTTTAATAAAACCAATTATCTTACAAAATATTTTGTATTATACAACTAACAGTAAAGATTCGAGGAATGTCATTGTCTCTTTTAAGGTAACAGAACGATTTGGTTTACTGAAGGTGATTTGATGGAAGAACGTTTCCGCTTTTTCATAATTAGCCCAGATACAATCTTGTTTAGGTTGATTAAACTTATAACCGTTTTCGCTTCGTCATGTAATAAGACCACTAATTAAATTTAAAAACGGGGCTATACCTACAAGGAGAGGAGGAAAGAAAACCTCCCTGCCTGTAATAGGTCTTTCAATCAAGCGACCCTCTGGAATTACAAAGAAATATAAGACCAAAAATTTTCTACACTGTTGGGTCCTACCTAGAAAATGTAATGTTTCCTAAAACTTTGGGAAATCTAGCAGTGATGTACAGTATGTCAAGTAAAAACGTGACCGCTAGTATTCTTGAAAAAATGTGTTTCGAGAACATTTTTTGGCATTAATGCATTCTTTGGTGTGCTAACAACGACACAATTACCTATGTAAGTTGTCCAATCGCCTCCTAAATCAATAATAGCCTGGCATCTTCAAGGCATGCTGTCGACAAGATTTTCTGCATACTCTGCAAATTTTTTAAATCTCACGAGACAACTGAGTCAAAGTGCTCAGAGTGTTTCCTATGAGCTTTCTCTTTATAAGAGACCAAACGTTTTCAATAGGGTTGGCATCCGGCGATTGTGAAGGCCACTCTAGTATCTTATCGTGGGCCGAAGCGAGCCGCTTCGCGATGTAATTTTCGCCCAGCAAAGATTTCTTCAACATGCTTCGGAATTTGACATCATGAGCACGAAGATGTTGTCGAAAGGTCTCGTAGGACAGATTCAAACTCGATTTTCTTAATTTAGCCGCTCCTTGTCGCAGCGTCAATTTCGGGCCCCGTGAAACAGGCACGATTCGTTTTTCGACTTTCAGAGTGACTTTGCCTACCACGCCACGTTTTGGCAAGTCGTCTACATTTTTCGTCTCGTTAAAACGATTTACCCACTTCTTCACAAACGATACCGACTTTTTAATATATTTAACTGCCGCGAAATGTATCATTTTTAGGCCCCTTTAGATGGGAAAAAAGAAAGACTGCCTCGAAGCGACACGCAAACAAATGATTCATTTTGGATTTTACGAATTTCAACGAGTTTTACTAAAATGCGTCGAAGGCGAAGGTTCCCTCTACCGATTTTTTGTTGAATCGCTAGAATCGCATCTACCAAAAACGAATTATCGCGGACACGTTCTTACTTGACCGTATTTAGGTAGAAGACAAAGGAGGTATGAATAAGGTGGAGACTGCACTGTTTTACCAGTCTTCAGCACTATTTTGGGGAGCAAATTATTATCATAATTTGTTGTGATGTTACTAGTTTACTGCTATAGATTTTACATTTGGTTTACATATGAGACTAGCCGTGCCCGCGGCTCCGCTCGCTTGGACTTGATTCACCTTTATCGTCACTGCTTATTCGTTATGTTTATATTATTATATAGCTCAAGGGGCCTTAGAGGCCCATGGCTTGATTCCATACTTGTCTCCACTTCTTTTTGTCTCCTGTTAGCTTTTCCCAGTGCGGGATTGCCATCAACTCCGGATCTTGCTTTACTGCCTGAATCCATGTAGATCGAGGTCTACCCTTGCCTCTTCTTCCAACCACTCCTCTTATTAGGGCTTGCTTTGCCTGTCTTTTTTCCTTCATCCTTGCCACATGTCCCAACCATCCTAATCGCTGGCTTATTATGAGTTGGCTTATAAGTAGTTTCGTATATAGGCATTTTAATTCGTAGTTTGTTCTTCTTCTCCACAGTCCCTCTTATTTCCTTCCTCGTAGATTCTTCTCAAAGTTTTCCTTTCCCACACCTCCAACGTCTCCTTTTCTCTTGCATTCAGTTTCCACGTTTCGCATCTATATGTCACCGTGGATCTGAAAACTGTCGTATATATTCTTTCCTTTGCTTTTCTTGATACATTCTTTGATTTCAATATTGGATTTATGGCCCCCAAACATCTCTGTCCTTTCGCTATTCTTTCTTGTATCTCCGTCCTTTCTTGTCCGCTCTCTGTTATTGTTACTCCCAGATAATTAAATTTGTCTACTTTTTCAAAAATATATCTTTTCCCTAAGTGGTTTATTATATCTAAACTTTTGTCGTTTTTATTATCCTTCTTCTTTGTATTTTGTTTTTTCCTTATTTATCTTTAATCTTCTCATCCTTCCCCTTTCTTCTATCCTACTTATGGCTTTTTTGAGGTTCTCTTTTGCTCTTGCAATCACTGCTACATCATCCGCATAGGCCAAGCATTGGCAGGTTTGTTAGTATATCGTTCCATTTGTGTTTATTTCTGACTCCCGGATTATCTTCTCTATTACCAAATTAAATAGACATGTCGACACTGCCTTCCCCTGTCTTAATCCTCTTTTCACCTTAAACTTCTCTGATACTTTGCCCTCAACCAACACTCTATTTTCTGTGTCTTTCAGGGTCATTCTCACCATGCGAATCAATTTACTTGGAATTTTTAGTTCTTCCATTATCTTGTAGAGTCCTTCTCTATTTACAGAGTCATATGCTTCTCTGAAATCCACAAAGACCAAGTGTAGTGCCAAATTTTGTTCTAAGCTATTATCATGGATTTGCTTAATCGAAAATATCTGGTCTGTAACCGATTTATTTTTCTGAATCCACACTGGTACTCTCCCAGAATAGACTCGGCTTTCTCTTCTAGTCTGTTTTTGATAGTCAACACTACTATCTTGTACACGACATCCAGTAAGGCTATTGATCTATAATTAGCGCATATAGTTTTTTCTCCTTTTTTGTATATTCGACAAATGAGCGTCTCTCTCCAGCTCACTAGATCTTTTCTGTTTCCCATATTTCTTGCACCAACCGGCATATTTCATTTTCCAGATCTACTCCTCCAGCTTTTATCAGTTCTACAATTTCCACCCGGGGCCTTATTTTTTTTGGGTTCTGAGTATTTCTCTTATTTCTTCTTTGCAGGGTTTATTTGTCTCCTCCTGCCCTTCAGTTAATTTTGCTTCCTATTTCTCATTCAACTCATTTTCATCTCCATTTAGTGTTTCTTTAAAGTATTCCCCCCATCTATTCAGTCTTTCTGAGAAGCTGACTGCTATACTTCCATCTTTTTTCCTACATATTAGCATTTTGTCTCTGTTTATTTCCTTAGTATGTCATAAAAAAAAAACACGTAAATCAGATAAGTGGTTCTTGAGTGCTAAGCGCAGTAATGGATAGACAGAAAGACAGAGAGACGTTACGTTTTATATAAATTATAGATTTTTTTTGACATGTATTGAATTAAGAATTAAAAAAAAAATGACGTAAATCGGATGAGTCGTTCTCGAATAATAAGCACACTAACGGACAGACAGACAGACAGAGAGACGTTGCGTTTTATATATATTATATAGATTATTATTATTATTATATAACCTGGTCAGAGAACATATGTATAAATTTAAAAAATCACGTAAATCGGATAAGTGGTTCTCGAGGGATAAACGCACTAACGGACAGACAGACAGACAAAGAGACGTTGCATTTTACATATATTATAGATATAGATTATTATTATATAACCTGGCCAAAGAATATATGTATGAATTTAAAAAAAGACATGTAAATCGGATAAGTGGTTCTCGCCTGATAAACGCACTAATGGACAGACAGAGAGACAGACAGAGAGACATTGCATTTTATATATATTATAGTTTATAGATTATAGATATTCTCTGCTACATAATATTGTTCCAGAGTTGATGGTTTAGGCTGTGTACTGCAAAGGAACGCGCTAGCGGCAAACTTTTTTCCGACTTTATTCACTATTATCATCACTGCTCATTCCCTATGCTACCTATCGTAATAAAATATAGCCTATAACCTGGCCAGAAAACATATGTTTGTTTTAAAAAAAAAAGTACGTAAATCGGATAAGTGATAAGCGCACTAACGGACAGACAGACAGACAGAGAGACGTTGCATTTTATATATTATAGATTAGATTGATAAGTCTGTTAAGTTTCTACGAAATGGCAGGAAATTTTGTTAAGCGACATGACTGTTGATAAGCGTGATTCTTGTAACGATTGTCTTAAAAATTTCAAACAGATGCAATGCGCTGTTGTTTGTTAGCAGCTACCGTAAGTGAACGGTGTTACATGTTTCGTAGAAATGGATAAAACCGAAAATCGTGCAGTAGTAGCAGTTATTTAAAAAGGTAGACTGCGGCCCAGCTAAAAACTGAACTGAAGAAAATTGATGGAGACACTGCACCAGCACTCAAGACCACTTATTACTGAATAAATTTATTTTAACGTGGCAAAACGAACACTGCAGATGCTGCCCATGCCGAATACCCGATCGAGATTCCTTCTGAAGAAATGGTCGATAAAATTCATGGTATCGTGATGGAAGATCGTCTCATTCAGCTTCGTGAGATTACCGAGATGGTAGGCATATCATATGAACGGGTACATAATATCCTGCATGAAGTGCTACAGTGGAAAAGCTAAATGTGCCATGGGTGACGCGTTTGTAGACTCCAGATCAAAAACGCAAGAGGAAGGAACTCTATCGTCGTTTTGGGACTGTAGATGAAACGTGGATCCACCATTACACTCCGGAGACAAAACGACACTCAAATCAGTGAATTGGCGAAGGTGAAAGTTCACCGACAAAACGAAAACATCATGTTTGGAAAAGAGTAAAACTGTGACTGGCTTTTAGTACGCGATGTTATTGGATCGTTTTCACACTGAGTTGAAGCAGAAGCAACCAAGATTAACGTCCAAAAAGTAGCATGACAATGCACCTGCTCCCAGATCGGTGGTTGCATAGGTCCCCACCCACCCTGTTGCCCAGATTTGGCCCCAAGTGAACTTTATTTGTTTCCTAATTTCAAAAATTGGCTTCGGGGAAGAAATTTTTGGTAAAATGAAGAGGTTATCTGTGCTATACACGAGTATTATGCACAGTTAATTTTTTTTTTTGTGAAAGAATAAAAAAGAATTAGTATCCCGCTGGACCAAATGTATTGCGCTCAGTTATGTTGAAAAATAAAATTTTGTTTTTGCAAAAAAAATGTTATTTACCTTGTTTTTTATAAGGCTTTTCAATCCACCCTGGTACAATAATTTTAATTCCAAATTATACAAATTTTTACTACCACCTCTTTATAATGTTTTTAAACTGATGAACTAGTACAGTTGAATATATATTATTCTTACATACACAAGGCTAGAACGGACACAGTGCAATTATTTTTTTACAAAAATATTTATGTATGCGATGAGGATTTCTGCAGGTATGTATTTCTTAGAATGTTGTGGTGATTATTTTAAGATCTTCAAAATATTATCTTTATCTGAAGCATACGTAATAGTAAATGGAAGAAATTAAATATAAGGACTCAGCTGTAATCGTTATTTGACGAACGTTTGGAGCTCGCGCAGTATTCAAATAATGTAAGAGAAACCTTTATAAGGATAGCGATTTCCCTTATTTAGGAACTTATAAGAGAGATTACTTGCTGTTCGTTATTCTTATCGCAATTATAGTAGGGCCTGTTTTTTTTTTCTACTTAGGTATACAGCAGATATCAACTGGTCGTGCGGTAAATAAAAAATAAGTTTATAGAAGATGAATATTAACCTAACCTTACCTTTATTTTATTTTATTGCAATTCTTCCGTGGTGTGAAAGTGCAATTCCTTCGCGTTAATACTGCACATGTTTGAGATAACGATAAGGACAAAGACATGTGAAAAATATAACAGAGGGATTTTGCAACGCTTATTTTTCACATCACACGTGTCCTTATCGTTAGCAGCATGTGTAGTATTCATCTTTTATAAACTTTATAAATTTTTTTTCGTAAATTTCATGGTTAAGCACACCGATTATTAGTATTAAATGGGTCAACACAAGTTTCTAAATTAAAGTTATGTCCAGCAGGTTTTTATCACTTCCTTCAATATTTCCAAAGTAATACGAATGTGCGACAAATAAAATTTCATTGGAAATTAGCACTACATATACTATAATGCCATTGTAACAAAGATTGCAAAATTCTAACATAATCTGAATACTAATTAACACTCGATAGCCTGGTAAAATTTTTTTTTTTCACTTCCGATTTCACCCCCCAAAACTAACCCCGCAAGTCAAAATTTAACTTTCAAAACTACACGGCTCTGATGAGGCCATCAATTCCTATATTAGTACCAAATTTCAACTTTCTATGTCAAATAGTTTCGGAGAAAATCGGGTGTGACAGACAGACAGACGGACGGACAGACACCGAAGTGATCTTATAAGTGTTACGTACGAAACACTAAAAACAGGCTCTATCATAATAGCGATAAGAATAACGAACTTCAAATAACCTCTCTTATAAGTTCCTATATAAGGGAAATCATTATCCTTAATAAAGGTTCTTATTTTGTTTCAATACTGCGTAAGTTCCACATGGTGGATGCATGCTTCCAATAACGATAACAGCTCAGTCTTATATTTAATTTCTTCCCTTTACTCCTGCATAAGCTCCAAACGGTGGGCACATGCTTTAAATAAGGATAAATAAGTGGCCTACCAAAATAAGCGTTGCAAAATCTCTCTATTATTAGGGGAATTTATGTTTTTAAGACGTGTATGTTTGTTTATTAAAATAAGCTCATTTTTCAAATCGTTGAACTCTTTCTTTATGGGCATTGCACATGTGCTGCTAAAGCGCTAAAGAAGCGACGTGTGTAAGGAAAAAGCGATTCACGTTGTTCTTGAATCGCTGTAAATTGTACTCGGTGGGAAAAACAGTGCTGGGCAACTTATTCCAAAGGGATGAAGTTCTCCATAGGAAGGACTGCTTGAAAAGGGTTGTACGAGATGTGATAAGCTGAACCTTATACGGATCTGAAGTATTAGTGCGCCGTGTATCTTAGCACGCACCTCTTTGGGAGGAATTGAGCGGGCCACATCCGTCGAACATACAGATAAAAATGCCACATGGGTTTTTGTAGCATTAACTTTTCCTAGTTACTGTCATCCTAAGATAGAATTTCTTCTAACTCTTGGTAAGTTAAACAACTTTATGCTGTTTACGGATATTTGCATAAGTAGCCGAACATTCAAAGTTAATGAAGAAATAAGCGTACTATCATTTGCAAAGGCGTAGATTGGATTTTTAGTCCTTTCCAGCATATCGTTAATGTAAATGAAAAAGAGAGCAAGAGACTATAAAGCCCTGGGGCACATCGGCATTGATAGTGAAGGTAATAGAAAGAAATTCGTCAACCTCCACTCATAAAAAACCCTATCTAAGAAAACTCGAAAACCATAAACAAAACCTTTCAGACATAACATAAGTACGTAACTTAGCCAACAGTCCGTGATGCCAAATACGGTCGAATGCCTTGGATATAGCAAGTGTAACCGTTCAAAATTCTTCAAAATGTTAAATTGTGTTGTTCCAAACATGTGTTACATAAGTTAGAAGATATATTGATTTTTGCTTACGAAAGTCATATTAGCAGGCCAAATGGCCCTAGACCGAGAGATCTGGAAGGATCAAGTGCGAAGAACCAGCTCATGAGTAGTCACCACGCCCTTCCAAGGGCAATAGGACAGAGGAGGAGGTATAATATTCAATCCTTCAAGATATTTTAGAAGATGCTGATTGATAACGGATTGATGGCTTTGTCCATAACTTTCGATATTATTGAAAGCATTGAGACTGGTCGGTAGTTTTTTGGCAAGGTCTGCTTGCCTTTTTGGGGTATCGGCTGAACTGTGGTGCATTTTCAACAGGAATGACATATTCCCTTTCTGTAGAATAGGTTGGAAAGTTTATAAAAACTGGAGTTAATTCGCTTGCGCATTTTTCGAGTACTATGGCAAGCATTCCATCACCGCCAGAAGCTTGTTTGGTGTCTAGCTTCATTAAAATACGTTTTATGATACATTGTCTGATGACAATATCGGGCATTCTTAACTGCACTATGGGAATAGTGGGTAGTGTTTTTCTTAGGAAATCGACCGTAGAATGTAAAGCCAGGAGTTAAGCCAACAAGTTGGCTTTCTCAACAGGTGTTGTGGCAACAATATTATTTGGCTGTGTGAGTGGGGGTAGAGTGGATTAAGTAAAATTTTTACTAATAGCCTAAGCGACTGACCAAAAGGACCTGGAATTGTTGGTTATATCATGTTACTATCTGGCTGAAATTGTTGAAAATGTCATGTTACTCTCTTTCTTATACTTCTTAATAACGAAAAACCGGAATAATGATGTAATTTTTCAATTTCCAGTCTTAACAAAGATAATATGTGGAATGAAAAGGGGTGTGTTTATTTTAATTGCAATGAAACTGAATTTTAACAAATTCCTTAAAATCATTTATTTAAAATAATATGTTAGCCACTAGTACCACTACACTGATGCATACCTTGTGCGAACCAGCCGCGGCAACAGACTAAACACAATATAACAAAGTGAAAGGTACAAGAGCCTCGAACAGAAGTCGCATATCCTCCACTTGAAAGTCATTCTTCCATCTCTGTTTCTATAGCCATTCTTAGCGCGTTAGAAAAAGATAACAAACATATTTTGCAGACTTTCTTTGCCAACCGTTGGCATTTTACATTTAGTTTAATAGTTCAATTGTTGATTTTGTTCACAGAAGAACAAAAGAATCGCATTTAAGACTGAAATAATTATAAGTTAAAAGTATGTTATTAAAGTGGTATCACATTTTGAACTTGTGTGTTTCTGTGATTTTTTTAGTTAAGTGTGGGAATTCTCAAAACACAGGTAGGGAACAACGAAAATTTTATTATTCTGTATAATTTCCCAATGATCTTTCTGTAAGTAAGACAGAAAAAAAACTCTTAATATTTTTTTCTTTATTGTAGTTTTAAGTATCTTTCCTTCTCCCTTCTCTTCCTCTTTACACGTACTTTACTTCGAAACACAGTTATTTATTCAAAAACCGGTGCAGAGAATAACCCTTGACATTTTAGAGGGAATTAATTCTTAGCCAATTACCTTCGATCTTTTTTAACATGTCTTGTCTGCTACATAAGTAAAAACTCCCGAGAATTTTTAAGAAAAAATAATGCTTTTTCCAAAAACTCATTTTATTTTTAAATATAGTTTCCTTTCTTCCTTATAGTACGATTTGTCGACCTCTCTAAAGTAAGCCTCGGTTTTCCATTTGACTTCCTTCTCCTTCTTCTTTCTTATATGGTGTCATATAATTAGGCATACTGCCTGTTTTATCTCCATTAGGTCTCTTCTGATGTGGACGTCTAGCATTCCCTCCAACTTTTCGGAGGTCTGTCCTTAGTTCTTCTACCGCAAGGTTTATTGAGTTAGGCCCTTTTTACGAGTCTTTTCTCATCCATCCGATCTACGTGTTTATTCCATTGTTTTCTTCTAGATCTGGTCCATTTGTATACTTCTTGGATCTCACTTAGTTCTTGTAGATCTTTGTTGAGGATTCTGTCGTGGATAATTTTTTTATGTATATCCCTAATCACCTTAATTTCTGTTGTCCTCATCATTTGTGTTGTTTTACATGTGTCAGCTCTTATTTCTACAGCATATGTGAGGATCAGTCTCACTGCTGTCTTGTATATTCTTGTTTTGCTTTCCACTGTGAGGTATTTATTTTTCCATACTAAAGGGTGTCCCAAAATTCACGCAAGAAGTAATTTTGATAAAAAAACACAGGTTTTTGATTAAAAATGGTAATTTTTTTATTGAATCATAAAATATATACTGTTGGGTTATGTATGAAATAACATATTGAGCGAATGGCCTCCACGGCTTTGCTGGCACACACGCACTCTTTTGTCGAAATTTTTCATGACCGTTTTGCATAAATGTGACCGAATTTCGTTGATACAGCGCTTAATTTCCTCCTTCAAGTCGTGGGTGGTCGTGGGCTTGTTGGCAACTTTAAAAAACCCCAAAGAAAAAGGTCCAAAGGCGTTAAAGCGCATGATCTGGGCGGCCAATTCTGATCACCAGAACGGGATATTACACGACCAGGAAATGACTCATGCAGTAATTAAATTGTTTCTCGGGCTGTATGGCATGTGGCACGGTCTTATTGAAACCACATGTCGTCCACAT
Source organism: Pachyrhynchus sulphureomaculatus (assembly GCA_019049505.1). Classification (NCBI taxonomy): domain Eukaryota; kingdom Metazoa; phylum Arthropoda; class Insecta; order Coleoptera; family Curculionidae; genus Pachyrhynchus; species Pachyrhynchus sulphureomaculatus. The sequence goes on from CM032446.1 coordinate 21,776,473, forward strand.
CCATATCTTGCAATTTAGGCACAAAAAACTGGATTATCATATCGCGATAACGATCACCATTAACTGTTATTGCCTGGCCAACCGCATTTTCGAAGAAGAATGGTCCGATGATGCCTCCAGCCCAAAATCCGTACCAAACAGTGACACGTGGATACATTTGTTTCGCAACAGTCACGTGTGAATTCTCTGAACCCCAAATGCGACAATTTTGTCGACTAACGAAGCCATCAAGATGGAAATGAGCCTCATCGCTGAGGATGATTTTCTTCGAAAAATCAGTATCCACTTGTTGTTCCATAATCCATTCAACGAACTCTCTTCGTTGTGCATGGTCAGTAGGCTTCAGTTCTTGAGTCAATTGAACTTTGTAAGCATGAAGATGCAAGTCTTTCTTAAGAATACGCTGTAGAGAGCTTCTCGAAATGTCCAATTCTTGACCACGGTGCCGAATTGATGTTCCTGGTGTCTCAGCAACACTCTCACGAACTGCTTCAATGTTTTGTGTCGAACGACTTGTTGAAGAACAGCCAGAGCGTTTAAGATCCCTAATTGATCCAGTTTCCCTGAATTTTTCAATTAATCTCTTCACAGTTGATGAAGTTAAATCACTATTCCTACCATATTTTGTACGAAAATTCCGAACTGTAGATGTCAAACTTTCATTATTTTTAAACTATTGCTCAACAAAGAAAATACGTTGTTCTTTCGTGTAGCGCTCCATTTTTAATAACCCTGAACTGTCAGCTGTGTTTTTTGTTTTGTTGGCAACACTTTACCATACGAATGGCGCCAAATTCAAATCTTGCGTGAATTCTGGACACCCTTTATATCCGTCAAGCAACCTATTTACTATTAGTGATGCCTTCATGGACTGTTGTTTTACTTCCCTGTTTAAGTCTCCGTAACTTGTTAGCATTGTTCCAAGGTATTTAAAATTATTAACCTGTTCAATAGTACTTTCTTGGATCTCCAGCTTGCACCTTCATACTTATTTTGAAGCTACCATATATTTTGGCTTGGTTGTGTTAATAATCATGTTTAGTTTTCTCGCTTCCAAATTGAAGGCATGAAAGATCTTCTGAAGGTTGTCTTCAGAATCAGAGATGAAGACTGCATCATCGGCGTAGCATATTGTGTGGAAGTATGTGTTGCCCATTTTGTTTTAGGAAGATTCTCCACTATTCTGTCCATGACGAGATTGTAGATAAAGTGAATCGCCTTGTCTTATTCCGGTGTTTATTTTTACTTCCTTGCTTAGAAGATATCCCACTTTTATATGTGTTCTGCATTCTGTGTTAATGTCATATATGATTTTTATTAGCTTCTGGTTTGTCTGCTTTTCTTGTAATATTTTTATATCTGTTAATTGCACTCTATCGAAGGCTCGAGTCATATCGACGAAGCAAATATATGCAAATTTGTTAAATTCATTAGATTTTTTCATAATCTGCCTCACTATAAATATGTCATCTATGGTCGATCGATTGTTGTAGAATCCCTGTTGTTCCTCTCTTATTTGAATATCCTTGCTCATTTCTTCCAGTATAATTTTTGCTAATACTAAGGTATTATTTAGGAGCGTTATTCCGCGGTAGTTTTCGACTTCCTAATTTGAGCTAATATCTTTCCCTGGAGTCACGTTTTCAAGTTTGGAAAGAGGTAATAATCGCTAGGAGCTAGATCTGGTGAATACGACTGATAAGAAAGCAATTCCACCAAATGATCCAATTTCACTATTGATTTTATGGAGTTTTGAGCTCGTTCATTATCTAGATGAAACAACACTTTTATACTTTGCTAAACGTGGACTCTTTTTCTTGATTTCACCATTCAAACGGTCTAATAAACGAATAGTATCCGAGGGTTGTTCGCCCCCCTTTTCAAGATAGTCGATCAGTATTATTCCATACGTATCTCAAGTGGTTCTAGCTACCCTGCAAACTACCTGTTGGCCTCAGGCATGTAGTGGTGGATCCACGTTCTGTTCATCGTTACGAATCGATGGAAAAAGTCCTTTGAATTACGCCGAAACAGTGCCAAATAGCGTTCTGAACTTTCTATACGTTGCTATTTTTGATCAATAGTGAGAGTGCACGGCACCCCTAGAGCACAGAGCTCAAGCGCTCTGTTGATATCCTCACGATGTCGGCTATCTCTCTCGCTTTCATTTTGCGGTCATTCAGAACAATATGGTGGATTTTTTTAAATTTTTTGGAGACTGCCTGACTTGGAAGTCCGTGATGCGTACGACCGCATTTAAGTTCACACAGACCATCGACATACAGTTACTTTCGACTCAGCAGATGTGCCATAACAGTTCTCAAGCGATTCTTGGGTTCTGACTACGTTTTTCCCCATTAAAAAGCAATATTTAATCAACACACGAATTATTTTTGTTTCATCGTTTTGTCCACGTTCACCCTATGGTAACTCATCACTCGGAATATATTCTAAGATAACCGGTTTTATAAATTTTTGGTTTTTCTACGTCTATAGAAGCGTGGAAGGCAGACGAGATAGAAGGAAAACAGGGACGGGGTGAGAATTCTAACATAGAAAACCTCTCTTCTAATGAAACTTTTGCATAATTAAACCTAAAACTCTAACTAAAAATCACTGGTAACGTGGGAGAGAAAACTCCTCTAAAAAAACTCTTACAATTAAACTTCGTAAACTTAAACTGAACACGTTAAACTAAAATTGAGACTTCTTCCACAAGAGAAGAAAGACTTCTCAAAATTTGTCTTTTACGCTGGAACTTTACGGGTTTGAACCGCTCTCAACTTTCAAAACAAAAGTAGATGACCGGGAGGGAAGGGTACTTCCACCAAAAAAATCATCTCTTTCAATGAAACTTCAAAAGCCTAAATAAACCCTTCTTAACACAACAGGTAAAATTAATAAACAAGGGAATGAGTTTTCCAAGAAAAACAAGACCCTCTCTTATACTTAAACTTCAAAAACTTGGACCTAGTCCCAAAAAATAAAAACGGCTTTGCCTATAGGAGGAAGTGGGGGAACGCTTCTTCCTCAATCAATATCCCGTAGTCTCTCTTGGATACCCTACCGATATTGATGCATTTTGTTTGAAGAGACTAAGACCTAGCAAAGGTTACTCATCTAGTAAACGCAAACAAATAGTCGACTAAACCAAGGAGACGCATAATCAAAGAATTAAAAACTAACCTATTTGCCTCAACAATTCCAGGTCTTTTTGGTCTGACGCTAAATTAGCACAGTAACTATAACTATCGCTACAGAAAGACAAACTCGTGTATTTCAGGGTTAAAATGTATGTAGCTTTTTGTAGTTTTTAATTTAAAATACTTAACTATATAAATTAATGAGGCCCTTATCTTAGAAAGTAGTTCATTGTATTGGAGTGGGGCTACTTTCTAAGGTAAGGCCCTCATTAATTTATACAGTTTTAAATTAAAAACTACGAAAAGCTACAAATATTTTAACCCTGAAATACACGACAAACAGGTTAATTACTTATCTATATTTAATTCTTCTAATGTCATCTTCTAGAGCAAATTTTGAAGAAGACCTCGTCCGAATGTCGAAACGTCAATAAATATATAACAAATTCAAGAATAATTTTAATGATCTAATTCCAAGAAAACGTAGATTATATAAATATATATATATATATATATATATATATATATATATATATATATATATATATATATATACTAAGATCAAAGAACCTTACACTCAGCAATATATATATATATATATATATATATATATATATATATATATATATATATATATATATATATATATGTGTGTGTGTGTGTCTGTGTCTGTGTGTGTTTGTGTGTGTTGTGTGTGTGTTTGATTATCGGGAATTAGTCTGGACTGTAAATAAAACTCTTTTCTTCTTTAATACTCAATATTTCGTTATCGTTTGATTACTTCTTCAGGAGTAAGAAAATGCGAGTTAGTCTTCAAAATCCAAACTCAACATCTCGATTTTTATACAAAAACTTCCGTTTGTGTAGAAAAATCAAAATGTTAGGATTTAATTTCGAAGACTAACTCGCACTCTCTTACTCCTGAAGAAGTTTTCAAACGATAACGAAATATTGAGTATTAAAGAAGAAAAGCGTTTTATTTACAGTCCAGACTAATTCGCGATAAGCAGTCACGCATCTATATATATATATATATATATATATATATATATATATATATATATATATATATATATATATATATATATATATATATATATATATTTATATATATTTATATATATATATATATATATATATATATATATATATATATATATATATATATATATATATATATATATATATATATATATATATATATATATATATTATATATATTTATATATATATATATATATATATATATATATTTATATATATATATATATATATATATATATATATATATATATATATATATATATATATATATATATATAGGATTTATAGTTTTGTTTAAAAGCCTATGGAACTAGTGGAAACGTTTTGTGGTTTTGGCACACACATGTCTCAAGTTAATTTAGTATTTTTGATGGATTTCTTCTGATTGACTATCTAATAATGTAAAATAAATGATTTCTTGATGACTTAAACTGCAGTTAAAAATTGTCCTTCGAATAAGAACTCATTAACTCCAAATTATTCATTCAAAATTCAAAGAAATCCCAAAGCTTGAAGCTTATGAGTGTTTTAAATTGTGATTCAGACAGGCACGGCGGTTAATTTTTTATTTAAATTCCGTTTGCATCGGAGGAAAAGGAATTTTGACATTGAACTATAACATACAATGTGACCATGAAAAATAAAAATAAATATATGGTTCTGTTGTATAAACCGAGAATAAATATTTAAATAGACTAAATATGCACTGATTTTAATTTAAAAGGTAACGGTATCCTGATAATAGTTGACACAGTAGCTAAACAATATAAACTCCAGGGGACCTAAACCCATTTTATTAGTTCCGTACAATATGGACAATCCCGCGATCATGACCTTATTGAATTGGGACTGAAACGGGGCACCAGGGGTGAGACTGTCTAATAGGTCCATCAGGGGACCAAATTTTAAGGGGTTACATACACGTGGGCGATGCAAAAAGTATGTATATTTTAAAAAAAATGTTTTAAAGTATATTAAGTGAATAATACAAAAGAATGCAATTTTTCGACCAAAAAATTTGTGTTTAATTATTTATAGAAAATTGTGTATTAGAAAAATTTTAAAAACCCCTCGACATTTTATAGAAAAAGTAATTTTTAAAATTAAAAAAAAGAAAGTTAATATTAAAAATTGACTGAAATAGTACAGAAAGTGTCTGAAAACAGGCAGCGATCCCAATCCGACGCCAGGTCATATTTAATTCTATAACCTTGTAATGTAATGGAATTTTCTTAATTTTTTTTTTTTTGAATTATTCTTAGAAGTATAGAGAACAAAAATCCTTAAGAAAAATCAAATTTTTGAAAATTCGAGGTATAGACAATAGACAGTTTATTCATCTTTTCAGCTACAAAAGTTGTAGATAAGTAGATAATATGATAAATAACAAAAAAAAAAGAAATCTTACTATTAAACACATTAATACACAGTAAATACAAGATATAACAAAAAACATAACATACATATTTATAACAAACAAAATACATACTGAAGATGCTTTAGTTAAGTAAGGATGTTATAAAAATCAACATTCACACTCCGCCCAGCAGATGACTTTCAAATTCAGTTACAGAATAAAAGTTTTATTTAACAGTATAGTTTTTATTTGTTTTTTAAAACGTGCCATAGATTCAATCCTTTTTACATTTTCCGGCATTAAGTTAAATAGTCTGCAACCTAAGTAGTGACTAATTTTTTTAACATATTCATGATTGTATTTTTCAAAATTTTCTCTGTTTCGAGTCGGATAATGATGAAAAGATCTATGCGAAATGAAGCTACCTTGATTTTGATAGATATACATTAAGAGTATAAATACTTGTAACTGTTAATATTTTTCTATTCTTAAAGACTTCCCTACAGGATGCGTTATATGGCATACTAAAAATTAGTCTCATGATTCGTTTTTGTATTACCAGCACTCTGTCCAGTTCCTGCGCACTTCCCCAAACCGCCAGACCATAGGACATGACTGGTTACGCATTAGCGTAATAGACAGTTATGAGATTGGGAACACCTAATGAGTTTTTTAAAGATTTTATCATAAAAAAACATTTATTTAGTCTTGAGCAAACGTCATCTATGTGCAAACACCATTCGAAGTTAGAATCTATTATGATTCCTAAAAACTTTGAGCTATGCCTAACAGGCAAATTCATATTATTAAATATAATATTTAGGTTTATTGGCTTGCGCATTTTTGTCTTAAATTCCATAGACACGGTCTTTGATAGAGTTATTATAAGGTTATTCATTTTACACCAGTTTGAGAACAATATTATTTTAATTTTTTCCTCCAAAAGTTTCTCATCTTTGGCTGAGATGACTATGGTTGTATCGTCAGCGAACATAAAAACGATTCCACATGAAATGTATTCAGGTAAATCGTTTATGAACAACAAGAAAATTAGAGGACCTAGGACACTGCCTTGAGGGGTCCCTAAGTCACAGTTCGTCATTTGCGAAAAAATATTACCAATTTTTATTTTAAAGTTTCTACCTTTCAGAAATGAATTAAACCATTTATTTAGTTGTCCTCTAATACCTGGCCTTTCAAATTTTTTAACAACAAAGCCTGGGTCTATTGTGTCAAATGCCCTTATTAGGTCAAATAGTAGAGCTACTACTTTCTCATTTATATCAAGTTTTTTACATATATTCTTTATAAAGTCGATCGCTGCGGTCTCTATAGAGTGCTTTTCTCTAAAACTGTGCTGGTGTGAGGTTAGAACTTTGTTATTATCAAGAAATGGAGTTATCTTATTGTAAACAACTTTTTCGAAAACAGTTAAGTAAAGATATAGGCCTATAATTTTCAATTAAAAGAGGATCGCCCTTTTTAAATACAGGTAAAATGTTAGCCTCTTTCAGTCGCGAAGGGAAAATACCTTCATAAACAGACATATTTATTAAATAAACCAGACAAGCAATTACTTTAGGCGAACATGTCGTTGATTTTTTATTGGGTAAGTTTTTTATGGCAGACCTAACATCCTGTGAAGTTACATTAGTATATTGAAAGGTATCAAAAGATTTTTATGATACAGTGCATTCCTCTGAGTAAAGTCTATTTTAAATGAATCAAAAAGAAAATTAAATTCGTGAATTGAACCATTGTCAACCACCCTATGGTTCCGGGCCGTTTCCCGTTGAATGCCTCTGGTAATATTGCTTGCTCGTCATGACAATATATAAGATGACAAAAATGATCGGAAATTCCAGCAACAAAATTTTTGCAAGAAAAAAGTTCTGGTCTGGACGTGATGACATAATCAAGACCAGAGATACTGGTAATATTTTTTCTATTAGTAACAATTCTAGTTGCTCCATTAAGCAAAGATGTTAGTCTATTTGAGTCAAATATATCCTTAAACATTTTATAGTATGTTACCCCTTAAGTACTATATCTTCTTCTTTCAGTTCCGTCTCCTATCGGAGGTTGGAAATCATCATTGCAATTTTTACTTTGTTAACCGCAGCTCTAAATAATTCGTTTAAACTGCCGCCAGACCACTCTCTTAGATTGCACAGCCAGGAAGTTCTTCTGCGCCCCACGTTTCTCCTTCCTTTGATCTTTCCCTGCATTATAAGTCTCAGCAACTCGTATTTTTCACCCCTCATTACATAACCCAGATATTCCAACTTTTTTCTTTTTATAGTATCGATCACTTCACACTCTTTCACCATTTTCAAAAGTACATCTCTATTAGTTACTCTTTCCGTCCACGATATCTCCCATCCCACATTCTCCTATAGCACCACATTTCAAAAGTTGTTAATGTTTTTTTAATGTTTGTGTATTAGAAAAATTCTCGACATTTTGTAGGAAAAGTAGTTATTAAAATTCGAAAAAAAAAGTTAAAAAATATAAAAAATTGACTGAAATAGTGCAGACAGTGTCTGAAAACAGGTAGCGGTCCCAGTCCGACGCCAGGTCGCATTTAATGCTATAATTTTGTAATGTAATAGAATTTTCTTATTATTATTTTTTTTTTGGATAATTCTTAGAAGTATAGAAAATAAAAATCCTTAAAAAAATTACTTTTTTTATGAGTCTAGCATACGTGCTGCAGGGAGGTCCCTAAAGCGCTACAGGAGGACGCGTGTGCGGAAAAGCGATTTACGTGGTTCTTGAATCGCTGTAAATTGTACTCGGTGGGAGACACAGTCCTGGGCAAATTATTCCAAAGGGATGATGTTCTCCATATAAAAGCTTGCTTGAAAAGCGTTGTACGAGGAGCAACAAGCTTAACCTCATCCGGATGTGAAGTATCAGCGCGACGTGTATTTCTAACATGCACCGCTCTGGGAGGAATTAAACGGGCCTCATCCTCCGAACACTTTTCATGAAAATACTTGTACGATAAGCTCAAGTCGCCAACCGTTCTTCGATATTCCAGCGAATCAAGGCCGTCGGTCAGTTCCGGGTCTCCAATCAGACGAACAGCTCTTCTCTGAACAGAATCCAACAAATGCAGTGTATGTTTGGGAGCGGAGCTCCAAACATGAGAGCAATATTCCATAGTTGTTCGAATTTGAGCTTTGTAAAGAATTAACAGTTGTTGTCGAGTGTAAAGCTTTTTGGTTCGAAATAATATTTCCAACTTTTGAGAAGCTCTCTTTGCTATGCCTGCAACATGCTCATGCCAGGACATATTGGCGCCCAAATTAACGCCCAATAAGTTGAGTGACTATGTTAAAGAGGAATGGAGTGCCCCGCCATAACTACGTCGGGTTCAGCAACTTTAACTTTTTTAGGAAAAACTGCCGCCTGGGTTTTTGTAGCGTTAAATTCCACTTGGTTACTGTCACCCCAAAACAGAATTTCTTCTAGGTCCCTGTTAAGTTGAACAAGTTCCCGCTGTCTGCGGACACTCGCCTGGGCAGCTGATGTCCGAGCGTTCAAAGTGAATGAAGAGATAAGCGTACTGTCATCTGCAAAACTGTAGATTGGATTTCCGGTCTTTTCCAACTTTGTTAACCGCAAGTCTAAATAGTTTGTTTGAACTGCAGCCAGACCACTCTCTTAGATTACACAACCAGGAAGTTCATCTGCGCCCCATGTTTCTCCTTCCTTTGATCTTCCCTTGCATTATAAATCTCAACAACTCGTATTTTTCACCCCTCATTACATGATCCAGATATTCCAACTTTTTTCTTTTTATAGTGTCGATAACTTCACACTCTTTCGCCATTTTCAAAAGTACATCTCTATTAGTTACTCTTTCCGTCCACGATATCTTCCACAATCTCCTATAGCACCACATTTCAAAAGCTTCAATGTTTTTAATGTTTGTCTTTTTTAGAGTCCATGCTTCCATACCGTATTGACGTGTGGAGCGTAAATTGGTGAATTGTGTCTGCTTTATCTGTCATGACTGACAAATGTTGAATTAATGTCTCGTACTAAATTTGTCCTAATAGGGTGCATGCCTGAAACACACGTTGCCCGAATAAGTCCCATTCTTATGAAGGAAACCTTGTCATTTCTCAAACTACTTTCTTCAGAAAATTTTTACATGAGGAAGCACTCTTTGGAATGTAAAGGCCCACCACAGTATTTTCTAACGAGTGCAACCTGCAGGGATTCGAAACATTGCAAATCACTATTTAAATAGTGCAGGAATCTGAATTTTACACCTTGACAGTTTCAAGACCATAGTTCTTTTTACAGTAATACCATTATGGCCCGACCACTGGTGACAGCACGACCAAACTGATCTGATCGCAATATCGTTGAAGTAGGGCACAGTCCCTGGCCAAATTATTAGACGCACTGTATTTTTTTAGTAATTTTATGTTTCTTAAGAGTTTTTATGCAATAATGGTATATTTAAACTACAATATTATTGATTTTTATTTAAAAGAATTGTTGTAGACTACATATTTGTATTTATTTTTAACATATGGCAACACTATGTTGACAAAGTGATACATGAACGTAAATAAGTACAAACCTGTATCAGTCGCGATCGGAATCGAGTCAGGTACGGGCGTGTTTCTGTGGCTTTATGGACTGTGATTGTTTGTTTAACAGTTTTATACTACTCAGTTATTAGTTTATTTTGTATGTAGTGTTTTAAAAAAGTAATTGGACTATTTTCATTATGGGTAGAAAAGGCGATCTTTCACCACGTAAAAAAGCTGAAGTGAAGGCCCTTGTGATTGCGAAAACATTTACAAACCGAGAAATATCACGAAGATTGGAGGTTTCTGAAGCTAGTGTACGACGCATAAAAAAGAAAATTGTGTCAGGGAAGGAATTAAGCGCGAAAAGAAAGAAAAGATGCGGTAGAAAACCAATTTTCACTCCACGGTCAGAGAGATGTTTGAAGAAAATTTGTGTAGAAAACAGATTTGCTACCACAAAGGTAATAAAATCACAACTCCAGGATGCTAGCGTAAATGCTTCTGAGCGCACTGTTCGAAGAAAATTGAAAGAATTAGATTTTAAGGCCTGTCGCCCCGCCAGGAAGCCCAAGTTAACAGCTGCAATGAAAGCAAAGCGCCTGAAGTGGGCCAAACAATGGCAAGACAAAGATGTGGACTTCTGGAGATCGGTAACATACAGCAATTTAATCAATAATTGATACATTATTATCATTTTCAGTTAAATAAAGCAAATAAACATGGAAGTTTATATATTTTTCCTATTTTTGACAGGTCTGCTTCAGTGACGAAAGCACATTCGAAATTTTGCAGAATAAAGCTCAGTATGTGCGTCGTCGTCATGGAGAAAAGTTTCATCCTGATTGTGTCGTCCCGACGGTTAAACATCCCACCAAAGTGATGATTTGGTCAGTCATCAGCGGCAAGGGCACTGGACGTCTGTACGTCGTCAAAGGAATAATGAGGCAAGATCAGTACAAAGAAGTATTAAAAAATCGGTTGATTCCGCAGCTCAGAGAATGGTTTCCAAATGGGGAACCATTCACTTTCATGCAAGATGGAGCTCCCTGCCACACTGCTCGGTCTGTTAAAGCTTTTTTGGCAGAAAAAAATATCCCTCTGTTGGATTGGCCGGATAATAGCCCATTGAAAATGTGTGGGAGCTGATGAAAAGAGAAGTGGCTAAAGATGTGATTACCAACAAAACCCAGCTCCTAGAAAAGATTATTCATGTGTGGAATCATCATCCTCAAATGCAGGAGACAGTACAATCTTGCATTGATAGCATGCCGCGCAGAATTAAAGCTTTGATAGCGGCTAAAGTTGGCTCAACTAAATATTGACTTTTACTAACATTAATTTCACTTTTCTTTAAAACTTATGCTTTTCTAAATTAATGCTGTTTTTATTTATGTCAAATAAATAGGTAATTGATTGGATAATATAAAAATAAAAAACAAATCAATTTAAAATAATAAAAAACGGTACAATATCACTCGGTAATTAATATTTTACATGAAATCTTGCAGTGCGTCTAATAATTTGGCCAGGGACTGTATATATATATATATATATATATATATATATATATATATATATATATATATATATATATATATATATATATATTGTGAGAAAAGTGGAATTTATGAAATTAGTTCTAATGATTGTGACAAAAAGTATGTTGGGCAAACTAAAAGGTCAATTAAAACAAGATTTAAAGAACACTTAGCACACTTAAAATACAATAGAACAGAAAAGTCTAGCATTGCCGAACATGCTCTTGAAGCTAATCATACTGTAACATTAGATAATCTAAGATTAATAAAGGATGTATCTGATAGGAGATTGTTGAACGCATATGAAAGTATGGAAATCATAAAATGTAAAAGTAGTTTAAATAAAGACAGAGGGCCTATTCCTTATAGTCCCCTCTACTGGTTACTTGACCGGAACTGACGGCCTTGCCTATGTCATTAGTTCCACTTGAGTAATTCAAGGGTTAGGCTAAGTATAAATAGGTAGATTTGTAGTTTAGCTTTAGTCAATCATCGCTCCTGATGAAGCTAACATGGTTAGCAAAACGCGCGTCGAGTGCAAAAATAAAGTGTTTGGTGTAGTGGTGATATATACTGAGTAATATATATATATATATATATATATATATATATATATATATATATATATATATATATATATATATATATATATATATATATATATATATCCTCACTCTAAGATTTAAGCCAATATCTGGGCAACACAAAAACCTTTTCATTTTAATAAACGCTTGCCGCTATTCTTCCCACAATGTCTTTAGTTTGCTCGTTTGTTTTTGTGAGCGATGCTCCTAGATATTTGTATGACGTGACTCTTTCAATCGGTGTATTAGAGACTGTTACATTAGCGTATACATTCTGCTTTTTTGTTACTACCATTAATTTCGTCTTTCCAAAATTCAACTTCAAACAGTAGTTACTACTATAGGTGTTTACATGTCCAAGCAAGTACTGCAACTCAGCTACACTATCCGCTACCAGAAGCGTGTCGTCGGCATAACGTATATTATTAATAACCACACCGCTAAGTGTAATCCCAGCACCCTGCTCCGTCAATGCCTCCTGGCATATGGCTTCACTATACACATTGAATAAGAGCGGAGAAACGACATAAACACTATATACCAGATTTTTACTAAAACTGAATACAAATGATTCAAAGATTCTGATAGAAATCCTTACACTATAATTCTAGTCTATAGGGGAAATTACTCTAATCGGAGTCAAAGATGATACTGACGAGAAATGAAGCTTGGAGGAGAGAGAATTGAATTTTTATTTAATTACATATTGTCTGGTAATCATAAGGGTGAACGTGAATTTTGACCTGCAATTTTTAGTCATTTTGGACTAGGGTGAGATTGAGCTTACACTCTAATTATACTCCGGGAGTCTCTGTAACCTCAGTAGAGAATTGGACTGTCCAAAAAACATCCTCCTTTCCAACGCTCGTTGAGCTACTTGTAGGCGATTTAAAATTTCTTGATTCAAAGCCCACATTTCCGTTCCGTATGTTAATACTGGCAACACGCATTAATCAAATATGTTCGCTTTTCGTGTATTTGGGACATTGTAAAGAAAGATGTTCCGCAATCTGCCAAACGCCGACCAAGCTAATGATATTCTCTTTGATAAATCGGCTTTCAAGTTCTCTTTGGATATTACTACTTTTTGTCCAAAATATATGTATGAATCCGTTCTTGTAATTTTGGAGTTTTCAATGTTCAGTCCTGCTTCTTTCTCACAGTCGTCATTTGTCATGAACATAGTTTTGGTGATATTTATCTTCAGAGCAATCTCTCTGGACTTGTTGTTAAGTTGATTCAGCATTTCTTTCAATTATTCTTTGTTGTTAGATATAAGCACAATATCATCCGCGAATCGCAAATGATTGAGTTGCTCTCCTTCTATATTTATACCCTTACTTGTTCATGGAAGTTGTTTGAAAAGATTTTCTAGCGCCAACGTAAACAATTTCGGCGAGATGGTGTACCCTTGACCTACCTTTCTTTGCATTTCTATTTTGTGGGTGTTTTCTTTCAATACTATTTGAAATGTTCGATTTTTAATATAATTTTGAATAATCTGCGAGAATCTGCTGTCAATTCTACAATTACTTAGATTATTTAATGTTGCCCATATTTCAAATCTTAAAATTATACTCGTTTGACCTTTCTATAAAGGTTCTTAATACTTGAAGGTGGTCCAGTGTACTAAAGCTTTTTCTAAATCCAGCTTGTTCTCTGGGTTGGTTGCCCGTTGCTTTTTAAATCAAGCTGAGCTACTAATTATTTTATATTTATTAGTTACTAGCCGTGCCCGCGGCTCCGCTCGCGTGGTCTTGATTCACTATTATCGCCACCGCATATTTCTTATGTTACCTTACGTAATACATCCTAGCCAGAAAACACATGTATTTTATAAAAACACACGTAAATCGGATAAATGGTTCTTGAGTGCTAAACGCACTAACGGACAGACAGACAGATGTTGCGTTTTATATATATTATAGATTTTTTTGATAAATATTAAGTTAAGAATTGAAACAAACACGTAAATCAGATAAGTGGTTCTCGAATAATTAGCACACTAACGGACAGACAGAGATACCTTGCGTTTTATATATATTATTATATAGATTATTATTAACATTATATAACCTGGCCAGAGAACATATATATGAATTAAAAAAAAAAACACGTAAATCGGATAAGTGGTTCTCGAGTGATAAGCGCACTAACGAACAGACAGACAGACAGAGAGGTTACATTTTATATATTGTATTCTTTATTACATGATATTGTTCCATATTTAATGGTTTTAGGACAGTGTATTGCAAGAGAACGCGTTAGCGGCAAACTTTTCTCCGACTGGATTCACTATTATCGTCACTGCTTATTTCTTATGTTACCTAACGTAATAAAATATATCCTATAAAGTGGCCATGTATGTTTTTAAAAGAAAGCACGTAAATCGGTTAAGTGGCTCTAGAGTGATAAGCGCCCTAACGGACAGACAGGCAGCCAGACAGACGGAGAAACGTATTTTATATATATCATAGATAACCTGCTCAGAAAACATATGTATGTTTAAAAACAAACACGTAAATAGGATAAGTGGTTCTCGAGTGATAGGCGCATTAACGGACAGACAGATAGATAGACAGACAAACAGACAGATGTTGTATTTTATATATTATAGAAGATTATAGATAACCTGTCCAAAGAACAAATGTATAAATTAAAAAATAAACATGTAAATCGGATAAGTGGTTCTCAGTTCATAAGCGCACTTACGGACAGACAGACAGACAGAGAGACGTGGAATTTTATATATATTATATTCTTTGCTACATGATATTGTTCCATATTTAATGGTTTAGGCAGTGTATTGCAAGAGAACGCGCTAGCGGCAAACTTTTTTTCGACTTAATTCACCATTATCGTCACTGCTTATTCCCTATGTTACCTAACGTAATAAAATATATTCGATAACCTGGCCAGAGAACATATATGTGTTTAAAAAAAAAGACACGTAGATCGGATAAGTGGATTTCGAGTGATAAGCGCACTAACATACATATACATATACATATATATATATATATATATATATATATATATATATATATATATATATATATATATATATATATATATATATTGATATAGATTATTATTATTATTATATAACCTGGCCAAAGAATATATGTATGAATTTAAAAAAGGATACGTAAACCGGATAAGTGGTTCTCATGTGATAAACGCACTAACGGACAGACAGACAGACAGAGAGACATTGCATTCTATATATATTATAGATTATAGATATTCTCTGCTTCATAATATTGTTCCATATTTAATGGTTTAGGCCAGGGGTCGGCAACCTATGGCACGCGTGCCATCTCTGGCACGCCAAGCAATTTTGAATGGCACGCGTACCTATTCAAAGTTTACACATTAATTCTGTATTCTGTGACATGTTTCGAAATTAAGTAAATAATCGAAGACAGTATTACTTTAACCATACAAACAAAAACGATATATTATATTGGTCACTAGGTATTATTACCAAAAACTACAAAATATATAATTTATAATTTTACTGACTGGCTTTAATTTCGGCAAGTATTAAAGACGGCAAGCCTCAAAATATAAGCCTAGGCAAAAACACAAATAAGCGTCCTCAATTCAGATCAAAAGAGCCACTATAAGGCGGTTTTTGTTTGATTTGACTTCAATCGTACCGACGCGCGCCGCAACTCTTTTTATATTGCCAAACTTTAGTTTTTGTTAGGCTAAACTTCTAGGCGGCCCTTTGATTGCAATGGGCACGTTGTAGATAATAATTTTTGTTCTAAGAAATTTAATAAACATAATTATTGGAATTTTCTGGAAACATTATTTTTCTATATATAGCAAGCGACTACACGTTTGGATCATTTAGTATAGAAGTAACATCCGTTCCAGTCAATAGTCGTCGAAAAGTTTAAAAATTAAAATTACGTTGCGTTATGGCCCCAAAGAAACAGAAGGTAGACGTTCGATAATTTCAAACTTCATGGACAACACATTACGGTTTTGTACAGGAAAACGATCGGGCCATTTGTGTCCTATGTCGGGAAAGCGTAGTTTTCCGGACATTTAGTGTTCAACGACATTTCCAGATAAAACATGAATCGTCATTTAAAGATAACGCTGATAAAAGGGAGGCAATACAAAGAGCAAGTAAACAATACGAGAAACAGTCAACATTCTTTAGCAAAGTTTTCCAAGGAAAAAATCAGGTAACTGAATGCAGTTTCAAAATTGCCCAATCGTTGGCACAAAAGGGTAGGCCGTTCACTGACGAAGAATTTATGAAGCAAACGTTTTTGAGTACTAGCGAGATTTTATTCGACGACTTGCCCAATAAGGATACAATATTGGCCAGGATTAGGGATATACCGGCATCAGCGCGGACCATCGAGAGACGAATTACCGAAATGACACAAAATATCCAAAAACAGCAGAGAGGCGCTATCAAACGGTATTTAGTGTAGCATTGGATGAAAGTGTCGATATTAATGACATTGCCCGTCTGGCAATCGTTGCGCGATACTTCGATGATGGCAGTGTGTATGAAGAGCTGATTTGTCTGCTCCCATTGTAGGGAACTACAAGAGAAGAGAATATATTTTTAGAATTTGTTAAACATTTTCAAAAACGGAACATTGATTTAAAGACTATTTAATGTTGCCCAGATTTCAAATTTTACTCGTTTGACCTTTCTATAAAGGTTCTTAATACTTGAAAGTGGTCCAGTGTACTAAAGCTTTTTCTAAATCCAGCTTGTTCTCTGTGTTGGTAAGCGTTCAATTTCTTTGTGAGTGTCGCAGTTATTATTTTCATAAATAACTTGTACATTACGGATACTAGACTGATTGGTCTATAGTTGGTTAACTTAGACTTTCTCCCTTTTTAAAGAGCAGTACCACCATAGCATTATCCGAGTCTCAAGGTACATCGCACATATCGAGACACTTATACATATAAAAAATTACATGCTGCAGGGTAAGTGGTCCTGTATTAAATTAGATGAATAGCTTTTTGCAAGATATATTATAATGATTACACTGGTCAACACAAATCTTGTTTCCTTTATTTTTTTTTCTGTTATTGGGTATTTCTATGGCCCTGACTATGAAAAAAATACTGGGAGATTGCTAACAGCTTTACCTTTTGAAATATACAGTTTTATTATTTTGCCAAGAAAATACAAAAAAAATAATACATTATGTTAACAAAATTTCTATCGAACACTAGCAAATGATCTTTTATAAGATTTCCTTGAATGAACGACTTTAGGTAGATCTCGTTGCAGACTCCAGCAGTAGTCTGCCATCATATGTGAGTCCCAACGCTCCTCCATTGTCCGAAGATCCTGATGAAATCTTTCACCCTGCTCCTCACTAAAATCGGTCTAAATGCGAGTGCAGGAAGTGGATTTTTATGCTCATGTTGCACCCTAGCTCTTGCAAGTTCGATAGCATGCACTCAACAAGCTCGACATGGTCGTCAGATTTCTTTTTGCCTAGGAAGCTACTCATAACCAAAACAAATGAATTCCAAGCTTTGGATTCGACTTCAGTCATTGATTTGACAAAATTAGGATCTTTCACGAATTGCCTAATCTGTGGCCCATCAAAAATACCAGCTTTCAATTTTTCTGAACTTAATCCTGGAAACTTGCGCGAAAGAAAATTAAAATATTCGCCACTTTTGTTAAGCGCCTTCACAAACTGTTTCATTATGTCGAGTTTAATATGAAGTGGTGGAAGTATGATGCGGTCTCGGCTAACTAAAGGCATGTTTATAACATTTTTTGTACCAACTTTTAGCTCTTCCCGCACTGGCCAAACTTTTTGTAACCAATGGTGTTGTTTGTCACGACTATCCCAGAGACACATGAAACAAGGGAACTTTGTGTACCCCCCTTGTTGACCTAAAAGAAAGTTAACCATTTTCAGATCAACACAAATGACCCATTTGTGGTCTTGATACCTAATTTTTTCCATAACCTTAGAAACATTTACGTATTCTTCTTTTAAAGTCGTCAAATGTGCAATAGGTATAGATCCGTACTTGTTACCGTTATGAAGCAAAACACACTTTAAACTTCTTTTGCTGCTGTCTATGAAAAGACGCCAATCACTAGGTTGGTACTGTTTTAATCCCATCTGCTGCAAAATACCACCAACATCGTTACAAAAAACTAAATCCTTCTCTTGAGAAAAATACGGTAACAGATTTTTTTTCTCGGGTACGATAAAATGTAATGTTGGTTTCCGGATTAAGCAAATTTTTTTCTTTTAAATGAGATGCTAAAATTTCAGAAGCTTCTTTTGATAAGTTCAGATCTCTTACTAAGTCATTTAGTTCTTTCTGATTAAATGGTTGAGGTTCTGAAAGGCTACATTTGTAGTCTGAATCAGTCTTCACTTGATGTATTTCGTTCGGGTTCACAGAGATTTGGATCATCAGAAGATTTAGATGTGCTGGGTTGTACCTCTTGTGATTTTAATTGAGGTCGTTGAGCAGAAGATAAGTTAGGATATGACCACTTACTTCGATTTCCAGGGTTAATTCCGTTTATTTTCACAACGCAGAAGTAGCAATCGTCATGATAGTTTCGAGGTTTTCGCCAAATCATGGGTGTTACGAATATTATTGCATCTCTTTTTCCACTGGACCATAACCGTAGACATACCACACATTTCTGGCATACAATATGAGGAACCCATGGCTTGTCCTGATTACATAATTTTATTTTAAAGTATTGTTGATACGCAGTTTTCACAAAGTCCGATATAGGTTTTCGATATTTTGCAAATATATATTAACCACAAATATAGCAAAAACAATCGGGATTAAGCACACAACATCTTCTTGACGAAGCCATATCTAAAACAACAACAAAATATATTTTTTAGTGTCCAATAAAAAAACGAAAATCTAAGTAAAAATAGTAAATGAGGGTAGTTAGCTATAACTCAAAAACAAAAGCTGTTAGAGAAAAATTGTTGCCATATTTAAAAAATACGCGTCAATTTGAGATAGAAACAAAAAAAAATCACAGGAAACAAGCAATTTTCTTTTTTTTGTTGACTAGTGTTATTAATAATATTTTAACAATTAATCTGGGTCTCTCCCAAGCATCGTCCTCGGGCACACCTTTTTTATAATATTTACTGATGATTACAGTTCTCAAAAGATTAGATTCGGTAACTTGGAGTTAATTAATGATTTAATATATGAACTTGAATTAAAGTATATCGGTGCATTATGTGCTGATTCAAGTTTTATTTTTTCCGATAAAAACAATATTATTATGGTCAGGAGGTGTAACCATAGATTAAAGAATTACGTTATGTCATATGGGCTTGAAACTCAAATAAAGAAGGCATAAGAATTTTAAAAGCGCCTATTTTATTAGCACATTTTCTGGTAAATTCTACATACTATATATTACGAGGTTCGTTATATGAAATTATATGTTAGGTTATTGAATCCAAATAATTCAGTCAAACATGACGACTGACATGTTGCGAAATCTATGGCTATTTTTGCACTTTGAAACGAGATTTGGGAGAAGATATTATGAACAAAAATTTGATCTAGATGAAAAAGCAGAATTCAGCCAATAGAAGAAAACCTAGCTGGTGGACAACAAGAAGGTGAAATGCACCAAAATAAAATTGAAATCGAAGAGCTGGAAGAGGCAATAAATGATATCAAAATTGCTAAAGCAAGTGGCGAAGATGAGGTAGACCCAAAAATGATCAAATACATGGGAAAGGAAGAGATAAATTGGCTGTATAAAATATTGTCGGAGGCGTGGAAAATGAATAAGATACCTGAGGAGTGGAAAAACAACATAATAATGCCCATATTCAAAAAAGGGGATAGAACCCGGTGCGATAACTATAGACCGGTAGTATACAAAGCCTACACAAAAATAATACAAAACAAACTAAAAATAAACGTAGAAAGCAAACTAGAAGATGAGCAAATAGCATTCAGGGAGAAGAGGCAAACCTCAGATAATATATTTATATTAAGACAACTTATAGAAAGAAAATAGAGACGGGAGAAGAACTCATACTTGCATTTATAGACCTAAGGGCGGCATTTGACTCAGTACAAAGACAAGCGGTAGAAAACTGATTGCATAGAGACGCCTAAGAAACTAATACAAATCATAAAGTCAACACAAGAAGACACACGAGCAAAAGTGCAATTAAATGGAAATAGATCAGAAACATTTACAATCAAGAAGGGAATAAAACAAAGAGACAGTTTGAGTCCGTATATTTTTATAATAGTAATGGATAAACTACTCAAAAATACGAGACAAAAAACGTCCAAACTACAGTCTACAGTGGCATATAGAAATATGATGTCAATCAGAATGGATAGCTTATTATATGCTAATGGCCTAGTGCTTATAGCAGACGGAGGCACCAAAATGCAAAAATTGATAGATATATGGATAGAAGAAATAGAAAAGCTGAAAGTGGAGGTAAATTTAGATAAAGGCAAAATAATGTATATAAATAAAAGGGAAGTGCAAGGACAAAATAATATTACATATAAGAACCAAGCCCTGGAGGAACTGACCACCATGGAATATCTAGGAAGTATAATAGAAAATGATGGAAGAATAGAACTTGAAATAGCCAATAAAATTAAAAAAGTAAACAATATCTATTATTCGCTAAACAGAACAATTTTTGGGAAAAAGGAAATAAGCGAATGAATAAAATTAAGAATATATAATTTAATAGTGAACCCAATGATATTATATGGAAATGAAACTTAGACAATACAACAAAAACATAGGCCTAAACTGAGTGCAACAGAAATGAAATATCTCCGGAACATAGCAGGAAAGACTAAGCTGGACCACCTCAAAAACGAAGAAATTAGAGCGAAATTAGTACAAGAGTCAATAATACAAAAAATTTGAGAAAAAGCAATTGCAATGGTATGGGCATGTACCTAGGCTGTATAACGATAGAATACCAAAAAGAATACTGGAAATGAAAACACCAAAGAGGTGAAGAAGAGGAAGACCAAGACTAACTTGGATGATGGGCACTGAAGAGATAGGAAAAGCAAAGAGGAAAACGATAGAAGGAATAAACAAAATGTTGATGGACAGGGATAAGTGGAAAGACTGGATAAAAAGGATGGAACCTACAATTGCAGATACATAGACAAATTATTATCCGACACCCGAGGGTAAAAGGATATAAGAGAAAGAAAGAAAGAAAGAAACGAGATTTAATTGTAACATTATTTAATTATTTTTTTATTTCTTTATTGTCATCAAGATTACATAACGTAAAAAAGCAACGTCATAAAAAAGTAGAATGTATGCATATAGCCAACAAAATATAAGACACCGTACAGAGGACAAAATCTTACAACTATTGATAACTAAAATTATTGATCAAAATTAAAAGAATAGAAACATTTTGAGAGAGCAAACCTTTTTGAATCTCTCAATCCCCTCAATGTTCCTGGCCTCCAACGGGAGAAGCCGATATGCCTTTATGCATTTAAAATATGGCCCTTTTTCAAAGAAAGAAGTAGCATGGTAGGGCGCTCGTAATTCGTTTCTACCTCTAGTCGTGATTGCCATATCTGGAGCATATTCATCCCTATTTGTCAAGAAAAATGATGGATTCTTCTTAACAAAGGTGACCAAAGCCATGAAGTAGAGACCTAGGACCGTAAGTAACCCCATTTCAATAAAGTATGGTCGACACGACGTTAGAGGATGTAAATGACGCATGCATCTCACAATTCTCTTTTTTTTGTGTCCTAAAGATATCCCTAGCAAATCCTGAAGATCCCCAGAAAGAAATCCCCTAGTTTAATTGGGATTGAACATAAGCAAAATAGAAAAGTTGTATGCTATTTGCTGATACAATATATCTAAGTCTTCTAATAAGAGCACACGCACTATTGAGCTTAGACCGAAGTTTCACTGCGTGTATTTCCCAACAAATACTTGAGTCAATATTAACCCCCAAAAATTTTATCGTCTCTATATTGGGTATTGACTTTAGTTCATGTCGCACATATAATGATTGTGTGGGTATTTTATTTTTATTAAATAATATAAGGCCCGTTTTATTTCCATTAAGACAAAGGTAATTCTTTTCACACCATTCTGCCATTCCCGCCACTATACGAGAACAGATCACCGACAGGCTAGCGATAGAAGAGCTTGACAAAATGACCGATGTGTCATCAACAAATTGACAAGCCATTCCATCCCCATCATCATCATCCACATCCTGCTACCGCAGCAGATAGTCCGGTAAGTCGTTCACATACAACAAGAAAAGCAGTGGACCTAGTATCGATCCTTGTGGTACACCCCTACACATGCTGTTAGGGTCTGAGAAATAGTCCCGGAGGTTAATCCTACCATTCACTGACTGGGATCGGTTTTGTAAATATGACTCCAGAAGCCCCAGGGCCACTCCCCTCACCCCATATCTTTCAAGCTTAATGAATAGCAGTGTGAAATTTATGGTATCAAAAGCCTTCGAGAAATCAAAGTACAGGCCAGCCACTTTCTCATTTCTGTCAAGTTTCATAATAATTTCCGCTTTTATTGCTCAAAACTTCATTACTTTCTTCTTCTTCCCACAGGCACAGATGAGACGGGTTAATTTATTCTACTAATGTTTCAGTGTCTTAGTAATTCAGCCAAATACGTAACGAGAGGATTTTCTTTATGGGTATAACACACTTGCTGCAGAAACAACCCTAAAGCGCCACAGGAGCCACGCGTGTGCTAAAAAAGCGATTCGTGTTGGTCTTGAATCGCTGTAAACTGTACTCAGTAGAAAGCACAGTCTTGGGCAAATATTTTTAAAAGGATGATGTTCTCCATATAAAAATCTCCTTAAAAAAGGTTGTTCGTGTATTCCTAACGTGTACTGTTCCGAGATGAATTAACTGAGCTACATCCATCGAACAATTTCCATGGAAATATTTGTAGAATAAATTCAAGTCGCCAATGGTTCTTCGACGTTTTAAGGAAACAATGTTCTTGGGTCTGGAGTCTCCAATCAAACCACCACTGCTGGATAGGGCTCCTCTAAGAACTTCCACTGATCTCAGTCCTGAGCAGTGTTAACCCAAATTCCTGCCACTCTTTTGATGTCATCGCTCCATCTTGTTCGTGGTCTACTTCTATTCCTCTTGTCTGGTCTGGGACTCCATTCTATTAGTCTTCTACACTATCTGTTATCATCCCCCATACCACAATACTGCCTGCCCATCTCCATTTAGACTACGTAATTTTTTTAGACAATATCTATTATTTTTCTTTATTGTCTGATAATTTTGGATTGTTGTAGCTTCTACTTGATGGAAATTCATTATAAATATATAATAAAAGACTGTTTTTAGTCAATTTCCACTGGTTTATTTAAATTGCGATGACGCGTTTCGCTGTCGATGCAGCTTCTTCAGATCTACATTTTACACTGTCAAGTTAGGTTTGTCATTGTCTTTATTGAATTTAAGTTAGGCTATGCCTCTTACTTACATTTATGATAGCTTATATTCCTATACTACTTAACCTAGGTTCTATACAGTAATCCTAATTAACTTAACCTAGGACATTGGGTTTTAATTACATTGGTTGACTAATCTAACTTAACTATAGCTTAATTCTAAACTAATCTAGAACTTAATTCTAAACTTAATCTAGGTTACAATCTTCAGGGGGGGGGGGGGGGGCCATCGTCTTCGTCGGATATGGGGTCAGAAGGTCTTGGATAGTGATGGCGGGCGTTGGCGGGCACGTGGAATGCGCTCCTAGTCAAGTTAGGTTTAATATTCACAGTTTTATATAATTTCTTAATTATAATATTACACCTAATTAAATTACATTGATAGTATTGGAAAATCCACACAGATTGGAAGAGAATAAATTCAATAATGGTGAATTGCTTAAATCTACCTGGTCGTTGAGTAAAGTACCTGTAGTCCTTAATCGATTTATTTGCATAGTCTCTAAAAGGTTTAGTTTTAAACCTTTTTGTTGGGTGTGTAAAATTTTGAAATTCTTGTTAAATGTGTGATTTTCTGTTAATAGATGATTAGCATATGTTGAATTAGATTTTCTATGGATGAAACTTTTTTCGTGTTCTGTAATTCTTTGTCTAAATGTACGTCCAGTTTGTCCGATGTATGTTTTAGGACATGACCCACATGTTAATTGATAAACCCCTGATTTGTTGTCTTTATTGCTTTGTGGTTTGTAGTTTTTAAAGTATTTCCCTATAGTATTGTTAGTCTTGTACGCTATGTTAATATTTTTTTGATTTAAAAATTTCCCCAAAATTTTACACACCCAACAAAAAGGTTTAAAACTAAACCTTTTAGAGACTATGCAAATAAATCGATTAAGGACTACAGGTACTTTACTCAACGACCAGGTAGATTTAAGCAATTCACCATTATTGAATTTATTCTCTTAACTCCAAATCTGTGTGGATTTTCCAATACTATCAATGTAATTTAATTAGGTGTAATATTATAATTAAGAAATTATATAAAACTGTGAATATTAAACCTAACTTGACAGTGTAAAATGTAGATCTGAAGAAGCTGCATCGACAGCGAAACGCGTCATCGCAATTTAAATAAACCAGTGGAAATTGACTAAAAACAGTCTTTTATTATATATTTATTGTCTGATAGTTATGCTTGTTATTCTATCCTTCCTTGTGATACCCAGCTAAGCTCTCGCCATTACCCGTATGCGATACTCTCAGTTGGTTTACTGACTGTTTTGTTAATGTAAGTATCTCGGTGCCACATGTGATTACCGGCAGAACGCATTGTTCATAAACTTTCTTTTTTAAGCACATTGGCAAATTACCTTGCAGAGTATCTCTCAGCTTCCCAAAAGCCGTCCATCCGAAACCCACACGACGGCGTACCTCACGGGCTTGGTTATCTTTGCCAATTTGTAAATCAAGACCCAAATACTTGTAATTTTGGACGTGCTTCACCTCTGTTTCGTTAAATTTCATATTATTGTTCGTAACTAGAGTAGTCATAAACTTGGTTTTCTGAAAGTTAACAGTTAGACCAATATTTGCTGATGTTATTTGAAATTCGGTAAGCATTTGTTGGGCATCACCTAGATTGTCGGCTATTATGAAAATAACATCATCAAAGCGTAGGTGATTTACTTAATTGCCATCGATTTTATGCTTTTTTCATCCCAAAAAGTTTAGGAGAGATCATATCACCTTGGCTGATTTCATGTTCCACTCGGTATTTACTTGTGGATTCGTGGAATCTGACACGTGCTGTTGCGTTATTACAAATGAATTTAATTAACTGAGTATATCTGTGATATCGCCGTCAACTCCACGGTGTCAAAAGCTTTTATAAAATCCACAAATACTAATACGAATGATTGGTAAAAATCTAGTTTTCGCTCTAGGCGTTTTGTTATGATTTTGGTGAACCAGTTATACAAATAGGAGAGCAAACTAATCGGTCTACAATTTCTAGGTCGGTTACATCTCCTTTTTTATGAATCAGGACCGTCCCATTTGCTTGGAATTATGCTATTTTTCCAGCAGAGGTTAAAAAGAGAAACTACAACCCTCAACAAGTCTTCGCTACCCATTTTTACAGCTTTAATTACGATCTGATCTTCTTCGGGAGCTTTGGTACTTTTCATTTCTCTAAGAGAACTGTTCTGAATAGAATCCATCAAATGCAGTGTATGTTTGGGAGCAGAGTGTCAACCATGAGAGCAGTTAGTCAATTTTGAACTTTGTACAGAATTAACAGTTTTTGTGGAGTGAAAAAGTTTCGAGTTCGAAATAATATACTGATAGCAGGGTGATTGGTCGGTAGTTGTTTGGCAAGATCTTCTTTTTAGTGGGACATATGGAACACATTTCGGTGTCCGTCCGTCCGTCTGTCTATCTGTCTGTCAGATCCGATTTTCTCCAAAACTGTTTGATATGGAAAGTTGACATTTGGTACTAATATAGGAGTATAGTTTTGAAAGTTAAATTTTGACTAAAGGGGTTAGTTTTAAGGGGTGAAAACGGAAGTTTAAATGAAAAATCTTTACTAGGTCATCGAGTGGGGTGTCAAATGAAAGCTTGGAAAAACATGAGTTCAAGAATATACAGTCCCTGGCCAAATTATTAGACGCACTGCAAGATTTCATGTAAAATATTAATTACCGAGTGATATTGTACCGTTTTATTATTTTAAATTGATTTGTTTTTTATTTTTATATTATCCAATCAATTACCTATTTATTTGACATAAATAAAACAGCATTAATTTAGAAAAGCATAAGTTTATTAAGTTTTAAAGAAAAGTGAAATTAATGTTAGTGAAAGTCAATATTTAGTTGAGCCAACTTTAGCCGCTATCGAAGCTTTAATTCTGCGCGGCATGCTATCAATGCAAGATTGTACTGTCTCCTGCATTTGAGGATGATGATTCCACACATGAATAATCTTTTCTAGGAGCTGGGTTTTGTTGGTAATCATATCTTTAGCTGCTTCTCTTTTCATCAGCTCCCACACATTTTCAATGGGGTTCATATCAGGGCCAATCCAACGGAGGGATATTTTTTTCTGCCAAAAAAGCTTTAACAGACCGAGCAGTGTGGCAGGGAGCTCCATCTTGCATGAAAGTGAATGGTTCCCCATTTGGAAACCATTCTCTGAGCTGCGGAATCAACCGATTTTGTAATACTTCTTTGTACTGATCTTGCCTCATTATTCCTTTGAAGACGTACAGACGTCCAGTGCCCTTGCCGCTGATGACTGTCCAAATCATCACTTTGGTGGGATGTTTAACCGTCGGGACGACACAATCAGGATGAAACTTTTCTCCATGACGACGACGCACATACTGAGCTTTATTCTGCAAAATTTCGAATGTGCTTTCGTCACTGAAGTAGACCTGTCAAAAATAGGAAAAATATATAAACTTCCATGTTTATTTGCTTTATTTAACTGAAAATGATAATAATGTATCAATTATTGATTAAATTGCTGTATCTTACCGATCTCCAGAAGTCCACATCTTTGTCTTGCCATTGTTTGGCCCACTTCAGGCGCTTTGCTTTCATTGCAGCTGTTAACTTGGGCTTCCTGGCGGGGCGACAGGCCTTAAAATCTAATTCTTTCAATTTTCTTCGAACAGTGCGCTCAAAAGCATTTACGCTAGCATCCTGGAGTTGTGATTTTATTACCTTTGTGGTAGCAAATCTGTTTTCTACACAAATTTTCTTCAAACATCTCTCTGACCGTGGAGTGAAAATTGGTTTTCTACCGCATCTTTTCTTTCTTTTCGAGCTTAATTCCTTCCCTGACTCAATTTTCTTTTTTATGCGTCGTACACTAGCTTCAGAAACCTCCAATCTTCGTGATATTTCTCGGTTTGTAAATGTTTTCGCAATCACAAGGGCCTTCACTTCAGCTTTTTTACGTGGTGAAAGATCGCCTTTTCTACCCATAATGAAAATAGTCCAATTACTTTTTTAAAACACTGCATACAAAATAAACTAATAACTGAGTAGTATAAAACTGTTAAACAAACAATCACAGTCCATAAAGCCACAGAAACACGTCCGTACCTGACTCGATTCCGATCGCGACTGATACAGGTTTGTACTTATTTACGTTCATGTATCACTTTGTCAACACAGTGTTGCCATAAGTTAAAAATAAATACAAATATGTAGTCTACCACAATTCTTTTAAATAAAAATCAATAATATTGTAGTTAGTTAAATATACCATTATTGCATAAAAACTCTTAAGAAACATAAAATTACAAAAAAAAATACAGTGCGTCTAATAATTTGGCCAGGGACTGTATATAGTGCAGGGGTCGACAACCTATAGCACGCGGGCCATCTCTGGCACGCCAAGCAATTTTGAAAGGCACGCGTACCTATTCAAAGTTTACACATTAATTCTGTAATCTGTGACATCTTTCGAAATTAAATATTACTTTAACGATACAAACAAAAACCATATATTATATACGTCACTAGGTATTATTACCAAAAACTACAAAATATATTAGAGTATTAATGACGGCAAGCCTCAAAATATAAGCCTAGGCAAAAACACAAATAAACGTCCTCAATTCAGATCAAAAGAGCCGCTATAAGGCGGTTTTTGTTTGACTTGACTTCAATCATTCCGACACGCGCCGCAACTCTTTTTATATTGCCGAACTTTAGTTTTTGTTAGATTTAACTTCTAGGCGGCTCTTTGATTGCAATGGGCGCGTTGTAGATAATAATTTTTATTCTAAGAAATTTAATAAACGTAATTATTGGAATTTTCTGGAAACATTATTTTTCTATATATAGCAAGCGGCTACACGTTTGGATCATTTAGTATAGAAGTAACATCCGTTCCAGTCAATAGTCGTCGAAAAGTTTAAAAATTAAAATTACGTTGCGTTAAGGCCGCGAAGAAACAGAAGGCAGACGTTCGATCATTTCAAACTTCATGGACAACAGATTACGGTTTTGTACAGCAAAACGATCGGGCCATTTGTGTCCTATGTCGGGAAAGCGTAGTTTTCCGGACATCTAGTGTTCAACGACATTTCCAGATAAAACATGAATCGTCATTTAAAGATGACGCTGATAAAAGGGAGGCAATATAAAGAGCAAGTAAACAATACGAGAAACAGTCAACATTCTTTAGCAAAGTTTTCCAAAGAAAAAACACTGAACTGAATGCAGTTTCAAAATTGCACAATCGTTGGCACAAAAGGGTAGGCCGTTCACTGACGGAGAATTTATGAAGCAAACGTTTTTGAATACTGGCGAGATTTTATTCGACGACTTGACCAATAAGGATACAATATTGGCCAGGATTAGGGATATACCGGCATCAGCGCGGACCATCGAGAGACGAATTACCGAAATGACACAAAATGTCCAAAAGCAGCAGAGAGACGCTATCAAACGGAGTTTTGTATTTAGTATAGCATTGGATGAAAGTGTCGTTATTAATGACATTGCCCGTCTGGCAATCGTTGCGCGATACTTCGATGATAGCAGTGTGTATGAAGAGCTGATTTGTCTGCTCCCATTGCAGGGAACTACAAGAGGAGAGGATATATTTTCAGAATTTCTTAAACATTTTGAAAAGCGGAACATTGATTTAAATAAAATTTTTTGCGTAAAGACAGATGGCGCTCCTGCTATGATTGGGAGACATAAAGGATTTGTTTCCCTTCTTATTGAACGCATAGGTCGATCAGTTTGGAATTTTCATTGCATAATTCACCAAGAGAGTTTGTGCGCTAAAATCTCCGCCGGAAGTTTAAAATCCGTGATGGATAGGGTGGTTAAAATAGTTAACTACATTGTCGGTCGTTCTTCACTGATCCACAGAAAATTTAAGGCGTTTCTGCAGGAATGTGCGCTAGCTCAGCCGTGGTAAAGTGCTCTCTAGATTTGTGCAATGTCTGGGCGAAATTAAATCGTTCTTGTTGGAAAAAAATCAAGTGGATGCTTATCCTGAACTAGAAGATAAGAACTGGATCTGTATGTTAATATTTCTTAACTGATATTACAAACCATCTCAGTGAACTCAACTTAAAGTTACAAGGTTCAGGCAAAACAGTTCTGGATTTATACGAATCCTGGAAATCATTCAAATTAAAAATAGATTTATTTATCAACGATATTACTACAAACACATAAATATTTTCCAAATTTAAAAACTTGTATATCCAGTGTCGACGATGGTGCACTAATAGACGAAATTCTTAAATATATGACTAATTTAAAAGAGAAGTTTATCGATAGGGGTCAGGATTTTGATAAACATGGTCCTATGTTCGCTTTTTTAATCAGACCAGATTTAATGGATTTTTCCAGCAGTTGCTTTGACATATCTCTTTTCTCATGGATGGACATTAATGATTTTGATCTTCAATACATTGAATTTAAAAGCTTCGAGTTATGGAACACGAAATTTGTAGAATTAAGAAGGGTATTAGAAGGTGACTGCCAGAACCATTCAAACGAGATATTCAGTTGTTGGAGGAGTTTACCAGAGAAATTTACTTGTCTTAAGAAAGTAGCGTTTGCCATGCTTACAGCTTTCGGATCATCCTATATCTGTAAGCAACTTTTTTCCCTTATGAGAGTGATTTTAAACCCGTACCGAAGCAGGCTGACAACAGACAACTCGGAAGCATGTGTGACACTGAAAATAACCAGACATGAACCGGATATAAGAAAACTCTCTAAAGAACTTCAAGCACAGGGTTCACACTAGGTCCTAGGACTAGTATAATAAAATTATTTGTTAAATGTTAAATTTTTTTTGTAATTAAACCTTCTAAAACCAATATTTTAAGTTAATTTAAGTTAATTTTTGTTAATTTTAGTTGTAGTAAGTACCTATGTCGGCACGCAAAATGTTGTATGGATGAAAACTGGCACCCCTTAATTAAAAGGTTGCCGACCCCTGATATAGTGTAATACTTGCGCACACTTTTCTTTGTATTATTCTTAAAAAATCGCGAAAAATACTAATCAAAAAATTCTGGAATATTCTCCACAGGATGTAGATTGAACGAAAATTATCAGGATGTATGTATCTGGTATATAAAAAAACAAAAATTTCAAGGTCTTTAGTTTTCAGTAAAAATCGGAAACAAACTTCGTTGAAAACTCATTTGGGGTGTGTTTTGTGAAGTCACTGATCATACCTCCGTAACAACAATTTTTCATCTTGCACTTGACTGGTTATTTAATTTAAATTTCAAGTCCAGAATTAGGTAACTGGAATTAAGGCAAGTTCTCATTCATTTAACCCTATCTTACTTGCTGCAAAATAATTACTAACGTTCCAAAAACATTTTGACATTTGATATTTTCCTAAAAACGTTCAAAATCATTAAATCAAACTGGTTTTTTCTTTTTTTTTAAGTTTATAACAACGAACCAACAAAAACAAAAAGTGAAAGTTGCCAAATAACATAAGGACTGAGTTGTTATTAAAATTTTGTTATTGCTTTTCCAAGAAAAAATATTTAATTATCGATTTCAGTCACGGCCATAGACATTAGTCAGTTAATAAAGAGATACCGTAGATAACAATTTTAGTGTATAATAATAATTTAATGAGATTTTTAACCATTGTTGAAAATGGGTATAATCAGTAATTTACCAGCTAATTTAAATAAAGCAGAATATAAAAAGTCAGTGTGGTGTTTATAATGTCCCAATATCATAATAATTAAAGACATACTCGAGTTACATTTATATTACCTTTTTAAGGATCTGCCAAAAATATAATTCTAAAGTGAAACTCTATTTTCGGCCCGTCCCTACGACCTAAACATCACTGAATAAACTATCAAATATATAGCTCTTTTTTTATGAGCAAAACACACGCTTTACAGCGAAATTCCTAAATCACTACATCAGCGGAAGTAGTGATTCACAGTGATTTTGAA
Organism: Pachyrhynchus sulphureomaculatus; assembly: GCA_019049505.1. NCBI lineage: Eukaryota > Metazoa > Arthropoda > Insecta > Coleoptera > Curculionidae > Pachyrhynchus > Pachyrhynchus sulphureomaculatus. Next base: position 21,808,165 of record CM032446.1, read on the forward strand.
TCACTGCAGGTTGTACGCGGTGGAAGTGCTTCGCGCAAAACTGGATATCTGTATATTACTTAAGGAAGAATGAAAAACGTTTTACTCTTCGTTAGTGCTTCGTTACTGGTACAAACCGTAACTACCTTGACCAATATGCCAAAAAAATTTTCTCTTAGGTCCGCTAGCAACGTCATTTTTTTCAAAAAGGCTGCTGAGGAATCGAATAAAAACAATATCAAGTTGCTATGCGCAACGCAAAACCTATATGTTCGCCATTTTGAAAAAAAGTGCTATAAATAAGAAACTTCTCCTCAATGTCCTGAGGAGATCGCTCGCTACTTCAAGTTCTTGGGAAGTTGAGTTGACTTGTAGCCTTATTAAGCTCGTAAAAGCAACCATATCGCCTACATGGTGAGTATCAGTTTTCTTATTTAATAGCACTTCAAAAGCAAGTAAACATTAATGGTGTGGAAAAACAACCCCGAAGTCACAGCTGTTTTAATTGCCTGCCAGCCAGTTTCCTCGCTCAGTGAAAACGTATTAACAGCTCTTCTTCGATATATGAAAATGTTTTCGGGGTCTATTCATGATTTTCTTTTCTACTGGTGACTTGTTCCTTGTGATTCTAACCATTCTCTGTGCTGGCATTCTACCTATACTAACATATATGTTTATTCCATTCTATATTTTTGTTCAACGCCCAATCATTTATAGTCGGTTGTCGAAAAAGTACTGAGCCCTTTAAAGTCAAAATTGAAACAATTGTTTTTTATATTTTAGAAGACATTTAATAAATTGAATAAGAACATTTTGCTCGTTGATCTTCTGTGTCAAAAAAAACTGGGTGTAGAGGATTAATCAAATACAGTGCGACCTCGATAATCCGGACTAATTAAAACCGCGGTGATCCGAATTAGTAAATAATTCGAATTACTGAAGCAGGGCATTATTTATATTAAAAAACGAATCATTTAATACGAAACAACTAAAAAATAGTACATACATAGAATAATATTTAAAATAGAAGCATATCTTATCAAGTTTTATCTTATTTTGTAAAAAAAAATGTAATTTTTGTTTGCTTGACCCTTCTCTGGTTCACCATAAAAGCAATTTCTTTTAATCTTTGAAGTACAAAAACATCACTTAGAGGGATATCATTTTCTTCTGCCCATCTCATACACACATTGAAACTTTTAACTTCCTCATCATTCTTCACAGTGTTCTTAACAATCTGATTTGTATTAGTATTTAACTCTGAACCTTCATTATCACTCTCGTGTTGTTCATCTGTATCATCTATGTCTTCCAGTGGTAACAAATCTTCATCATTTTCAAGCCAATTACATTTTTCCACGTTCGTGAGATTCTGCTCAGCGAGAACATTCCGCATATCTGAAACATCTGTTAAATATTTACAAATTAACCAAAAAAATACTAAAAGAAAAATTTCAGACTTTACCTTTCATTTCTTCATTCGTGGAAAGCAAATTGTGCTGCAATTCACTCAGAGGAATCAGATCTTCAGCATCATATTCAGTGTCTGGGTTGGTATCTGCCACATAAGCCATAATTTTGTGCCAGCACTTTTTCAAGACTTCAGGGGAGACTTTTTCCCATGAATTGCATAGTAGACATACAGCATCTTTTAGGTTAATGCTTTTTAATAACCTAACAAGGTTCTCTTCATTATTTGATAAAATATGGGCTAAAAGACTTTTCCGATAAAATAATTTTGTCAGTCTGATTGCATTCTGGTCCATAGGCTGCAAAAGTGCAGTACAATTTGGTGGAAGAAATAATGTTGTAAACTGTCCATCCTCACTAGTCAGCTCTTCTATAGTTCCATGGCTCAAAGCGTTATCAACGATTAGCAGGGCTCTTTCAGGCAAGTTGAGACTTCTTAAATGACTTTTGACTTGACGAATAAGAGAATGATGAAACCAGTCTAAGAAAATTGCTGTAGTCATCCATGCATTGGCAGATGATTTATACTCAAGAGGTATGTTCACATTTTTAAAAGCCCTCGGATTTTTTTGCCTTTCCTATCACTAACAACTTTAATTTTTGTGATCCATCAGCATTGCAACATGCTACAAAGGTAACGCGTTCTTTGTTTATTTTTCGACCTGGTGCGATCTTTTCCTGAGAACGAACCAGCGTTTTTTCAGACATCTGCATTGTATATTTGAGTAGGTCCAAGGTTTAATTCTTTTATCTTATCTGCGAATAAAGTTAGGAAAGGATCGACGGCACTTTCATCATTGGATAGTTTTTCGCCACAAACTTTTAAAGCAGGCAGACCATGTCTTTTTCTGAAGTTAGAAATCCAGCCTCTGCTAGCTCTAAAATTATCATTCCCGTAGGTTTCAGTGTAAAATTGTTTTGCTTAGCCTGATAAAATTTCGTAGGAAATTGGGACGCGCCTTGATCGTTGCGTACAAAACCATGTATACAAACGATTTTCTATTTCTGGATATTCAACTTTTCGTAAGGTTTTTCTGATGCCAGGACCGGAATCACATTTGGAAATAAATCTAAAAGAAGTTACACGTCCATAGTGAGTGTCCAAAATTATATTTTAAAATAAATCATATATACATACCTTTTGATTTTCCCTTGCTTCTTTTTTATATCCGAAATTGTGGATGTTCCTACTCCGTATTCATTTGCCAACACTTTTCCGCTTTCACCAAGAACTTCCTAATATATCAGACTTTTGTTTTATTGTTAGTGTAATATGTTTTCTTTTAGAAGGCATTTTAATATGTAGGTACATATACGTAAAAAGAACGTTTACATACTTATATGAACCACATGTTGTACTTGTGACAATAAACAAACAAATACAAAGTCCTTAACCTTTAGACGCGATACGCGATGCGTTGTAGGCAAATCAAAGGCACCTACAGTTTGTGTGAATCCCAGATGTATTAGAATGGAAGTTAGGGGAATTCCCTCACTATCGATTTCAGTTTTCCCATGTACTTTAAATTAAGTAGACGTCTAAAAACGCAGGTCCGGATTACCTAGTACTATCAAATCCGGATTATAAAGTACACCATGCAATAGAAATGTTTGTCCGGATTATTAAAGAATCCGGTTTTTTTTTTTTTTTTTTTTTTTTATTGGTCTAGCACACGTGCTGCAGGGAAGTCCCTAAAGCGCTCCAGGAGCGGCACGAGTGCGGAAAAAGCGATTCACGCTGTTCTTGAATCGCTGTAAATTGTACTCGGTGGGAAACACAGCGCTGGGGTTTAATGGAGATCCGGATTATCGATGTGGCACTGTCTGCCAAGTAAGAACGGGATCGCTCGTATTCTTAAAAAAATGTGTTTCGAAAACATTTTTTGCAATCATTGTATTCTTTGGTGTGCTAACAACGACACAATTGGCTTAGTAAGTTGTCCAATCGCCTCCATCTCCAAATTTTTCTGGCCTCAGAGTCTTTCTTCTGAGCTTTCTCTTTACAAGAGATAAAATGTTTTCAATAGGGTTGGCGTCCGACGGTTGTAGGAGCCGCTCTATTATCTTATCGTGGGCCCAACCGAACCACTTCGCGACGTGCTTTTCGCCCAGCAAAGGTTTCTTCAACGTGCCTCGGAATTTCACATCATGAGCACGAAGATGTCGAATAGTCTCATGGGACACATTCAAACCCGATTTTCTTAATTTTGCCGCTCCTCTCGTTAAAATGATTTACCCACTTCGTCACAAACGACACCGATTTTTTAATCTATTTAGGGGCCGCGGAATGTGTCATTTTAGGCCCCTTTGAATAGGAACAGAGAAAGACTGCCTCTAACCAACACGCAAACAAGTGACTGATTTTTGATTTTACGTGATTTCGACGAAAGTTCGGAATCAACCGTTACTTTTAACAAAACGCATCATAAACAAAGGTTCCTTCTACTGATTTTTTGGTGAATCGCATCTACCAAAAATGAATTGTCGCGGACACGTTCTTACTTGACAGAGCGTAGTATTGTTGGGTCACTTGCAGAACACAATATTCTTTCATAAAATATTGAATTTCTTTTAAATTTACGCCGAAAGGTACTTTCCAAAACCCGAGATTGATTAAGTGTGTCTGAAAAAAGAGGTATAATATTTTAAATATTTTCTCTCTTTTTTGCACAAAAATCTTTTTTTACGAATATTAGGTTAATATAATTAATGCAAATATATTAACCTTTACCTCTCGCTAATAAATGTTCAATTTTGTTGAAGAACAAGTTTTGTATTTTGATTAAGAATAATTTATGACATACTATATAACATATTCTACTTCAATGTCATTTTTATGGGCTTTATTTAAAACATCATTTTTAGTGTTCCGTACGGAACACTTATAAGATGACTTCGGTATCTGTCTGTCCGTCTGTCTGTCTGTCACACCCGATTTTCTCCGAAACTATTTGTCAGAGAAAGTTGAAATTTGGTAATAATATAGGAATCGATGGCCTCATCAGAGCCATGTAGTTTTGAAAGTTAAATTTTGACTTAAGGGGTTAGTTTTGGGGAGTGAAATCGGAAGTGAAAAAAAAATTTTTTACTAGGTAATCGAGTGTGGTGTCAAATAAAAGCTTGTGAAAAAACGAGTAATATATATATATATATATATATATATATATATATATATATATATATATATATATATATATATATTAGAGTGACCGGATCTCATAAAGGGGGAAAAAAAATGTCGGAATCTTGTTCGTCTGGACCCCACAAAACGATTCCCCTTTCCAGATATTGAGATAACCGAAATTTGAGCTCGGTTAAACGACGTTAACCCGTGCCGCTCGTCGCTCGAAGTTTGAAAAAATCCAAATTTTTGGCCAAAAAGCTGACATATGGAGCCATAACTCCAGAACGGTAAATAATAGAAACACGCTTAATATCTCAAAAGAAAGCTAATGTTGTTCTTCAAAATTTATATTTTATACATAATTGTTGTTATTTTAAGTCAAACCGAGTTACAACAGCCTTTAGCCCCAAAAACGTGACCTGGTACCACTAGGAGCATACTTCGTATATTTTGTTATTAAGTGATAAATTTTGCTTTTTTTGGTATATTTTTGAGTTTAAAGTAGAAATATAATAAAAAAAACAAGTAATACTGATAAGTCTAATGACATTTTTTATTTTAAAATATAAAAATTAGGTATATAATACATACAAAACAGACACAGAAAAGATACAGGCGTAGTATCTACATGAGTTGATAATTTTACATAGTTATCTAATCTATTCTAGAGCTTTTGTTAAAGTAGTTTTTGAAACGTCAGGATATAATGCTCGGCATTTACTTACAACTTGCAGGACATATTGCTTTTGGTCTTCATCTTTTGTCAGAAGATCGTTAAAGTCGGTTATTAACACCACGCTCAGCCATATCATTAACTACTTTTAATGTTTTGACAATTTTCAATCCTTCTTGGAAGTCATTATTTTGACGCCAGGTGTTTGAATGTTGTCTTAGGAAATCTGTTTTTATATTAAATTGGCCAAAGAATGTAAACGTTTCTTTGGTAAGTAAATTTACCAATCCTCCATCAACTACCTCTTTTAAGTTTTCTTTCCTAACTTTTGGATTTACAACCTTAGCGTGCTGTGATGGTTCATCTGTGCTACTGAGCAATTTATTAGGCATTAACAACTTTTCATCGTCTGTAATGGTGGGATCAAAAAAACGATAATCCCACCAACTTTGCATTCAAATACCATAAATGGTTCGAAAATTTGGTCAGGGCTATTTCTGCAATGTCGTTGTCACATTCTTTATAGTCTAACAGACTATGTAAAGTACCTAAATCTTGCTTTGGTGCAAGATGAGCTTTTGGAGCATTGAACCAAGCTTTATAATAAATTTTAACTAGGAAAACAGAAATGGCACGCACAGAACTTTCTTCTTCTTTAGACATCTTAAATTGACGACGAAAAATGAACATTTTTAAGCAGTAAATAGCCTTTGCATCCACCTAGCGTGATGAATGGCTCCTGGAGTTCTAAAACCCACAACATTGCCGTCTAGTGATCCAACAAATACGAGAACCAACTGCAATAGCTCCTTGTAGTCATCTCTGGGGTGGCTCTCAGTTAATTTGGTCTCGAATTCAGCAGTAACATTTGCAAATACTTCTGGAGTTAGCTGCTTTTGTATTAGATTGTCACTGATACCTGTGTCGTATTTTCCTTTGTCTATCTTGGGCCACGCAGTGAGGAATCTCTTGAAAATGTCTGGATGAGGTCCAGTGGTTGATCCCATTTTTGTGTCGAATACGCCTCTTAACAGAATTTCCAAGATATGGTGACGGCAAGCTAGGTATAACAATTCTCTTCCTAACATTTGCTCCAATATGACGCATGCTCCTTTGAGTCTTCCCGTGTTGGATGCTGTAGTGTCGAAGCACATCGCCTTGACGGTGTTGAGAAGACCCCATTCATGTAAGCATTCATATACGGCTACGGCTTGCTCCTCTCCAGAGCTGTTTGCTGTTACAGGAACTCCCAGCAGCTGTTCCTTTTCGCCATATGAAATAGCTATAGCTATTCGCTCACATTGTTCATTTTTTAAAACACCCGGTAAAAGTTTACCGTCCCAATGGACAACCACGGGCTCTTTTTTAGGAATGTTTACTTTATCAAAAATTTTTTTTTATTATATTGTTCTCTGAACATTTGCCTTCTATCATGTAATAAAGTTTTCGAGACTTTGTACTCAAGAGGGTCAAGGTTTAGTGCTTCTAGAGTAGCTATTAAAATTCTCGTGGCATTTCTGTCGGATACCTTACATCGATCTAATAAAATGGACAATTTCATGTTTAAAATCTCTTTAACGCCCCTTGCAAATGAAACTTTCATCCTCTTGCTCTCAGATGGTCCTGGATCTTCTGCAGCTTTTTCAGGGATGTCCATTTCCTCCAAGCTCTCAAGTTCCTGGTAGATGCTGTCCTCTTCAGTGTCTTCTTCTCCTTCTTCGAACTTGTCTTCATCGTCCGTCTCTAAGAAGCAACAAAAGAAAGAGAAAAAAAAAAAGACTATAAAAACTTGTCGTTTTAGCAAAATAGTAATAATACATAGGTACTAAATTACCTACTTCTAATTATCAAAAGGTATTATTTAAAAAATATAAACTCAATCATAAAGATGCCAAATCATGCTCTCATGTACAATTTTCTTTCAATTATAATGAAACTATTTACTTATTTGTTTATCTATTTTTTAGAATACTAATAATAAAAAAAAAAACTCACCAATATAAAAAAAGTTGCTTCTTGGATTTGTCGGTTCATTTTTGCAAGTTCCTTTTGCACCTTGATTTCTTCAGCTCGAGACAACTTGAGATCCACTCCAGTCATGGAACCTGGGCGGCCCTTCTGCCTCTGTTTCACGAGAAACGCCTTATCTTCTTCCGATTTCATCAGAGCCAAGGCATCTTGTTGAGCAATATCAAAGAGATCATCCAACTTTTCAACAAACTGTTTAAATTTGTTCTTGGCCGTTTTCGATGTTTTCTTCCGGTCTTTTTGAAGAGTTCTCCACTCGGCGTGAAGTTTTTCCAGCTTAGTAATTGCATCTTGCTCATGTTTAGTCGGGATTCGAGCTTTCTCTCAAAAAATGAACACTTCTCGTATTGTAAGTTTTGCTGATTCTCTTACAGTTAATTTCACAGTACGTAAATTATAAAATAAAGCACACAAAACTTGACGATTTGAGGGTAGTTTACAACCGGTGATCTGGTGAATGGGATAGCCCACAAGAAATATTTTATCCTTGGTCCGGCTTTGTACACCTGATGTGGATGCCATTTCAGAGGCCAATAGGTAAATAACAGTTAACTTGGAAAATGAAACAAAATATATTGCAAACTTTAATTTCAATAAAATGTTTTCAAATGTCTTTTAAAATAATACTATAATAGTTATAAAAAACAATAACACATACACTTGGAAAATTAAAAAAAAAAAAACGTTAAAATATCTTCACTAGATAATTGTTCGATTTAACCAGCTCAAAGGCACTTTAGAAATTAAACTGAATAAATAAAAGGTCGGTTGTACGCTGAAGTAAAATCATCATCCCTAAAATAGAAATTAGATTCACCCTCCTTTTTACCTGTCAAACGGGTCTTTCTTTAGTAAACTAGTCAGGTAATCCCCATATAATAAAAGATTAAATTTGAACAAAAGGCTCTTTATGTTTGAAAATTGAGTTCCAAAATATTTTTTAACAAAAAAATGTTAATTCCTAGACACATTATGTAAAAAACCCGTAAAATTCTTAGAATACTCCCAAACTGGCTCCTACTGGTACCAGGTCACGTTTTTGGGGCTAAAGGCTGTTGTAACTCGGTTTGACTTAAAATAACAACAATTATGTATAGAATATAAATTTTGAAGAACAACATTAGCTTTCTTTTGAGATATTAAGCGTGTTTCTATTATTTACCGTTCTGGAGTTATGGCACCATATGTCAGCTTTTTGGCCAAAATTTGGATTTTTTCAAACTTTGAGCGACTAACGGCACGGGTTAACGTCGTTTAATCGAGCTCAAATTTCGGCTGTCTCAATATCTGGAAAGGGGAATCGTTTTGTGGGGTCCAGACGAACAAAATTCCGACATCGATTTTTTGCGGTCATATATATATATATATATATATATATATATATATATATATATATATATATATATATATATATATATATATGTAATACTTGGGCGCACTTTTCTTTGTATTATTTTTAAAAAAATCGCGAAAAATCGCTGTCCACCCACCTTATCTCGAAAAGTATTTATCAAAAAATTTTGAAAAAATTCTGGAATATTCTCCACGGGGTGTATATCGAACGAAAATTATCACGAGTGCATTAGCTTTAATAATTTATCTGGTATATAAAAAAAACAACATCAATTTTCAGTAACGATTGGAAACAAACTTTGTTGAAAACTCATTTGGGGTGTGTTTTGTATCACTGATCATTTTATACCTCCGTTACAAAATTTTTTATTTTAAAAGCAATCAACGTGCGGAACACAAAATACGCAAGTTCAACTTGCACTTGACCGGTTATTTTTTATAAGTAGTATTATGAGAAATTCAACAAAAATATAGTTACGTCGGGATACTCTTTTCCGCTAGCATCATTACCAAACTTGCGATGTATCTGGGTATGACACGATATATGAGAAGCAACTTTTTTAACTCACCCCCCTCTCTTTTTAAGTCCCTACTATGATCTTGATAATGATGATAATTAAGCTTAAAATTTCTCCGTTTTTGTTGAAACTATACAATATTTAATGATCTCCATCCCATTCACGGTTTTCCCCGGAAGGGATATCGTTGAAAAAGTATAGATCCCAATCGTATTTCAGTATTAAATACAGTCGGTCAAGTAAGTATGTTTCGCGCCTTGTTTATTAAAAAATCTATTTATTTAAAAGTTTTTACATCATTCGACGGTAAAGGATTGTCATTAAAATAATGATGGTTCAGTGGTTCGTTTAATCCCCATCAGCGTCGATAATCGCCTGGCATGTTCAAAGCATACTTTCGACGAGATTTTCCGCGTATTCTTGGTGCAAAGATTTTCAAATTGCCCGCAGCTGCTCACTGTGTACACCTTTTTACTACGAAGCTTTTGCTTGGTGTATGTCCACACGTACTCGATTGAGTTTACAACGGGAAACTGGGATGGCCAATCTAGAGTAACGATACCGGATTCCCCTTTCCACTAGCTACACGTTTTACTCTAATAATTGGGGTCGTTATCTTCTTGAAGAATCCACTCCTCATTTTTATCGGTAAATCACCGTTTGGCAGTCGGTACTAATGCCTTCTTGTAAATCTGCAGCATTTTTTCAGCTTTCAAATTATACGTAAAGATGAATAACCTCCCAAAACCTTTTTCCGAAAGGCATCTCCAATCATGGATCTTCACAGGGTATTTCACGGTGCTCTGAACCAATAGGTTATTGGAAATTGATCAGGCTCGTGGGGGCGATAACATAACCCCAAAACGAACTTTATCGAAAAAAATTACATTACTCCATTCTATGTTTTGCTCTACCCCCGCGAGTCGTTGTACGCTGTGTTTTTTGCAGTGGTTCTCGATTATACTCCACAACTTTAAATCGTTAACCCGAAGATGAGTGCGAATCATGTCATAAGATATATCCAAACCTTAAATTTTTGCGCCTCTTGACAGATGATGCGCCCATCTACGCGCATTCTTATTATGCAAACGCAGCTAGAGCGCACATCTGCAACCATTTAAGAAAAATAACCCTATGGCTGGAGAAATGGAAAATCAATTTAAACGAAAACAAGTGCGAAGGAATAGTTATCAATATAAAGTACACAAACATAAAAATAAATGAACCAATAAAAATTAATGACATCCAGATGCTTATCAGAAAGCGCCTGAAGTACCTGGGTGTCATTATTGATTCAAGATTAAAATGTCATCTGCACGTCAACCATATACTGCGAAAAGCCTTCGTTACTATGCAAAAATTTATACGCCTTAATAGCACCTAGCACCAGCGAATACAACAAATGCAGAACAGGATACTCAGATGTGTAGCCTCCGCAGGACAATACACTAGAACAGATGACCTACATGACTTAACTAACACACCAAAAATAAGACAATACATAACCGACATATCAGACAAATTCTACAGACAAAAACATCATCACTGACCCACGATCTCACAGCAACGCGTGAGGTACATAATCCGATAGACAATCGTTATATTCAAAGTTGCCAAACCTAGCTGAACAAAATTAAAACCAGTCCAGTTTACACGCGAAAAAAAACTGGACTGATAAGGCACACAGAGTAGCAACGATGGCGACTGAATAATTTACCTAAGTAAAGGTAAATGTAAATAATTTTAGATTTAATTGTACATTGTAACATAAACAATAGTGTAGTGAAAGTTAAGCGACAATACACACAAAAAAATAAAATTAGTTATAAAAATCATATATAAACATATTCTACATGTATAGCAATTGTAATATTGTAAACAGATAAAGAATGCGAGTAAATAACATAAGAACGATTGAGTGAGAAGGAAGAATGAATGACGCACACGTACCTGCAAAAATCAAGTTGGGTTTTGTTTAATGTTTCTCAACGAAAACCTAAACAACTATGAAGAAACAAAAAAAAAAAACAATAAACAACAAAGGACTTTAAAATTTTAACAAACAACACCATCCTGTAAAGACATCTGAAAATGATGCAATAAACACCAAAACGATACGAGGGCCTACCACCCTGCAAAAACACCTGCCGACCGAAAAGTCGTTGTATAAATGAATACGTTACTCATTGTATTGTATTTATACTACATAAGTTCATTATCTCTTTTGTTTCGGGAATGACGAAAAAATGTTAAATACAGTAGTAGTTTAGGTTAAAGTGCACAGTTTAAAATTATTTTTGAGTATACAGGGTACTTCAAAAAAGTATGGCCGATATAACATACGTTTTTTTTAAATGGAACATCCTATTTTCTAATGTATTTTTAAATTCTGCGTAAAATTTTATAACTTTTATATTAATAATGTTATATACCTAAACCTAATAGTTTTTCTAATATTTCAATTTTTTTTAAAAAATACTAGTTTTCAGTTTTGTAAAAAATTGCCAGTAGCGCCATTGTTTCTGAAGGTGGAATACTCATAATTGGTACGAGAGTTCTATAGAGATGAAAGAAAAGATATATGTAAAGAAATTTAAGTAGATGCTACAGGGTGTTCAAAATAAATTTATGCATTTCGACTATTTTAAATTGAAAAATATCAAATTTTTCAAATGGCACACCCTGTATATTATTATTTTTTCTGATAGATTTTACAAAACCCCCCAACTTTTATTAAGTATGTCATATACCTATTTCTAATAGTTTTCGATTTATTCTGAATTTTTTAATTTTTACCCTTGTTTTTAATACACTTACTCTATTGTGAAAACATAAAGAAATAGTTAATAATAATTTTAATATAGTTTAACTTATCTAATTATTAATTATTATGACGTAATAGATGTTCAAAAATATGCCCGTCTACTTGAATACACATGTTTAGTCGTTTTACTATATTTTCCTTCACTTTCCTTAGCATAAAGGGCGTTATTATCCTGCACGCATCCCATATCCTATTTGCCATATCTACTGGTGTTGTAGGGGGATTCACATACACACGATCTTTAATGTAGCCCCACAAAAAGAAGTCTAAAGGTGTTAAGTCACATGATCGAGGGGGCCACTGAATGAATCCATCCCTACCGATCCATTTTTGTGGGTAACGATCGTTTAAAAATTCCCGAACTTCCCGGTGGTAATAAGTAGGAGCTCCGTCTTGTTGAATGCACATTTGTTCCCTTTCAAAGTTATCGACTTCTTCAAGAAGCTGGGCTATTCGTTTTGCAAATAATTTAGATATCTAGGCCCGTTAAGCGGTTCGCGGAAAAAATATGGATCCATAATTCGAAAATTTAATATTCCACACCATCCATTAAGCGACCAATGGTTTTTGTTTTGAACTTCCCGGACCCAAAATGGATTAACTGTTGAATAATAATGCATGTTATGGCTGTTAACTTCTCCATTACTGCGAAAAGTAGCTTCATTAGAAAACATTATTTTGGATAAAAAATTTGGATCGGTCTCTATTGCTCCATTCATGTGGTATAAAAGTTTACTCGTCGTTCAAAATCACGGTCTTGAACTTCTTGGTGTAGTTCCATATGAAAGAGGTGATACTTGTATTTTCTCGTGTTGCTATTAGCCGTAGATTGGGATGTGTCAGATAAGTCAGCTAGTTGACGGCTGCTGACCTGGAGATTCTCTTCAACATGAAGTAAAATCTCCATTTCTTTTTCTTCATTGGTAGCATTCTGGTTTACTACTTTCCGTTTCGTATACTCAACGCTACCACTACCATCAAACCGTTCCATTAGGAACTGAAAAGATTTTCTAGATGGTATACATCTATTAGGGTACTTCGCTCCGTAAAGCCTTACTGCCAAAAGACAATTCATTTTTAGGAAAATCCATAACTATTACCTTTATACGTCACTTACTACAACAAATTAAACTATTTTTACTTGCTTAATAGACATGTCAAAATTTGACAATGCCTACATTTTTGTTTTGTCTTGGTAACTATGATGTTATGACGTAAGTGTATTAAAAACAAGGGTAAAAATTAGAAAATTCAAAATAAATCGAAAACTATTAGAAATAGGTATATGACATACTTAATAAAAGTTGGAAGGTTTTATAAAATCTATCAGAAAAAATTATAATATACAGGGTGTGCCATTTAAAAAATTTGAGATTTTTCAATTTAAATTAGTCGAAATGCATAAATTTATTTTAAACACCCTGTAACATCTAACTGAAATTTCTTTACATATATCTTTTATTCATCTCTATAGAACACTCGTACCAATTATGAGTATTCCATCTTCAGAAACAATGGCGCTACTGGCAATTTTTTACAAAACTGAAAACTAGTATTTAAAAAAAAAATTGAAATATTAGAAAAACTATTAGATTTAGGTATATAACATTATCAGTAAAAAAGTTATAAAATTTTAAGCAGAATTTAAAAATAAATTAGAAAATAGGATGTTCCGTTTAAAAAAAAACATGTGTTATATCGGCCACACTTTTTTGAAGTACCCTGTATACTCAAAAATAATTTTAAAGTGTGCACCTTAACATTGCCTAAAACTATTGTATTTAACATTTTTTCGTCATTCCCGAAACAAATGAGATAATGAACTTTACTCTATCGTTGACTCACCCTGTACAATCTTGTCCTTTAATAAGGGTAGTATAAACCGATTTTTATTAAGCTTTAAAGTCAATTCCCTCCCATTAATGTAAACAATAACAAAAATTAGAATATTGAAATTTTTCAATACTTTCCCAAGAAGACTCTGTAATTCGTCGTGATATAAAAACTGTATTAAAAATGAAAGTAACAATTTAATTTTGATCTGGAATTAAATAAAGGAAAAAAAGCGTTGAAAATTAGACAAAGTATTAAGCAAATGAGAAAAAAGTACATACCTCGACACAATGAAATTCATCATTTCTACAAACTAATTTAAATAAAAACAAATTTTTGACCGATATTGTTCACAAACTGTATAAACGCAATCACGCAAAAATAAATTTATATAATAATTTACAAGGTGGACCATCGCTGGGTGGATCGAACAAGGCTCCACATATTTACATTTAAACGCGATCACACATCTAACCTGGCCTGAAATATAGCTGACTAGAAAGCTGGGAATGGTTCCATCAAATGTAGAGTGTTGTTATGCTTCCAAAATTTAAAAATTCACAGGGTTTTCAATGTCATCAAAAGTCCAATCTAGTGAAGTATATATTTTAGGTAAAGAAGTCAAAGTAAATAGCATTATATTTATAAGAAACAGCTGAATATTTTCTAAATTTGTTATACCCGGTGTACAAGTATGCAATGCGGATTTTTTTTCAAAAAAAGCATGTTAAATTCGGAAGAAAAAGTGCTTTATTCAAACTATACTCCATCGCTTGTTATACATTTTTCCCATCTTTCGGGCAATTTGTGAATACCACGCCAATAAAAATCTTCCTCTTTTGCTGCGAACCATTCATCGAGCCATTTTTTCACATCTTCGTACGAACCAAAGCGCTGCTCAACAAGTGCGTGACCCATCGATGCAAACAAGTGGTAATCGGAAGAAGCCAAGTCTGGTGAGTAAGCCGCATGGGGTAGAAATTCTCAACTGAGTGCTTCCAACGTGTCGCGAACTGGTTTTGCCGTATGTGATGGAGCATTGTCATGAAGAAATATGACTTTGTGGTTGCCTCTTTCGGTATTCTCGCTTTTTTTCAAGTAGCGAACGGTCCAAATCGGTGAATTGTTGTTGGTAACGTTTAGTATTAACCGTTTCCCCAGGTTTTAACAGCTCATAATAAACCACGCCCCTCTGATCCCACCAAACATAAAGCATCGTCTTTCTGCCAAAGCGATTCGGTCTTGCGGTCGATGTGGATGGTGCGCCTGGGTCTACCCATTATTTTTTGCGCTTGAGATTCTCAAAATAAATCAACTTTTCATCCCCTGTAACTATACGATGCAAAAACGACTTCCTTTTGTACGGAGCGAGCAAAATGTCACACGTGTTTTTGCGCTTTTCCATTTGCCTGTCGTTCAACTCATGTGGTACCCATCTACCGGTCTTCTGAATCTTTCCCATCTCTCGTAGCCGATTGGAAACAGCTTGTTGACTAACGCCCAATTGCTCGGCGCGTGGTTTTTTTGTGTTTGCGAATCATTTTCGTCCAACAATGCTTGCAATTCCACATCTTATTTTTTAGGCGGTTTCCCACGTTCCTTGTCTGCAACATCGAAGTCACCACTTTTGAAACGCCGAAACCATCGTTCACACGTATCTTGCGATGGAGCATGTTCACCATAAGCTTCTCGAAGTTGATGACACAACAAAATGGCACAGTTTCAAATCTATATAGCACAAACTGCATTGGTGCACCATCTCTTGTCTGAAATCCGCATTTCATACTTGTACACCTGGTACATAGTATATATATATATATATATATATATATATATATATATATATATATATATATATATATATATATATATATATATATATATATATATAATCACATGTGACCTGCTATTAAAGTTAACGAATATAAGTAACAACACCGGTACGTGTCCACATGAGGTTTTACTAGCAGACCACGTGCGATCCTTCTGTTTTTTAGTGTTGTTGCACGGAAGCGTAGTAGTATTTTTTGCATAAGACAGGTGACAATTCTGTCCAGTGTTTTCTACTTATCCTTACCGCACTGAAAGTTTCTAATGCATCAGCAACTTGGCGGGAAAGGATATTATGAATCACATGCTTTATCTGCTGGTAGAATGTTTTTAAGATCGCAAATCCTATACGAGATAGAGAATAACTTTATTTAATAAAGGGTGTGGAATTCCGAGAGACAAAAAAATTTAAAAATATTTTTGTATACACAAGGTGATTTAAAAAAGTGTAATATTAAGTTTTGAATATAAGTTAAAAAAGTCAATCTAGAATCCACAATAAGCCACAAATCCGTGACTTGTATGGAAGAACCGTTTCCTCCTGTCCTGGATCTATTAAAATTATGGAATGACACTTAGAAGCATTTAACTCCAAGCCATTGTTTTTATACCAGGCTACAAGGTGATCCAAGTCGGGCTGAAGTTCTTAGCCATAGTCGGAAGAGGATATTTTCAAATAGCCCTTTAAATCATCAGCAAAAAGAAGGAACGCACTATACTCAAAATGATGACCCAAATCATTAATGAATGAATTAAAAAAAAGATGACCCAGATGCGAACCCTGAGAAACGCCAGAAGGTACATGTATGCTGTTAGAAAAAATATTTGATTTTTCAATTTGAAACAGTCGAAATGCATAAATTTATTTTGAACACCCTGTAGCATCTAACTCAAATTTCTTTACATGTATCTTTTTTTCATCTGCATAGAACACTCTTACCAATTATGAGTGCTCCACCTTCAGAAACAATGGCGCTACTTGCAATTTTTTACAAAACTGAAAACTAGTATTTTTTTTAAAAAATTAGAATATTAGAAAAACTACTAGGTTTAGGTATATAACATTATTAATAAAAAAGTTATAAAATTTTACGTAGAATTTAAAAATAAATTAGAAAATAGGATGTTCCATTTAAAAAAAAACATATGTTATATCGGTCACACTTTTTTGAAGTACCCTGTATATTCAAAATAATTTTAAACTGTGCACCTTAACATTCCCTAAAACTATTGTATTTAACATTTTTTCGTCATTCCCGAAACAAATGAGATAATGAACTTTACTCTATCGTTGACTCACCCTGTATATAATCTAAGAAATCCAGCGTATGGTTGAGAGCAAGGCCCCAAATACGGAAGCAGAATTCCATCGTTGTTCAAATTTGAGTTATTTGGTACAAAACAATATTCCGAAATTTGTAGAAATAATTTTTGAAATTCATTGCATGCACACCACAGAAAGCTTCATAATCATGCAGACGTATTTGCTTTTTCACGATTAGCATATTAAGTTATACTAAAAGAATATATAAATATATTTTTAAGCTCTGCCAGTGTTCCTTCAAAGCTAGACAAATAGCTTACAAAAACACTTTCGTAACCAACGTATTTGCCTATATTCAGGTTGTAGTTATAAGCACGACCATAAGAGATTTTTTTATAAAAATTCTTACCGCTATTATCTTCAAATTCCCAAACCAAGTAATTTCACAATTTATAAAAATAATAATTATTAATATTTTCTCATTGAAACAACCGATTTTCGTTTTTTTTTGTTTTGCCCTATTTAACCGATGAGGTTTTTAATGGAACTGATCAGTCTCTCATCAACTGTAAAGCGGTTATTTATTTTATTATAACAAATTTTACATCACTTTCGATTTTGGTAATTATTAATTTATAACTGTCAGCGATAATCAATCATCGTAAAAATATCGATCGTACGACCATATTTCCGTACTTTTTAATACAAAAAAATGGTTAAATAATTTATCCAATACTTTCCTTGGAAACATGCAGTTGGAATTTACCTTGTTTAAATAATCTCAAAAAATATTTAATGATTATATGAATTCCTCATTCACAGCCAACGAAGTATGTAAGTAAACGGGATATTTTAGATTTACTTACGACGTGCTTGGATCAAACTATTTTGAATTCAACGATAACTTTTATACATCTAAAGAAGGTCTAATAATGGGTAATCCTTTAAGCCCTTTACTAGCGGAAATTTTCATGGATCATTTAGAACTAAAAATTCATCAAAACGCGGTAAGCAAAAATATTGTTTACTGGTATAGATATGTTGACGATATCATTTCCTGTTTCACGGGAACAGATAGAGAACTAACAATCTTCCTTAACTTCCTAAATAATTTGCATCCTAATATTAAATTCACCTTAGAATTAGAAACCAATAACTCTATAAATTTCTTAGACATATCTATATCAAAAGTGAAAAATAAACACGATTTCTCGATTTTTCAGAAACCTTCACATACTGACACAGTCATACACAATAGTTCATCCCACCCTTATACTCACAAAACTCTTTCATACATATATTGTTACATATCCCTATGACTAAAACTAATTTCAACAAAGAATTCAACATAATCAAAAAAATAGCAATTAATAATGGATATGACCCCAACATTATAGATAATATCTTGAATAAAAAATCCTTCAAACAAGCAATCTTTCTAATTTATCCCACAATTAATGACAAAAAAGGAAAATTTAGTACACTCACATACACAGGGAAAGTAACCTGAACTAACTTGAACAATTTCCCAACATTTAATAAAAAAGAACAATAAAATAGGATTCGAAACCAGTAATACCTTAGGGAATATAATTTTGAATAACAAAACCAAATCTAAAAAATCCTCAAAATCAGGAGTTTATTTATTAAATTGTGGATCTTGTACTAAAACCTACGTAGGACAAACTGGTAGATCTTTTGAAACTCGCATTAAAGAACATAAACATAGTTATTTAAAAAATAAGAATAATTCACATTACGCAACCAACTAAGTTGGGAATGTGGAATCTTTGGCACAATGATACTACTCAGTATATATCACCACTACACCAAACACTTTATTTTTGCACTCGACGCGCGTTTCTCTAACCATGTTAGCTTCATCAGGATCAATCATCGCTCCTGATGAAGCTAACATGGTTAGCGAAACGCGCGTCGAGTACAAAAATAAAGTGTTTGGTGTAGTGGTATATACGAGTATACTGAGTAGTACGCAACCCATATAATAAACGAATCCCATAACTTTGATGATATGTTAAAAATCCTACATGTAGAAAATAAATCTAAAAAATTAAATTTGCTTGGATGTCTTGAAATTAACAAACGGAAAAACTCCAATCTATTATTGAACGAACAGGTAGACTTAAACCATTTACCCTTAATCTTTATTAGTTCTCTGAAATAGTACCACAGATTTGCAATCTTAAAATAATTTTTTCTGTAAATATATAATAAAATGATTAGCATAATCTTAGGTAATTAAGGATAGTTTTAAGCATTACATAACCAGGATTACTACCAAATATTTTTCTTTCTTATTTACTTCTGAAGAAGCCATTGTATGGTAAAACAATTGTCAAGTTGCTTTAAATATATTGGAAATTAAAACATAGTGTTGTTTTTATATAATTTTAAGTACGTACGTACCTTAAAGAATAAAATTCAAATGTAGACGATACAGATAAAAGAAAGTCAGGTATGCTGAGAAAAACCTTTTGATGTGAAAAAAAATTAACCTTTTTTTCTTATTTGCAGCTCTTTGCGATATTTTGTTTTACTTATTATGGAGTTAGAAGAAGAAAAAATATGTTGAAGAGTTGATTGTTGACAAAGTAATTAAGTAATTTTATTGAAAAAATATGTTTTTCGTGATCTAAATACCCTAAGTCCCGAAGAACATAAAAATTTCGGAGAATAATTTTTTTACGAATACATTACTTACCGTTAACAAGGCAAATAAGTACAGTAATTTACCTGTTGTGCCCTAAGTACGTTTCCCCCAACTTAACCGTTTGTATTTCTAAAACTTTTATTTTAAGTTACTCTATAATCGGATCTCAGTCCCTCCTATATACTATCTCTATTGAAATCAAAAATAATAATGGGAAACAAGAACACTGGAATAGAAATATATTATTATATATACGCAATCACCTTTTTAGGCTATTATGGAAATCACTGCATCTATTGAAACCAGTTACTCGTGGACCCATGTAGAAGCATATTCAAACCTTTTTTCAAATCGAAAATTTTTTAAAATTTAAAATAAGGCAATATTGGATTTTACCGCCAAACCAACCTGCACCTAAAATTCCGCATTGTTACTGCTCTTATAATACGCCTGCCCTAAGTTAAATCTCGCCAACACTGTAAATGTCACTTTCTTGTTAACAGTCGCCGATATTGTTTAGTTTGCCAGTTGCGGAGCGAAAACAATATCTTCATTTCACTCATTTCATTATTTCTTTAGGGTCGATTTTTCACTTTATTGTTGAAATCTACTACTTAAAGTGAATTTTCTGTAATCGGTTTTAAAACAAGGAGGTGCCAGATATACATATACGTATATATATATATATATATATATATATATATATATATATATATATATATATATATATATATATATATATATATATATATATATAGGGTGTTATGGAAATCGCTGCATATATTGGAACTGGCACCTCCTTGTATCAAAACCGAATACAGAAAATTCACTTTAAGTAGCAGATTTCAATAATAAAGTGAAAAATCGACCCTAAAGAAATAATGAAGTGAGTGAAATGAAGATATTGTTTTCGCTCCGCAACTGACAAACAAAACAACTAAACAATATCGGCGACTGTTAACAAGAAGGTGATATTTACAGTATTGGCCAGATTTAACTCAGCGCAGGCGTATTATACGAACAGCAACAATGATGAATTCAGGTGCAGGTTGGTTTGGCGGTAAAATCCAATATTGCCTTATTTTAATTTTTAAAAAATTTTTGATTTTATATATATATATATATATATATATATATATATATATATATATATATATATATAAATATGTATATATTTATATATATATATATATATATATATATATATATATTTATATATATATATATATATATATATATATATATATATATATATATATATATATATATATATATATATATATATATATATATATATATATATATATATATATATATATATTTTATATATATTTATATATATATTTATATATATATATATATATATATATATATATATATATATATATATATATATATATATATATATATACAAAGCAAGTCTTTCTCTTATAAATTCTTATATTACATTTTTTTTTATATTATTTACTTTTTTATTTTTTTTTTTCCCTTTCTCCCTTCATTATTTTTTTTTTTCTACTGTTAAATTAATTTTCCGTGAAAATTCGTTGAATAAGAGTGTTTAGGTAAAATAGCAATACTAGATCTCGCCATCCCGTTCACAGATAACTGTTATTAAATATACCCCTATCCCCCTATCTTCAGAAATTAAGGATTACCATAAACTATTAATTTATTGATCCAAATCTATTCTAGCCAAATTTTCCATATTGCTTTCAAGATCACCAGCTAATTCGCTTTTATATTTTAACTCGAGGAACAGGAAAAAGTCACATTGTGCCAAATCTGGTGAATACGATCTATATAGAACGGTCATCGATTAATTTTTATTCATAAAACTACGAATTATTATTGTATTGTGCAATAGTGCTATATTCTGATGCAATATCCATAAATTGTATTGCTTCATTCTAGACCTTTTTTTACGAATTAACTCACGCGAACGACGCAGAACGTCTAAATAGTACTCTTTCCATGACCACAAAGGAACTCTTTATACACAACACCACGATCATCGAGGAAAATAATTAGCATCTCCTTGATTTTTGACCGACTTTGTCGTGTTTTATCCGATATTTACTTGATTCATGTTTTTCGAGAAAACGCGCCCCTATCTCCTGGCTACGCCACTGCTTAGCGGCGATATTATTACCATTATCATGAACTATATTACTAAAAAGTAACACAGTATCATAAATTTTAAATTATCATTAAACAAATAACATGTTATTTTAGGTCCTACCCATAGTAGAGTGGTAGTATGCTACCTCGGCACATGGGCAGTATATAGGCCGGGACGAGGGGCCTTTGCGATAGAAAACTTAGAGCCGTCGCTGTGCACACACGTCATCTATTCATTCGCAGGACTGAATCCACAAGAAGATGCGATAAAATCACTAGGTAAGTTTAAAAAA
This sequence comes from Pachyrhynchus sulphureomaculatus, assembly GCA_019049505.1. NCBI lineage: Eukaryota > Metazoa > Arthropoda > Insecta > Coleoptera > Curculionidae > Pachyrhynchus > Pachyrhynchus sulphureomaculatus. The sequence continues at coordinate 21,830,146 of CM032446.1, forward strand.
GATGGTAATAGTTATTTGTGCAACTAGTGCGTGAAATACCAAAAGTATGAGACGTGTAATAATAATTTCTGTATGGATAATGTTTCTTTTAAGCATATTACCTAGCGTAAAATCATTGATTCGTGTAAGAAATACGAGCGCTCACACACGAGCCCCTCTATCGCTCTACTAACAGACAGACATACCAAAGTTGTATTGCTTGCCCAAAATTCACAAACCTGGAAAAGCAATGCGACCCATTGTTTCATCGGTCGGATCACCCACATATTTAATATCCAAATGGTTATCAAAAGAACTTGAGAGTTTACCATTAAATACTTTCGCAGTGAAGAATTCGTTAGAATTCATTATTAAAACAAAAAAATCTAGTTCTTAATGAAGGTGAAGTCTTAATTTCTTTTGATGTCAGTTCTTTGTTGCCAAGTGTGCCGATACCACAAACTTTACAATATCTCGAAGAATTACTTAGAATGAATGACTTCGAGGACGAAATTATTCGTGAATACTTAACATTATCTAAACTTTGTATGGAACAAAATTATTTCCAATATAACAGTCAATTTTATGTTCAAAAAGAAGGAACAGCTATGGGTAATTGCTTATCACCTTTCATAGCCAATTTATTCATGAGTAAGTTTGAAACCGAAGCCAGTCAAGAATTCGAATATTTCCCAAGGGTATAGGTATCTGGATGATATTTTCGCGATTTTTGATACAAAGAAAGTAAATATTGATGGTTTTGTTTCTAAATTAAATAGCCGGTATGATTCCATTAAATTCACTTACGAAGTTGAGAACAAAGGACAATTGCCTTTTCTAGATATTTTAATTATTAAAAATAATAATAGATTAGAATTTGATATCTATAGGAAGGACACAGTAACAGATAGATATATTCCTAATGATTCATTTCATTACAAACAACACAAATTAGCCTCATTACATTTTTTAGTTCATCGTTTGGTCACTTTCCCTCTGAATAGAGTAAACTTTAATAAAGAAAGGAATCGTATTAGAAATGTAACTAGAGTTAATGGTTATGACGATGACTTAGTAAATAAGCTAATAAATATACATAAGTTTAGGTTTAATATTCAGAATTCCACCTTTTTTACACGCGAAGAAAATAACACGTCTCCATACCATATAATCCGAAATATAGCAAGAGACTCAATAAGGTATTTAATAAGGTAGGCCTCACCTTAGTCTATAAGTCATCAGACAACCTGAGGAATATCTTAGGAAATCCCAAAGATAAGATTCCTAATTGTGAAAAAAAAAGTGGAATTTATGAAATTAGTTGTAATGATTGTGACAAAAAGTATGTTGGGCAAACTAAAAGGCAATTAAAACATGATTTAAAGAACATCTAGCATTGCCGAACGTGCCCTTGAAGCTGATCATATTGTAACAATGGATAATCTAAGATTAATAAAAAATGTATCTGATAGGAGATTGTTGAACGCATACGAAAGTATGGAAATTATAAAATGTAAAAGTAGTTTAAATAAAGACAGAGGGCCTATTCCTTATAGTCCCCTCTACTGGTTACTTGACCGGAACTGATGGCCTTGCCTATGCCATTAGTGCCGCCTCCGAGTAATTCAAGGGTTAGGCTAAGTATAAATAGGGTAGATTTATAGTTTAGCTTTAGTCAATCATCGCTCCTGATGAAGCTAACATGGTTAGCGAAACGCACGTCGAGTGCAAGAATAAAGTGTTTGGTGTAGTGGTGATATATACTGAGTAGTATCATTGTGCCAAAGATTCCACATTCCCAACTTAGACGGAAGGCAGTTTGTGGGAGCTGTTGTCCCATTTAATAAAATTATCTCTGACTGAATGCTTTCAGACCGACAACTCGTATGTTTTTAAATTGGACACGATTCCCAGCGACTGGGCCCCATTACTTCGTGGCGTGATAGAATGGTCCATGTAAAATTGCACTTAGTGAGGCGACACAATGGTCCGTGTGTAAGCAGCCAAATCATTCATCGAAAACCGGAAATTTATAGTAACTGACAACAATCAAAACCAGGATTACAAATAACAGGGACAAATAGAACTACGTCGCAAACTAAAGTCAATCTCTGTTGAGGAAAAAATACATTTATGTTACGATATGTAAAACTTACACCGGAAAAAAGAACGATTATTTAAAGAACAATATATATCAAAAATCTTCTGATCTAACAAAAGTTGTATTTGCATGCAAAGTTTTTTGTTTAAGAACACATTCTTTAATTTAAAAATTACGTTCAAGATAAAACATAACCTCTGTTAACCCAAGGAAACACGTGGTGCGATCTAAAATTTCCCAGATTCACGCTACAAAGTCTTTTATGCTTCATGGCTCCCGTTACATACAAAATAGTACTCCTGTACCCGAATACACAAATCATACCGTTATTTCCAGTGGTCAAATATTTATCAGACCATTTAACTTCATCTCCATATGGGGAAACCCTCCGATGTTACATGGTACCAAATTATGCAAATAGGATAGATAGTCATGGAATTTTTTGCCAAAAATTATTACGTACAGCACGAACTATACATTGTCGTGATGTACCAAACAAAATTCATCAGAGCTACTCAGAATTGTCCGAGGATGGTCTTTGCGAATGATCTGTTGAATTTTGGTGATGAGTTAATGCGTGGTTGCAGTCGAAGGTCTTCCTGAACGCTTGTCGTCTTCTACCGAAGTTTCGCCGGCCTTAAGTCGCGAAAATTTGCGTACTGCTCAGGGTTTCGTCCCCAAATGCTTTTCGAATCATTTCATATATTTTAGTAACACTTTCTCCGAGATTTATACCTACCGCCACTTGTCGGCGCGAGTCGATACTATTTCACATTCTGGTTATATAGCGTTAGTGCGAAAACTTTTGGATTGCACCAGGTATATAATAGGCTTAAAAAGATCTTTGCTCTTATATGTACTTTCGAAGAATAAAACTGAAGTAAATGTTGTTGCTTTTTAGATCCATGGCAAGATTTAACCGATAACTACGGAAAAGGAGGATATCAAAGAATAACAACCCTTAAGCTGAGATACCCCCACCTTAAAGTAAGCTTAGCTATAGGAGGCTGGAACGAGGGATCAGCTAACTATTCAAAACTAGCTGCAAGTCCAGAGAGAAGAACGAAATTCGTTACTAGTGCTGTTGATTTCATTAAGTAAGTGAATAAAATTGAAAAAAAGTAGTATACGTGAATTTTAGTCTCTTTCAAGTAAAAAAACACTAAATATTCCAGATTTTTTGATAGTAAATATAAAAGTGCCATACCTCTACAGATTACCGAATAATGTTTCAAGATTCATGCACACCACTCCTCGATCTACTAAAATACTTAGTTTTCCGTTTCTTGAGTTGTTTGGTTCCATCAAAAAAAAAATATTCTGCTGCTCTAGTGTACGGGATCTTTAGAGAAACTTTTTTCATTTACAAATCTTCGTGCACAATCTTGAAAACTGTAGTTTTGGTTATTCCAGGTTCTTTAACATGCATTAGGATCTTCAGGCGTCGACTTGACAGCAGAAAATCGTCAATAAGCCTTATATGTTCCTCAGTTCATGCCTCAACCGGTATTCCTGATTTGGGGTCAACGTGAATTGAGTCTTAGCCCCATCGAAGCTGTTTAGACCAAGATTTCATTTAAAGATAAAATGAACTATTATTGCTGTCCCTCTGGAACATTCTTTCGTGAATAAGTTTCGGTCCATTTACCTGTTGAGTGAGAAACTTCAGCACAAGAAAAAAAAAATCGTAAAAACCACAAAATACAACAACCTCGCATCAAATTTGCTCAAAGACCTTGGAACAGTGGCAATAATTTGACGACCAAGCTATTAGTTGTTTGGAGCCATATAATGGCTAGGAACATAATCTGAAAAACTTCCTAGTTCAAACATTAGTACAATTATTCTAATGCAATGATGCATTCCATGTTACATTTGGTAAAATTTCGGTACGCGAGCTTTTCAGAAAAAGGGTTATTTTTGAAATGGCCTAATTTTGAAAGACTTACGCCAAAAAATCAGGGGGAGAGGTTATTTTTGCACTTTTTTTCTGCAAATAAGCCGTAACCTATATCACTGACAACTGCTGATAGCCAATGATCGAAACTATCTTTTTCTGAAAAGCCCGCATATCGAAATTTTACCTTTCATTTAATTACATTTTCGACGTCCTTTACAAATCAGTTATTGCGTCCTTCGGGACATTTTTTGCTTGACTTTTGAGAATTACTTGGGATTGCAATATTAATCATAAAATAAAATAACGTATACGGCACTGCATCACACTATTAAACGATCAGATGCTATCCTATTTTTACTATTTCAGGAAGTATAATTTTGATGGTCTGGATTTGGATTGGGAATTTCCAGGCAAAAGAGGTGGTGCTCCAGAGGATAAGTTAAACTTTTTACATCTAGTTAAGGTACGGCGGTCATGATAATAATTTAAAAAATATATATTTTAAAGTGTCTACTTATACACTTAAAATTTTTTCAAAAACACACTATAACCAAGAATTATATAAAATATGTTTCAGGAACTCAGAGCGGCGTTTAGAAAAAACAACCTCCTACTTACGGCCGCTTTTGGTGCGGGAAAAGACACTATAGACGTATCTTACGATGTTGAAGGGTTAGCTGTATATTTAGACTTCATTCATATGATGTGTTACGATTATCACGGTGCGTGGGATCAAAAAACCGGAGCTAATGCACCATTACGTAGTGCTGATGTCCTTAACGTCGTAAGTATAAATTTTTATTTTTATTCTATTTCTTGTTTGTTGTAATGCGCATGATGACCTAACAAACATTCGCCACCCATCCCCACCAAATTTAGTTGTCCTACCTCTAACCGTAAGAAGTAAATCCTTATATCGCATTATTTCCATCAGTCGCTAATTTTAATTTTAACAACTGTCAAATTTTGACACATACATCCCCAGAACATCTTTCCTTCAATTATTAGGAAAAATTAAAGAATTATATAAAAATTATGACAGAACTTATGCAAAGACTACAGGTCATATAACTTTAGATCGACTTTTTGGACGCACCTGGTATATATTTAGAGTCCTCTAATAACGACTGTAAGATTGAATTTTTTGACATTTCAAAGCATCAAATTAATTGGCGGCGCAAGAATGGTGAAAAAATGATAGCTGTCAAAATTTGACAGGTGTCGTTTGTAACGCACGTACACCTCCGCCGAACTAGATTAACTTAATTTGAACCGTTTAGAAATTCAATACTAAACCGATATTTCGAAATTATCGATATCGATACATCACCATCAGCTGACCCGAATCCCATAACAGTTGTCAAAATTGCCTTCTAGCTCCTATCGTTTTTGCGTAATCAAGATTTAAAAATTTTGGCAATTGTTACAATTTGACAGCTGTTATTTTTTATCGCTCCTTTCTCGTCCAAATTATGTAATCTATCTGACGTAGGAGCTTTCACAGCTTTGATCAGCTGAGAAATCATGGATTGAACAGTGTAAAATTACAGTGGGTCTCCGACGGTTCGCCTGCGATTGCACCAAGCAGTTTGGAGATTCTCACGTCGGAATGTAAGTCTGGTTTGACACTATCTAATCCCACGACAATAGTATTTTTTTTATGGGGAGCATCAATATTGCATCTACAAATAAAGAAAATGTATGCTGCCACTTCGGTAATAAAACTATAGTGGCTCACGCCTGTTCTCTGTAAAAATAAAACGTACATAAAGCTGACAGTGAACACCACCCCTTTAAAGGCTCAGGCAATACTGTTATGCGCGTATTCTGGTTTTGAAGTTATGCCCCAAGCATCTCTAAGAATTTCACTAGTAAATGATAGCTCTTTTACACCACGTTATAACCTCTACATTTCATTATTTTTAATAAATACTTTATTTATTAAATAAGAACCACGTTTTGCCCCTTGAGTGTCTTCTTCCTTTTGAGAAAATATTGAGTGGGTATTACTACTTAGTTTGGAAAACAAAGGCAAGAGACACCTCAGCTAGCTCGTTTTTTTACTGGTAGAGAACATGGATAAGAGATAATTTTTGTACGTCTTTTGAAAATAGTCTCTATAGTTGTTTAAATCTTGGTTGTACTGTTTTGGGCACCATTCATTTTAGAATAAAAAGAATCTAAGTTCAGCTCAAAAAATGAAAAAATACTGAAAAGTTATTTCGTTGTAGAAATAAAATTGAATTGAGCACAACCTTTACGTCCTGAAAGATAGAGCGGGAAACGCTACACTAACACAGAGAAAAATATATTAACAAAATAAAAATTCTTACATTTATTACACTCTTAAAATTACATCGACTAAATAAATAACCTTTTATACTATGAGAGTGCACTTTTGCAGAGAATCTCTAAATTAGAATTATTAAGTTTTTAGCAAATGACTTTAAAAGGCACGATATAAAAGTTTGTGTAACCGACTTCGAAATTACACGTGTTGACTTGCTGCTTGGCTTCTGCTCGTGGGTTTTCCATAAACTGCTTAGCCTCTCCTAGTGAGATTCTCATCAAAATATTGTCTCACACACTACCCTCCCATTCTCATTTGGGTAACTAATTACTCTTTGACCCAAAATGCCTTAGGATGAATAGAATATTTTTAGAACGGAAAAAGGGCTCCGACTTGAGGTCCGGAAACAACACCCACTCAGTGCTAAAAAAACTTTACTGCATGGCGGAGGACAACGCCAATGCCACTACGACATGACGGAAGAAAAAGCCCTCTACAGCCTGACGAAGAAAAAAGCCCACTACGGCCTAACGAGGGAAAAAGCCCTTAAAAATTCGAAATGGCCGGTTATATACCTTTACCCCTTCCTGGTTCACTTCCGGAAAGCAAAATGAGACGGGAGTGTTAAACTCGCGACTTGATAGACAAGGACCGATGATGCCCGTCTTCTTTGTAAATCAGACGCATTCAATGCAAATGAAATAAGTTAGGTTGGCAACACGCGCTACACACTACTGGTTGAGTTACACTGCTTAACTTAAATTAACAAATATTGCATGATTTAAAGAAAGAAAACGGTGTTGTAACAAGTCTTAAAATCTAGGAAAAAATGAATGTTACAACATTTAATAAATTTATATATCTCGGTGGTGCAAATCACAAAAACCTTTTGAAAGTATAGAAAAATAAGTTTTTCCAGTCATCTTATTTATTTGTCAAATGAATTTTATTAATTATTTGTTTTAATCCTTTTCATTAAAAATACACATTCATACACACACTGTATAAAATTCGTGAGTTTTGGGGCCTCTATCTACAATCCCACCTGAAAATAGCTTACTTGCTCAACAGAACACCACTTTTCAGTCCATCCAAGTAATTTTTTTATTGTCATACGGTAGACATACTCCTTTATAGGATTTTGATTTTTTTAGGAATACACACTAAACTACATGCTAAAACTTGGAGCTCCACACAATAAATTGGTACTTGGTGTACCACTGTATGGAAGAACTTACATGTTGCCGGAACCCTTAGAATTGTCGTCGAAAAAAAAAACCGAAATTAGGTATGGTTTCAACGAGTGTTGGATTTCAGGGACCCCTGACAAGAGAAAGTGGATTTATGGGATATAACGAGGTTAGTTATCCATATAGAAACTAGTTCAGGACACCAGACACAAAAACGTTATTGCTCTCATTTAAAATAACGATTTTTACAAATATTTTCTTTGTCTGTTTTACAGCACTGTTGATAGTGAAATTCTATAACTTACTTCAATCTGTCTTCACTAAATATGACAATAATTTTTCACAAATTTCATGATTGTTGTATTCTTATTATTTACCTTATTATTTTACTTATATATTAGTTCCAACCAAGTTTAGGATGTTTAGCAATGTATTTTTCTTCCGCTGAAGCATCTGGGTCATCTACAAACCTCATAGCTGTTTTCTTACTTTACAATTTCACACTGCTGCTGCCATTGTCGTCCTAATTACATAGGTACATATATGTATACAAAAAAGATTTTACTGATACGCTAGATCCCTGATTAACCTACTATGTACTTATTTCAGTTTTCCTCTGTTCCTTCTGAATCAAAACTGAGCTTTGCTTTTACCTCATTTTCTATTCTTCTGTAAAAATCAGTTTTAAAACTGCTGAAGCATAGGTTAATAAAAGACAAATACACGCAGGAGAAGATCAGAACAGCAATTAATAGAAATTTCGTAGAACTGACTGATGTACCTGTAGAGGACAAATGGATGGCTATCAAAACTATACAGACAGAATATGTAAGAACAACTAGGACAAGGACCAAGAATGAATGGATGACGCAAGAAATTTTAGATTTAATAACTGAAAAGAGAACACATAAGAACAAAAACAACGCATACATAACATAATAAAGAAGAAGATCAAAGATGCGAAAGAACATTGGTTGATACAACAATGCAGCGAAATAGAATGTCTAGAACAGAAGCATGACATTTTCAATCTCTATAAGAAAATTAAACTAGCAGCGGGTATACTTAAGACAAACTCCGTTACAGTGATTGTAGACAAGAAAGGCAAGACTATTTGGGATGAAGACCAAAGGTTGATTAGGTGGACAGAATACATAAAAGAACTACTTCAACAGGAAAACAGAGAGGAAACAGGAATTAGTGACGTCCATATAGAATTTAGTATCAGTAGAGATGAGGTAATAAAAGCCATCCGAAGACTAAAAGATGGTAAAGCACCAGGAGTGGATCAAGTACGAGGAGAGCTTTGAAACTATTACAAGAACAGCATATTGATACTCTAGTTGATCTATTTAACGTCATCTATAAATCTGGCCAAATTCCTCACGATTGGCTTATGTCCACCTTTATACCTATACCCAAAAAGGTCAATGCGAAGAAATGAGTTATGTTTTAAAAGTATTCTTGTATGTCAACCATGAACGCATAAATCCATTACTTAAGAACTCTATTAGTGAGACACAGTTCGGTTTCAGAAGTGATTTAGGAACCAGAGAAACGCTCTTCAGCATTCAGGTTTTTGCTCAAAGAGCGCGCGATATGAACTGCGATGTCTTCCTATGTTTTCTCGACTTCGAGAAAGCTTTCGATAAGGTAAAGCATAAGAAGTTGATGGAAGTCTTGCTGTCCGTAGGTATGAGACGAGAGGATATTCGTATCATTTCCAACTTGTACTGGCAACAGACAGCTCAAATCAGAGTTGGAGTCAAGCGATCTGAAGAGATCAGTATACAGAAAGGAGTTAGTGTACGTGTACTCCGAACAGCTTTTCACTGAAGCCTTGAGTGGTTGCGAGGATGGTGTGGTTGTTAATGGACATATCATTAACAATTTGAGATATGCAGGCGACACCATTGTATTGGCCGACACTGCAGATGGACTTCAAAGGCTGATAACTCGAATACAAGATCAATGTGAAGAGTATGGTATGAGTTTGAATGTATCTAAGACCAGGGTTATGATAGTAAGTAAAAACCGCGAACTGAGTGCCAACTTTAACATCAACGGCAAACCAATACAACGGATAAATCAGTTTACGTACTTGGGCTGTAATCTTAATGAGGAATGGGACCATGCAAAAGAAATATTAGTTCGTATAGAGAAAGCAAGATCAGCTTTTTTCCGTTTAAAAAGGGTCCTATGTAGTATGCATGTCAACATAAAGATCAGAATGCGGGTTTTAAGGTGCTATGTATTCTCTGTTCTACTGTATGACGTTAAAGCGTGGACATTATCCGAAACAACAACAAAGAAGCTCCAAGCGTTTGAAATCTGATGTTATCTCCGTATGCTCTGAGTTTCTTGGATACATCACGTTACCAACGATACCATACTAGAACGGATGAACAAAGCAATGGAGATCGTACATACGGTGAAGAAACGTAAACTATCATACATTGGCCCCGTTATGAAGAACGACAAGTACCATCTCCTCCAACTGATTCTGCAAGGAAAAGTTAAGGGGAAAAGACCTCCTGGAAGACGTCGAATCTCTTGGCTGCAGAATCTTAGGAAATTGACAGGGAAAAGTAGTGTAGAATTGTTTAGATCGGCTATAAATAAAGTAATTTGGACCAGAATGATCGCTAACGTCTAAAAAATACACAGAACCAGAAGAAGAAGAAAGTTAATAAGTTAGTTTTCAGATAACTTTCTTAAAATATTGGCTTGGATCTACTTTTTTTAATAAATATTGTTATTATTTTCATATGTATTTTTTATTATTATTATACTTATTACATTTCTTTTAGATCTGTGTAGAACTGAAAAATAAGACGGCCCCATGGAACAAATTTTGGGACAGTGATAGCGTTACCCCTTTTGCTGTAAGAGGAACCCAAGTTATAACATATGACGATGAAAGGTCAATATACGAAAAAGTGAAATTTGCTATGACGAAGAATCTAGCTGGAATTATGGTTAGTATCACGCGTCCGTTTCTAAAGAAAAATATTTATTTAAATTTTCGCCCCATCAAGCCTACTTTTTATTTGCAAAAATCGGAGCTATCGCCGACTGAATACCTCCATTGCCAGTTCAATTAGGAATCGATTCAGCCTGCACTCAGTTTCAAATTTTTTAGAGGACCTTTACCAGGAGAAAGCCATAATCACGCCTTTAAAATCTGACATCATTTGAACATCTTTGATTGTGTTAGCCGTCACTTGACAATTGTTTCACCATACAATGGCTTCTTCAGAAGTAAATAAGAAAGAAAAATATTTGGTAGTAATCCTGGTTATATAGTGCTTAAAACTATCCTTAATTACCTAAGATTATGCTAATCATTTTATTATATTATTTACCGACAAAATTATTTTAAGAATACCAATCTGTGGTACTATTTCCGAAAACTAATAAAGATTAAGTAAGGGGGAATGGTTTAAGTCTACCTGTTCGTTTAATAATTGACTGGAGTTTTCCCGTTTGTTAATTTCAAGACATTAAAGCAAATTTAATTTTTTAGATTTATTTTCTACATGTAGGATTTTTAACGTATCATCAAAATTATGGGATGCGTTTATTATATGGGTTGCGTAATGTGAATTGTTCTTATTTTTTAGATAACTATGTTTATGTTCTTTAATGCGAGTTTCAAAAGATCTACCAGTTTGTCCTACGTAGGTTTTAGTACAAGATCCACAATTTAATACTAAATTTTCCTTTTTTGTCATTAATTGTTTGATAAATTAGAGGGATTGCTTGTTTAAGGGATTTTTTATTCAATATATTATCTATAATGTTGAGGTCATATCCATTATTAATTGCTATTTGTTTCATTATGTTGAATTCTTTGTTAAAATTAGTTTTAGTCATAGGGATATGTAACGATCTATGTATGAAAGAGTTAAAAGCTGCCATTTTGTGAGGATAAGGGTGGGATGAACTATTGTGTATGACTGTGTCAGTATGTGAAGGTTTGTGAAAAATCGAGAAATCGTTTTTATTGTTCACTTTTGATATAGATATGTCTAAGAAATTTATAGAGTTATTGGTTTCTAATTCTATGGTAAATTTAATATTAGGATGCAAATTATTTAGGAAGTTATCCCATAATTAATGACTAAAAAGGAAAATTTAGTACACTCACATACACAGGGAAAATAACTAGAACAATTTCCAAACATTTAATAAAAAAGAGCAATAAAATAGTATTCGAAACCAGTAATTCCTTAGGGAGTATAATTTTGAATAACAGAACCAAATCTAAGAAATCCTTAAAATCAGGAGTTGTGGATCTTGTACTAAAACCTACGTAGGACAAACTGGTAGATCTTTTGAAACTCGCATTAAAGAACATAAACATAGTTATCTAAAAAATAAGAACAACTCACATTACGCAACCCATATAATAAACGAATCCCATAATTTTGATGATACGTTAAAAATCCTACATGTAGAAAATAAATGTAAAAAATTAAATTTGCTTAAATGTCTTGAAATTAACAAACGGAAAAACTCCAATCAATTATTAAACGAACAAGGAGACTTAAACCATTCGCCCTTACTTAATCTTTATTAGTTCTCGGAAATAGTACCACAGATTGGCATTCTTAAAATAATTCTGTCTATAAATAATGTAATAAAATGATTAGCATAATCTTAGGTAATTAAGGATAGTTTTAAGCACTATATAACCAGGATTACTACCAAATATGTTTCGTTCTTATTTACTTCTGAAGAAGCCATTGTATGGTGAAACAATTGTCAAGTGACTTTAAATATATTGGAAATTAAAACATAGTGTTGTTTTTATATAATTTCATAAGAACATGCCCTCTCGACGAAGTGTACAGCCATATTTTATCTAAGAGCAGAATTTTCAGATAGATGATAATAGAGAAATTTTGTAACGCTTCTTAGAGAGATTTTGCAACGCCTATTTTTCACATGCCCTTGTCCTTGTCCTTATCGTTATTTCAAGCATACGCAGTATTAATGCAAAGAAATTGTAGGGTTAGATTAGTATTCATCTTCTGTAAACTTAGGGGCTTTTTTTTCATTCATTTCATGGTTAAGCATACCGATTATTAATATTTGCTGGGTCAACACAAGCTTCTAAATTAAAGTTGTGGCTAACAGCTATCACTTCCTTCAATATTTCCAAGGTAATACGAATGTACGATAAATAAATTTTTCAAATTTCATTTGAAATTACCACTACACACACTGTAATGCCATTATGCTAAAAATTGCCAAATCCCAACATAATCTGAACACTAACTGTTGTCCGTGTTATTTGCAATAAAAGATTATCATTTAAATTTTACTATATTTCCTTAAGAGTTTGTATACCTAAGTAGGGAAAAAAACAGGCCCTACCATAATAGCGAACTTGAAATAACCTCTCTTATAAGTGCCTAAATAAGGAAAATCGTTATCCTTAATAAAAGTGGCGCTTATTTTGTTTCAATACTGCGCAAGCTCCAAAAGGTCGGCGCATGCTTCAAATAACGATAACAGCTGGGTACTTATAATTAATTTCTTCCCTTTTCTATTGCGTAAGCTTCAAACGGTGGGCGCATGCTTCAAATATAGATAGTGACCTACTAAAATAAGCGTTGCAAAATCTCTCTAGTATTTCCCTTATCGATTTTTCCTATTATCATGTGGATTTTTTTTACTCTTACGTATTTTTAGAACTACAGTTTTCAACGAATTTTTTTAGATATGGTCTGTCGATACAGACGATTTCCAAGGTGACTGTGTAGATGCTGACGATGAAAAATCTCAGAATTTCCCACTGATGAGAGCGATAAATAAGAGCATTGAACAAGCACTTGAAGATATCAAAAATAGTATTATTAAAGAGAAAATCGAAGAGCAGAACAATAATAGTGATAAAATTAGTAGCAGTAGAATTATAGTATTAGTTTTGAGTAGTGTTTTAGCCATAAGGCATTTAATATTTTAAAGATTTTAAATAAGATACCACACAATTTTACAGTTAACTATCAAAAGTACTGGTAGAATTTAGACAATTATTGCAAGATGAAATTTTGTAAATAGTTTTGAGGGAATGGTTGAAAAATATACCAGCAATAGTAAGTACGGCCATGGTCCAAACAAAGTCAGAACAACAACAATAAAATAACACAATATTTTACCGTTAATATCTAAGATTGTTCGTTTGGCTCTGCTTGGAACTGCTTTACTTTCTCTAAGTACCTTTTTTTGTAACAGTCATCAACTTTTTTTTATCTTTAAAGTTTTATTATTAAAGAATAATTCCAAATTAGCACCATTTCTTGAAGGCCATGAAATCATAACCTCACGTCAGCTTGGAAAAGATATGAATTATAGGTAGACCCAGCAGCCAGTGTATCTATTTGATTGTTATGTTCATTATAATACTATTTATTATTATATAGTGAGATTTTATAGTTTTCGAGGAAAAATAAATTGCAACATAGAAGTCAGATTTTGCTACTGATTTTTGTTAATTCTTAAACATAAGAAATCGCCAACCTTACCAAGACAATATTACTATCAGACACAAGGAGGAAATGTCTTCATTACGGTGTTTTTTTATGTTTAAATATTATAAATTTCTAATATATTAAAAGTAAAAGTGAAAAAATATATTCCTACGAATAGAAAAATATTTAAATTTGGAAATGTGTACCTCTTTTCTTATCATGTAAAGAGAATGGTTCGTTACTAATAAAAAATTTTCGTATAAAAATGTGAAATAACCAATTTTTTTCAACCTTAAAACAACATACTTCCTTAGTTACCAAGTTCAATATATCTATGTAATATGGTTATTTTAAGTAGCGGAATGAACTATCAACACGACAGTTTAACTACGTGGATAAAATGGCAGAGACCAAAGTTATGTTTTATTTGACCAATAAACACTTAAACAAATCTCTCAATTTATACCGCCAGCTTCTAGTTGCTTTTTTCTGTCCGAACTCGCCATCACATATGCATTCAACTGGTCAGATAACCATGGTTATTAAAGCCCCTTTAGCGAAAAAGAAGACAAGATAAGCCAATAAGCAACATAACCTCAGTTTACAATTTTTGTTGGTAAACTGTGTTTTTGTAACGTTTAATCACAAATAAAAACCCTAAAGAAGCTCAAACTCAATTAATTTAAATTTTACAGGTAAGCTCTTGGTAATAATTTTGTTAATTTAAATTTCTTTCAAAATACATAATACTCTATTGCTGTAGTATTTTCTTCAATTTTGCAGAACAATGGGTGATAGATACAATATACACAGTCAACTAGAACATCTCCAATCAAAGTATATCGGTACAGGCCACGCGGATACCACAAAATTTGAATGGCTCGTTAACCAACACCGAGATAGTTATTCCAGTTATTTAGGACATCCCGACCTGCTTAGTTATTTTTCAGTTGCTGAAAATGAAGCTAAAGCTCGAGTTAGATTCAATTTAATGGAGAAAATGCTGCAGCCCTGTGGTCCACCACCTGACAAACCAGAAGATTAGATTATTCTCTATTTTTTAAATGTAATTTTAAAATTTAAATATAATTAATAATTGTGGGACACTTAAAAAATAGGCCTGTTTTTTTTCTGTCTTCAATATATATTAACAATATCACAGTTTCGGCGTAAAAACACAACCAAAGAGCCTTTTTAAATCATCATAGACATACCAAAAACATATTTCTAAAAACAAAAAGGCAGTATGCACGCTTTCTATGAAAAGTTTCGGGGCAAAAACGGACCAGATAAAAAGGTGATGTCTAAAGACTACTGTCACGATGCTGGTTAACATAACTACTGAAGTTCGGAGGGCAAGCATGGTTAACCAAAATTGCTTTTGTTCATTAAATTTAGAAATATTTTTTAATACTGATAAATGGAATAATACTTGGAAAATATATGTATGTATTAATACTTGTGATATTACGAAAACAGGATAATAGTCATTTAACCCTGTATACCCTATTGAAACATCAACACTTGCTAAACTATTTCTATGACCTTGTAGAAAGTAAAAACAGTTTGAGAGCATATAACTTACAACAGTCAAAGCTGTAATATTTTTAAAATTTTCTAGTTTACATATAAAATTCCCTGTATATACAGCTAAAGGTATTAAAACAACATTATGTGGCTTTATTAACAATGTGGAGGAGTGGATCCAAAAATGCTTCCAGGAATATTGTTTAAACAATATTTTTTGAAGGAATATGAGTACCCAAAGTACCTTACCTAAAAATGTATTATGATAGGTGTTCGATTTAAGCAAAAAAATTAAAAATAGTGTGACTAGAGATGAAATATGAGGTAAGTAATTGCTCTTTGTTGTACAATTGTCATTAGATATTGCGAAAAACACTAAAATTAAACCGAAAATGAAAAAAAAATTATGGTAAATGTAATTTTCTTCTATAAGCAAAATGTTGGCCCAATTATCAGTGTTTTGAACAGAATTTTCTACGGTCGAGTTAATATCCATAGAAAATCTTATTAACACAAGAACCAAAAGTAGTTTTATAACATTTTTTTCCACCAAGATTCTTTTTTCAATACATAATTGCATGATAAATAAAAAAATGAAAGCGACACTAAAATATATCCAATAGTAATGTTCTTCTTCTATAAAACTTGTTGATATAAAAGTTATTGGATGCAAAATACAAGTCAGAATTAAAAAAATGTTAATACTATTATGAATAACTAATACTGTCATGTGCGTTATTACTTTTTTTAGTTGTAAAATGAACAAACTAGCCAATATCACAATAAAAAGTTGAGAAATTACATCATAATTAACAAAAAATTGCATCAAAACTATGCCTAGACAGAGTACATTTATATAGGGAGCGTGATGGTTTGTGCCAAACAGATGTTGCAGAAATATTAGTAAAATATTAAACATGACACATATTGCTACATAAAGAGAAGACATATCTTGGGTGCTGGAAGCTTCATAAAGATTTTTAGTAATTTTGTCTGAGCAGTCTTGATACAAATCTATTGCAATAGCAGCATAGTTTTTATTTTTACCTTCCAAAAACTTTTCATGGAAATATGTAGCATTTACAAAGGTATCTTTACAAATATCTTTTTTCTTTAACAAAAGTTCAGTATTGTATCTTAAAGCATACAAATATTCTTTAAGATTTAAATTATTTAAAAATAATTTTTGTATTTTTCCAATGCTGGTAGAAGGAATGTTAAGGCCTAGGAGTATGGCCAAGTTAGCAGGGATGTCAGTTTGTAAAAATGATGAATTCTGACAGTTTAGACCTACAGCTATTAGTGGTACAGTTACTTCAGATTGTGTTGTTCCACCATGTCCTAGAAAAAAGAAGTTGTTAGTTTTTTTTTATGGGTCTAGCACATGTGCTGCAGGGAAGTCCCTAAAGCGCTACAGGAGCGACATGTGTGCGGAAAAGGCGATTCACGTTGTTCTGGAATCGCTGTAAATTGTACTCAGTGAGAAACACAGCCCTGTGCAAATTATTTCAAAGAGATAATGTTCTCCATATAAAAGACTGCTTGAAAAACGTTGTACAAAGGTAACAAGCTGAACCTCATACAGATGTGCAGTATTAGCGCGACGTGTATTTCTAACATGCACCACTCTGGGAGGAATTAAGCGGGCTACATCCTTCAAACACTTTCCATGAAATACTTGTAGAATAGACTCAAGTCGCCAACCGTTCTTCGATGTTTGTTTGACATAACGGTCCACCAGCTTTTCATTGACTATAAAATGACTTATAACAACCAGAGACAGGGTACCTGTATCAAATCCTGCTACAACTAGGATCTCCAGAACACTGGGAAGACTGGTGAAGATGGCGCTGGCATTGGCTACATTTATCACACGGTCCTCCGACCTGTGGTAACTTGACATGACCGCACGCGATAAGTTTTTTCTCAATTCGTGGGAAAAGAAAGTACTCCGGCGAATATACGCACCTGTCTATGACCAAGGCGAGTGGTGCATAATAAGAACGAACGAGGAGCTGTACCAGTTATACAACGATCATTCGCTCGTCGCAGTAGTAAAAAGTGGAAGATTGCGCTGGCTTGGACAACCACGTCGTGCGGAAACCCTTCATCGGACAAAAATCCGAGGGAAGACGTCTACGTGAGCGCCCACGCAACAGATAGAAGAAGGATGAGGAAGACCTCTGGGGACTGGGAATTCGAAGATGGAGGCGCCGTGCGCTGGATCGAGACCCGTGGCGTGGGATTGTGCGGAAGGCCAATATTCCATCTGATATAATTTTATTTTTACTGATTGGAATATACCTGTCCACAATAATAAATTTAGGAAGTGTAACAGCACTTATAATATTTTTAGATTTATAAGATCACTTTGGTGTCTGTCTGTATGTCTGTCTGTCGCACCCGATTTTCTCCAAAACTGTTTGACATAGAAACTTGAAATTTGGTACTAATATAGGAATTGATGGCCTCATCAGAGCCGCGTAGTTTTGAAAGTTAAATTTTGACTTAAGGGGTTAGTTTTGAGGGGTGAAATCGGAAGTGAAAAAAAAATTTTTTACTAGGTCATTGAGTGTGGTGTCAAATGAAAGGTTGTGAAAACATGAGTAAAATATATATATATATATAATGTAATTCTTGCGCACACTTTTCTTATTATTTTTAAAAAATCACGAAAAATCGCTGTCCCCCTACCTTATCTCGAAAAGTACTGATCAAAAAATTTTGAAAAAATTCTGGAATATTATCCACGGGGTGTAGATTGAACGAAAATTATCACGAGTGCATTACCTTTAATAATTTATCTGGTATATAAAAAAAAAAAAAAAATTCATCAGTTTTAAGTAAAGATTGAAAACAAACTTTGTTGAAAACTCATTTGGGGTGTGTTTTGTCAAATCACTGATCATTTTATACCACCGTAACAAATTTTTTTATTTTAAAAGCAATTAACGTACAGAACACTAATTGTGCAAGTTCAACTTGCACTTGACCGGTTTTTTTCATTATTCTGCTTTCTATACCATAAAACAACAGAACATAAAATTATGTAAATTATCACTGTAAAAAAGTGTAGTATGAAAGAAAAATCATCTTTGTCTTAGAATTAATAAAATCATGGTTACACATTGATTTTTTTAGATAAAACAGCTCTTTTTCTGAATGTAATGAAAAAATGAGGAAACAGCAAAACCCTAAGATGTGAAGGGACACGGATGGTACTCCTGTTTTTTTTTTTGTGAAACAAACTGAGTTCGGGCCAAACCATTAGCAAAAACTTTTAACTCATCTTTGAGTGCGGGCACTTATCCTCAGTACTGGAAGATCAGTAAAATGTATCCAGTATTTAAAAAAGAGAATAAGTCTAACATAGTAGTTACAGACTAGTGTCATTAATTTGTGATTTTTAGAAAATTGATGTTAATGATTACTTAAGTAACACAGCTTTTTTCATTGCACAATTTTTATCAAATGTTGTTAACAATAAGGGCCAAGTTTATGTGGTTTTTGCTCACTTCTCTAAGGCTTTGGGCAAAATAAATCACCAGCTCATTCCATCCAAGCTCAGAGGCTATGGTTTGTCTAACACATTTGGGAACTTTTTCGAGTCATGTCTGATACAACAATCTCAATATGTTCAGTATATTGGATTTCAGTTTCTTTCTTTAATTAAGTAAAAACTTACCTCCGCTATCCCTCATACCATGATCACCAGTTATCAAAATTAAAGTTTCACTTTCATTGGTGTTCAAATATATTTTGTTAATTACTTCATCCATTTCCTTCAATTTCAATGGCATTCTGGAAGAAAATGGTCCTAAAACATGTCCTATATGATCCAAGCCTAAAAATGTGATGTAGAGAGCCAATAAAAAGGCAATTTTTTTTATATTGCTTGTTTCCAAAATACCACATGAACTTTGAAATACATAAAAAAAAAAATACTCAGAAAATAATGACTTAATATTATGGATAATTTTCTGTATGGAAACTTTTATGGATTTATTTATATGAAAAATCATAGTTCCAGGAATCGGTTCGTATCTTTCCGGCATT
This sequence comes from Pachyrhynchus sulphureomaculatus, assembly GCA_019049505.1. NCBI lineage: Eukaryota > Metazoa > Arthropoda > Insecta > Coleoptera > Curculionidae > Pachyrhynchus > Pachyrhynchus sulphureomaculatus. The sequence goes on from CM032446.1 coordinate 21,849,668, forward strand.
TTAGCTACAATTGCACGAAGCATCTTCAAAGAACTCTCCGAAATTAGAACCTAAATGATCTTGACAAGCAAACATATTTATACTTGACCAGTGTTTACGTAAACCTAGTGTAATAATCAGTTTCCACGCGTGACACAAACCGTAGCCTGTATCTCTATTAATATTGTTAGGGTGTTTCTAAAATTCAATCGCTGACATGGCCCAATCCGAAAAATCATGATTTCTCATATTTTCTAAACTCTAGACTCTTGAAAAAGTTGGGTATCCTTAAATAATGAGTAATTTTGCCAACTTAATATAGAAAACTATTAAAATTGTTACCTAAATAATGTAAAATCATAATATCCCAGTCTTTTCTTTCCAGTTCCAAATTGACATTTCTAGTCACATTGTCATCAACTTCTGTAAAATCCCAAACAAAAAATGATGTTGTACCCTCTGATCTGGTAAAAAAATCTGGAAAAAGCTTTTCCCACGTATTGTCTCCATAAAAAACAGTCTTCAACCCTATTTTGTTCGCAGAGTGCAACCAGGAATCGCTTAAAATTTCAGAAGATGCCAAGTTTCTTACAATATCAATATATTGAGGTACACTGCCTGTTATAACAGAAAATGAATATAAGTTGAAAGTAAAATATATAATATTTAAGACTTCACAGGCTTTGTTTATCTAATATCACAAACAGCTATTTAAACTACCTGTCGTAAGTGCTTTAATCCTTGGTAAAGTGACGGTAGGGCTCTCTACATGAATTTTACTTAAACAGCCTTTTTGGTTCATAAGATCTATGGTAAAAGGCATCAAATCTGGAGTTATAAAATCCCATCTTAGTGCGTCTATAACGAACACAACAGTTTTCGTAAAGTGTGGTCGATAGGATTCCTTTAGATCAAAAGTGAAGTTTCTGATGCGTGTAGGAGGATCATTTTCAAATTTTGCAATACTATTTGGTATGGGAAAAAAACCATAGAGGAACAAAACTACGGATAGAAGCAAAAGTACAGAGTACTGCAACATTATTTAAGTAACATATTTATATTTTTATTAATGTAAAGTAATGATAATCTATAAATAGGCACATTTTTCATGAAATATTCAAATCTTTTTAAAAATTTTGCACTTATCACTTGAGGTTATGTTCCTGGGGTAAGTTTCTGCCGCAAAATCTAATCGTCCCTAAATAAAATCATTTAAGTGGAAAGTATAACAGACATGTAGCTAAAACTACAAATAATATATTTTCGCGTGCCTGTCAAAATTCAGACAAAATGATTTTTGGTAAAATACTGCTTTTCTAGTTTTTGACGACTTTTGGTTCTTACTTACAATAATTTACGATGTAAACCTAATTATCCAACATGAATATGGCTATAAAGTTACCACGTGAATTTAGTAGTAGTTCAATAAGTGTATTTACACTTTTTTTAGGTTAATTGATTAGTAAATATACTTGTTTTTAGAAGTTTTGTAAGAAAATGTCTTCAAATTTGCCGGAATGGTAAGGTTTCATTAAAATTTGGTATTGTTAATAAAATATGATGATCTTTAGCTTTCCTTTATATATATATATATATATATATATATATATATATATATATATATATATATATATATATATATATATATATATGTATATATATATATATATATATATATATATATATATATATATATATATATATATATATATATATATATATATATATATATATATATGTGTATATATATATATATATATATATATATATATATATATATATATATATATATATATATATATATAATATAAGGTGTTCAAACTAAAGTTTTACTATCAGAAATTCATTTCTCTTCGTAGGTTAATCAAGCAGCAATCTAGTGTTGCCTATAGAGAATATATCCGCAGTACTGAGAATAACCTCTCTAACGATCCCTCCAGCTTCTGGGCGTTTATTCAGAGTAAACACTCTCAATCTGGCATTCCTAATAACATGAGAAATAATGATCATGTCTATAACGACCCACCTAGCATAGTCACTGCCTTTGGTGATTGCTTTCACAGCATATTTATTAAATCGGCTAGGCCTGAGGAGTATAGTTATTGGGAAGCTCCCCCTTTCATTGTTGACTTTCCCGAAATTTCCAAGAGGGATATTGTAACTGTGGCTAGGTCTCTCAAGAATAAACTGACCTCCGGTTCCAACAGCATTCCCAGTTTTGTTGTCAAGGATTGCGTGTCGGCTCTATCCGGTCCTTTACTCCATATCTTTAATCTAGTGTTGACGACTCATACGTTTCCTGCTACTTGGAAGGTGGCCACGGTCCGACCTATCTTGAAGTCTGGGGATCCAGGTGTGGTTGATAATTATTCTATTTTATGTAATACCCTAAAATTCTTGAAATTATTTTGCATAAATTTATTTTTGCCAAAGTGAGAAATACGCTTTCTACTGACCAACACGGTTTTATGCCTGGCAGATCTACCATCACAAATCTTGCCTCATTCTCGCAGTTTGTGTGCGACTGTATCAATGATGGGAGCCAGATTGACGTGGTCTATACGGATTTTCGCAAAGCCTTTGATCAATTTGATCACTACTTACTGTTGGATAAGGTCGGATCTCGTTTTGGACTCTCAAATAACCTGATTGATCTTTTAAATTCATACCTCCTGGATCGCAGGTTTTTTTGTAAATCAACGGGTTTAGATCGCCTCTCCATATTCCCACTTCAGGTGTTCCCCAGGGTTCCAATCTGGGACCTCTTCTTTTCAATATTTTTGTTGACGACTTGCTGAGTGAGATAGGTTGCCAGCATTAATTCTCTCACCAACTGATGCTCTACTAACAGGCTCTCCTTAAATGTTTCCAAATGCAATGTCGTCCGATATTCCTATCCTAACAACCCTATATTTTTCAATTATTCCGTAGGTGATACTGTTCTACAGAATCTTCGTTCAGTGACAAGAAATTCTCTTTTGCTGACCATATTGAACAAATGGTTGCTGGTGCATCAAAGCTGCTGGGTTTCCTGATTAGAAATTGTAGAGACTTTACTAACATCTGCAATCAAGCTTCTCTATTATTCCTTCTTTAGGTCTAAGTTTGACTATGCTTCTATTGTTTGGTATCCAATATACAATTGCCATAACAACTTAATCGAATCAATACAGAGGCGCTTCATTAAATATTTTATTTTCAAGAAGGATGGTGTCTATCCGGACTACGGTGTTGATCACAGACTAATCTTCTCAAGGTTTATTGAGTTGCCTCTTGCAAAGAGAAGGGACATTCACTCCATCAAATTCTTATATAAGCTGTTAAATCACCATAATGATTGCCCTTTCCTATTAAGCAATGTATCTTTCCATGTACCACGCCTTGGGGCAAGGCGCTCACCTATTTTTAGCCTCGGCTGGGCTTGGTCAAATATATTATTCCACAGCCCTATTTATATAATGTGCAAGAACGGCAATGTCATTGGAAACTCCGGTGATTTCCATTGCAGTAGGCTGTAGATGCTTATTGGTTCTCTGCTCAATGTTTAGAGGTTGCTCAAATTTGTAGTTTTTTTTATGATTACTATTTTTATTTTTTTTTTTAATTTGGAGATTGTTCAAACATTTTAATTTTATTTTAATTGTATCATGTTCTTCTTTTATATATAGCTCATTAGTATAAACGTTATTCCTGTAATTGGGCCCTGGCCTGTTGGAATTGAATGTATAAATAAATAAATAAATGTACATTATATATATATATATATATATATATATATATATATAATATATATATATATATATATATATATTTATATATATGTATACAGTACTCTTAATTTTCCTAAAGTTGACAACATGTAAACCGAATAGTTAATCAGTTTTTAAGAATTGCCAAGAAACTGGAACTAATATTTAAACAAGGTATTTCCATGTTAAAAATTCGTATTTTGTCGAGTTTTGCACCTTCTAGTAATATCTTAAATTGTCTCATATTCTAGGAAAACGTTAAGACCTAATCATATGAAAAACCGAAGGTCATTTTCTCAAATTGTAACAGAGCACCCTTTAAGAAATGTTGTGGTAAGTACTTGCCAAGAAATAAAAATATTTTTAAATGTATAACATGGTTTTCGTTAAAAATCCACTCCTGTATAAACTTAAACTGTGGTTTGTCTTGTACCATTATTTTTTAGTGTTCCGTACGGAACACTTATAAGATCACTTCTGTGTCTGTCTGTCTGTCACACCCGATTTTCTCCGAAACTATTTGACGTAGAAAGGTGAAATTTGGTAATAATATAGGAATTGATGGCCTCTACAGAGCCATGTAGTTTTGAGAATTAAATTTTGACTTAAGGGGTTAGTTTTGGGGAGTGAAGTCGAAAGTGAAAAAAAAATTTTTTTACTAGGTCATCGAGTGTGGTGTCAAATGAAAGCTTGTGAAAACACGAGTAAAAAATATATATATAATATTATACTTGCGCGCACTTTTCTTTGTATAATTTTTAAAAATTCGCGAAAAATCGCTGTCCCGGGCCTTATCTCGAAAAGTACTTACCAAAAAATTTCGAAAAAAGTCTGGAATATTTTCCACGGGGTGTAGATTGAATGAAAATTATCACGAGTGCATTACCTTTAATAATTTATATGGTATATAAAAAAAACAAAAATTTCAAGGTCATCAGATTTCAGTAACGATTGGAAACAAACTTTGTTGAAAGCTCATTTGGGGTGTGTTTTGTGAAGTCACTAATCATTTTATACCACCGTAACATAAATTTTGACTTAAGGGGTTCGTTTTGCGGGGGTGAAATCTGAAGTGAAAAAAAATTTTTTTTACTAGGTCATCGAGTGTAGTGTCAAATGAAAGCTTGTGAAAACACGAGTAAAAAATATATATATAATGTAATACTTGCGCACACTTTTCTTCGTATTACTTTTAAAAAATCGCTGTCCCCTACCTTACCTCGAAAAGTACTGATCAAAAAATTTTAAAAAAATCCTGGAATATTCTCCACGGGGTATAGATTGAACGAAAATTATCACGAGTGCATTACCTTTAATAATTTATTTGGTATATATAAAAAAAAACAAAATTTCAAGGTCACCAGTTTTCAGTAAAGATTGGAAACAAACTTTGTTGAAAACTCATTTGGGGTGTGTTTTGTGAAGTCACTGATCATTTTATACCACCCTAACAAAAATTTTTATTTTAAAAACAATCAACGTACGGAACACTAATTGTGCAAGTTCAACTTGCACTTGACCGGTTTTTTTACTTTAAGGACATGTAAACTTGCTTATCAAATTTTTCATGAAATAAATATTCAAAAAAGTCTCTAATCTGTGAAGATAGGAGAACAAATATAAGCCTTTTTTCCTATTGTGTAACCACAAAAAATATTTTTCCACTTAATTATAATAAGATTTATTATACAAATAATAAGTATAACCAATTATATTTATTTATTTATTTATTTTGAACCAGACTTATTACAATTCAATACAAAATATGCAGTACCTATAAAGATAACACAAATTATCTGCACAATAGGACTGGTGGACAAATAATCCTTAAGAACTATACACAAGTATGCTAAATTATACTAAATACACAAACTTAAATTTAACAAAAAAATAAAAAATGAAAATTTATTGGTTGCTCAAGAGTGGCAGTAGATACAGAAAAACTCAGAAAACAAAAAATAAAAACAATAAAAAAAAGAAAAACGTACTTTCCATTAATTATATTGTGGCCACACTTATATCCGATGATCCAATCCAACCTTTAATCTTTTTTTTTTGGGTCCTACCTCTTAATTCCAAATTTTTCAGTTCTCCGGGCAGTTTGTTAAAGGCCTTCATAGCAGTAATCTTACTGCTCTTAAATTTTATTCTTTTATTTATCTTTGGCAATAAAAGGTTTTTATTTCTAGTTATACTATGAGATTCTGCGTGTTCCTTTCGCATATCTGCATAATAAAGCAACAATGACTCCAATGTAAACATCTTCGAGATATTTAATGGGACAGAATAATTAGTTTGTTTTTTCAATATTATCTTTAAGATCCTATTTTGCAAATTCTGCAACAGAATCCTAACATTATCATATGCTCCACCCCACACAATCACTCCATAAGAGCAAATGCTATGGATAAGAGCATAATAAATCGTTAATAGAGTCCCTGTCGACAAAATTCTTAATAATTTAGCAAAAATAAATAGCAGATATTTAGTTAGTTACATTATTCAGAATCCTATCACGATACACAAAAAGTCATGAAGACTGTTTTTGAAATATTCAAAGATAACTGATTTAATGCTAACCATGTACTTACTGTTTTTAAAAGATCATTCATCTTATTTTGGGTTTTATCCCAAGTTTCTTCAGTGCTTATAATGGCTGTACCGTCCGCATATGACATCACAGACTGCTTTTCCAAAATTTGAAGCATGTCATTTATGTATAAAATAAATAATAAAGGTCCAAGGATTGTTCCTTGTGGGACTCCACATGTGATTTGTTTAGGGGCACTAACAGTACTTGCTATTTTGACAGGCTGTATCCTATTATTTAAATAACTTCTAATTAAGTCATGAGCCATACCTCTAATACTGTAATGATATAGTTTCCTTAAAAGAATTTCATGATTCATTGTGTCAAAAGCTTTAGCTAAGTCCAAAAATGTTACAATTATTGGAATATTTAGGTATAAATTATTATAATTTTTATTACTTAAGAAATTTAAAGCATCTTTAGTTCCTTTACCCTTGACAAAACCATATTGGTGTTCTGATATTAATTTGTTTTTCTTAATAAAGTTGTATAAGCGAGAGTGTATGATTTTTTCGATAATTTTAGCTATATTAGTTATTAAAGATATATAGATATAACTTATTGGATTCTGTTTTACACCAGCTTTATAAATGGGTACTACTTCTGCAGTTTTGGTCAAACAGATGCATTAATGCTTAAATTAAAAATATTACTTAAAGGTTCAATAATCTTATCAGCAATACTCTTAATAATTTTTACATGTATTCCATCGACTCCTCCACATTTTTATTTTAACTGATTATAATTGCTCGGGTTTCATGAGGGTCTGTTAATTTGATATAAGTTAAGTAACGCTCCCTGCGGTTTTTTCAATATTTTTGGCTAAATTGCTGCCTACATTACAGAAATAAGAATTGAAAAGATTTGCTATTTCTTTTGGGTTTTCAATCTTTACATCATTATCCATAATAAACGATATTTCATTTAGGTTTGTTTTTACATTGGGCCTAATTTTTCGTTGTATATATTTCCATAGTAATTTATTGTTACTATAAACATTTTGAACCATAGCCGATTCATAGTTAAGTTTTGCTCGTTTAATTACTCCATTCAATGCCTTGACGTAATTTTTGTAATCAGTTTTAAAGCTTTCGTGTATTGGGTTTTTTTTTCCATAAATTACACTGGTTTACAGCCAAAAAATACCAAGAACGCCACATGCCTAGATAAGTTAATTGGGACCTCCTGAACACGAAAAACGCTATAATTTTTTTTTTTAAAGTACCGTTTTTTAGATAACGGTACTTTTGTGTTTTTCGGTGTATGGTCCCACTCAAACCCTTATGGAGCCCAACCGAAAAGTCCGATCGAGATAAATGTCATACCGTTGGAAAGGCAACTAAATGCCTTTTCCGGCGGTATACTATAAATTTCTATGTGACAAGAAGTGGCTGAGTTATAACACCTCAAAGTTCAAAATTTGCCTATTTTTTACGTTTTTTTTTTTTTTTCAAAATTTTTCATTTTTATTTGGTTTTTTTTTCTACGTTATTGTAAAGATCTGGAATGTTTTATTTTTTTACCAAGTAGTTTATTTAATAACCAACATTTTAAACGTAATTTGAAAAAAAAAGGATGAAAAATAAAGTTTTTATTAAGGATTTTGTGGAACGACAATATTTTCATTTTCATTGCTCACACGCTATATTCGGCGTAAATTAAAAAAATTTAAATTAAAATGACGAGTGACTTGAATTTTTCCGTTTTTTTTCGGATGTATCTTCGCGAATGAGGAACCAACAATAGTCTGCCATCATTTGTTCATCCCACCAGCCCTTGTAACGTCTCTCGATTTCTTGCATTTCCTGGTGAAATCTTTCACCCTGCTCATCACTTTCGGATCCCAAGTTCATGGGGAAAATATCCAAATGACTGAATAAAAAGTGTAGTTTAGGTGTCATATTTGAACCTAAAAGTTAAAAAGAATAAATTTCAAATAATTTTCAAATGATAACGGCCTTTTTGATATACATGCTTTCACTCAACGCTTACCAATGGCATTGAATTTTTGCAGTAATGTATCGATCTTCTCAGCGTAATCAGGACTTCTGTAGTTTCCCAAAAAGTTGTAAACGATGTCCTGGAATGCTTCCCATGCCTCCAAATGAGCTGGACCTAAACACTCATTAAATGCTTGGTCACCGTACAGAGCCCGAATTTGAGGTCCATCAAATATACCAGCTTCAATTTTGCTCGCTGTGGCTCTCGGAAATTTTTGTTTAAGGTAATTCATGGCAAGACTGTCTTTTGGCAACGTTTTCACAATATTTGTAAATAACCCAAGCTTAATATGTAGTGGAGGAAGTATTATCTTCTCCTGAGGAATGAGTGGGTCATTTTTAATATTGTACTCTCCGTGCGTACGCCCACTTCGTTCGGGCCAAACTTTTCGGATGTAGTGATTCTGACGGTCACGGCTGTCCCATAGACATAGAAAACAGGGAAACTTCGTATTGCCCCCTTGCAATCCAGATAGTATGGCAACTAATTTAAAATCAGAGCAAACTTTCCATTGATGTTGGTCAAATTGTATGAGAGCGAGAAGTTCTTTCATTGCTTCATATGTTTCCTTTATGTATTTTCCATATCCGATTGGAATTGATGGTTTCGTATTCCCTTTATGAAGCAAGACTGCCTTCAAACTATCCTTGCCTCCATCCAGAAAAAGACGCCATTCCACTGGGTCATAACTTTGTTGGAGAGCATTGAAAAGACCACGTATGTTGGCACAAAAACAAAAGTTTCCCGTTTTTGCGAAAAAAACTGCAAGTTGTTTGCTACGATCACGGTAATATGTAACACGTGTCTCAGGAGCACAATATCCCCACTGTTGCAATCGCGATGCAAGTAATTCAGATTTCGATTTCGGCAAATACAAATCTCGGCACAAATCATTAAGCTCGGCCTGAGTAAGTAAATGGGGTTTCGTATTTGATTGCATTTCTGATTCACTGCACTCATCTGATGAATCACTTATTGTTGTTCTTTTTCGTATTTTTGTGGGCTCTGCTACAATCAGCTGCGGTTTGGGGCACGATACTGAGTGCGGCACTGGCAGCGTCACCGAGCTAACAACTGGATAAACTGGTTCAATTCTACGTCCGACAGCCTTTTCCGTTAAACAGAAATAACAATCTGTTGTATGACTGATCGGGTTTCTCCATTGCATTGGCTTTCCAAATGTGAAGAAACACTCTTGACCCTTACCAATTTTATTTAATATTGTTCGGCAGTTGTTACATGCATTATTCGGTGTCCACGGTTTGTCCAGAGACGCAGGTCGAAAGCCGAAATACTTCTTATACGCTTCAGATAAATTTTTCGTATTCATTTTTCGCATCAAATGCTGTGATTTCTTTTTCACAAGAACTCCACAAACATAACAAAATTCGTTGGGATCGATTGAACACATTTTATTTTTTGCACGTACAAAGCCAAACTGTTTACTGTGATCAGATTCAAATTCTGATGGACGCCGAATATAGCGTGTGTCAGGGCTACCAACGTATACAGTGATTCAAATTCTGATGGACGCCGAATATAGCGTGTGTCAGGGCTACCAACGTATACAGTGATTCAAATTCTGATGGACGCCGAATATAGCGTGTGTCAGGGCTACCAACGTATACAGTGATTCAAATTCTGATGGACGCCGAATATAGCGTTTGAGCAATGAAAATGAAAATATTGTCATTCCACAAAATCCTTAATAAAAACTTTATTTTTCATCCTTTTTTTTTCAAATTACGTTTAAAATGTTGGTTATTAAATAAACTACTTGGTAAAAAAATAAAACATTCCAGATCTTTACAATAACGTAGAAAAAAAACCAAATAAAAATGAAAAATTTTTGAAAAAAACGTAAAAAATAGGCAAATTTTGAACTTTGAGGTGTTATAACTCAGCCACTTCTTGTCACATAGAAATTTATAGTATACCACCGCCGGAAAAGGCATTTAGTTGCCTTTCCAACGGTATGACATTTATCTCGATCGGACTTTTCGGTTGGGCTCCATAAGGGTTTGAGTGGGACCATACACCGAAAAACACAAAAGTACCGTTATCTAAAAAACGGTACTTAAAAAAAAAAAATTATAGCGTTTTTCGTGTTCAGGAGGTCCCAATTAACTTATCTAGGCATGTGGCGTTCTTGGTATTTTTCCAAATTAAAAATTTGTAAACCTGTGTTATACAATGTTTCCTTGGTTGGACAAGATATCATGATACCTCGGGTTATCCATTTTTTCCTTGGCACATATTTATTACCATTTTTTTTATTTTTGTGGGTAGCTTTATTTTGGGCTGTTTGTAACATTTCAATGAAATAATTTGTGGCTAGATTAGGATCGTTTATTTGCGGAATGTTATTCCATTGCAGTTTATTTACCTCAAAGGTCAATTTTTTTATAGTTGACCTCTGAAGTCCGGCCATCTACTTGAGGGCAACAAGTATTAATATTAGTTTCCTACACTAACGGATAATGATCAGTAAGAACATCGATAATTTTATAAGATTTAGTATTTGGCATTTTAGTTTTAACAAACATGTTATCAATGCAAAACCCCATTTCAATGTTATCTTGTGATGGCCTAGTAACGCCATTGAAGAAAGGTATTCAAATTGTAATAGTTGACTTAGAAAATCTTGTTTTATATAATTCATTTTTAGAATATCAATGTTGAAGTCCCCAATAATGTATATAATATATAACACATGGGCTGAAAAGACCCGGGCCTAACACATAGATGGCGCTAGTTTTATTGCAGTCACCTTTTTTTCAGTTAATACTAACCTTCAAAAGACAGCTGTTAAAATTTCATGATATTCTATTCATTAGTTTGTGAGTTATTGTGCTAAGAGTGACGCTACTTTTGTTATTTTCAAAACAATGGATCAAAAACAATTTCGTGTTTTAATTTTACACTGCTTCTTGATGGGAAAAAAAATACCGTTCAAGCGAAGCAATGGCTTGAAAAGTGTTATGGGGGACTCCGCTCCATCAGAAACAACAATAAAACGTTGGTTTGCTGACTTCAAACGTGGTCGTAGAGACACCGATGATGCAGAACGCAGTGGACGTCCAAATGAGGCGGTAACACCAGAAAACATCAAAAAAATCCATAAAATCGTTTTGAATGATCGAAAAGTGAAGTTGCGTGAGTTAGCTGACATCGTAAAGATATCAAAAGAACGTGTTGGCTTTATATTGCATGAACATTTGACTATGAGAAAGCTCTGTTCAAAGTGGGTGCCGCGTTTGCTCACTGTTGATCAAAAACAAGAACGTGTTGATGATTCTGAGCAGTGTTTGGCCATGTTTAAACGTAACAAACCGGAATTTTTGCGTCGATATGTGACAATGGATGAAACATGGATCCATCACTTCACTCCGGAATCAAAACGATCGTCATCTGAGTAGACAGCAACTGGTGAACCTCGTCCAAAGCGCCCGAAAGCACAACAATCGGCTGGAAAGGTTATGGCCTCGGTATTTTGGGATGTGCGTGGTGTAATATTCATCGACTATCTTGAGAAAGGAAATACCATCAACAGTGAATATTATATAGCGTTATTGGAGCGTTTGAAGGCCGAAATTGCAAAGAAACGACCGCATATGGCAAAGAAAAAAATTTTGTTTCATCAAGACAACGCACCGTGTCACAAGTCAATCAAAACAATGGCAAAACTACATGAATTGAACTTCGAATTGCTCCCACATCCACCGTATTCGCCAGATTTGGCTCCCAGCGACTACTGGCTGTTCGCAGACCTGAAAAAAATGCTCGCCGGTAAGAAAAATTTCGCACGAATGAAGAGGTTATCGCTGAAACTGAGGCCTATTTTGAGGCAAAAGATAAATCGTTCTACAAAAGTGGTATTGAAATGTTAGAGCGGCGCTGGAATGATTGCGTTGCTCTTGATGGAGATTACGTTGATGAATAAAGCTAATTTTGAACCAAAAAAACCGTGTTTTCTTTGTTAGGCCCGGGACTTTTCAGCCCATGTGTTATGTAATATAAAATAATTAAATATTTATTTTATATGACATATATATATTTTTAATATAAATTTTATATATGTAATATAAAATAATTAAATATTTCTTGTCAATTTTTTTTTGAGATACCTACTTAATAGAGCATAATTGAAGACATGCTCTTAGAAATGACTTCACCATTACAATGGGTGAGAAATGATACTTCTCTGCCCACAACCTCTCTATAGTTTTAAGTATAGCAAATTTTTCTTCAAAGGTTACTGAGAGAATTCCTCGTCGAATTCTGGGATCTACATCCAGTACTGGACGTACCACACCTGTATCAACACCTGCCAATATTTCAGAACCTTTAGCCCAGGCTTTAAAAAAGCTAGATCCTTTAACGGAGTTTGCTATAAATGAAGAAATGGATCCATTGTCGAAAATGGCAGCGGAAATGGTAATTTTTAAATAATTTTAAAGTACAGTAGGACCCCGGTTATCCGAGGTAACGTGGGGGACACCCTCCTCGGATAACCGAAGACTCTGATAATCCGGATTTGTTTTTATTCATTCAAAAAATAAACACCAATACTTTAAACCGATGTATCAACGTTTTTAACATATAAATAGGTACATACATTATAAAACAGTGAAATAGGTATCTATGCGCTTCTGTTTCATATTGCATCTTCTTTTTCTCGCTGCAATGTTTCTCCATCTATTAAGAAGAAGCAAATCCGCTGGGGTTGCCTCTGGTTGTTGTTCGATATACCTCAGAGCTTTTTCCAAAGAAGCAAAACCTTCTTGATGAGAGATCTTAGTGAGAGACTGTTCATCCACCGCCGCTTCGTCATCGTCATCTGATTTTTCGGTTTCCTGAAAGGCATTCGTTATTTTTTCAATACTCATTTTTTCTTCTAAATCATCTACTGTAATCCATTCAACATCTTCTCTTGTCACATTTTTGCCACCTTTTAATTTTTGCATTAATTCAAATAAACTTTTTTCTTTTTCTTCTATCTCACTGTCAAAATTTGAACAGGACATTTCTCCATGGCTTCTCAATTTCAAAGCTAATTCATTTAATGAAATATCATCTTCACTGTCATAGTCCTCAAAATCAATAACTTTTGACCAAGATTTTTGAATAGTGGTAGTACCCACAGAATCCCAAGCTTGACTTACCCAGTAAATAAAATTTTTCAGTGTAACCTTTCTCAGCCCATTGATAATATCCTCCTTTTCTGTATATTCTAACAGATGTTCAAGATATAAAGGCCTATTTTTTTTTTTTTTTTCATGTTTTCGAGGATGCCTTGATCCTTGGTTGCATTATGCTTGTTACATTTGGAGGAAAGAATTTTACAACAATTTCACCCACATGAAGTCCTTCTCCAGGGTGAGAGGGGGCATTATCCATTAACAAAATTGCTTTAATAGGAAGACGGTTTCTGTTCACAAATTTAGTCACAGATGGCACAAACTCTTCTTCAAACCAGTTAGTAAATAAGGTCGCATCCATCCATGCCCTCTTCTGACTTTTGTAATAGACTGGTAGGGCTTTGGGTGAGATGTCTTTTAAAGCTCTTGGATGTGCAGACTTGCCAATCACCATCAGTGGGATTTTGTGCTTGCCAGATGCATTGGAACATACCATTATAGTTAGTCTTTCCTTACTTCGTTTGTGCGCAGCAGCTGATTTTTCCTATCGAGATGCCAGTGTTTTTGATGGAAGCATTTTATAATTCAGACCAGTTTCGTCACAGTTGTAAATTTGATCACATGTGTATCCACAATCTTCGATTTGCTTTTTAAAGTTCTGCTTAAACTTCTCAATTGATGACACATCAGCAGAAAGTTTTTCACCATATACAGTCAGTTGCCATACACCGTACCGTTTTTTCCAGCAGTCAAGCCATCCAGAACTGGCGGTAAACTGATCTATCTCTGGGAATTGCCTACTAATCATTATTGCTTTCTGTTGTAAAATTGGACCTGACAGAGGCACACCATTTGATCTCTGTTGGTTAAACCACATGAATAAAGCTTCGCTAATCTTGTCATATTCGCCGGGTTTCATTGATTTTCTTCCTGAGGAAGAGAAGGCGTGATTTATACACCACGCTTCTATTTTTGTGCGGTTTCTTTTCCAATCTCCAACTGTTACCTCACCTACTCCATAATCTCGTGCAACAACTTTAATTGTCTCTCCTGCTTCAATTCTTCTGATGGCTTTTAATTTTTCTTTAACAGGAACGACGATTCTTTTACGCTTGTGTTGCTCCATTATAATATGACAAACAAAAATTCAAACAAAGGAGTTCGTATTAATTACGTTGAACTACCAGAACTCCAACCAAATATTATGTGAGTACTTCTCCGTAGTAAACGCTATAACGCACTGCATTCACGCAAATTTACATACTGAAAAAGTCCAAAAACATAAATAGGGGAACCCCTCACACGAGCCAGGGGGATTCCCCGAAGGCCCCGACAATTTTAAATGAAAATATGTACATACATTTTTTAGAAGGTCGGTTAATACGCAGCATAGCCGCGCGTACCTCGGATATTCAAGTTCTTAGATTAGCTCGGTTAATCCGGAGCTCGGATAATCGCGACTCGGTTAATCGGGGTTCTACTGTAGATTTTAGTATTACATTGGTAAGTAGGTTAAAATATAGCTGCATACAATTCCATATCAAAATATATAATTTTTAGTCTTTAAATGTAGGTGTGGAGTCTAAATTAAGAATTTAAAATTAAGTTTCATAAACAAACCTTACTTTTTAATATATTCCAGTTACCTTCTCTTACATTAGGTTACTATGGTACTATAGGTAATTTATTTTTTAATCTGCATTTATCTAGCACTGTTAAGCTGTTTCAAGAGTTAAGAGATATAGTCTACACCCTACACACAAAAAATCTTAACACTTATATTTTATTTTTATAGGATATTGTAGACAATAAAACATCAAAAAATGATCAGATCTCTCAAAAAAGAAATCATGAAGTCATTGCTAGATTGGATCCTTGGTCACATAGAAAGCAAGCAATTTTACAGAAATACACGACTTCAGAAAAGTTATCGATGGTCACAAGTTTTTTATTAGAAGGAGAAAAAGGTATAATTATAGTGATTTCGTTCTTTTCTAGTTTTTCCTATATCTTATTCCATTGTAGTTATAGTTAAAGCTCAAAGTACAGCAGTCGACAAGGTTCAGCATCGTTTGGAACAACTGGATAGTTTTGAGGAAGGTTCTCAGAGAAAATTAGACTTGTCACAAGCTGAATATATAACCAGAATTGAACAGTTAAACAGGTAACAATGCAATCATTTAATAAATCAATATATACCTATTTCAAATATTTTTTTATAAAATTTCACAGACTATACACTATAGAAAAGGTAATGCAAAACAACTCAAAATTACATTCAAATTTTATTATTGAAATACATGCATGACAATTTGGCAGGTCACAATAGAGAGATTTTGAAATGCTTGTCGTTATCTCAAGCATGCACTTTGTTCTTATCATTATCTCACGCATGCGCTGTATTAACGCGAAGAAATTGCAAGGTTAGGTTAGTGTTCATCTTCTATAAACTTAGGGGATTTTTTTCATTTATTTCATGGTTAAGCACACCGGTTATTAGTATTAGATGGGTCAACACAAGTTTCTAAATTAAAGCTGTGTCTAGCAGGTTTCTATCACGTCCTTCAATATTTCCAAGGTGATATAAATGTGCGATAAATAAAATTTCATTTGAAATTAGCACTACACACACTGTAATGCTATTGTGACAAAGATTGCAAAATCCGAACATAATCTGAACACTAATTAACTGTTGTCAGTGTTATTTGCAATAAAAGATTATCATTTCAATTCTCTTGTATTTTCTTAGTAGTTTGTATACCTAAATAGAAATAACCGGTCAAGTGCAAGTTGAACTTGCGCAATTAGTGTTTTGTACGTTGATTGCTTTCAAAATAAAAAATGTTGTAACGGAAGTATGAATTGATCAGTGACTTCACAAAACACACCCCAAATGAGTTTTCAACAAAGTTTATTTCTAATCTTTACTGAAAATTGATGACCTTGAAATTTCTGTTTTTTTTTTATATACAGGTAATGCACTCGTGATAATTTTCGTTTAATCTACACCCCGTGGAGAATATTCCAGGATTTTTTCAAAATTTGATAAGTACTTTTCGAGATAAGGCGGGTGGACAGCGATTTTTCGCGATTTTTTAAAAATAATACAAAGAAAAGTGCGCGCAAGTATTACATTACATTATATATATATATATATATATATATATATATATATATATATATATATATATATATATATATATATATATATAATATTTATATATATACATATATATTTTTACTCGTGTTTTCCCAAGCTTTCATTTGACACCACACTCGATTACCTAGTAAAAAAATTTTTTTTTCGCTTCCGATTTCACCCCCCAAAACTAACCCCTTAAGTCAAAATTTAACTTTCAAAACTACATGGCGCTGATGAGGCCATCAATTCCTATATTATTACCAAATTTCAACTTTCTACGACAAATAGTTTCGGAGAAAATCGGGTGTGACCGACGGACAGACAGACACCGAAGTGATCTTATAAGTGTTCCGTATGGAACACTAAAAAGAAACAGGTACTATCATAATAGCGATAAGAATAACAAACTTCAAATAACCGCTCTTGTAATTTCCTAAATAAGAGGAATTGTTATCCTTAAAAAAATTTTCTCTTACTTTGTTTCAATACTGCGTAAGCTCCAAATGGTGGGCGTTTGCTTCAAATAATGACAACAGCTGAATCCCTACATTTAATTTCTTTCCTTTACTATTGCGCAAGCTCCAAACGGTGGGCGCATGCTTCAAATAAAGATAAAGACTACCAAAATCTCTTTAATATGTAAATGTTAAAACACACATAGGAAACACATTAAATTACATTTATTTAGAAAGACAATTAGAAAAAGTTAAACTTGTTTCTGTATGGACAGTCAAAATCAAGAGTAGGCAACTACTTTGCAAATCAGTGCCTTTCCAGAATAGTTAAGGTCAATAAAATTACTGCTCAAGTACTTGGTCTTACTATAAAATGCCCTACTAGTTATAAACACTCATTTTATTTTCAAATGCTTACTACTAATTACTTGAATTTCATTGGACAGCATCTTAGAAAATTTAATTCCATAGTTATTTGGTCCTTGCACTTCTGCTGTAATTAATAGTTAGATTGTCCCTAGCCCTTGTATTTACTTGTGCAAATCTCTGTTATGCATGTTTTTATTTAAATGACTTTTAACTTCCACGAGACAGCTAAAAATATAAACTGCTGGCAATGTGAGTATGTTGAGGGAGATAAAGGATCCCAACATTTGAAATGTTTTAACCCAGCGATTCCCTTTATACATTTTCTCTACTCTCTCCCTAGTACAGTATATTATAAACAAGATGTATTTGTATGGATGCATGGTATCCATTTATGAGCACACAGTTCACAGATGTTTTTCCTTATTTTTTTGACAATTTTGTAACATATACTTCCCATGTTAATTAAGCATCCAGGTGTATGCCAAGAAATTTGGGTGAAGTTGTATTCTCCCCTATTCACTAGGAAAAATTTAATTATATGTTTATGCTTACTGGAAAGAACCCATTTATGAACTTCAGACCATGTGGGCATTACCCTCATATTCAATCGCTCCAAATTATCAGAAACGTCGCTTGTTGTCATATTCAAGTGCATGCACTGAAGTCATTTATGTACAACAAATGTAGAACAGGTCCCACAACAGAACTCTGGGGTAATCCATATTTGATTAGGCTCTGATAAGTTCCAATTATTATATGACACATATTGCAGACGGTTTACTAAGTATGATGTTAAATGATTAATAATCACTCTTCACTATACGCCTAGTTCTATCCAATGCTGGATGTAGGCTTTCCTCCTGAATTTCCATCTCGATCGTTTTTCAGTTGTTGTCATCCATCCAATGCCTGCAACCCTCTGTATATCACCCGGCCATCTTGTTTTGGGACGTCCCCCGCTCCTTTCTTGTTCTTGTGGTCTTCATTCTAATATTTGCTTGGTCTATCTATCATGGGTCGTGCGTGCTACATGTGCAGCCTATTGCCACGTTCTTTCTGCTATGTACTCTATAATATCCTTTAATTTCGTTTCCATTCAAGTATCCACTTGTTTCTTTTTCTATCTTTAAATTTTTTCCCGATCATCTGTCTTTCGTGTACTCTCTGGGTCCAAGGTAGTTTTTGTATATCGGCGTTCATCAGTGTCGCAAGTTTCAGCACCATATGTAATTACGGGTAGAATGCACTGATCGATCGTAAACTTTGGCCTTTAACTTATTTGGGATGGCTTTATCTTTGAATATATAACTTAATTTCCCGAATGCGCACCATCCAAGCCTGATTCTTCTTGAAATTTTATTCGAGACACTCTCGTCGTAGTAATTTTTTGTCCCAGTTATAACTATGTTGTTATTAGTGTCGGTTAATATTTTTGTCTTACTTTTATTCATCTTAAGACCAATTATCTTTGAATGGTAATTCAACTCATTTATCATTTCTTGCAACTCGTGTGGATTACTACTGATAACTACAATATCGTCTGCGAACCTTAAATGACTCAGACACACACCATCTATCTTTAAGCCCTCTTTGTCCAATCTACGAGAATGGATTAAAAAGTTCGCGGTCTAGTCAAGAAAACAAAATAAAATACGTACAAGAATATTTTTATTTTTCGACTAATCTCCCTAGCTCTATGCACTTCTTCCACCTGCTTTCCAAAGCTTCCATACCTGTTTGAAAAAAAGATTCGTCAAACTCTTCAAAATACTGCTTAACTGCAACTTCGACTTCTTCACTTAATGAAAATTTCTGGCCACCGAGGTGTTTTTTTATAGGTTTATAAACAGATAAAAGTCCGAAGGTGCCAAATCAGGAGAATAAGCCGGGTGGGGCAGCAATTCCAAACCACAATCACGAATTTGAGCCATAGACTCAACAGACGTGTGAACGCGAGCCTTGTCCTGATGGAACAAAACTTTCTTTCTCAGTAAACCTAGGCGTTTCTCTTTAATTTCTTGACGTAAACTACGCAAAAGGGTGCAATAGTAAGTCCAGTTTATTGTTTCACCTTTCAGAAGGTAGTCCACCATAATAATACCTTTAGCATCCCAAAAAACTGACGCCATCACTTTTCCAGCCGACAGAATTGCCTTCGCTTTCTATGGAGTCGGTTCACCAGATTTTTTCCACTGCTTGGATTGTTGTTTTGACTCTGGAGTATAGTGGTGAACCCAGGTTTCGTCCATTGTCACAAACGAGGTAAAAAAATCTTGCGGATCAGCCTCAAACATCCCCAAACAGTCGCGAAAAATCTTGAGTTGAATTAGTTTTTGTTCAACTGAAAGCAATTTGGGGACTCACCTAGCGGACACCTTAGAAAATCCGAGTTCGTTGACAATGATGTTTTGTGTTCGTTCATACGAGATGCCTATAGTGTCTACAATCTCCCTGATACTTAATCTACGGTCTCTCAATATGAGATCACACACATTGCCGATGTTTTCTTCAGTCGTAGACGTCGTTGGCCGGCCGAAGCGAGGATTATCTTCGATGCTCTCTTGTCCACGTTTAAATTCTGCAATCCATTTTTTCACAGTGGTATGAAACGGAGCAGATTCCCCTAGTGTTGTTTTCATATCATCGTGGATCTCCTTTGGTGTTAATCTTTTTTTAAACAGGTAGTTGATGACCGCACGTTGTTCAATTATTTCGATTTTTCCAAAAATGCTGCACTTGGTCTCACTCGTTCTAACCTAAAAATCACAAATTCTGCAGCAACAGAATTTTACACTGTGACAACCAAAGGAAGTATGAACTTATTGAGGGTACTATAATAAAAATATAATTATTTTTTAGCGAGGCCGCAAATTTTTCAATCCATCCTCGTAGTTAGCGGAATACGTCTTCTAGAGCTGTAATAAATAGCTTAGGAGAGATTGTATCTCCCTGTCTTACACTTCTTCCTATACATATCTAGGTTTTATGTACATCTTTGTGTTTTCATATATCTCTTTGAGTAGGGTAGTGTATCTAGAATCAATTCTACAGGTGTTCAAGCCATGGATGATTGCCCACATTTCGACAGAATCAAAAGCCTTCTCATTGTCTATGGAGACTATGTAGAGTTAGAAATTGTATTCAGTTCTGAGAGACCATGGTGATTAAATACTTCACTGACTTAGCCGTTACTTGATGAAGATCCATAATAACTAGGAATAAAAATTTAAATAACTGTTTCAGATCACCACTTATGTTTATTATATTATTGCTGACAATTGTTTGGACACACTGTGTCTTCTGGAGCAAAATGTAAATTAACTACAAAGTATGTTACAGAATCTATTTAGACCAGAATTATTTCGAATTTAACGATAAGATTTATTTAAGTAAGAAAGGTTTAATAATGGGAAACCTTCTTAGTCTAGTTTTATCTGAAATTTTTATGGACCATTTAGAAGAACAAATGAGTAATTCTCGTCTTTTAAAAAATTTCTTTTATTGGTACCGGTATGTAGATGACATATTGACATGCTTTACCGGCACAGATCGACAATTAAAACTACTTCTAGATTATATTAACCAACTTCATAATAATATTACTTTTACAACAGAAATAGAAACAAATAAATCGATTTATTTCCTAGATTTAAAAATATCAACAAAATGAATAAACATGATTTTGAAACTTTCCATAAACCAACATACTCAGATACAACTGTACACGCTAATTCTAACCATCCGTTCACACATTTAATATCGGTTTATAATAGTTTCATCCGTAGACTAATGAATACACCATTAACGGAAGAAAATTTTCGGAAAGTATAAAATATTATTAAATAAATTAGTATAAACAATGGGTACAGGAGGGACTTTGTAGATAATATTTTAATGAAAAAACAATTTAAAAAAGCAATAGGACTGGTGTACCCGTATAAACAACTAAACAAAGATAAGTTTCATACACTCACTTATACCGGTAAATTGACTAATAAAATTCAAAATTTTTTTCATGAAAATCATGTAAACATTGCTTTCCGTACCAATAACACATTAGCTCGACATATTAAAAATAATAAAAGTAAAACAGAAAAAGAAAATAAAACGGGAGTTTACGAATTATGCTGTGGCACTTACAATAAAACCTAGATAGGACAAACAGGCAGATCTTTTATAAAAGGATAAAAGAACATAAACAAAGCTGTAGAATGAAAAAAAATAGATCTCATTACGCTAAACATTTAACAGGTGAAAATCATACGTTCAATGAAGATTTCAGAATTTTGCATAATGGGAGGAAAGGGAAATTACTGAATTGTTTAGAACAGGTAGAAATTAAGCAGAAAAAATCATCAGGTTTATTACTCAACGATCAACTAGATGGGCGAGGGTCTCTTTTATTGAACTTGTTCTAGGTATTAAGATAAATATTGTTAATGAATTTAGTACTTGTAACTAGGTAAATTATATATTCTGTAACATACTTTGTTAGTTAATTTACATCGTGCTCCAGAAGAAGACACAGTGTGTCGAAACAATTGTCAGCAATAATATAATAAACATAAGTGGTGATCTTAAACAGTTGTTTAAATTTTTATTCCTAGTCATGGTGATTAATGCAGTTGGGTGGTATTATTTAGCGATTGACAAAAACGATTTCTCTGATTTTTTTGCTAGGCACTGAGTCTTCTTTCAGCTATTAGTAGATTCAATACTCTCACCTAAGTATGTTGTGCTTATTTCAGAGCATCATTCTATAAAGTCCATCCTTTTACACTGTTTTATGTGGAAGGTGTGTTGCTTATCTTTGACTATAATTGTTTTAAAAAATTATATTTTTTATTATTTCAGAGAGTTAGTCTTAGCATGGAACATAGAACAGAGAGTAAAAGCTTTAAAAATCGCCATCCAGTGTGCAAAAATGTTAGCTGATACTGACGTACTTCCATTTTATCCCAGCAAGTTTGTGTTGATTACAGACATTTTAGATTGTTTTGGGAGATTAGTATATGAAAGGCTTAGGACAAAAGCAGAGTATATTAAGTAAGTACAGCTTATCATAAAAATTCTTGACTTCGCACTGATTATACAGGGTACGTCACCAAAATCCCGACAAATCAAACTTTTTAAGAGCATGTTTTTTAGCGTTCCGTACGGAAAACTTATGTCTTCAGTGTCTGTCTGTCTGTCCATCTGTCACACCCCCCGATTTTCTCCGAAAGTATTTGTCATAGAAAGTTGAAATTTGGTAATAATATAGGAATTGATGACCTCATCAGAGCCGTGTAGTTTTGAAAGTTAAATTTTGAGTTAAGGGGTTAATTTTGGGGGGTGAAATCGAAAGTGAAAAAAAAAATTTTACTAGGTCATCGAGTGTGGTGTCAAATGAAAGCTTGTGAAAACACCAGTAAAATATATATATATATATATATATATATATATATATATATATATATATATATATATATATATATATATATATACAGTCCCTGGCCAAATTATTAGACGCACTGCAAGATTTCATGTAAAATGTTAATTACCGAGTGATATTGTACCGTTTTATTATTTTAAATTGATTTGTTTTTTATTTTTATATTATCCAATCAATTACCTATTTATTTGACATAAATAAAACAGCATTAAGTTAGAAAAGCATAAGTTTATTAAGTTTTAAAGAAAAGTGAAATTAATGTTAGTAAAAGTCAATATTTAGTTGAGCCACCTTTAGCCGCTATCAAAGCTTTAATTCTGCGCGGCATGCTATCAGTGCAAGATTGTACTGTCTCCTGCATTTGAGGATGATGATTCCACACATGAATAATCTTTTCTAGGAGCTGGGTTTTGTTGGTAATCACATCTTTAGCCACTTCTCTTTTCATCAGCTCCCACACATTTTCAATGGGGCCAATCCAACAGAGGGATATTTTTTTCTGCCAAAAAAGCTTTAACAGGCCGAGCAGTGTGGCAGGGAGCTCCATCTTGCATGAAAGTGAATGGTTCCCCATTTGGAAACCATTCTCTGAGCTGCGGAATCAACCGATTTTGTAATACTTCTTTGTACTGATGTTGCCTCATTATTCCTTTGACGACGTACAGGCGGCCAGTGCCCTTGCCGCTGATGACTGACCAAATCATCACTTTGGTGGGATGTTTAACCGTCGGGACGACACAATCAGGATGAAACTTTTCTCCATGACGTCGACGCACATACTGAGCTTTATTCTGCAAAATTTCGAATGTGCTTTCGTCACTGAAGCAGACTTGTCAAAAATAGGAAAAATATATAAACTTCCATGTTTATTTGCTTTATCTAACTGAAAATGATAATAATGTATCAATTATTGATTAAATTGCTGTATCTTACCGATCTCCAGAAGTCCACATCTTTGTCTTGCCATTGTTTGGCCCACTTCAGGCGCTTTGCTTTCATTGCAGCTGTTAACTTGGGCTTCCTGGCGGGGCGACAGGCCTTAAAATCTAATTTCTTCGAACAGTGCGCTCAGAAGCATTTACGCTAGCATCCTGGAGTTGTGATTTTATTACCTTTGTGGTAGCAAATCTGTTTTCTACACAAATTTTCTTCAAACATCTCTCTGACCGTGGAGTGAAAATTGGTTTTCTACCGCATATTTTCTTTCTTTTCGGGCTTAATTCCTTCCCTGACTCAATTTTCTTTTTTATGCGTCGTACACTAGCTTCAGAAACCTCCAATCTTCGTGATATTTCTCGGTTTGTAAATGTTTTCGCAATCACAAGGGCCTTCACTTCAGCTTTTTTACGTGGTGAAAGATCGCCTTTTCTACCCATAATGAAAATAGTCCAATTACTTTTTTAAAACACTGCATACAAAATAAACTAATAACTGAGTAGTATAAAACTGTTAAACAAACAATCACAGTCCATAAAGCCACAGAAACACGTCCGTACCTGACTCGATTCCGATCGCGACTGATACAGGTTTGTACTTCTTTAGGTTCATGTATCACTTTGTCAACACAGTGTTGCCATATGTTAAAAATAAATACAAATATGTAGTCTACAACAATTCTTTTAAATAAAAATCAATAATATTGTAATTTAAATATACCATTATTGCATAAAAACTCTTAAGAAACATAAAATTACTAAAAAAAATACAGTGCGTCTAATAATTTGGCCAGGGACTGTATATATATAATGTAATACTTGTCCCCCCCTTATCTCGAAAAGTACCGTTCAAAAAATTTTGAAAAAATTCTGGAATATTCTCCACGGGGTGTAGATTGAATGAAAATTATCACAAGTGCATTACCTTTAATAATTTATCTGGTATATAAAAAAAACAAAAATTTCAAGGTCGTCAGTTTTCAGTAAAGATTGGAAACAAACTTTGTTGAAAACTCATTTGGGGTGTGTTTTGTGAAGTCACTGATCATTTTACACCTCCTTAACAATTTTTTTTTATTTTACAAGCAATCAACGTACGGAACACTAATTATGCAAATTCAACTTGCAATTGACCGGTTATTTTAATGAAAAATGAAGTTTAGAAAAAATGGTGGCAGTTAGAACCATGGGATAATAACAATCATTCAATGTATCTCCTATTAGCTTAAATGGTGGCCTCCATTCTCGATCTGAAGCCCCGGCACGCCCTCTGTAATTCCGCGCTGTTCATATTGACGAGCGCTGCCTCAGTAGCCGTCATTAATGTCAAATTGGGATGCCGAAACTTGTTTGTGACCCTTTCATCCATAAATAGTATCCACTCAAATCTGGACTAAGAGGAGGGTGGAATTTCTTGGATCGAAACATGTCAAAGTTGTCGGACTGCCAGTTCTGGGTCAATTGGTCGGTACACCGTCATGCTGGAAGACATATGGCCTTTATCTCGCAATATCTTCTATCCACGGCTTCACTATATTGTTCAAAACTTAAAAAAAAAACTGAACACAACATCTAGTACATGAACACTAGCCGGAAATTTCGTTCCAGCAAAAACAGGGACATCCACAGGATCGTGAGCAAGCCAGCGTTCATTTCTCCGATTAATATTTGCATCAACAGTGAACATTTTTTCGTCGGAGGAGAATCTCATGCGTCCCGCCTCTTCCTGTTTCTAAGAACAGGTAAGTAGAGTAGAGCGAACCACTCGCTTTGCCCTGACATCTTCAAAGAGCATGTATCTTATCTTAATTGTCGGCTCGCTTACACCCACAATTGATCGCAATTTTCGTAACGATTGCCATGGGTCCTCTGAAATCAGCGTTCGAGTCCTTTTGATGACTTCAGGGGTCCTCACGGTACATTCTTTCGAGTGGCGGTTCCTCGCTGGCGTACTGGAACCTTCGTTGGACTGTTATTGAGCCTTGTACTTGGCTACATCGTTATAAATAGTTGTTTTCGAGTATCAGAAAAACCAAATTATTTCCGGTGATGACCGGCCAGCATGAAGGCCTTCGAGGATCGCGGTTCTTCTTTTATACGCCACACACTTGTTTTCAACATGACGACAATTTTGAGACTAAGACTATTTACTTACAGTTTGCTTTTCGGACGCCAACGCCGACCTCTGACCTAAGCATAATATGGCGGGAGATTTCAATTGAATTTTGTCTGTCAGCGATTATAAGTTTTAGATTTTCCAGTCTATCCTTAAACTCTAGTTAAACAATTATTTTTTTATTACTTGCACGTAGTGTGTTTCAATTTATACTTTTTAGGCCTGGTTCAAAAATAGCCACCCCCTTGCCTGAAGATTTTACTCCTGATATGGTTCCAGATACAGCTAAAGAGACATGTCTGAATTGGTTCTATAAAATAGCTTCTATAAGAGAATTAGTACCAAGATTGTATGTTGAGATGGCACTGTTGAAGTCATACAATTTTGTATCTTCTAAGTAAGTAATAAAAAGTTTGCTTCCAATTAAGAATGTATGTCCAAAAGACATAAATAGAGTTGTTAATGTCAGTTGAGAGCTATCATTTGACAGTAGTAAACTTGCAAGAACTGTTAAAATTCGTTTATTCGGAGTTCATTTAGAGCGCCTTCAAAATGAATGAAATTTTTACAAAAGTTCGCTACATTTTACAATTTGATTTCAATAAAGGCACAAATGTTGCGCCTATGAAGAAATTTGTGCTGTTTATGGTTAAGGTACATTACTGAAAGCAATAGCCAAAAGATGATTCAGTCACTTTTCTTCTGGAAATTTCAATATCAAGGGTCAACCAATAATAAAAAAGTTGAGAGAATTTTGGCAAAAGTTGAGCAAGACCGACAAGTAAATAGCCAAGGCATCGCCAAAGAACTAAATATCCATCACCAAACATTAGGGAAAGCTGGCTGCAAACAGAATCTCGAAGTTTAGGTGCAGCGCATTTTAACCCTAAAAAATGTACTCTATCAAATTTCCATCCGCGAATATCTACAGAAAAGTAACGAAATCGAGCCATTTCTGAAGCAGTCGACGTACGTCACGTACGACAATAGTATACGAAAAAGATCGTGGTCGAAAAACGATGAAGCTTCACAAACGATGGCAAAGCCGGATTGACATCAAAAAGGATGATACTATGTGTTTGGTGAAATTGGAAGGGAATCGTGTATCATGAGCTCGTGCACCTTGGCCAGACGATTGATTCTGTACTTTACTGTAAGCATTTGATAAGACTGAAGCAAGCGATTGAAAAAAATCGGCCGGAACTAATCGTCAGTAGTTATCTTCCACCATGACATCGCCAGAACACACTCATCTGCGAGAGCTTGACTGTAAAGTTTTAATGCATCCATTGCATAGGCCGGACTTTATACCGTCAGAATACCATTTGTTTCGGTTTCTGCAGAACCCCCTCAATGGTGTTAAGTTAGTTTCAAAAAGTCTGTGAAAACCATTTGTTACCATTTTTTGCCCTGAAGCTCTACAGCGACGGAAATATGGCACAAGGTCATCGAACAAAATGGCACATATTTGATGTAATAAAGTTCTTTTAAAATATAACAAACAATTCTCTCATTTTTAAAAGGGTCAATATTTTTTCGACAACCTAATATTTATTTATTTATTTACAATGAATACTTACAGAGCAACAACTCCAAATAGTAGAACAATAATCATAGTTACAAACAAAAAGAAAAAAAAAATAATACACATATAATAATTATACAAAGGAGTAAAAACAAAGATAACAGATAAATTGTTACTGTCGTTGCCCTAGAGTTACTGTATCAGTACGTCTATACCTTATTTTGTTTTTGAATGTTGTCATACTATGTCTAAACAGATCTAAATCACTAAAATTTGCATTATAATTGCGTAACGGTCTATTAGAAAAGCTTTGTGTTCCATATGTCGTACGATGAAAAGTGATATGAAACAGTTTGTACAAAAATAAAACTAAAGCATTGCATCTTCGTGTTTCAAGTGTTTCTATACTCACCAATTGAGTACAAGTCAAGTATGGTACATTGCTGTAGGGAAATTTTAGTTTGTATAAAATGAATTTTGCAAACTGATTTTGGACAGACTCCAGACAATTAATATGACAGTTGTAAACAGGGCCCCATATGACACTATTATACTCCAACACACTCCTAACAAGACAAATATACATAGACTTAATAGGTCCAGTATCACAGATATCGCAACAGGTACGGCGTAGAAAATCCAACCCGCGAGATGCTTTCAGTAATATATCAACAATGTGACTATTAAAGCTCAAGTCACTGCTAAAAATCACACCCGAATCATTAAAACTATCAATAGCTTGTAAAGGCTTACTGTCGAAACAATAATTAAAATTAATAAGATCTTTGCGTTTATAAAAATTAAGAATCCTACATTTTGAGGTATTAATTTCTAAGTTATTTAAGGAACATCATTTGACTAAGTTGTTAAATGGTGTTCCTTAAATAACTTAGAAATTAATACCTCAAAATGTAGAATTCTTATATATACGAGGCTGGTTTGGAAAGTCCGTGCAAAGTCCGAGAGATGGCACCACCGGCGCGTATCGAGGTCATGTTTAGTTAGTAGCATCTCTTGAATGAACGCACACCAAGTTTCAGCCATATTGGTCTATTTCTTTGTGTTTGGCGTTCGTGTGAATCAAGGAAGTCGAGTGATTTTCAAGAAATGGACGAAAAAGAATTTCGTGTGGTGATTAAACATTACTTTATGAAAGGCAAAACGCCTCAGGAGACTAAAGAGAAGCTTGATAAACATTATGGTTACTCTGCACCTTCGATTAGAACAGTTTATAAGTGGTTTCAAAATTTTCGGACTGGCCATATGGGCACAAGTGACGCTTAACGTTCTGGACGGCCTGTGCCTGCCTTACGACTCCAGAAATCATTGATCAAATCCATGATATGGTGATGGATGACAGAAGAGTTAAGGTGCGTGAGATTGCTAGTGCTGTGGGCATCTCGACTGAACGTGTACATAATATTTTGCATAAACATTTGGACATGAGAAAGCTATCCGCAAGATGGGTGCCGCGATTGCTCACGCTTGACCAAAAACGGAATCGTGTGAAGTGTTGCAAGGATGGTTTGCAGCTGTTCCAGAAGAATCCAGAGGACTTTAAGCGTCGTTTCGTCACTGTGGATGAAACATGGATACATTACTATAGTCCTGAGACCAAACAACAATCTAAACAATGGGTTACCAAGGGGGAATCTGCACCAAAAAAGGGGAAGACCGTTCCTTCGACCGGAAAGGTTATGGCGACTGTCTTTTGGGATTCGCAAGGGTAAAACTATTACAGGTGAATATTATTCATCGTTATTGGACCGTTTGAAAACCGAGCTGCAAGAAAAACGCCCGCGATTGGCCCACAAGAAAGTCCTTTTCCATCACGACAACGCACCAGCACACACCTCAGCAGTTGTGGTCGCAAAATTAATGGAAATAGGATTCCAACTCGTTTCACATCCCCCCTATTCTCCAGACTTGGCTCCCTCGGACTACTGTTTGTTCCCCAGTTTGAAGAAATGGCTGGCGGGGCAAAGATTTTATTGAAACGAGGCGGTGATTGCAGACACTAATGGATATTTTGCAGACTTGGACAAATCCTATTATTCGGAAGGGATCAACAAACTAGAACATCGTTGTACGAAGTGTATAAGCCTAAAAGGAGACTATGTCGAAAAATAAAAAAGGTTTACCCCAAACACATAAGTAGTTTTTATTTTTGCACGGACTTTTCAAACCAGCCTCGTACACTATCACATTTTGCCCTATGCGTAATAAATCAAAACTACACCGCCTGTTAGCTGTAACTTCCAGATCAATTAAAGTACAACAAATACGTGTTTAACAACGTATTCTGCAAACGGACCAGTGTGACGTTTCTGCTAATATCTATAACAGCTTCCTCAAGTTGTATAGAATTTTGGAACAGCTTTGGTTAGCTGAGAAATTATGGTACTGTAAATTAAATTGGATTGATTCTGGCGTTTCGCCTACGATTGCACAGAGCATCTTCAAAGATCAGTTTATTTTCATTCTGTGTCAAACTAGAGTTGAAATATTTAACGAGATCGTTATATTCATGCTAGGTGTAAAAGAAAAACTTAAGGATTGGAATTTATAAGCATTAATTTTTAAACCCTTTCGTATAATACAGTTCCAAACTCTTAACCCTGTATTTGCCATCTACTGATCTAGATCACTCCGGCTAGAATTGATGTTTAATTATTTCATGTCAAATCCATGTACCAAAAGTTTCTGAACTAGCAGCTTATGGCACACACAATCAAAAGCCTTTCTTAAGTTGTAAAAGATGCTTGTATATACTTTCTATCTTCAAAACATATACATTTACAAATGGCCAGACAAATAACAGCTGTAGTTCTTGACGTTTTCACAAGAAAACCAAAGTGACGACTTATCGTCCTCAAAATATTCACTCATACCTAATCTCAAAGAGATGTGTGAAGATGCCTCATGCAATTATAGGAGAAACGTTGCAAAATTACTATAACTTGACATGGTTTAATCCTAAAAATTAGATGAAAGGAATTCTTAGTCATTTCCTTGTAATTTTTTTATAAATTGGTTTGCGTTGAGAATGTTATTTTTTTTTTAGTGAATGTCCCGAAGCCCTGTTCAGACTAACACAAATGATTCAGGGTATAGGAAATCCATTAGTAGCGGTATATGCTAGATGCTATTTATGTAGAGTCGGCCTTTCCGTTATGACCAAAGGATCTAACATAGGTTATCTCAAACGGAATTTTGAGAGTTTTTTGGCAGCATATCAACACGTAAGCTTTACCGGTTTTTAATACCAAACTGTAGAGATGTAACGGATACCCGGTCTACCCTTACGCGGCCAGATACCCTGCCAAATTTTTTCAGGAAACTGAAATATCCAACCTCAAAAATAGCCTTTCTTTAAATATTGAAAACGCTGGCGCTGAAATTTAAGAGCAGTTTTCCTAACCTAGACAAATTTTCAGAATTAATCTGCCACCATAAAAATGAACTATCTGTGGAAAATTTAACTAAAACCAGAAATCTGTTTCTAACTCTTAATTAACGTTTTTTGATGATGAAAATATAGATTATTGCTAAAAAAAAACTTAAAAAAATTAATAAAAAGTAAAAAAATTACTCGTTACATAGATTTTCAGCAAAAACGACAAATTTTAGACATTCCAGGCACTACGAAAAAAATCGCAGCGCTTTGGAACTATCTGAGTTTCTTTGGGACACTTTGAGGTTGAAAAGTTACAGTCAATATCCTTAGTTTATCCATTATTTTCAAAGTTATGCCAAATTATTCAAATATCCCTAATTATGTAATTTTTTACCTTTTTTCACTTCAAATTTTTTTTATCAAAGTATAGAGAATAAAAATCCGTAAAAAAAATCAACTTTTTGAAAATTCGAGGTGTATGTAACCTCTCAAGTAAATTATCCCGCCAAAAAAATATTTATCTAGTGATAAAATTGTTGCAATCATTTCTGATATTATACACAGTGAAGTACCCAACCTGAAGTGCTTTGTAGTTTGTTGAAATAGTTGTAAAAGCTCCAGTAATGTTTTATTTAGGTCCCACTGGTTTGTTGTCAAAAACAAAAGTCATCATGTTCAGCAGTAAGCAAGCTTTGTTCAAAAAGCTTTTCCAATAGATGATATACGGAATTTTAGCGTGTAGGTTCATCTTGTACCATTTTCTTTACCCCAATGTTAAAATCTCTCTGGATTTGTTTTAACTTCATTCTAGAAGAAGATAAATATCGTCTAATACAGATCTTTGCACTTTTAAAGTGTCAATTACTACCAGTTGTTGAATATGTGTAAAACATGTCCTAAGTCTCCTGTAGCTTTTTTCATATTAGCTCCGCTCTCTCTGATAAATAGGTGGATTCTTGTATTTTTTTTACTGTTTTCTTCGAGCATCCAATTCTTGACATTTTCGCTGGTGTGACTACCTTCCAGGCCTCTGATATTAAATTAAATTGAAATTAAAATGTTTTGGTTCAAAATCTTTAGTTAACCAAGGTTCCGTCAAACTTATTATTTACGTCGGATGTACGCATATCAGTTGTAAAAGAAAAGAAATCGACATCTGATAGCAAATCAGCAGTCAAGTAAAAAGTAGGTTCCAAACCTTGCTAATGTTTTAAAACCGAACAATCGTTAAAAAGAGAGATTCATCGTGTTACCACAGTAAACAAAAAATACGGTAGCGACGCTTAAGAAAATTTTTAGGTCTGGTTTTTTTTTTATCACGCATACTTCTCCTGTCATACTAACGACATGGCTGCCAGCGCGGTCGTGGGTTGTGTTTACATCTGGATTTCAAGGAGAATCTTTTTATAATATGCTCCGAAATTCATTATTAATAATTTTCCAATAAGTAAATGACTCGTTTGACGTTGTAATTGAAAATAATTATAAATAACCGGTCAAGTACAAGTTGAACTTGCACAATAGTGTTCCGTACGCTGATTTCTTTTAAAATAAAAAATTTTGTTAGGGTGGTATATATATTAGTGACTTCACAAAACACACCCCAAATGAGTTTTCAAGAAAGTTTGCTTCCAATCTTTACTGAAAACTGATGACCTTGAAATTTTTTTTTTTTTATATATACCAGATGAATTATTAAAGGTAATGCATGATAATTTTCGCTCAATCTACACCCCGTGGAGAATATTCCAGATTTTTTTAAAAATAGTTTGATGGGTACTTTTCGAGATAAGGAGGGGGACAGCGTGCGCAAGTATTACATTATATATATATATATATATATATATATATATATATATATATATATATATATATATATATATATATATATATATATATATTACTCGCGTGACCTAGTAAAAAATTTTTTTTTCACTTCCGATTGCACCCCCCAAAACTAACCCCTTTAGTCAAAATTTACCTTTCAAAACTATACGACTCTGATGAGGCCATCAATTCCTATATTATTACTAAATTTCAACTTTCTGTAACAAATAGTTTCGGAAAAAATCGGGTGTGACAGACAGACAGACACCGAAGTCATCTTATAAGTGTTCCGTACGGAACACTAAAAAGATGTCGAGAGAAAGTTTTTGTTGTGCTGTTAGTAATTGTAAAAATATATGTGGTAAAAAAAAGGAGTTAGTTTTTTTAGATTTCCCAACGGTCCTAAAAGGTAATTTATTCATAATTTCTTATTTCTACTATGCAGTATATTATGTAAAGATTACACAAGTCTGCAAAAAAAAAAATTGAGAGCTGTTTTGGTTTTTTTTTTTGCTTAATTCTTATGTTTTTGGGTGTATTGAATCAGAAAATGACTTTCATTTTGTCATAGAACGTCACGTTTTCTGACAATGTAGGTATCTATGTTAAACAAGTTATCATCTTAAAATAAAAGATAAAAGACTAAAAAGATTTTTTTTTAATTTATAATTGCGTAACAAAACTTATTTTTTTATTTAAAATACATTCATTAGTAAGCACTAAACACATTTCTTTTTCCCAGTGAGACTCCTTTTGGTACATTTTCGCTTGTAGGAAGCATCTGGAAGGTCTCTCTGAAGCGTCCAACAGTAGTCTGCCATCATTGAGACCCTCCATCTTCCCTGGTATCTTTTTTCCATCTCCTTAATATCTTGGTGAAATCGTTCACCTTGCTCTTCACCCAGATCTCCTAAATTTTCTGGAAAGTAGTCGAGGTGGGAATGAAGAAAATGTACTTTTAAACTCATTAGACAACCTAAAGCTTGAAATGCTTTTAACATTCTTTTGACGATTTGTTTGTAGTTAGGGTCTTTGTTATTGCCTAAAAATTTCTCTATGACCTCTTTAAAGGCAATCCACCCTTCTCTTTGAGGATCCGTCATGGTTGTGATGAATTGTGGATCAGCCATAAGCCGTCTAATATCTGGTCCAACGAAAACACCTTCCTTCAACTTTGCCTCCGAGAGGCCTGGAAACTTTGATATCAAGTATTTGAAGCAATTTCCATCTCTTGGAAGTGACTTTACAAATTGCTTCATCAATCCCAGCTTTATGTGAAGCGGTGGTAGAAGATCTTTATGAGGAGGCACCAAAGTTTCATGCAGGACGTTCTTTTCGTCAACTTTAAGCTCCCTCGGAGGCCAACACTTTTTGGTCCAGTGATTTACTCGGTCTCTACTATCCTATAGACAGATTGTTGTCCGAGCAACATGCCCAAGATTTTTAAATCACCGCACACTTGCCAACCGTGGTCTTTATATTTTAATTTGCAAAGAACCAATTCCAAGTTCTTGTAGGTTTCCTTGAGGTGTACGGAATGACCGACAGGAATGGAAGCATAGAAACCGCCATTGTGAAGCAGAACTGCTTTAAGGCTTCTTTTTGAAGAATCTATGAAAATACGCCAATGTGCTGGGTCGTATGAGATCTTAAATGTATCCATCAAACCTTCAATATTGGTACAATAAACCAACTCGTCCTCTTGGGCAAAGTAGGAAGTGAACCGCTTCTCACGATATCTAAACCAGGAGGAAAACACTCCCAGCAAAAGTAAGTTCCTGCTTTTGAGCCTTGATCCAAGCAACTCAGTAGCGTTTTTGGGAAGATTCAAGTCTCTTACCAAATCATTTAGCTCGCCCTGGGAAAACAATTTCGGACTGCTGTCATCTTCAAATTGAACACTTGACTTGTCATCGGGTTCAGGTACAGCACCATCTTCGTCAGAACTTGGAATCTCTTCCAAGGTAGCAGGGGCCTTGGGCACTGGTATTTCGGTCCCATGAGGGATGGGATGAATAGCTGATTGCAGATTGGGGTATGAAATGGACAGCTTCCATTTTGAATTATACCCTTTCACATTACACGAACAAAAGTTACAATCATCACTATGGTTCTTTTGCTCGCGCCATACCATAGGAATCGCATATCGGAAAGCTTTTTTCTTGCCCTTAAACCAATTTCGAAGGTCTTCAACACATCGTTTGCAGACTTTATGAGGTGCCCAAACTTTATCCTGATCTCTATGTTTTAAGCCAAAATACGTGAAGTATATTTTTTTTACAAAGTCCGTAATATTAAGTTGTTGCTGTAATACCATATATTCGCCACAAATATAACAGAAACTGTCAGACGAATTCACACACTTCCGCACAGATGACATTGCACTATATTGAACCAAGATCTATAAAACAATGACGAGTTAACACGTAATTGTACCGCGCCACTTTCTACACTATCGGAGCGCGCACGTTCTGGTTACAACGTTTATGTTTGTTAATTTAGCTCACACAGGGCGTTCTTTATTTAGAAAGTAATGATAGTTATGGCCTGTATACATTTAAAAACAGTAATCAAAATAAAATTATACCTATTTATTTATGACTTCAAGTTAGCCCAAAAAAACCCTTTTTTATAATAAAATTTTGCGTTTTGCGAAATAACCTGACGTTCTGGAATTTTTTGAGTATTTTTTTGGTTTTCAGAACACCTAAATACATAGAAATCAGTTGAAAACATCCAGACAGCATTTTTGTTGCAGACCTGTGTTATCTTTCATATTAAAATTGTTTGCTAGCGTTAAGTTTTATTATCTGCTAAAATTCGCTAACCAGACTCAATCTGGGCACGCAAAAGTAGTAATTCTCCAGCACGAATGAGTTTGAATAAATTAGTGCATTGATTTAATTTTTTTATATAAGTAGTATGTAGGCAGGAAAAGTCATTAGTTGTATGAAAATTATTATATTAGATTTAACTAATGATAAATGGAGCAAAAAGTGTGTTCACTTCATTTTAAAGTTCAGAAGAAAGACGATCTTATCTTAAAATTATAATTATAATTATTTTCAATCTCTCCCGATTACTGGGATTCACTGAAGTATAAGGAGCATGATTGTTGACATTATACGCGCGAAGCTGAAGGTGTGCAGAGATATATTCTCAAAATGAACATCCCCCCCGGACAATATCTCTAATAGTTAAGAAATATAAATTCGACAATGAGATATTTTCATGAATAACGTCCAAAAAACGTGGAAGCCAAATATATTTTTTGCCTTTCTCTCTGTTTTTTGTGTATTTGCTTTAATAACAACTTGATAAAAAAATGTTTCTAAAAAAAACTTTTCTCGTTTTTTCATTTAGCAAAATTCATTTTATTCTGTCACAAGAAGGAATTTGAATATTTCAAAAACTCACGGGCATCATACCAGCAATATTGCTAAAGGTCATGTGATCATTAC
Source organism: Pachyrhynchus sulphureomaculatus (assembly GCA_019049505.1). NCBI lineage: Eukaryota > Metazoa > Arthropoda > Insecta > Coleoptera > Curculionidae > Pachyrhynchus > Pachyrhynchus sulphureomaculatus. Next base: position 21,885,789 of record CM032446.1, read on the forward strand.
ATATTCGAACCCCTTGAGATCAAAGGTACCGAGTCGAAATGTCGCTACTGTGTTTTATGTTTACTGTGGTATTACCGATAAATACGGGGTTTCACACAAAGCAGCGACATGCCTAAGCGCTAAATTATCGCGTCTTAACAATATTACCAAATCATAAAAAATAACCTAAAGTTGACCGGAAATTACAATAAAACGTAAAAGGACAAACTTAATATAATATTGCCGGATCCCACGCGGCTGTGTACCCAGTTTTACCGGATCATATGCAGTCAGGTACCCGCTTTTGCCGAATCCCAAAAAGTTCTACCCGTTACATCTCTTAACATTAAGTAATACCTATATCTTATATGCCAACAATCGTTTGGTGCAACCAAGAGTTGGCCCGCTAAAGAACAACAGCTTCTTTTTTTAGATTTTTAGCAATAATGTTGGGAGCCAACTAGAAAAACAAAAAATGGCGTTGTCTACGTACATGACGCTTTACACCCCAGCACTGGATTTCATAATGGAAGCTGTGACTCAACATTCGCCTGAGAGTATGTTATCGGATTTACTGACCAAATGTAAAAGATACAGTAACAGGTAATGATTTTATGTCAGTTAAATAGAAAAAAAAACTGGTCAAGTGCAAGTTGGACTTGCGCAATTAGTTCCATACTGATTGCTTTTAAAATAAAATTTTTTATTAAGAAATTATAAAATGATCAGTGATTTCACAAAACACACCCCAAATGTTTGTTTCTTATCTTTGTTCTTATATACCAGATATATTGTACTAATTTTCATTCAATCCACACTTTATGGAGAAAATGCCAGAATTTTTTCCAAACTTTTTAGTTAGTACTCTTAGAAATAGGTTTGGAGGACCGCGATTTTTAACACTCCACTCGGTGACCTTGAAAAATTGTTTTTTTTTATATATACCAGATAAATTATCAACGGTAAAGCACTCTTGATGCTTTTCGTTCAATCTACACCTTATGGAGAATATTACAGAATTTTTTTGAAAATTTCTGATCTGATCTCTTAGAGATAGGGTGGGGAGGACAGCAAAGTTTGGCGGTTTTTTAAAAATGATATATAGAAAAGTTTTCACGAGTATCACTTCATACATATTTTCGAACTTTTGTTTCCACAAGCTTTCATTTGATACCCCCCACTCAATGACCTTGATTTTTTTCCCTTCCTATTTCACCGCCCAAAACGAACCCCTTAAGTAAAAATTTAACTTTCGCAACTACACAGCTGTGATTGAGCCTTGAATTCCTATATTTATGACAAATTTCAACTTGCTATATCAAATAGTTTCAGATGAGACAAACAGGCAGACAGACGGACACCGAAATATTCCGTACCCAACACTAACAATCATACTCTTGAAACTTTTAACCACTGAAATGATCTTTAATCGATTGTTTCAGCTGTCATTTTGTATAAAAATTGAGATACTTGACTGACGATTTTTGTCCCCTAAGCCATTATAAATTTTCCTCCATATTTTTAGTGTTCCGTACGGAAAACTTATAAGATCACTTCGGTGTCTGTCTGACCCTCTGTCACACCCGAAGTTAAATTTTGACTTAAAGGGGATGAAATCGGAAGTGAAAAAAAAATTTTACCAGGTCATCGAGTAAAAATACGAGTTCAAAGATATATATAATGTAACACTTTTGTTTGTATTATTTTTAAAAAATTGCGAAAAAATCCCGCTCCCCCCCCCCCCTTTATCTCGAAAAGAACTGATCAAAAAATTTTGAAAAAACTCTGGAATATTCTCCACAGGATGTAGATTGAACAAAAATTATCACGAGTGCATTACCTTTAATAATTTATCTGGCATATAAAAAAAAACAAAAAATTCATCAGTTTTCAGTAAAGAACGGAAAAAAACTTTGTTGAAAACTCATTTGAGGTGTGTTTTGTGAACTCAGTAATCATTTTATACCTCCGTAACAAAAATTTTTATTTTAAAAGCAATCATGAACGGAACACTAATTGCGCAAGTTCGACTTACACTTGGCCGGTTTTTTACAGTTGCTGAACACATATTGTCATTGTTTTTATTATTATTTTTTTAATTACAGCTCGCTTATATTAAACACAATGATGTCCGGTTTTAAACCAGCCTATATTTCCGAAAGAACGCTGCAATTTTTGTCTATGATTGGCCAGTGTACAGATGACGGTAAATTTGGTTATTTCTTTACTATACTGTATATGCGCTTTGTTTAAATCTATCTGTAACAAATAAAACTAAAGTTTTAATACTGTCAACAATTATATATTTTTTCCCAGGAATACCTTTATACTCTTTGTTAAGGACCCTAGGATTATGTGTAAGTGTATGTCCGCCTCCCTCAGAGCATCATAAGCAAGTTCTAAACGCAGTTTGGACTAATATCGCACAGTTGCCAGATCCTTACGAATATATAACTTGTGTCGAAATATGGATTCAATTTATTGCACAATATTTTTCGGTAAGTAGTTTAAAATAATATAAATACACCTGAAAAATATTATAACAAAGAGATTTTGCAAAGCTTATTTTTCACATATCTTTGTCCTTATTGTTATCTCAAACATGCGCGGTATTAACCCGAAGGAATTGCAAGGTTAGGTTAGTATTCATCTTCTATAAACTAATTAATTTTTTCATTCATTTCATGGTTAAGCATACCGGTTATCAGTATTTGATGGGTCAACACAAGTTTCTAAATTAAAATTGGGTCTAGCATGTTTATATCACTTCCTTCGATATTTCCAAGATAACACATAGGCTGAAAAGTTTTTGGTCTGGCTACTTAAAACACATTTTTTGCCAAATTCGACTTTATTCATCAATATAGTCTTCTTCGAGAGCGATACAATCAGTTCGACGCTTTTCTAACATTTCTCTGCCCGTCTCGTAGAAGGGTTTGTCTTTGCCTTCAAAATAGGCCTCAGTTTCGGCGATAACTTCTTCACTGGAACCACATATCTGTCCCGTGAGCATTTTTTTGAGGTCTACTAATCGCTGGGGGCCAAATCTGAAGAATGCGGTGGATGACGAAATAATTTTGCCATCGTAACCATCGACTTGTGACGCGATGCATTGTCTTGATGAAAGAGCACTTTTTTCTTGTTTATTTGGGGCTGTTTCTTTGCGATTTCTGCCTTCAAACGCACCAATAACTGTATATAATATTCTCTATCGATGGTTTTTCCCTTCTCAGCATAGTCGATGACAATTATTCCATGCGCATCCCAAAATACAGAGGCCAAATTTCAAATCCGCTTGATCAACTGACCAGATCGGAGGAGTACTTTGGCGACAGCCTCAGCACACACAAGAAAACCCACTGAATATTGAAATCAACGACCCTACTCAAAGCGAAATCAAAAAAGCAATCGGTCAGCTTAAAATGGGGAAAGCTGCGGGTCCAGACGATATCCCGGCTGAACTAATGAAGGCATGTCCGGCCACCGTAACCAGGCTTTTAATTCCAGTGATAAAAACTGCCTGGAACACAGAACTTTTTCCTGACAGCTGGAAAGAAGAGTACATTATAAAGCTGCCAAAAAAGGGCAACCTGAAAGAATGCCGCAACTGGCGGGGCATCACCCTTCTTAACACCATCAACCAAATTATAGCAATCATTATTCTAAACAGGCTTAGCAAACCAATAGAACCGACTCTACGACCAGAGCAAGCCGGTTTCCGCTCTCAGAGATCATGCATAGACCAGATAAATGCTCTGTCTTGCATCGAACAATCTTATGAGTTTAGATCACCTCTCTACCTGATCTTCGTGGATTTTGAAAGAGCATTTGACACCTTGAAGCACACGGCTATATGGGCAGCTTTAAAGGAACGAGGTGTGCCGGAAAAAATAACAAGGCTTATTAAAGCACTTTATCATGGAAGTAGCTGTAAACTGATACACAGTAACATGACTAGCAAGGCAATACCTGTCAGAAATGGAGTTAAGCAAGGATGAATACTATCCCCGCTTTTATTTCATATCGTTCTAGACGAAGTTATGACTAAAACTAACAACACTCAAAGAGACATAAGATGGGGCCTGACGTCACATCTGGACCTAGACTATGCGGACGATATCTGCCTTCTATTTCACTCATTAAAGGACGCAAAAGCCAAACTGACTCGATTAGCAGAGGGGGCAGAAAAAGTGGGGCTGCGGATTAACAACTCCAAAACAAAAGAGATGAGAATAATGAACAACGAAAATACAACCTTAACTGTAAATAATCGCCCAATCGAAAGGGTACAAAGGTTCACGTACCTTGGCAGTGTGATAGATACGAACGGAGGGACAGAGGCTGACGTCAAACAAAGAATACTCAAAGCACAGCAAACATTCGGGATTCTCAAGAACATCGCCAAATAAAAATACTCCTCTGTACGGCTGTGAAACCTGGAAAGTGACTAAAAGTATTTCCAATCAACTACAAGTGTTTACAAACAAGTGCCTACGCAAATCTTACGAATATACTGGCCGGACCAGATACCAAACACCGAGTTATGGGAACGAGCGAAGCAAACACCGTTAAAGTACAAAATGAAACGCAGAAAGTGGGGGTGGCTGGGCCATACCCTCCGCAAACCCGCAGGCGATATTGCAAAACAAGCTCTCGATTGGAACCCGCAAGGCAGTCGTGGCAGGGGCAGACCGAGACAGACATGGAGACACACAATTTTGGAAGAAGCCAAGCAAGCTGGCAAGTCATGGGGCGAAATAAAAAACTTCGCTAGAAACAGAGTCAGGTGGAGAAGTTTTGTGGAGGCCCTTTGTTTCCCAGCGGAATAGCGGAATTTTATATATATATATATATATATATATATATATATATATATATATATATATATATATATATATATATATATATATATATATATATAATATATCAAAATACAGAGGCCAAAACCTTTCCAACCCACTGTCGGTTCTTCGGGTCGCTTCGGGCGCCTTTCACCGGCTGTTGTCCACTCAGCTGACTACCGATTTGATTCCGGTGTGTAGTGGTGGATCCATGTTTCATCCATTGTCATATATCGCATGAAAAAATCCTTTTTATTGCGCTTAAACAGGTCCAAACGGCGCTCAGAATCATTACATGTTTTTTTGGTCCACTATGAGCAAACGCGGTACCCATTTCGAACAGAGCTTCCTCATGCCCAAATATTCGTGCAAAAAATGACCAACACGTACTTTAGATATCTGTAGGGTGTCAGCTATCTCACGCAATTTTACTTTGCTGTCATCCAAAACAATTTAGTGGATTTTTTTATGTTTTCCGGTGTAACCACCTCATTTGGGCGTCCAAGGCGTTCAGCATCATTTATATCTGTACAACTGCGTTTAAATTCAACATACAAGTAAATGATGAATGGTTTTCGAAGAGCAGGGTCCCCGTAACACTTATCAAGTCATTGCTTTGCTTGAACGATATGTTTTCCCATCAGAAAACAGCGTTTAATCAACACACGAAATTTGATTCTTTCCATTGTTTTGAAAATATTAAAAGTAGCGTCACTAAAACCACTGTAACGTGTAAACTAATCGTCGAAATGTCATGAGATTTTGATACGTATCGTTTGAAGGTTGGTACATCCGAAAAATCATATGGATTTTTTGAAATGGGCGACATCTGTGTGTCAGACCAAAAACTTTTCGGCCTACGTGTTAATACGAATGTGCAATAAGTAAAATTTCATTTTAAATTAGCACTACACACACTGTGATGCGATTGTGCCAAAGATTAAAAAATCTCAACACAATATGAAAACTAATTAACTGTTGTCAGTGTTATTTGCATTAAAAGATTATTATTTCAGTTTTACTGTATTTTCTTAATGGTTTCTATACCTATAATCTCTCTACCAAAATAACGAACTTCAAATAACCTGTCTTATAAGTTCCTAAATAAGGGAAATCGTTATCCTCAATAAGGGTTTCTCTTATTTTGTTCCAATACTCCACAAAGCTCCATATGGTGGGCGCATGCTTCAAATGACGATAACAGCTGAGTCTTTTGTGTTTAATTTCTTCTCTTTACTACTGCGCATGCTTCGAATAAAGATAAAGACAGTGGCCTACCAAAATAAGCGTTGCAAAATCTCTAATATAATTTTTCTCTAATAATCCTGGACCAATAATGTTCACAACATAACATTGGATGGACGAGGTGTTAGAGAGAAGAGTAGTTTTAACTAGGGATCTCAATTGTTTTGGACATATCGATATATCAAAAGGCATCACTTATTTCCACTTTCGGTCATCAGTTTTAAAAGAAGATAATTATTTTGGAAAAAATGGTTGGATTTTTGGCAGTCTCCCTGGCCCCGGTCATCAATTTTTGAATAATAATTATCATAATATCAAAAACTAATGATATATCAATAGTGTTTGATACTTATCGATGTACAATGTATGTATCAATAACTATCGATTATCGATAAGTGGGTTGCCATTGGCTGTCGATACATAATTATCCCCATACCTAGTTTTAACTACCGTCCTATATATGGCCTGAGCAAAAAACTATTGGAACTTTTTAGACTAGGGAAATCAATACTGTTTTTGGTGATATAATAGATCATATGATACCAAATAGGAGCTACGAAAACCATTCTAATGAGCTAAGAATGATAATTCAGAAAGTTGTCCAATATACTCCCGATTATGAAGCACTATTAGCAATGGTAAGGTACTACTGTATTTTAAAAGTTATACATTTAGTGTGTGGAATACTGATTCTCGTGCCAATTTTATTGAACGAGGCGTAGCAGAGATTAATGATACTAATTGTTCTTTTTTTAGGAAAATTTTCTGCCTCTTGTTGATCTATTCCACGAAGAATCTGCGAAAGTTGAAGTGTGCAAGCTAATTCTTACTTCGAATAATTTTACCGATCAAAAAACGAATGACCCCGTAATAACAAACGCGCTGATGTTTTTAGGTGGTATTTTACACGATTCTGTAAATGCACTAACGCCTGAGGACGAGAATAGGTAGATAAGACTAGATATCTCAGTTTTCTGTTAGAGTTGGGTAGGATTACAATCCTTTTTAAGATTCGAGTTGAACGGGATTTGATGAATTTAGGAAATGTATACCAAGTGTACAAGTATGAAATGCGGATTTTTTTTCTAAAAAAAACATGTTAAATTCGGAAGAATGATAAAAAGTATGCTCCATCGCTTGTTATACATTTTTCCCATCTTTCGGGCAATTTGTGAATACCACGCCAGTAAAAATCTTTCCCTTTTGCTGCGAACCATTCATCGACCCATTTTTTCGCATCTTCGTACGAACCAAAGCGCTGCTCAGCAAGTGCGTGACCCATCGATGCAAACAAGTGGTAATCGGAAGGAGCCAAGTCTGGTGAGTAAGCCGCATAGGGTAGAACTTCCCAGCTGAGTGCTTCCAACGTGTCGCGAACTGGTTTTGCCGTATGTGATGGAGCATTGTCATGAAGAAAAATTACTTTGTGTTGCCTCTTTCGGTATTCTGGCCTTTTTTCAAGCAGCGAACGGTTCAAACCGGTCAATTGTTGTTGGTAACGTTTAGTATTAACCGTTTCCCCAGGTTTTAACAGCTCATAATAGACCACGCCTCTCCGGTCCTACCAAACACAGAACATCGTCTTTCTGCCAAAGCGATTCGGTCTTGCGGTCGATGTCGATGGTGCACCTGGGTCTACCCATGATTTTTTGCGGTTGGGATTCTCAAAATAAATCCACTTTTCATCATCTGTAACTATACGATGCAAAAACGACTTCCTTTTGTACCGAGCGAGCAAACTGTCACACGTGTTTTTGCGCTTTTCCATTTGCCTGTCGTTCAACTTATGTGGTACCCATCTACCGGTCTTCTGAATCTTTCCGATCTCTCGTAGCCGATTGGAAACAGCTTGTTGACTAACGCCCAATTGCTCGGCGAGTTGTTTTTGTGTTTGCGAATCATCTTCGTCCAACAATGCTCCACATCTTGGTATTTTCTTGCGATGGAGCATGTTCGCCATAAGCTTCTTAAAGTAATCGGTATGATTCAGTAGCATATTGAACACAACAACACAACACTATGCACACACTTTCCCAATTTATCACTCGTGCGCGTCTGACACTTGTTGATCACAGAACAAAATGGCGCAGTGTCAAATCTTTATTGCACAAACTGCATTGGTGCACCATCTGTTGTCTGAAATCCGCATTTCATACTTGTACACCTGGTAAGTAGAATCCTAAAAATGCATGTACCGTCTGTCAAGTAAGAACGTGTCGGCGATAATTCATTTTTGGTAGATCGGTAGAGTGAACTTTTATCTACGACGCTTTTTAGTAAAAGTACCAGTCGATTCCGAACTTTCGTCGAAATCACGTAAAATCCAAAATAAGACAGTTGTTTGCGCGTCGGTTCGAGGCACCCTTTCTTTGTTCCCATCCAAAAGGGCTTAAAATGATACATTCCGCGGCCGCTAAATATATTAAAAAGTCGGTATCGTTTCTGAAGAAGTGGGTAAACTATTTTAACGAGACGAAAAATGTCGACGACTTGCCAAACCCTGGCTCGGTAGGCAAAGTCACTCCGAAAGTCGAAAAACGAATCGTGGTCTTTGTTTTCACGGGACCCGAAATTGACACTGCGTCAAGGAGTAGCAAAATTAAGAAAATCAGGTTTGAATATGTCCCATGAGACCATTCGACGTTGAAGAAACCTTTGCGAACATCACGTCGCGAAGCGGCTCCCTTGGGCTAGAGATACTAGAGTGGCCCTCACAATGGCCGAACGCCAAACTTATTGAAAACGTTTGGTCCTTTGTAAAGACAAGGCTCAGAGTGAAGACTCTGAGGTCTTTGGCTCAGTTTTCTCGCGAGATTCGAAAAATGTGCAGAGATGCAGAAAATCTCGTCGACGGCATGCTAGGCGATTATTGATGCAGGAGGCGATTGGACAACTTACTAAGCGATCACGTTCTTACTTGTCAGACTGTACTAAGATTCGGGCTCAGGATTTGTACCATTTTAACAGGATTCGTACCATGCTTTATTTTATATAAACATATTTTAAATAATTAAAAGTATAGTATTTCATTACCTATCCAAAAGTGTTTTGTAACATAAGTATTTTTTTTAAGTTAAATGCTGAATCTTTATAAACGCAGAATCTTTTATTGTTACAACACAGCACTTTGGCACTGACGTTCTCGGTGGAATCTGTCGTCTTAATTTGTTTTCTTGTCCAAGCAACCCCCACTGACAACAGGCCATCGGCGGTTTTGTTGAGATCAGTCCACGATATATCCTGTCCGAGTTCGGATTTGAATCCTGTTTAAGAGCTGTAAAGACAGCAACATGCATTATGCGAGAACACACTTTTATTGGTTACCGCCAAGTAGAAAATTGTCGCTTATTACAGCGTTATAACAATGCTAGTTTATCAATAGTACAATCGGTCAAGTAAGAACACAGTTTTTTTCTGGTTTATGTTTAATTTGGCAGAACGGATCGATTTAAATTGATAAAGTACTAACATATCAACTAAATTTATGTGTGCAGTATAAGACCGGAAAACATAGATCGAGATTGGAGCAATGTAATTTTTTCCAATAAAGCTTCATTTTGGGGTAGCTAGTGGAAAAAGGAATTCAGTATCGTCTCACTAAAGTGAAATATCTGTCATGGCAAATTCGGGCAATTTGGAAATCTTTACGCCAAAAAAACGCGGAAGGTCTCGTCGAAAATATGTCCCGAAAATGCCAGGCGATCGTCAACGCTGATGGAGACTGAACGAACTATTAAATAATTAGCATTTTAATGGCAAGCCTTTACTGTCGAATGATGTAACAAAGTTTTAAGTCGATACATTTTTAATGAATAACACGCGACACCTTCTTACTTGACCGACTGTAAATAAATAAATAAATATACTAACCTGCTGGGGTTCTAATTCGGAATCCTACGCAAGGAAAGCCGAATATGTACCTCAGCGCTAGGGCTGTCACTTACTGTATATAATAATTAGATTAATGGCAGTTGAAATTTTTTGGTAATTATCTTAAAAACGGTATTTTGCTTAGAAATGTCTAGAATTTTAATATGAGTAAAATTAATAAATAAATTTTTTTCTAGACAAATAGGTGAAATTTTATGCAATATAGTTAGATGTGTAGACTACGGGCGCGATTTTGAACAACAGCTACAGTTTTATGTCGAAGCCAGAGGAACTTTTGCCAATTTGGATGCAGTTTTGGCACAATTAGTACAGGTAAACAATATTATTTTTAGTGTTCCGTACGGAACACTTATAAAGTCATTTCGATGTCTGTCTGTCCGCCAGACACGCCCGATTTTTTTCGAAACTATATGAGATAGAAAGTTGAAATTTGATACAAATATAGGAATTAATGACCTCATCAGAGCCATGTAGTTTTGAAAGTTAAATTTTGATTTAAGGGGTTAGTCTTGGGTGGTAAAATTGGAAGTAAAAAAAATTTTTACCAGGTCATCGAGTAGGGTGTAAAACGAAAGCTTGTAAAAACACGAGTTGTTCAAAAATATCTATTGCGTACACGTTTCTTTGTTTTATTTTTTAAAAATTGCGAAAAATCGCTGTCCCCCCTTGCCTTATCTAGAAAAGTACCGATCAAAAATATTGAAAAATTCTGGAATATTCCCCATAGGGTGTAGATTGAACGAAAATTATCACAAGTGCTTTCTTGTGATAATTTTCTATCTGGTATATAAAAAAAAGAAACATTTCAAGGACATCAGTTTTCAGTAAAGATCGGAAATAAACTTTGTTGAAAAGTCATTTGGGGTGTGTTTTGTGAAGTCATTGATCATTTTATACCTCCTTAATAAACGTTTTTATTTTAAAAGCAATTAATGTACGGAACACTAATTGCGCAAGTCCGACTTGCACTTGGCCGGGTATTTATTAATTTGTCTCATTATTTTAAATTGCACCAACTGTTTTGACAAACCACAATATACCAATTTTTGTTTTAGTGCGTTAATTGTTTAGCAGTAAACACCAGGCTAATAGTTAAAGGTCAACATACGAGGAAAACAGGTGATTTCGTGCGGGCATGTGCGGCATACTGTTTTATTACCACACCATCTATAGAATCTGCTAAAATTAGGTTGAAACTTTATTTACTGTCTGGGCAGGTGGCGCTGTATAATTATTGTTTAGGCCAAGGTAAGACATAAGAATATTTAAAAGTTATGTTGGTTAATTATCTTGACTTTAATATTAATAACATATTTTTTATACAAGCATCTCGAGAGCGTAATTATTGATAAGCTTCCAGCCTAACATGGAAAAAATAAGCAAATCCCATAAATAAAAATTGTGTGCAACATAATCTCCCTTCAACTTTATACACTTAATGTAACCATTAAAAGTAATTCTAGATTTTTCAAAAAAACTTCTTCGTCTTGATTTCCGAACCAGTCTTCGACAAAATTATCACTATATTGAAGAATAAAATTGGTTTTTGGCAAAAACATTCTGTTTTCTTCAAAAGTTTCAGGATTTTTTAACCCCAGTCCAAGGGAGATAAATCAGGGGAATATCAATCAGTTCAAAGCCTAATTTGTTTATTTTTGGAAAACCCAAGAGCTATTTGTGGTCTTTAGACACAATTTTTTTGGCGAAATTGAATTAGTAATGAAGTATATATTCTTCAGTCGCTGTTTTGCGCAAGAACTTTTGAAACAAATGTCTCTTCCATGGCGGTATTTATAGCGGACACTCAAATCACCAACTTTCCCATCTTATTCGGAAGAATCAAGGTTTCTAATGAATCCTGGGACTCCGTTACGGCAAAGCAGAAGCAGAATTCAATGAATTGTCAAGTTTAGGCTTTATATAGCTTTAAAAGATGTGAGAGTATACAGCCTTTTGGGAAGCGATAATATTCCGAGGTTTTGACACATCTTATTTGCACTTAGCAGGGTTAGTCTGAGTTTTTGTTGCGTTAACTTCCTCTTGATCATCGTCATCCCAAGACAGAGTTTTTTCCAAGTTTTTGTTAATTTGTTTAACTATCTGCTGTCTGCCGATATTTATGTCGAAAAACGAGCTACAACACAGCTATAGGTAGATATTTTGCAGCTAGTTAATAATATAAATTGTGAAATTTTAAAAACAACATAAATTAAATAAGACAAACGCTGATAAAAAAAAACCTCAAAATATATTGGGAACTTTGATACGTATATTTTTTCAATTTTTAGCTGACGCCTGTTTTAAAGCCATTCTCTCAGTGATACCAGAATTGCCACCAACCACCGACACCGAGCAATTTTTACTACCATTCGTTCGGCAGTTTCTTTCAATACTCCTCGTCGTACCAGACAATCCCGAAAGGGGAGTGCTGAGTCTTACTAGGATGCTATTAAATGTACTAAGAAGTTTTGAATGGAATAGGACAAATTGTACACTAGGATCGATATACATTAATGTTATCGATTTGTTTTCGATAATGGCGCAGGAGGTATATCCATATCATGTCGATAGAGGTAAGTAGGGGATAGTTGACTTGCAGCATTGTAAATTTAAAAGCGCTGGATATTTTATGGGTATTGCTGTTTAAATATTGTTCTTGTACAACGATATATATATATATATATATATATATATATATATATATATATATATATATATATATATATATATATATATATATACTCCCAACAACTAGACAAGCCTGTAAGCTGCTTTCCACCTTTTTTACGGAGTAAATCACTACATTTACACACGAGACAAAATATGATATCGTGGAGAGACTACGGTTCAGAACCCAAGTTAAACTGTACATCTTAACTGTGAAAAATCTTAGAGAGGAGGGGGAGGTGAATGACTTTGCTTACAGCTCATTTACTGATAGAACGTTTTTATTTTTAGTGGAGTCCAATGATGCACTCTGGGGATCCGATCCAAGATTTATAAAAGAAATTGACAGTATGATATCCATAGTTATAGGGGAAATTCTGAACTTGCTTAAAGAGCTGGGACCGGGTCGAAAACAATCTCAACTAGCAGCCGATTTATTTGTTAGAATAGCAACAAGAGCAGGTAGGCTCTCAAAAAGGACGGTTTTAATGTCAGTTTCTGTAACATTCTTTAAAAATGTTTTATTCGATGATTTATTTCAGTACTTCCGATTTTATAGCGCGATCCAACCAAGTTATCTTGATTATCCCTCAACGAGAACCAAGTTCATAACTTATTTATTTTGTTCTTCTGTCAATCCTAGCTCAGCTGATGAGTCGTGATACGACGAAACGCGTCCCGAGATGGATTGGCAAATAGGAGAACTGTAAATTACTGTTGAAATACGAACTTTCAATTTTATTAATTAACTAGCCGAGCCCGCGGATTCGCAATCGCGTGGACATGACTCACAACTATAATCACTGCTTATTCCTTAGGTTACCTAACGTAATAAAATATCTGCCATTATTTCCCCTTATCTTCCATTATTTCTCCTTATCTCCCATTATCTCTACATAATTTCCATTATCTAGGCTTATCTCTGCTCATCTCCCATTATTTCTTTCTCCTTATCTCCCATTATCTCACCATAATTCCCATTATCTAGACTTATCTCTGCCTATCTCCAATTATTTCCCCTTATCTCCCATTATTTATACTTATCTCCCATTATCTCACCTTATCTCCCATTATCTAGGCTTATATCGACTTATATAGAACATATGTATAAATTTATAAAAACACGTAAATCGAATAAGTGGTTCTCAAGTGATAAGCGCACTAACGGACAGACAGACAGAGAGACGTTGCATTTTATTTATATTATAGATAGAAGGTTATAGATAACCTGGCCAGAGAACAAAAGTATGAATTAAAAAAAAAAAAACATGTAAATCGGATAAGTGGTTCTCGAGTGATAAGCGCACTAACGGACAGACAAGTAGACAGAGAGACGTTGCATTTTATATATATTATATTCTTTCCTACATGATATTGTTCCATATTTAATGCTTTAGGCGGTGTATTGCAAGAGAACGCGCTAGCGACAAACATTTTTCCGACTTGATTCACTATTATCGTCACTGCTTATTCCTTATGTCATCTAACGTACTAAAATATATCCTATAACATGGACAAAGAACATATGTAGGTTTAAAAAAAAGCTACGTAAATCGGATAAGTAATTCTCCAGTGATAAGCGCACTAACGGACAGACAGACAGACAGAAGGACGTTGCATTTTATATATATTATAGATGTTAATTATTTACGCTAAAACAATTTAATTTATTGGTAGATGTAAACGTTGGTTCAACAGCTTCATTAACTTTAAACCTATGGAACTTGTGTTTAAAGAATGGACACGCCGATCTTAAATATATGGTAAGATTTGATATCAGTTTTTTTTTTTTTAATTTGATGGTAAATGGCTCTAAAAGATATATTTTTTAGGCCAGAACAAGAGAATATTTACTAAATCACTCCGCAAATGAAAACCCAAACCTTTTACAAGATCTCGTAAACAAGTTACAACTGCCTCAGCATTAGGGCGATGCATTTAAAAATATCTAATTACACCGTCTGTCCCAAAAGTTCCCGGTCTGTCTTAATAAAGAAAATAAAAAAGTTAGGAAACATTCTCTCTGAAAGTTTTTGTGTCACAAAGGGTGTCAAGCAGGGCTGCTGTTTGTCTCTTACCTTATTCAAAATTTATCTGAATGAGGCATTAGAGAAATGGCGAAGAGGATGTGGAGGAATGGGAATACAGCTGACCGACAAAACAACATTGTACACTTTACATTTTGCCGACGATTAGGTGGTTATTGCTCAGGACAAGGAAGACCTTAAATTTATGACAAAAAAACTGTTTGAAGATTATAAAAACTGAGGTTTAACAGCTAACTGCAAGAAAACCAAATATTTGCGTATAGGAAGAAGACAGGGAAACCTTACTCGAAATACCGGCGAGGTCATTATTGCTTGATATCTCGGGACTAACATAAGTAAAGATGGTAGGACGGCAAAAGAAGTGGAGAGTAAAATAAGTAAAGGAAAGGCGGTCATAACACCTAAACTCTGTTCTGTGGTCGAAGAACATCACACCTCATTTATAATGCAGTATTTAAGAACATCGTGTTATACGGTTGTGAAACTTGGCAATTGACGAAACTAAACACTCGAAATGGATTACTGGTGAAGATCGGCTAGACTGTCGAGAATGGAAAGAGTTAGAAATGAAAGAATAAGGGATGTAATGAAAGTAAAAATCACGATTATTGAGGAAATTCAACAACGGCAACTTCTATGGTATAGATACCTGGAAAGAATGGAAGAACACCGAATACCAAAGATGGTTCTAAAGTGAGTACCAAGCAAAAGGAGGAGAAGAAGGTGATCAAGAGCGATATAGCTTAGAGGTGTCCAGAGAGCAATTTCAGAGAGAAATCTAAGATCCGGAGTTTGGGAGATCGAAGAGGATAGAAACTGGGGACCGGAAGGCGAAGAACGCTATAAAAAAAACTGGAATGATGATGACGGAGAAAAATTAAAAGTAAAAAAGCCATTGGAACAGAAACTAAACACTCGAAATGGATTACTGGTGAAGATCGCCTGGAGTGTCGAGAATAGAGAGTTAGAAATGAAAGAATAAGGGATGTAATGAAAGTAAAAAATCACGATTATTAAGGAAATTCAACAACGGCAACTTATATGGTACAGACACCTGGAAAGAATGGAAGAACATCGAATACCAAAGATGGTTCTAAAGTGGGTGCCAAGGGAAAGGAGGAGAAGAGGGAGACCAAGAGCGATATGGCTTGAAGGTGTTCAGAGGGCAATGTCAGAGAGAAATCTAAGATCCGGAGATTGGAAGAGATCGAAGAAGATGGAAACTGAGAACCGGAACGCTATAAAAAAAAACTGGAATGATGATGACGGAGAAAAATTAAAAGTAAAAAAGCAATTGGAACAGAAACTAAACACTCGAAATGGATTACTGGTGAAGATCGGCTGGAGTGTCGAGAATGGAGAGTTAGAAATGAAAGAATAAGGGATATAATGAAAGTAAAAATCACGATTATTGAGGAAATTCAACAACGGCAACTTATATGGTACAGACACCTGGAAAGAATGGAAGAACACCGAATACCAAAGATGGTTCTAAAGTAGGTGCCAAGCGAAAGAAGGAGAAGAGGGAGACCAAGAGCGATATGGCTTGGAGGTGTTCAGAGGGCAATGTCAGAGAGAAATCTAAGATCCGGAGATTGGAAGAGATCGAAGAAGATGGAAACTGAGAACCGGAAGGCGAAGAACGCTATAAAAAAAACTGGAATAATGATGACGGAGAAAAATTAAAAGTAAAAAAGCCATTGGAACAGAAACTAAACACTCGAAATGGATTACTGGTGAAGATCGGCTGGAGTGTCGAGAATGGAGAGTTAGAAATGAAAGAATAAGGGATATAATGAAAGTAAAAATCACGATTATTGAGGAAATTCAACAACGGCAACTTATATGGTACAGACACCTGGAAAGAATGGAAGAACATCGAATACCAAAGATGGTTCTAAAGTGGGTGCCAAGGGAAAGGAGGAGAAGAGGGAGACCAAGAGCGATATGGCTTGAAGGTGTTCAGAGGGCAATGTTAGAGAGAAATCTAAGATCCGGAGATTGGAAGAGATCGAAGAAGATGGAAACTGAGAACCGGAACGCTATAAAAAAAAACTGGAATGATGATGACGGAGAAAAATTAAAAGTAAAAAAGCAATTGGAACAGAAACTAAACACTCGAAATGGATTACTGGAGAAGATCGGCTGGAGTGTCGAGAATGGAGAGTTAGAAATGAAAGAATAAGGGATATAATGAAAGTAAAAATCACGATTATTGAGGAAATTCAACAACGGCAACTTATATGGTACAGACACCTGGAAAGAATGGAAGAACATCGAATACCAAAGATGGTTCTAAAGTGGGTGCCAAGGGAAAGGAGGAGAAGAGGGAGACCAAGAGCGATATGGCTTGAAGGTGTTCAGAGGGCAATGTTAGAGAGAAATCTAAGATCCGGAGATTGGAAGAGATCGAAGAAGATGGAAACTGAGAACCGGAACGCTATAAAAAAAAACTGGAATGATGATGACGGAGAAAAATTAAAAGTAAAAAAGCAATTGGAACAGAAACTAAACACTCGAAATGGATTACTGGTGAAGGTCGGCTGGAGTGTCGAGAATGAATAGAGTTAGAAATGAAAGAATAAGGGATGTAATGAAAGTAAAAAATCACGATTATTGAGGAAATTCAACAACGGCAACTTATATGGTACAGACACCTGGAAAGAATGGAAGAACACCGAATACCAAAGATGGTTCTAAAGTGAGTACCAAGCGAAAGAAAGAGAAGAGGGAGACCAAAAGCGATATGGCTTGGAGGTGTTCAGAGGGCAATGTCAGAGAGAAATCTAAAATCCGGAGATTGGGAGAGATCGACGAGGATGGAAACTGGGAACCCGAAGGCGAAGAACGCTATAAAAAAAACGGACGATGATGATGGAGAAAAATTAAAAGTAAACATTTTATTACTTCAGATGTTTACATAGTCTTCTCCGACCTCGATACAACGTTGAGAATGTTCATACAACCAAACTGTTAGAAAAATCTTCATTTGAGATCACGGACGTTTATTTTCGCGCTAAAAACTGCACCACAGTCCTAGCCGTGTGAGCGAGCGCGTTGTCATGAAACAAAAAAATATCCTTTGCATTTCATCGTTCCCGTCGAATCCGCTGAATTCTGACAGCCAGATAGTACTTGGCGTTCACTGTAATGCCCTCTGAAACAGATTCTTTATGGATAATTCCTTGAACGTCAAAATATGCGATGAGCATGGCTTTGTTCTTGACTTGCGCACTTTGCCGTTTTGTGGTAGGCTCGTATTGGTAACATCACGTCTCATCGCCCATAATTATTTTCTACAGAAACGAATCCTCCGTATTTTTCATTTCTATGAAGGTTCTACTGGCGTCCACCCGTTGCTGGTTTTGTTCGGGTGTCAGGCTGTGAGAAACAAACGTCACACGCACTTTCCTCTTGATCAAAACAATGTCTTGAACACTTGATTTAGAGATGTTAGGCTTTTCTGCCATCAATCTACATGAAAGATGACGGTCGGTTTGCAGAAGGTGAATTTTTACGTTTGCGTCGTCTGAACTTGTGCTGGAACTTTCTTAAAGCGTTTAAACCACTCGAATACTTGTGAACGCAATAAACAATCATTACCGAAAGCTTTTTTCAAGGATTCAAATATCTCTGTAGCTCTTTTACAACACGTACGGTTCGTAGGTCTACTACCTAGCAGTGACTGATAACCGGGTAATTGAATGTAAATGTGTTGTTTACAGATGTGTGTTCACGCTTTTACTGTTGTTTACGAGATGGCGTTGCTTAAAGGCCGTGGAAAAATCAGTCCGGGAACTTTTTAGGCAGACGGTGTAGGTTTTATTTAATTTATATATTCCTTTTATATATTTTATTAACAAGTTTCATTTTGATATATTTTAATTCTATGTATTATGTTATAAACTTTAAGTAAAATATAATAACCAAATATTTGCAGTCTTTTATTTGGAAACACAAGGCTTTAATTGAGGGTAAAATAATTCGGAATTGAAGCACTCGACGCCGTCAGATGAGAAATTCCGGTTCTTAAGATTACATCTTGTCAAATTACAGTAATTTTCAGACGTCTCGCCTACGACTGTAAAAGGATCTACAGAGATCTTTTACTCTTTGATGTTAGAATCCTGAATAAAACAGGCGTTACACAAGTCAAACATTTAGACCCTACTGTTAAGGTCGGTTTTCCACGTATGTTGCATATCAGAACCCCCATTTTATGAGAATGTTCGCAAATGTATTTTTATTCCCCAAATTGTGGTTTTAAAAATTGAAGTCAAACCAAGAAATTTAATTTCTGTATTAATGCTTTGTGTTGTATGGTGTTGATGTTCCACTAAAACTGATTGTCCAATTTGTTTGTTATGTGTTACAGTCCCGATTAACACCAATCGGGTTTACTTGACTTATACCTCTTCGGACTTAGCGTTTGAATCTCGAACAGAAAAAATATTCAGCATAAATGAGCATTTCCGTAAATTGTTGGTATGTTAGCAGTTCAAAGAAGAGAGAAATGTTTTTTGAAGGTGACTTGATTTAAATCGTTCCTTGGATCTCTAGAAACAATTATTCACGGCTGAACTCGGCCTTTTTGAGAGCCTTCTTTTACAGCTCAATATGAAAGTGTTTGCGGAAAAAATTAAAAACTCGCTAAGCTGCCGTACAAAGCGTCAAAAATCAGTATATACCATAATGTACCGTATTATAAGTTTATCCACGAGATTTATTGAAATTATTCATCGTGAATCCTGATAAAAATTGGATAACGTTAACTCGTGCTTCATCAAAGTTGAAGTGTTGACTTTTTATGAAAATGTCTAAAAACATTCCAAGATTCAGTTACATCGGCTCTCTAGATTTTACTTTATTTATTTTTTCAATATGCACGTAAAAAAGGGTTTATAGTTTTAACTATTTTCAAAAGTAAATAGAGCAAAATCCAAATTGAAAATGGAGGATTTAGGAGAAAAGAAAAGCAAAAAGGTATAAAAATGAGACGAAATAATGTTCAAATACACTTACACTATTATTTAAAGTTTAGTTATAAAAAAGCCGGTCAAGTGCAAGTTAAACTTGCACAATTAGTGTTCCGTACATTGATTGCTTTTAAAATAAAAAATGTTACGGTGGTATAAAATGATCAGTGACTTCACAAAACACACCCCAAATGAGTTTTCAACACTTTGTTTCCAATCTTTACTGAAAATTGATGACCTTGAAATTTTTGGTTTTTTTTATATACCAGATAAATTAGTTGAACTTGCACAATTAGTGTTCCGTACGTTGATTGCTTTTAAAATAAAAAATGTTGTTTCGGTGGTATAAAATGATCAGTGACTTCACAAAACACACCCCAAATGAGTTTTCAACAAAGTTTGTTTCCAATCTTTACTGAAAATTGATGACCTTGAAATTTTTGTTTTTTTTTTATATACCAGATAAATTATTAAAAGTAATGCACTGGTGATAATTTTCGTTCAATCTACACCCCCTGGAGAATATTCTAGAATTTTTTCAAAATTTTTTGATCAGTACTTTTGGAGATAAGGCGAGTGGACAGCGGTTTTTCGCGATTTTTTAAAAATAATTCAAAGAAAAGTGCGCGCAAGTATTACATTATATATATGTATATATATATATATATATATATATATATATATATATATATATATATATATATATATATATATATATATAGCAGTATTGTGTTCTTGGGGTAAGCGGTCTTTAGAAAAGAACTAAAAAGTTGTGTACACCTTTTTAGCTACGCCTCTCATACCACTAAAATAAAAATAAACATGATACTGGGCTTGAAGTCAAGAATAGAGAGAATCTCTCATCCCTCCCTCAGACTGAAAAATCTAAATAAACTACGAGACACTTTACGCACCAACTCCTAACCAATCCAATTAATAAATAAATTATTATTTAACTCAACCACACCCCCTGTACAACAAAACAACAATCTTACACCGGATATTAGTGCTTTCCTCTCTGAAAATCGAATCAAATATTATTTTTCATTTCCATACATAAAAGAAATCGCCACAAAAACAACTAAACTCTTCAACCAATTACCTAATTTAAAAATTGCTTTTAAACACAAAAAAACTATCAACAATATTTTTACTTGTCTAAAAGACAAAGATGAAGTCGCAAAAGTTTCAGAAGTAGTTTACAGCATCCCTTGCTCTCAGTGTGAAAAAATCTATATAGGACAAACATCTAGAGTCCCAAACGACAGAATCACTTCCCACAAAAGCGATTGCAGATTAAAGAAAAACTCTTGTGCGCTTGCCCAACATAGTAGCCAATTTTCACATGAATTTAATTTTGCTGAAACCAAAATCCTATGTAAAGAGAAAAATCTCGGCAGGAGAATCTTTAGGGAGATGGTGGAAATCCACCTTCAACCGAATTCGATCAATAAAAAAGCTAATATTGAGGATCTGAGTCTAATTTTCTCCAATTTATTACAAATAGGCAGTCAGAGTGAAAACTCTTACAATATATCTGACATATCTCTTTGATAATAATCCCATTAATTTTCACTAACTTTTCAACTTTAAAACGATCAAACAAAATGTCAACGTCATTCTATTTTCAAATATAAATTAACCACAACTTAACTAAGAGATAGAAACACACTGCCCTTAGCAAAATGACAAGAAAACATAACAAAAAAATCCTTTATAAATTAAAACCATTTTGCGACCACAAATTCTCTGTACTCTTCCAACAGAATGAAGTAAAATTTTATTATATTTCCCAGAGATGAATATGTCGAGTTTTCTTGTGTTTTTTTCTGTTTCTTCTGATGAATAAGTGCAATAAACTGCCCCCACAAACAACAATTTTAGAACACACCACTTAGCAGTAAGTACTTTACTGTTACATATAAAATAGGGTTGTTCTTTACTCTTAATCTCAAAAATACTGATATTCTACTGTAATTGTAGCCCTGATGAAGAAAATAAAATATTTTCGAAAGCTTGGCGTAGCTAAAAAGGTGTCCAAAACTTTTTAGGTCTTTTCCAAAGACCGCTTACCCCAAGAACACAATACTACTGTTTAACTAGTCGGCCAAGACCACCCTTCTCCCATATATATATATATATATATATATATATATATATATATATATATATATATATATATATATATATATATACATATACATATACATATATATACATATATATATATATATATATATATATATATATATATATATATATATATATATATATATATATATATATATATATATATGTATATATATATATATATATATATGTATATATATGTATATATGTATATATATATATATATATATATATATATATATATATATATATATATATATATATATATATATATATATATATATATATATACATATATATATATATATATATATATATATATATATATATATATATATATATATATATATGTATATATATGTATATATATGTATATATATGTGTATATATATATATATATATATATATATATATATATATATATATATATATATATATTTTTACTCGTGTTTTCACAAGCTTTAATTTGACACCACACTCGATTACCTAGTAAAAAAAATTTTTTTTCACTTCCGATTTCACCCCCCAAAACTAACCCCTTTAGTCAAAATTTAACTTTCAAAACTACATGGCTCTGATGAGGCCATCAATTTCTATATTATTACCAAATTTCAACATTCCATGACAAATAATTTCGGAAAAAATCGGGTGTGACAGACAGACGGACAGACAGACAGACACCGAAGTGATCTTATAAGTGTTCCGTACGGAACACTAAAAACGAAGCAATAAAAAGGAAAGAAGTTATTATTATTAATTACATTTACAATTTATTATCAGATCAAGGCGGTAATGGCTTAGACAAGGTGACCTTTGAGGAATCAGGAAAAATTTTCCTACATTCAGATACAACTTGTAAAGAAAACTGCCGTTGTTCTTCATCTTTCGTCAAACAGGAATTGAAGGCTTGAATTAATTTTACAACTCTTTCAGCTGTGTCATTAACAACCTTAAAAGTGTTTACTATTTGGTAGCTTTTAAATAATGTGAATTGTCACATCTTTTATCGGACGCAGTATTTAAAAAGTTTGTATCAATTTCAAATCTCTTGAAAAAATTTAGAGTTTGATGAGAAACAAAATAATCAATTTTTTGTCCAATAAATCATCCACTTGTTCGAGATTGAGCCTTGCATCCTTATCATCGTAACTTTTTTGTTCAACGGAAATTAGTTTTAGACATTTTGCAGCCTGCTTGTTTTGAAATTTTTTTCTAAAGTTTCATCAAATGGAAATGCGACTAGCTCTGGATTGAGACACCACAGATGATTTATCTTTTTAGACATTACCTTGTCTACAAGTTCTTTATCAATTTGTCCGTATTTTACAAAAGATTTTAACAATTATAGATCTTGGTTGGGGGGCCAAAGTGGGTCTGGGGGCATTGAACCACGCTTTTACATAAATATTGATTATAAATAAACAAATATCTGTGACTTGAAAGCTTCTACTTTTTTATTTTGCGCTGTGCTTTTAGATCTTTTAGCGTTTTTTTTTTGCAGTTTGCTCCACTCTTCGTACAGTTTTTCTAATTTTGCAACACAATCTTTCAGGTGTCTGATTGGTATCTTAGCTTTCTCCTAAAAAATTAAAACTTCCTTTATTGTAAGGCTTGCAGCTTCTCTGGTGTTTAGTTTCATTTGCCGTATATTATAAAATAAACTGCGTAAAACTTGACAATTAGACGATAATTTACTGCCACTGATTTGATGAGACATGTGGCCGATTAAATACACCATTTCTTTCTGCCTTGAACTCGAACAAGCATGGCTCGTTGATGCTGTAGAAAACATTGTCCCGTAAACCTCACAGAAAAGTCACTAAACGAACGTTGTTGAAATGTTCACTGCTTGAAAGGCAAAACGTAAAGTAAAACTCTGACTTCTCCCCGGGCATCTCAGACAAGGAACAAAAAAGAAGGGGTGTGGTTTATGACACTCCAGGTAGAATTCTCTGGTAGTAGGGTCCTTAGCAATAGCTTCTTTGTAACAAAAGCAAACCTTTTAAAAAATAGAACTAAACATCAGGTAGGTACCCACTACCTTGAAATTCGAAAAATTATTTATAAAGTTAAAACAAATGACAATTCTATGCCTTATTATATATTGTATAATAATGTATTTGTATAATTGTTTATAATACAAAGGAAACAAAAAATGGTCAAAAGTGTTTAAGTTAGGTATCTTTGTTGCCATTTTTCACTTTCGTTTCCTAAACAGGTTGAAGGTTGAATTTGAGGATTCGAATCATGTCCGGTCCTAGATGATGAATATTTTCAAATATAAAAGTTTTAACAGAAAAGTAGTAGGAGTAAAACTTTAAGACAACTTTTCCTATGAAATAAAACACCAGCCAGGTTTCTAGGACGAATGGTTTTCATTTTATGAGGGAAAAACTAGGATTTTTTTTTTTGCAAAAAATCGAATTTTACAGCTTTAACCTCGATGAGGCACGGGTTAACGTTATGTAATTGAGCTAAAACTGCGCAAATCTTATTTTTTAGACAAATGACTAATTTTAGGGGGGCGCCGTCGGCATTTTTATTTGACGGCCATTTCTGACCAAAAAGTGGCTAAAATCTGACCATAACTTGGAAGCGATATCCTAGTATCAACAAGGTACATAAAAATTTGAAGTCGGAAAAAAGGTATAAAATGGGCAAAAATGGCCATTACATAAAAGCGAAAAACGTTATCAGGATTCACGATGAATAATTTCAATAAATCGCCATGGATAAACATACGGTACATTATATTTTGATTTTTGACGCTTTTTATGGCAATTTAAAGAGTTTTTCCATTTTTTCCGAAAAAATTTGCTTATTGAGATGTAAAAAAAAGGTTCTTAAAAAAAGTCGTGTTATAAATCGAGTCTAATGGGTGTCGCTTCAAAAAAATTCTCTCTTTTTTGAACTGCTAACATAACCAACAATTTACTGAAATGCTCATGTAATATCATCGCAATCGGAACGTCGGCGTCGGTGTCGCACCGATTTGACGCTGTCTAATATAACTTATTACTTAAGTAAAGTGTAACAAAGAGTACTTTTAGATTTATAAATAAAACATAGATTGTGGACATCATCGTATATTTATTAAAAACAGTATAATACATATCAACTCAATTAAAAAACATAATCTAATGTTCAAAGTATTTCAACGTTAAACTAAACTTGTCATTTTCTTTGTTCGAATATTATTTGAGCAACATTAACGGAAATAAAAAAATAAGAAAGTAAGATTCATTGTTTGTGTTTATTATGGTAACCAAATTACAACAGCATTCATCTTTTTTTCAATTGAACGATTAAAATATGACTTATGGACTGACAACTTATTAGCTGATTGAAAATATTGACGCCAATATTGTCTTAATTATGTTTGCAAGTCAATATAGATCGCCGAGCAGGTCTACAGACTCGTAAAATTTGATAAAAGTAATACATACATGTGAATACTAAACATGGACACCACCACTGAATCTGCAACTCACCGCAAGTCTACGTTAGCCCTATGACTTGAAACAAATTCTATACATGCTTTTTTTCATAGAAATTTACAATCATATAAATATGTTTCAATTTACGTAAATCTAAGGGAAACCCAGGGAAATGCAAATCTATTTATTGACGTATATGAATCAAAGTGTCAGTTTTACACGCTGCCGTGTTCTGTCATAAAATTTAATAAATTTATTTGTCCTAATCATAGACAACTCCTTAAAAAAACATATAGGATATTTTTATTGTTGGTAGTAATGTGGTCAAGAGTAGTCAGAGATTTTATATTTTTGGAGACGAAACTAACATAGGAATGTGGGAGTCATATCAAACGGATACCTGAAGTCGGTTTTCAAGGACTGAGTAGCGGCAAGATGAAAAAATTGCGCCGCATGTTATTGGTGGGAGGCTGCTCGAACGATAAAAAGGTGACGATAAAGCCAATGTTTCCCGCACGATTGGCGTAGATACCTGAAGTCGGCCTTCGAGGACCGACAGCCGACCACCACGGAAAAATTGCCGAGAGCATACACTGTTGGTTGGTTGGCGGGTACTCATAACACTCTTCAATGAGACACAGGTCTGAAGTTGTGAGCTATCACCGACGAATATACTTCGCCACAATGAAAGACGTTCATAGGTTGGTATCTCGTTCAAATTTGTGGCCGATGAGAAATAAAAAGAACAAGACCGTAAAAAATAGTGGGCTGAGAGAGAGTAACTTAACTGTTAACGATGTGGTTCGGATTCCAGATTTTAATACGTGGTTGATAAATAGGCGCTCTCTGTTCTGGTTAGCTATAAGCCTCCCGACCCATACTACTACTATTGTACCGCCTGTCATATTATAAAAACATTTTTTTTTGTAGATACAAATGAATACAAACATAAGATACACTATACAAAACATGTCGAAATTTTTGAGCAAAATTCAAATATGTAATTAAGTATAGGGTGATCCATGTAAAATTCCAGAATTGCACATGTTACTAGATAGTTTGGCAACACTACTTTCCAATATATTTTCAAAAGCTAAAAAAATCACCAACCATGATCATATTTACCGCACCCTGTATAAATTTTAAATATACTGATTTTGTTATAGGTGACTGTCCGACTCCTACAATCAGTGGCGTAGCTAGGGGAACGGGGTGTCCCCCTCCCTCCTATGGGTCTAGAACCATGCGCCCTCCCCGTATAAACCGGTCCGCCGTATAGCCAATTAATATCCTTTTTTTTTCTAAAAAAAAACCGCTGTCAATGACCTGCCTCCCCGGCTCTTAAAACCGGGGATACGACTCTGTAAGCAAACTTTTTGTTCCTTTTTTTACCTCTTTCAAAAGAGTGACAAATTTATATTTTACAGAAGCAACAAAGAAAAAATATATTATTTTGATAATCGCTCCCCTTATTATCTTACAGAATCTCAATCCTGGCTATGCCACTATCTACAGTAAAATACAAATGCCGCTTTGGATGAGAAATTATTTTTCTTGGACTTAAACCGTGTCAAATTGTATGCTGTATCACGAATGATCAGAAAATCCCCGTACTAATCTTGAAAGAGTTGTGAAAATCACTATACTACGGTGGAAGTCTCCTTCTGACAATGTTTTAATCAAAACTCATTAGCTAATGACATTCAAAATATTCCTATTTAAATATAAACCTATGAAATATGTGTTCCAGTTTCCATAATAAACACAGCACGTAAAAATATTTGGCACAACCACGAAAATATACTTCATAATCAATTTACACACACATTACTTATATTAATATATCGAGGACATTATGAATGTATAGATATTTCCATAAAAAACTTCAATCACAAATAGTTATATATATACATCGGACGAATTGAGTTACAGTTCACATTTTTTTTTTGTTTAATTCATAGAACACTTTTATTAATATAGCTTTGTTGAAAAATGGACAAAGTTGTTTTTCTTTTCTAGTATACAGTTGCCTTACACATCACAATATTGTTCGAAAAATAAAAACACCGTTTCTCAATAACTGTCAGTCGTACTTTTTAAAATCAACGCCTGGACTAAATGAAGAGAATGATTTTTTGATGTATAGCTTTAAACATGTAAGTTATTAAATTTTTATAAGGTATTTGTTCTTTCAGTATACTGGTATAACGGAATAAATATACTGGGTGAAACATGAGAACATAATTTTTGGGGTATTTTCAATTGTTATATGAAGAGTACCAAAGCGAAATCAACTCTTTTAGATGTTATTAGTTTTTTAACCATCCTTGTATTATTTGTAGTTCTGGAAATATGGATGTTGTTAAAAGTGTTAACTAGGAAAGTAAATTATGTAAAGATTCCGGCCCAAACATGTTTAAACTAGCCTAAATAGGTCTGAAACATTTATATTTATTTATTTATTTACATACATATATATATATATATATATATATATATATATATATATATATATATATACGAGGTATATCCACAAAGTAAGTTCCGTTTCTATTTCTATCCGCGGCAGCGCTGCGATCGCAGTTCCGAGCATGCGTGGCAGTTACTCTGACTCAAGCAGAAAACATGTACGCCATTTTCAGATCGCTGCTGCCGACGTGTTCTTTGTAGTGCTTCTTTATGATGTCAGCCTTAATTGAAAATGCCGCCGCTTGTGAAATCAGATCTGTGATACGTTTTCTAAATGCAAAGAAAGTTAAACCAAGTGAAATTTATCGGCAAATCTGCGAGGTTTACGGACAAACTGCTATGAGTGATTCAATGGTTAGAAGATGGGTCAGACAGTTCAATAAAAGGACGTGATCAAGTGTACGATGAAGAACGATGTGGACGCCCGTCTTTGATTACTGATGAACTGGTTCACGCAATTGAAGAGAAGCTTAAGCAAAACCGTAAGTTTACAATTAGTGCTCTTGCTATGGAATTTCCGCAAATCTGACGATCACTAATTCATGAAATTGGTAATGAAAAACTGAAATTTCGAAAACTTTGCTCACGTTGGGTACCCAAAATTCTTACTGAACAACACAAAAAACAACGGATGGGCAGTGCACTTCAGATTTTGACACGCTACAATGACGACGGTGATGATTTTCTTTCTCGGATAGTCACGGGGGATGAAACTTGGGTATCTTACGACACCCCAGAAACTAAACGGCAATCAATGGAATGGAGGCACACTTCGTCCCCAACGAAAGTTAAGCCTAAGCAAATCTTGACACCTCGAAAACTCATGTGCACCGTTTTTTGGGACAGAAAAGGCATTTTGCTGATTGATTTCTTACCACGAGGCCAAACAATCAATGCACATGTTTACTGCGAGACCATTAAGAAATTGCGCCGCGCAATACAGAACAAGAGCAGAGGATTACTGTCGACAGGTGTTGTTTTTTTCCACGATAATGCCCGACCTCACACTGCGAACGTGACAAAAGAACTCCTACAGGAATTTGACTGGGACGTGTTTGATCATCCTCCGTACAGCCCGGACCTCGCTCCTAGCGACTTTCATCTCTTCTTACACCTAAAATCTTTCCTTGGTGGTCGACACTTCAACGATGATGACGAGCTAAAAGAACATGTTACCACATGGTTGAAAACACAGGCGGCAACCTTCTATGAAAAAGGCATACAAAAACTTGTGCCACGCTATGACAAGTGCCTACAAAATTTCGGAAGCTATGTAGAAAATTAGTTTAACAGTAGTAGATATATATAATATATATATATATATATATATATATATATATATATATATATATATATATATATATATATATATATATATATATATATATATATATATATATTTAGACTGACCACAAAAAAAGTTTTTATATTTGGCGGTGCTACCACCCTAAAAACCTATTAACTGTGAATAGAAATCTCTGAAATTTTGGTTCTGTTAACTGTGAATAGAAATCTGAAATTTTGGTTCTGTTAACTGTGAATAGAAATCTCTGAAATATTAAGGTTTAGAGGGTGTTAAAGTCGATTTTATTGGTAATATCAGTGTATTGTATATTTTACAAGATAAAAACATAATTGTACATTAAAAACATTAGTTTTTTGAGGTTTCAATTGCACAGATATGTAGAACTGACAATTACATACAAACTTAGACCACGTGAGATCACATTTACTTATTTATATTATATTTAAATAGGCTACTAAAATGGCAACGGTTTTGAGAATGTAATTACTTTTATATATTTTATCTCGACGTCTTAGGTTAAGTTAGGTTAGTCTTCCTGCATGCCATTTTAGTAGCCTATATAAATATAATATAAATAAATATAAATATTAGCCCATTTTTGAATTTTATTCGTCTTTTAATTAATCATAACTTGACTTTACTTAATCGCTCATGGCTGCACGTGGTCTAAATTTGTTCATAACTGTCACTCCTGGATATCTATGCAATTTATACCTCACAAGAAATAAGGTGCGCAACAAAAAGTAACTATTAAATACGAAATTTGGTCTATTTGTGCATTTTAAACGTCTTTCAATTGCTCATAACTTGAGTTGACTTGGTCATCTAGAGTTGCATGTGGCCCAAGATTACTTGAAATTGTCAGTCCTGAATATCTATGCAATTTATTCTTCAAAAAAATAATGTGTGCAACGTAAAGTAACCATTAAATTTCAAATTTGGATTATTTGTCAATTTTAAACGTCTTTTAATTGCTCGTAACTTGGGTTTACTTAGTCGCCTGTGGTCTAAATTTGTACGTAATTGTCAGTTCTACCCATCTATGCAATTAAAACCTCAAAAAGTAATGTTTTAAGCGTACAATTATGTTTTTATCCTATTAATTATACAATACACTAATGTTACCAATAAAATCGACTTTAGCACCCACTAAACCTTAATATTTTTTGGACCAAAATTTCAGAGATCTCTATTTACACATAATAGAAGGTTTTTAGCTGGTAGCACCGCCAAATATAAAAACTCAGTCTAATATATATATATATATATATATATATATATATATATATATATATATATATATATATATATATATATATATATCTAATATTTGAGGCCACACGTGACACCTAGAAAAGTCGCTATACTGCATTTTGCTACTTTTCGTGCTTCAAGTAAATACCTAAAGAATCACATAAAACATAATAATGTTTTATCCACTACATTGAAATCTTTGACACGATGATGTACACAACAGTTATCAACACTATATTCCATTTTTGCATTCAGTGAATTCAAAAATAAAGGGCATAGTGATCATAGCTGTTGTGAAATATTTTGTTTATATTTCTGAATCCGCCGATTACGGTATCCTTCCTAATACAGATCAAAGCAAGAAAGGCAATTCTTTAATTTTAAAAAAGAACCGTTATTACAACATAATTGTTTTTATATTATAGACGTTTAAAGTTAGACATAAAAATTCACACCTCTTAATTTCCTCCGGCAATTTATTTAAAATAACTGGAATTTAATTTTAAAAATATTTCCGAATTAGTAAGATTTCAAATAACTTAAAATAAAAGTTGGTCAGGTACACGATTTGTTTTAAATTTAGTGAAATAATTCTTTCTTTTTCTGTTTTTAAGGCTAAAATTTTAGCAAATGGAGGGAAATAACACAATCTAAGTGAATATTGCCCATTGAAAATAAATACAGTAAATTACAATCTCGATTGTTAATTGAAATATATTGAAACCAAATCCGCAACCCATAATTTTTGGAGGTCAAAAAATAACCTATAGCTCAAGACAATTTAATAAAATAAACAATATATGTATATAGGACCAAACGACTTAATTTTTAATATCTTTAAAATTGTTTTGTTTGGTCACTTTTTCAGGATGGAATTTCAATATATAATCTGAGGAAGTTTAAAAAGTATAACGAAATTGCCAAAATTGTAATATTTATTATAATAATATGCTTTGGAAAATATACTGGAGTTACCCAAATGAAAAGTAACGTGACATCTCCAGGGAAGATTATGCTATTTTCCTGTCTAACGAGTCACACAGTCACTTTTATTTAAGTCTGTCATAATAACAACAATTGCGACCATTGAGTGAGTCTTACTCACCAGATCTCATCTCCATAGATTATTACATAGTTAGACCGTTTAAAGAGACATAGTAGGAAAATGAGTTCCCATCGGATAAAGAGGTACATCGAACGGTGCATGACTCATTGCATAAACAAAAGTTTTTTTTAAATTTAAGCACTTTGTAAGCATTGAAGGGTTTGTATTGAGCGTGGGGGAGATTATGTAGAAATGGATGCATAAGTGTTTCTAATTTGCCCAATAAATTATTTTTAAAAACGCTTTTAAGATTTAATTAATAATTTTTAAATTTGCCCGAGAACATCTTTAAAAGGACCCTAAGACATGACTCAGAGAGTTAGTCTAAAGAAATCTGCAAACTACATATAAAACCAGTAACTCATACTGGCAAGACCAATAATGTGTTCGGGGACTTTCGCAAAGGAAATTAACCATTGTCGATGTGGCAACTCTGAAGAGCCTCAGGTTTTGAGGAAATGAAACAACGGAAATATTTGAAAACATATATAATATACCAAGTTTTGGTTTATATTTCCGCTAATAACTCTGTAGTTTGTTGGGTTTTGCACCCTTTCTTCGACGCTTGTTTTAGTCAGTACGAACCGTGGGCCATTGATCGTGATATCCGCATTTTAGAGCTACCACTATCTTGGAGCCCATCTCAAAAGCGCAATTTCCAAAAATATTCCCAAATCAATTTTTGGATTTGCTTTTTTTACCGGAAATTTAAAAACCTATTCAAGGAGGGACTAATTACGATCTTATCGGTTTTAAAACTGGGGTTATTTCGTTATATAAAAAATTGTTATTTCCTCTCCATTAGCAAAAAGCCTCAGTCTTAGGAGTTAACAGTTACTGAAAACGGTATTACTTAATCAAAAGTAATAATAAAAAAAATAGTAATAATATAGAGCAGCATATGATATATCAAATAATACAAACCCTAAAATCTTTGGGGACAGCAGAAGCCTGCACAAAAAGTTGAGTTAAAAAAAAGGATAAAAGTACAAAATTAATGGCACATTTCACAGCATTTACAATTAATTAAGCTCTGAAATTTGTTGAGCCGCCTTTGTCTTTTAAAAGCCTCAATTGCGACAAAATAATAATAATAAGGTTACAGAATAAAAAGTACAACACTGTTTTAGCCTGAAAGCTTATAAACGTTTTAGGCCAGTTAGAAATTTATAACAAAGCACCTTTTTTCATGCCTGAAAGGAACTCCAATAATCCAGAGGAGCACAGTGTGTGGTGGTGGCGTACTTACATACGCTAACTCAGCGTAACATTCTATATAATTCATTTCTTTGTTACTATTCACGCACCACCTTGCCACTTGTCTCGTGACATCTTAATTATTGAAATATTTAAGTTTTAGTAGTTCGTAATGCTGAAACGATAGCAAATTGAAGATTCATGTAATAAAAAATCTGAAAAACAGAAAAAAGTAGCAAAGAAACTTCATTTCTGATACTGTTCTAAATGTGATAGTAATATTTTCATCGACAATATTTAACGCATCCGCTCTAAGAAGTATGAATAATTTTATTACCGTTTGGTAGTAACTGATTGATAGTTGATAATCATACTCTCATTTGGCAATTTTGAATATCTATTCTGTTTACCATCAAACTAGGTAGAAAGAATTAAACCGTCGAGATCAACAGACCTATCCGACTAATATGGACAGCAACGGGAAAATTTAAACATATTATTAAAATCAGCAGTATGTCGACGATCAATTTAAAGAGAAAATGTTTTAAGATCTGTATTCTTCCGGTGATAACGTAAGGAATAGAAACTACAACTCTAACGAACAAATCAGCAATTAACTTACTCGGCCGTTACTCGATATGGAAATTCATATTCAATGAGAATAAAACACTAAATTTTTAGTAAATTTCCATTTTTATTGATTTTTATACTTAACACATGTTTCTCTAAAACAGCTTTATCAAAAGTATGGATATTGAATGAAATAAACATTTATCAATAATTTTATAAGTAAATATTTACAGGTAGGTTGTAACTAAAGGACAACAAAACTTAATAATTATTAAGTAAATATTTACTTATAAAACCATTTAAAAATGTTTATTTCATACTATTCCCATACTTTTGATAAAACTAAGGTTTTAGCGAAATACGTGTCAAGTATAAAAATCAATAAAAGTGGAAATTTTGCTCAAAATTGAGTGTTTTATTTTCAACAAATCAGCACATAAACTTAGAGTAACACAAAGAGCCACTGAACGGATGATGTTAGGAATAATTTTCAGAGATCACATCACAAACTCAGAGAACAAAAGCCGAAGACATAATAACTCGTATAGTCCAATTAAAATGGACCTGGGTAAGAGATGTTGCTAGTCAAGACAACGCTCGGTGGACAAAACACATTTTATACACCTGACACCTGCTTAAATGGAAAGTTGGCAGAACAACAAAACGTTGGCTAGACGACATTAAACAGAAAGTCGGAAAAAACTGGCACCAACTAGCTCAGAACACGGAACTACGGAAGGAGTTGGGAGAGGCCTATGTCCAGGAGTCGACTGTAAAGGGCTGCTAAAAAAAGAAAGAATACTGTTTACAAAAGCGTTAAAAATTATTAAAAGTTAGTTTACTTTAACATCTACTAGGATATGAAGTCGTAGATTCCTATCAATAACTTGGGCTTCTAATTACCAATACTGGCCAGTGTCACTCGGAAATACGTAGGAGACTCTCAATTGCTCGCTCTGCAACCACAAAATAAGTCAAAATATGGAAAGACTCGAGCATCGCGATCGACTAAGTAAGGCTAGCAAGAACGCTTATATTTCCGATTGCAATATATGCATCGGAAACATGGCTGATAGAAGTAAAATTGTTTGAGGTATTAATACTACTTCAGCAGAAGACATGAACTGGAATTACTGGTCATACGGGGAGAGGTTGAAGGCAAGCGCTGCAACCTTCACGTTGGGTAGATCAGATGAAACAATTAACCGGGAAGCCATTGCATGAACCATCAAAGCATGCACAGAACCGAGAACAGTGGCAGATGATAGTTCAATCCATTCATTGAGCACAGAGTCACCATACCCTCTCGAGCATAGACATGGAGAATGGAGTGAGCGTTCCGTATCCCGCTGTACGGACGCAAAAGTGTGAGACAGACAAAGCGAATGTGCTGCCATTAGGCCTACAGAAAAGAGACCGGTATTGGCCGCACAATCGCTTTGTCTCTTTCTAGAGAGTGGTCAAGTCTATGCTTTCGAGGGTGAAAGAACTTACAAGAAGTAGTTTACTTCAAACTATTTATAAATTTGAATAATAGTTTTTTTTTGTATCTAGTCCGTGAAATACTACTGATCGATGATGAAACTTTTTAGCCGGGTCAAAAAATTATTCGAGAGCACCAAAGATGTTTTGCGTATGTGTTACAAACAAATTTTTTTCTACGATCATTACGTATTAATATAAATATTATAAGAAACGGTTAATTAATTGCAACACAGAACTAAATTTTTATTTAAAAATGTAGCAATTTATAATCGCAGCTACGAAAACAATAAAGTTTGACTACCAGACTGACAAGGTTCTAAAGATATATGTGCTCCGGCATTTTAAATTTAATAAATAATGGAAACTGTTGAGAGTGACGATGAGTTTACATCTCCAAATATAGCAGATGCGGCAATTTCGGCCATTTTAAAACAAGCGGCACTATGAAAATAGATATCAGTAATTCAAAGAGTTCTGCTTTTCAGCCTGCTCTCATCCACTCCTGGATGTAGGCCTTTTCCAAAACTTTCCATCTTTCCCTGTCCAGAACCGTTCTGTTCCAATTTTTTCCTGTGATATTCTAGATGTTGTCTCGCCACCTTCTTTG
Source organism: Pachyrhynchus sulphureomaculatus (assembly GCA_019049505.1). Lineage (NCBI taxonomy): Eukaryota > Metazoa > Arthropoda > Insecta > Coleoptera > Curculionidae > Pachyrhynchus > Pachyrhynchus sulphureomaculatus. The sequence goes on from CM032446.1 coordinate 21,920,996, forward strand.
AGGTCTTCCCAGACTCCTCTTACTCTCCCTTGGGCGCCATACTGTAAACTTATAGGCCCATCTATTCTGTCTCGTTACGTGGCCAGCCCATTTCCACTTTAATTGAGCGGCTTTTTCCAGAGCATCCGTTAGCCATGTTCGACACTGGATTTCCTCATTTGGGATTCTATCTCTCAAACCCACTCCAAGCATAACTCTCTCCCTTACACGCTGCGCTACTCGGAGTCTGTTCATCGATTTACTGGCAGTACACACGACTCGTAATTTTTCCTTTTAAGGTTTACAGGGATATCTCGCGATCTAAAAATAAACCCGAGTTTACCAAAAGCTGCTCAACCAAGACCAACTCTTCGAGAAATTTGTTTGGTACTCCTTTCCTAGTAGTATTTTTTGTCCGAGGTATATATATTCGGATATGTTCTCTAACGGCCGATTTTCGATAGTAATCGTTATTTGCTCTGGGCTCATTATCTTTGTCTTGCTCAGGTTCATTTCCAGTCCGACTCGTGACGATGCATGATGCAGTTGTGCCAAAATAGTTGTTAATTCATTGGGTGTAGTACCGATTAGAACGATCGTCCGTAAATCGTAGACGATTAAGTCGTGTTCCATCTATGTTAATCCCCTTATTTTGCCAGTCTAAGGTCTTAAAAACTTCCTCCAGAATGAACAGTTTTGGCGAGATGCTATCTCCTTGATGTACTCCTCTTTTTATCGGTATTTTTAAATTTTCAAAGAGTAGTTTGCCACAAATAAAGCAAGGAAAGTGTCTGAGAATTGGCATATTTTGCGGAAAAGTCCTAGGAAGTTAAACTTTTTTCATTATGGTCAGTGTATTCCACGCTGAAATCAACACTTAACGTTAAGAAAAACATGATTATTGGAAAACCTATCAAACTGGTCCTATATTTTAGAAAAATGTCAGATAGTGTGTTAAGAAGTCTAAGATTTTAACACAAACGAGAACAAATTAATAATCATTTTTAAATATATAAATATTTCGCGCACCGTGTCAGTGATAAAAAAATGTCACTTTGGACACTGATATTAAAGCGAAAACGATATTTTTTCATGGTTGTAGAAGAAAATTGTTCGACTAGCTTGCCGGGGCAACCATTTTTTAAACGTCTATGTGCCTAGCGCAGGTCACAGTTAAACCAATGTACAAAGCTTGACGAAAATTAATACAAAATTAGGTAGCTTTGCTAATTACCAAGTAAGTAACCACTTTCATCAAGACCAGATTATCGAAACTCCGTTCGGGCATGAAAGAGGAAGCTTTATATAAAATTTCAATCGGTATCAAACATTTCCGATAAACCTTCACCAGCTATTTTACGGCTGAAATAGATACATTACAAAATAAACCTACAAAAAAAGAGATAGCTGAGCTAAGAACTAATAAAAATAGTGAGGTATAATAAGTTATACGTATTTCGAAATGCTAAATTCGCTGGTCACCTCAAAATCTAAGCAACTTAAATTAAAAACTAAATTTACAGCTTGCTTTAACTAACAAAATCATAAGTTACTAAACGTATATTTTTGGGGTTTAATATTATATCATGGGGCCACAATAACGTCAATTTTTTTTGAAGAAAATGAAATAACGGGAAAAAGTAAAAAAGTAACATTTTTGTACAAAATTATTCATAAATATCCTTATCATCCTATCCCAATTCAATAAAAAAATAAATCTAAATCTAAAAAAAATTTTAAATAAAATTGCCTGCAATAAATTGCAATTAATATAATTACGTAATTGTTTACGCCCGTTTCTTAGAATTTCTATTTTTGCCAATCTCTGACTGCACACTTGTTTTATTGCCTTTGTATTAACCGATCCTAAAACAGATTATTTACTTACAATGGATCAGTTTAATAAATAGCTTCGGATTTAGGAAGATCTTAGCAGTTGTTTTCCAACAACAAACAAGAAATATGATTTCTGAATTTATTATGCTTCAAAAGTGTTCGTGATGTTTACTCCGAAGGGACAAATCCCCAAAAAAACTCGATATTTCAAATATAGAGCAAACTACACTTTTCCGAGAAAACAAATACCAGGAATAAATAAAGATAGAAAATGGTCTCGTTGATTTAAAGCCACAACAGATGCTGAAACATTTGTGAGATAATAATGACAAATATAGTCATTTTGAGAAAAGTAAGATCTGCTAAATATATTATGGCAGGTATGTTTATGACTGATCATGAAGACAATGTCTTACTGAAAAAGTAGACATTTATTTGACGATAATTTTTTTTTTTTTTTGAATTCTTAGTTTTAAATTTTTAGTAGTTCCAAACTTTTGGACGGTAAGGTAAAATAAATAACAGACGTAAGTCATTGGCGATTGAATTAGTTGGTTGAAACGGACATTACTAAGACAGAGCCCAGTAGTTCAGCATTGTACTGGTCAAGATCAACTGGACTAATAAATTAGGTGTTTTTTTTAAGGAATACTCGTTCTTCACAATTTTATGTGTCAAATGTGACAAACAGTAGACATTCAACTGCTGCTGCCCCTCATAATTCAAATTCAAAATACGTTTAGTAACTCAAAATTTCAAAACAAACCTTTTGTACACAGTCTTATTCCATTTCTCTTACATTTCGTAAAATGTACAGCCTCCAGATCAACACTTCCAATACTCTTTCACCAAGAGTAGCGTCATATACAACCGTTAAAAATAATACAAGTTCCTGACTGTCAAACATAGCCGAAGTAATATTTTACCAGCTAATTTCAAGTTTATATTTTGACGTTTTTTTTTAGCCCCTTTTGCTCTTAATGTTTGACAGATACGTGACTTACACTACACACACCGACGATTACATCACCTGATATATTGAGCAAAAACGAACAAAAATAGGCATGCAAAAAAAAATCGACCCCAAAAACTTAACTAAAGCCATACTGGGACATGTTTCTTTTTAACAGTCATTTCGTTTTAAACAACTAAAAAATTAAATCTAAAATTTGTTGCCACATTAAAGCTCTTCCGTAGGGGGCGGCGGGCCACTGTCTACTGGGTGTTCGAGTAGAACCGCTTTTTCTTCCCCTCGGTTGGTTGTACTATTATAGACTGATTCGTAGACTGGGTTGGCAAAGTTACCAGACTAAAATTAACAGAAAAAAACTTTAATATGATTTATTAGTTTATGGAATTAACCGAGACTTGATGGAAATCAATTCTAAACTAATAGAAATGAAACCAAGTTGTTAAAATTTTCACTTTATTTTAATTAACATGAAGATCGTGTCGACAGCACTGTGTCTTGTTCAGATGACTTACAACTTCTGTCATATACCAGGTATACAAGTATGAAATGTGCATTTCAGACAATAGATGGTGCACCAATGCAGACTGTGCTATAAAGATTTGACACTGCGCCATCATCAACAAGTGTCAGACGCATACGAGTGATAAATTGGAAAAGTGTGTGCATAGTGTTGTGTTCAATATGTCGAAATTTATACCCAACAAAGTGCATTCGCGGACAGCATTAATTTTTTGTTTTCATTTGAAGAAAACTGCTGTTGAATCATACCGATTACTTCGAGAAGCTTATGGTGAACATGCTTCATCGCAAGATACGCGTGAACGTAGGTTTCGGCATTTCAAAAGTGGTGACTTCGATGTTGCAGACAAGAAAACCGCCCAAAAAATAAGAAGATGTGGGATTGCAAACATTGTTGGACGAAGATGATTCGCAAACACAAAACAACTCGCCGAGCAATGGGGCGTTAGTCAACAAGCTGTTTCCAATCGGCTACGAAAGATGGGAAAGATTCAGAAGACGGGTAGATGGGTACCACATTAGTTGAACGACAGGCAAATGGAAAAGCCCAAAAACACGTGTGACATTTTGCTAGCTCGGTACAAAAGGAAGTCGTTTTTGCATTGTATAGTTACAGGGGATGAAAAGTGGATTTATTTTGAGAATCCCAAGCGCAAAAAATCATGGGTAGACCCAGGCGCATCATCCACATCGACCGCAACACCGAATCGCTTTGGCAGAAAGACGATGCTCTGTGTTTGGTGGGACCAGAGGGGCGTGATCTATTATGAGCTGTTAAAACCTGGGGAAACGGTTAATACTAAACGTTACCAACAACAATTGACCGATATGAACCGTTCGCTGCTTCAAAAAAGGCCAGAATACCGAAAGAGGCAAAACAAAGTAATTTTTCTTCATGATAATGCTCAATCACATACGGCAAAACCAGTTCGCGACACGTTGGAAGCACTCAGCTGGGAAGTTCTACCCCATGCGGTTTACTCACGAGACTTGGCTCCTTCCGATTACCACTTGTTTGCATCGATGGGTTACGCACTTGCTGAGCAGCGCTTTGGTTCGTACGAAGATGTGAAAAAAAATGGGTCGATGAATGGTTCGCAGCAAAAGGGGAAGATTTTGACTGGCGTGGTATTCACAAATTGCCCGAAAGATGGGAAAAAATGTATAATAAGCGATGGAGCATACTTTGAATAAAGCACTTTTTATCATTCTTCCGAATTTAACATGTTTTTTTAGAAAAAAAATCCGCATCTCATACTTGTACACCTGGCAAGTAGGCATACTGCCTATTTTTTCCCCATTAGGTCTCTTTCGATGTGGACGTCCAGCATTCCTTCCACCTTTTCGGAGGTCTGCCCCTACTTCTTCTACCGCAAGGTTTATTGAGTTTGGCCCTTTTTATCAGTCTGTCGTCGTCCATTCGATCTACGTATTTATTCCATTGTTTTCTTCTAATTCTGGTCCATTTGGATATTTCTTGGATCTTACTTAGTTCTTGTGGATGTCTTTTATATCAAGTTTGTTCTGTCTGAACATTTTCCAGACTTTCCTTTGAGCGCCATACAGATAACTTTCCATCCCTTTAGTAATGATGTAAGTCTAGCTTTAAAGGCATACCTACCCTCCGTCACCCTACAGTAGTACTGCGATCAGTATAAGTTTTTTTCTCTTTTTCCGTCGATCCTGGCCCAGCTGAACACCCGTGGTACAGCGAAACGTGTCCTGAGATAGATTGACGAATGAGAGAAGAGTCAAAATGGCTAAAAAATGGACTCTGTCCAATTTTAGTAGCTTATATTGCCTTACAACCAGTTAATAGGTGTAAGTCCTCTGCAGCGTACAGATGACCGACAACTACTTAGTAGTTGTAAACCATCTGCAGAAGACACAGTGCTGTCGAAACGATCGTCATTGTAATTAAAGTGAACATCTTAACAAACGAATTTGTTTCATTTGTATTAATTTAATAGGATTTAATGGTATAGGAGGAACCACACCTCGCTTTCTGCACATTGCATGTAAAAATTGTTCAGGCATTTGTTTAAGTTCATAAAAAAAACTGCATGTTCAGTTTGAACGAAAAATATTGATTTTGTTTTTTTTTTTTTATGGGTCTAGCTCACGTGCTGCAGGGAAATCCCTAAAGCGCTCCAGGAGCGGCACGAGTGCGGAAAAAGCGATTCACGTTGTTCTTGAATCGCTGTAAATTGTACTCGGTGGGAAACACAGCGCTGGGCAAATTATTCCAAAGGGATGACGTTCTCCATATAAAAGATTGCTTGAAAAGCGTTGTACGCGGAGTAACAAGCTGAACCTCATACGGATGCGAAGCACCAGCGCGACGTGTATTTCTAACATGCACCGCTTTGGGAGGAATTAAGCGGGCTACATCCTTCGAACACGTTCCATGAAAATACTCGTAGAACAGACTCAAGTCGCCAACCGTTCTTCGATGTTCCAGCGAATCAAGGCCGCCGGTCAATTCCGGGTCCCCAATCAGACGGACCGCTCTTCTCGGAACAGAATCCAACAAATGCAGTGTAGTTTGGGAGCGGAGCCCCAAACGTGGGAGCAGTATTCCATAGTTGGTCGAATTTGGGCTTTGTAAAGAATTAACAGTTGCTGTGGGGTGTAAAGCTTTCTGGTTCTAAATAATATTCCCAATTTTTGAGAAGCTCTCCTTGCTATGCCTGCAACATGTTCATGCCAAGACATATTTGCTCCCAAACTAACACCCACCAAATTGAGCGACGATGCTAGGGGAATGGAGTGCCCCGACATAACTATGTCGGGTTCAGCAACGTTAACTTTTTTAGAAAAAACTGCCGCTTGGGTTTTTGTAGCGTTAAATTCCACTTGGTTACTGTCACCCCAAGATAGAATTTCTTCCAGGTCTTTGTTAAGTTGAACGACCTCCTGCTGTCTGCGGATATTCGCCTGAGCAGCCGATGTCCGAGCGTTCAAGGTGAATGAAGAGACAAGCGTACTGTCATCTGCAAAGCTATAGATTGGATTCTCGGTCCCTTCCAGCAGATCGTTAATGTAAATGAGAAAGAGAGTAGGAGACAGTATGGAGCCCTGGGGCACACCGGCGTTGATAGTGAGGGTGTTAGAAAGAAATCCGTCGACCGCCACTCGTAAAGAACGCTCTCTGAGGAAACATGAGAGCCACAAACAGAACCTTTCAGACATACCATAAGAGCGCAACTTAGCCAACAGTCCATCGTGCCAAACACGGTCGAATGCCTTGGATATGTCAAGAGCAACCGCTCGAGATTCTCCAAAGTGTTCAATTGCGTTGTTCCAAACATGTGTTACATAAGTCAGAAGATCTCCTGTTGATCTATGTTTACGAAAACCATATTGGTGATCGCTAATAATATTGAATCGTTCAAGATATTTTAGAAGATGCTCATTGATAACCTTTTCCATGACTTTCGATATTATTGAAAGCAGCGCAACTGGTCGGTAGTTATTTGGCAAGGTCTTCGTACCTTTTTTAGGTATCGGCTGAACCGTGGCACATTTCCAGCAGGACGGAAATATTCCCTTTCTGTAGGATAGGTTAAAAAGTCTACAGAAAACTGGTGTTAGTTCCCTTGCACAGTTCTTGAGAACTATGGCAGGTATTCCGTCAGCGCCAGAAGCCTTCTTGGTATCTAGCTTCATTAAAATACGCTTTATGATGCGCTGTCTGAAGACAACATCAGGCATCCTTGACTGCAATATGGGAATAGTAGGTGGTGTTTTTCCTTGGAAATCGACAGTAGAATGTGAAGCAAAGAGTTCAGCCAACAAGTTCGCTCTCTCAACAGGTGTGGTTGCAATGGAATTATCTGGCCGTGTGAGTGGTGGTATGGTGGATTTGGTAAAATTTTGACTAACTGCCTTCGCGACTGCCCAAAAGGACCTGGAATTGTTGGGACAAGCGAGAAGTTTGTTTCTAATTCGTTGATTGTGTGCCTCCTTGGTTTCGTCGATAATTCCCTTGCATCTGTTCCGGGCATGAACAAAGATGTTACGATTTACGGTGTTAGGATTTTCACGCCATTGTCGGTAGGCAATATGTTTAGAAGCAACAGCTTCTTTGCATTTTCGGTCGAACCAAGGCTTGCCGTTGGAGGAGCATTTCTTCGAAAAAGGGATGTAAGCTTCCATACCAGCCAAAATAACATCGGAGACCTCCCTGGCGCAGTCAGATGGGTTATCGGATCGAAAACAAATGTCCATCCAAGGGAAAGTTCGAAAGTATTCCATGAGATCTTCCCATTTAGCAGATTTGTAGTGCCAAATCTTGCGCGGCCTAGGCGCCTCTCTGTCACTAATTGGCAGAATACTCGATGTCGAAAGCAGTTTATGGTCGGAAGAACCTAACGGCGGATTTACGGTGACCGTGTAAATCTCCGGATTGATGGTTAAAAAAAACAGATCAAGAAGACTGGCGAACTCCCCGTCTCGATCAGGGATCCGTGTTGGTTCGTCAATAAGCTGAGTTAAGCCATAACTGATTGAGAATGATTCAGCTTCACGACCTTGTTCGTCGGTAGTATTTGAATATTTAAGCCAGTTGATATTGTGGACATTAAAGTCGCCCAGGATGGCAATCTCGGCACTTGGATAGTTACTTTGTAAATGATCGATGGTGTCTGCAAGAGAAGCGAAAAGTGTTCGAAAATTGGTATCGATACAGGATACAGATGAACCTTGTGGTTTGTTGAGTCGTTATTTTTAACCACATAACATCAAAGTTTGGGGGCTCCAGAACTTCTTCTCGTTGACAAGAGAGGTCGCTTCTGACAAAAACACAGATTCCAAAGTTACGCCTAAATCGGGAATAGAAGTCGTACCCAGGATAAAGATAGTTGACCATGCTGGTCGATCTGACCTTGGTTTCACATAGAGCGAGTACATGAGGTTTATTTGATTGCAGGTGTTGATGCACTGAATTTATGTTCGAGTTTATACCTCGTATGTTGCAAAAATCTATCTTGTTTGTAGTTTTGTACGGCATGACGTTGAAAATAACGAGGGTTGTTCCAAAATCACGAGCTAGCAAGTTGAAACTTTTCATGCAGCGTTGTTTGGGATGTACCTACTGTCACCTATCGGCGCAAGTGGATACCATTTCGCTTTCTTGCTCTATAGCGATAGTCCGGGCATTTTTAGAATGCACTACATATAGTAAATCATTCATTATCACAAACTTATTGCAGTGAATTTTGTAAAAATAGTGTAAGTGCTTTTTAACAATAAATACAGTAGAACCCCGGTTATCCGAGGTAACGAGGGGGTGCACCCTCCTCGGATAACTGAAAACTCGGATAATCCGGATTTGTTTTTTATTCATCCAAAAAATAAACACCAATACTTTAAACCGATGTATTAACGTTTTTAACATATAAATAGGTACATACATTATAAAACACTGAAATAGGTATCTATACGCTTCTATTTCATATTGCATCTTCTTTTTCTCACTGCAATGTTTCTCCATCTATTAAGAATAAGCAAATCCGCTGGGGTTGCCTCTAGTTGTTGTTCGATATACCTCAAAGCTTTTTCCAAAGAAGCAAAATCTTCTTGATGAGAGATCTTAGTGGGAGACTGTTCAGCCACCGCCGCTTTGTCATCGTCATCTGTTGAATCCATTCAACAACATCTTCTCTTGTCACATTCTCGCAACCTTTTAGTTTTTCCATGGCTTCTCAATTCTAAAGCTAATTCATTTAATGGAGTATCATCTTCACTGTCATTATAGTCCTCAAAATCAATAACTTTTGACCAAGATTTTTGAATAGTGGTAGTACGCACAGAATCCCAAGCTTGACTTACCCAGTAAATAACATTTTTCAGTGTAACCTTTCTCATCCCATTGATAATATCCTCTTTTTCTGTGTATTCTAACAGATGTTTAAGATATAAACGCCTATATTTTTTTTTAATGTTTTCGAGGATGCCTTGATCCATTGGTTGCATTATGCTGGTTACATTTGGAGGAAAAAATTTTACTACAATTTCGCTCACATGAAGTCCTAACAAAATTGCTTTAATAGGAAGACGGTTTCTGTTCAAAAATTTAGTCACAGATGGCACGAACTCTTCTTCAAACCAGTCAGTAAATAAGGTCGCATCAATCCATGCGCTCTTCTGACTTTTGTAATAGAGTGGTAGGGCTTTGGGTGAGATGTCTTTTAAAGCTCTTGGACGTGTAGACTTGCCAATCACCATCAGTGGGATTTTGTGCTTACCAGATGCATTGGAACATACCATTATAGTTAATCTTTCCTTTGTGCCCAGGAGCTGATTTTTCCTGTCCAGATGCCAATATTTTTGATGGAAGCATTTTATAATTCAGACCAGTTTCGTCACAGTTGTAAATTTGATCACATGTGTATCCACAATCTTCGATTTGCTTTTTAAAGTTCTGCTTAAACTTCTCAATTGATGACACATCAGCAGAAAGTTTTTCACCACATACTGTCAGTTGTCGTACACCGTACCGTTTTTCCAGCGGTCAAGCCATCCAGAACTGGCTTAAACTGATCTATCTCTGGGAATTGCCTACTAATCATTATTGCTTTCTGTTGGACCTGACAGAGGCACACCTTTTGATCTCTGTTGGTTAAACCACATGAATAAAGCTTCGTTAACCTTTTCATAGTCGCCAGTTTTCATTGATTTTCTTCCTAAGGACGAGGAGGCTTGATTTATACACCACTCTTCTATTTTTGTGCGGTTTCTTTTCCAATCTCCAACTGTTACCTCACCTACTCCATAATCTCGTGAAACAACTTTAATTGTCTCTCCTGCTTCAATTCTTCTGATGGCTTTTAATTTTTCTTCAATAGGAACGACGATTCTATTACGCTTGTTTTGCTCCATTATAATACGACGAACAAAAATTCAAACAAAGCAGTTCGTATTAATTACACTGAACTACCAGAACTCCAAACAAATAAATCATGTGAGTATACTCGTACTTCTCCGTAGTAAACGCTATAACGCACTGCATTCACGCAAATTTACGTGCTGAAAGAGTCCAAAAACATAAATAGAGGAACCCCTCACACGGGCCAGGTGGATTCCCCGAAGGCCCCGACGATTTTAAATGGAAATATGTACATACATATTTTAAAAGTTCGGTTAATACGCAGCGTAGACGCGCGTACCTCGGATAATCAGGTTCTTAGATTGGCTCGGTTAATCCGGAGCTCAGATAATCGCGACTCAGTTAATCGGGGTTCTACTGTAAATAATTTCTTACAATGCCACACATGCTATGCCCTCAAATTATTATTACGACGCACCGCTAAAAGAGAAGAAAATCTTTTAAACAAAACAAGTTATCTTACTCTGTCAGCATCCAAAGTAAACGGCTCGGCATCCCTTTCCTGATACATCGGGTTATTGAAATCGTTCTCTTCCAACCTCTCGTGAGAGAAAATGGTTCTTCTTCTAAATATATACTCGAACGCGACGAGCCCTATCGCCAGTACAATTAAAATGACAGCCAGCGCCCAAGCGATAGGAATCCATATGCTCCTTCCCTCTTCTTTAAGAGGCGATTCGCTGTGTTGGATCACTTCCGGATCGCGCAAGATCGTACAGGTGGCACCCTCGTAGTCTTGAGTGCAGATACAGAAAGGTACACCGTCGTTCATTGAACACGTGCCTCCGTTTTGACAGTAGCCGTGGCAGCCGCCAAGTTTGGCACATGTCGGGCCTGACCATGGTTCTACACACCTGAAAAAATAAATAAATAAATGTGTATTCTGATAAGGTATTTATGTTATTAAACGTTGACAGTCCACATTTATGGGGTTTTCATTAAATCTCACTACTTTTATTAGAAATGGATTTCGATTCGGCTCCTTATAACCCTTAAAACAAGTGTTAATGAATTCATGTTCATGGATTTTAACATTTCGATATTAGAATTCATGAGCGTGAAGAAGCACCTCGAAATAGAAAAGAAAAATAAAATCACGATATTTGCGACACCTACCTACAAGTCGGTGTATCTCCCGGTGACATAATTTGACACACCCCGTTATTCTTACAGTATCCATTACAAGGACTGTCGTTTCCTATATAAACGTCGCAATTCTCGCCTCCATATCTGCGAGTACAGTCGCACATCTTGGTACCTTGCACCGTGACGCATCGTCCCCCATTCTGGCAACCGCCGTTTTTGCAACATCCTTCTGGTGGGTTTTTTGAGCTGCACAAGTCGATTTCACAACGGCTACCTAAGGATAAGAAAAACACACGATTTATTCTCAAATACATATTACCAATGTTTTTTACTTCCACATTCTACCTCATATTCGTGACTATTCTACCCGATTTGGTCCTGTGTCCACGTGCATTCATGAATAGGTTGAAAAAGGAGTATACAAGTTACGTAATTTTGCGACCGTGTAAAAATTTATTTTAAATTGTTACCGATTTCGATACATTGGTGATTGTCCACAGGAAAAGGCCCTTGTCTCCTCAGGTAAAATTTTACAGGAAAGCTAAAAATAGGAGTTTGGGTAAATTTTATCTGTTTTTTTTTTATGGGTCCAGCACACGTGCTGCTGGGAGGTCCCTAAAGCGCTACAGGAGTGACACGTGTGCGGAAAAAGCGATTCACGTTGTTCTTGAATCGCTGTAAATTGTACTCGGTGGGAAACACAGTCCTGGGCAAATTATTCCAAAGGGATGATGTTCTCCATATAATTGTTTTGTTTGTTTGTTTCTGTTGGGCAGGGCGCATCGACAGCTAAGATCATTTAGCGCCCACTAGAGTTAGTTTGGTATAAATAGATTAGACTATGAAGTTGAATTCTTTTAAGTAATTGGTTATGTTTTCTTTAAGTGGGACAAAAGATTTTATGAGGATGGTGATGTTGGATGGGATGCCGTGGGTGTCTCTCAAGTTTTGATGTTGAATGGATTCGATTAGATGTAACACTAATAAGGGGGAGTCACATTTAGGACAGAGTGGAGGGGATCTCTCTTTAATAGATGTACATGCGTGGAGTAGGTGTGTCCCAATGCCAGTCTTCTCATTATTACATTATGTCTTCGGTTCAATTCTGTGGAGTTAAGGGGAGGAAATACATTGGTTTTGATGGACCATAATTTGTTATTGGGATCTTCCAAGTCCCATTTGAGTTGGAAGAGAGAGCTGTGTAGGTGTTTTATGAAGATGTTAAAATCAGAGTAGTGATTCTCTCCCATGTTCATACTGCCCCTTTCTATGGCAAGTTTAGCAAGATAATCCGCTCTGTCGTTATGAGGGTTGCCTATGTGACTGGGCAACCAAAGCAAGGATATGGGACGTTTTTTCAAGGTGGCCGTGTACATCAGATCCAGAATTTGCCTGATATAGTTAAAATTGAGATTTCTAGAATTGATGGCTTTGAGAGCGCTTAGGGAATCGGAAATTATGAGGGTTGGTTGTTGGATGTTTGCTTGGAGGGAATATCTGATAGCCTCCTTTATTGCCAACAATTCTGCGGAGAAAATAGAGATATGTTTAGGTAATTTAAACATTTGGACGATATTATCAAAAAAGAAGGCAGCCCCAACTCCCTTTTCCGTCTTTGATCCATCTGTGAAGAAAAGTAAATGATTGGGATAGATATTGGATAGTCTGTCAAGAAAGAGCTTGTTAAAGAATATGTTTGAATGTTCTGATTTTTTATAGGAGTGCAAAGTTAGGTCAACGTTGGGGAGAGGGGAGAGCCAGGGAGGAAAGGTGGTTTGGAGGGGGTAGTTGCAATAAGGAGGGGAGATATTGTGCTGGATGAGTAATTTGTTGATTCTGTGGGGAATAGAATCAGTGGGGAATGTAATGTTTGGTCTGTGGACATTGACCAGGTTGAGTGAGGATCTGGTATGAGGTCGATGTAGGGAAGTTGAGTAAAATTTTAACAGTGAGAGTTGGCGAGATAGTTGGAGTGACTGAGTGGATGCGATGCACTGTAAGCTAGTGATTGGGGTGGTTCGGAATGCGCCTGTGGCTAGTCGGAGACAGCAATTTTGTATAGTTTCAAGAGGTTTCTTGACATGAGGGCTTGCGGAGTCATAGATGAAGTTGCCGTAGTTGATTCTGGAAAGGATAAGAGACTTGTATAGATGAGAGAGAGAATGAAAGTCTGCGCCCCAGGTCGCGCCAGAGAGCATTTGAATGAGATTGATGTCAGAGAAAGATTTGGTTTTAAGGGATTGTATGTGAGGTTTCCAGGTGAGTCTATAATCGAATATTAGGCCTAGGATTTTTAGTTGGTCTGCTGAGGGGATGGAGATGTTTACAATGGTTAGCGGATTCATTCTAGGACAGCATTTCTTCTTGCAGAAATGAACGGATAAAGATTTATGAGGGGAGAAAATATAGCCGTGTTTGGTTGCCCAGGTGGATAGTGAGTTAACGTTAACTCCATATAAAAGGCTGCTTAAAAAGCGTTGTACGAGGAGTAACAAGCTGAACTGAAGTATCAGCGCGACGTGTATTTCTAACATGCACTGCTCTGGAAGGAATTAAACGGGCCTCATCCTCCGAACACTTTCAATGAAAATACTTGTAGAGTACGCTCCAGTCGCCAACCGTTTTTCGATATTCCAGCGAATCAAGGCCGCCGGTCTGTTCCGAGTCTCCAATCAGACGAACTGCTCTTTTCTGAATAGAATCCAACAAATGCAGTGTATGTTTGGGAGCGGAGCCCCAAACATGGGAGCAGTATTCCATAGTTGGTCGAATTTAAGCTTTGTAAAGAATTAACAGTTGTTGTGGAGTGTAAAGCTTTCTGGTTCGAAACAATATTCCCAACTTTTGAGAAGCTCTCCTTGCTATGCCTGCAACATGCTCATGCCAGAACATATTTGCTCCCAAATTAACGCCCAACAAATTGGGTGACGATGTTAGAGGAATGGAGTGCCCCGCCATAATTATGTCGGGTTCAGCAACGTTAACTTTTTTAGAAAAAACTGCCTCCCGGTAGCGTTAAACTCCACTTGGTTACTGTCACCCCAAGATAGAATTTCCTCCTGGTCGTTGTTAAGTTGAACAACTTCTCGCTGTCTGCGGACACTGGCCTGAGCAGCCGATGTCCGAGCGTTCAAAGTAAATGAAGAGATAAGCGTACTGTCATCTGCTGTAGATTGAATTTCCAGTCTTTTCCAGCAGATCGTTAATGTAAATGAGAAAGATAGTAGGAGACAATATGGAGCCTTGGGGCACACCGGCGTTGATAGTGAAGGTGTTAGAAAGAAATCCGTCGACCGCCACTCATAAAGAACGCTCTCTGAGGAAACATGAGAGCCACAAACAGAACTTCAGGTTAAGGTCGATCACACTGCTCAAACATGTTCTGAACATTATACATCTGATTTTAAGTCGATTCTTGGATAGGAAATACCAAAAAAATAGATTTTTCTGAAGCTCCATTACTTCAAAGAAAGGGACCTAATCTTACACCATGCATTTTATATGGGGAAAGTTAAAGTCCCTTTTGATTTTCTTTGGCCTTTAAACTTGTTTTTTAATAAAAAAATTAACAATAATATTTAATGTGTTTAAAATTATTAAAAAAGAACAATTTTTTATATAGTACTGATAAATAATAAGACGGTTATTACCAAAAACAATGCCGCAGAAAGTTTATAATGGACGAAATCATGAAAATGGACAGCAAGTTTCTGGAATGTATAAATGTAATGGAAATGGTAATTTTCCGCAACGTGCGCGCGAGTTCTAGAAACCAAAACGAAGTAAAGACAGGCAGCGGAAGTAAAGAAAAAAATAGGGAAAGGCTTCGACAGTTGTATAAACTATGGGGAGAAAGTGCGTGCAAAAAGCTCTTTCCTTTTGCAAACGGGACATTTAAAACACTAAAAAACACTTGAGCCGGCAATTCATAAAAATCAAAAATTGACCCCAAAGAGGACAATCAGGACAGAGGACAAAGATGAATGCATTAAATTGAACATACAAAATTTGCCGTCGATTTGGCGTTCGGGCTATTACAGCGATTCAGAGTCGAGAGTACTAGTTGCATTGAAGATATCACCAGTATCATCAAAAAATCAACTCCAACTTTCCAAGGCAACCAGGCAGTTCAGACTGGTACTGAAAGTGTGCAAATATAATAAATATTTTAAAAAGCAAAAAATGGATAAGCAATACACTCATTATAAATTATTTCCATTTTCGATTTACCAGGTAGAAACCAGGATTTATCTACACAAAAAAGACGGTTGACAGAACGTGGGTAAAACACCAGACGACTACTGATATTTCCTGCCCAGAGGACTTTCCTATCGAATTAACACCTGAAGGACTCCCATACAAAAGAAAAAATATTTATACGACAGAATTAGGAAATATCGTCCAGCCAAAGACAAAGGTGTGCTCTGTCTTAATTCGGGTGAAGATGAAGGAGAGAGCACTGACGAAAAAGAGATAATACAACGTCCGCCGCCTAAGCGTCCACGGCGCAGACTGAATTTGTTATGTGAAAAACTTAGTGGAAAAATCCTAATAATAGTCGCCCCCCGCCAGGAAGCCCAAGTTAACAGCTGCAATGAAAGCAAAGCGCCTGAAGTGGGCCAAACAATGGCAAGACAAAGATGTGGACTTCTGGAGATCGGTAAGATACAGCAATTTAATCAATAATTGATACATTATTATCATTTTCAGTTAAATAAAGCAAATAAACATGGAAGTTTATATATTTTTCCTATTTTTGACAGGTCTGCTTCAGTGACGAAAGCACATTCGAAATTTTGCAGAATAAAGGTCAGTATGTGCGTCGTCGTCATGGAGAAAAGTTTCATCCTGATTGTGTCGTCCCGACGGTTAAACATCCCACCAAAGTGATGATTTGGTCAGTCATCAGCGGCAAGGGCACTGGACGTCTGTACGTCGTCAAAGGAATAATGAGGCAAGATCAGTACAAAGAAGTATTACAAAATCGGTTGATTCCGCAGCTCAGAGAATGGTTTCCAAATGGGGAACCATTCACTTTCATGCAAGATGGAGCTCCCTGCCACACTGCTCGGTCTGTTAAAGCTTTTTGGCAGAAAAAAATATCCCTCTGTTGGATTGGCCCTGATATGAACCCCATTGAAAATGTGTGGGAGCTGATGAAAAGAGAAGTGGCTAAAGATGTGATTACCAACAAAACCCAGCTCCTAGAAAAGATTATTCATGTGTGGAATCATCATCCTCAAATGCAGGAGACAGTACAATCTTGCATTGATAGCATGCCGCGCAGAATTAAAGCTTTGATAGCGGCTAAAGGTGGCTCAACTATATATTGACTTTTACTAACATTAATTTCACTTTTCTTTAAAAGTTAATAAACTTATGCTTTTCTAAATTAATGCTGTTTTATTTATGTCAAATAAATAGGTAATTGATTGGATAATATAAAAATAAAAAACAAATCAATTTAAAATAATAAAACGGTAAAATATCACTCGGTAATTAATATTTTACATGAAATCTTGCAGTGCGTCTAATAATTTGGCCAGGGACTGTATATATATATATATTTACTCGTGTTTTTATATATATATATATATATATATTTTACTCTTTCATTGGACACCACACTCGATTACCTAGTAAAAATTTTTTTTTTTACTTCCGATTTCACCCCCCAAAAACTAATTCCTTAAGTCAAAATTTAACTTGCAAAACTACATGGCTCTGATGAGGCCATCAATTCCTATATTATTACCAAATTTCAACTTTCTATGACAAATAGTTTCGGAGAAAATCGGGTGTGACAAACAGACGGACAGACATACACCGAAGTCATCTTATAAGTGTTCCATACGGAACACTAAAAAAAGTACGACTAAACAATGTTAATTCTGTTTATTTTTTTAAATGTTAATTAATTATTGATTAATTAATAATTAAAAGAAAATTTTCAAGATGAACTGCAAGTTAATAATAATTAATTTCTACCTTAGCAATCGGGAGAAGGCACCTTGACTTCCTTCATGTATTTCAAATGGGGAAGTTTAGGTCCCTTTTTGAACACCTGCAGTTTTATGTACCATCTTTCAAAATTTTTATTATAGTCATAACACAACAAAAACTGGATCAATTTTCTTTACAAATTTGACACCTACACAAAAAATCCTATACGATAGGGTCATATACGGACTTGAATGTGTTTTTCATAATCCGGGAAAACTTCGTAAAAATTGCCAAACTTTGAGCCTCGATAGCTCACGATGAATTTTTCATATCACAACTTCAAAATGCTACAGTCCCTGGCCAAATTATTAGACGCACTGTATTTTTTTTAGTAATTTTATGTTTCTTAAGAGTTTTTATGCAATTAATGGTATATTTAAACTACAATATTATTGATTTTTATTTAAAAGAATTGTTGTAGACTACATATTTGTATTTATTTTTAACATATGGCAACACTGTGTTGACAAAGTGATACATGAACGTAAACAAGTACAAACCTGTATCAGTCGCGATCGGAATCGAGTCAGGTACGGACGTGTTTCTGTGGCTTTATGGACTGTGATTGTTTGTTTAACAGTTTTATACTACTCAGTTATTAGTTTATTTTGTATGCAGTGTTTTAAAAAAGTAATTGGACTATTTTCATTATGGGTAGAAAAGGCGATCTTTCACCACGTAAAAAAGCTGAAGTGAAGGCCCTTGTGATTGCGAAAACATTTACAAACCGAGAAATATCACGAAGATTGGAGGTTTCTGAAGCTAGTGTACGACGCATAAAAAAGAAAATTGAGTCAGGGAAGGAATTAAGCCCGAAAAGAAAGAAAAGATGCGGTAGAAAACCAATTTTCACTCCACGGTCAGAGAGATGTTTGAAGAAAATTTGTGTAGAAAACAGATTTGCAACCACAAAGCTAACAAAATCACAACTCCAGGATGCTAGCGTAAATGCTTCTGAGCGCACTGTTCGAAGAAAATTGAAAGAATTAGATTTTAAGGCCTGTCGCCCCGCCCAGGAAGCCCAAGTTAACAGCTGCAATGAAAGCAAAGCGCCTGAAGTGGGCCAAACAAGGCAAGACAAAGATGTGGACTTCTGGAGATCGGTAAGATACAGCAATTTAATCAATAATTGATACATTATTATCATTTTCAGTTAAATAAAGCAAATAAACAATTTATTATTTTTTCCTATTTTTGACAGGTCTGCTTCAGTGACAAAAGCACATTCGAAATTTTGCAGAATAAAGGTCAGTATGTGCGTCGTCGTCATGGAGAAAAGTTTCATCCTGATTGTGTCGTCCCGACGGTTAAACATCCCACCAAAGTGATGATTTGGTCAGTCATCAGCGGCAAGGGCACTGGACGTCTGTACGTCGTCAAAGGAATAATGAGGCAAGATCAGTACAAAGAAGTATTACAAAATCGGTTGATTCCGCAGCTCAGAGAATGGTTTCCAAATGGGGAACCATTCACTTTCATGCAAGATGGAGCTCCCTGCCACACTGCTCGGTCTGTTAAAGCTTTTTTGGCAGAAAAAAATATCCCTCTGTTGGATTGGCCCTGATATGAACCCCATTGAAAATGTGTGGGAGCTGATGAAAAGAGAAGTGGCTAAAGATGTGATTACCAACAAAAAAACCCAGCTCCTAGAAAAGATTATTCATGTGTGGAATCATCATCCTCAAATGCAGGAGACAGTACAATCTTGCATTGATAGCATGCCGCGCAGAATTAAAGCTTTGATAGCGGCTAAAGGTGGCTCAACTAAATATTGACTTTTACTAACATTAATTTCACTTTTCTTTAAAACTTAATAAACTTATGCTTTTCTAAATTAATGCTGTTTTATTTATGTCAAATAAATAGGTAATTGATTGGATAATATAAAAATAAAAAACAAATCAATTTAAAATAATAAAACGGTACAATATCACTCGGTAATTAATATTTTACATGAAATCTTGCAGTGCGTCTAATAATTTGGCCAGGAACTGTATAACTCGACCAATTTTTGGAATTTTCCGGGGTTTGAGACGTCATTTTATTCAGAATATTGTTTTCTTTTAGAAAATGCAAAAAAAAATCGATTTTGTTCCCAGAGAAGATACGGGCCCTTTCCCTGTGGACGATCACATTTATAAATGTCGCTGTTTCATCCTACCTTTAAAATCCGATTTAGTATTGATATAATGTAGCATTACTTTCTATGAAATGAATTCTTGCCCTGTGTAGGTCGTTAGAACCCGAGACCAGCAGGTGGGCGACAAAGGAGTATGCAGTTTATTTACTTTTGCAACTGCATAATTTTTTTTTAATGTAAAAATAATTATAAAAAAAGTATGGCAATGACAGTTTTATACTACACTAGCCGGGCCCGCGGCTCCGCTCGCGTGGACTTGATTCACTACTATCGTCACTGCTTATTCCTTATGTTACCCAACGTAATAAAAAATCTCTCATTATTTCCCCTTATCTTCCAATATTTCTCCTTATCTCCCATTATCTCTACATAATTTCCATTATCTAGGCTTATCTCTGCTCATCTCCCTTTATTTCTCCTTATCCCCATTATTTCTCCTTATCTCCCATTATCTCACCTTATTTCCCATTATCTAGGCTTATCTCGACTTATCTCGCAATATTTCTCCTTATCTCCCATTATTTCTCCTTATCTCCCATTATTTCACCATAACTCCCATTATCGAGACTTATCTCTGCTTATTTCCCATTATTTCTCCTTATCTCCCATTATCTCACCTTATCTCCCATTATCGAGGCTTATCCCGACTTATCTCCCATTATTTCTCCTTATCTCTCATTAGCTCACCTTATCTCCCATTATCTAGGTTTATATCGAATTATATAGAACATATGTATAAATTTATAAAAAAACACGTAAATCGGATAAGTGGTTCTCGAGTCATAAGCGCACTAACGGACAGACAGAGAGACGTTGCATTTTATATATATTATATTCTTTGCTACATGATATTGTTCCATATTTAATGCTTTAGGCAGTGTGTTACAAGAGAACGCGCTAGCGGCAAACTTTTCTCCGACTTGATTCACTGTTATCGTCACTGCTTATTCCTTATGTCACCTAACGTAATAAAATATATCCTATAACCTGGCCAGAGAACATACGTATGTTTAAAAAAAAAGCACGTAAATCGGACAAGTGGTTCTCCAGTGATAAGCGCACGAA
The DNA here is from genome assembly GCA_019049505.1 of Pachyrhynchus sulphureomaculatus. Lineage (NCBI taxonomy): Eukaryota > Metazoa > Arthropoda > Insecta > Coleoptera > Curculionidae > Pachyrhynchus > Pachyrhynchus sulphureomaculatus. The sequence goes on from CM032446.1 coordinate 21,941,486, forward strand.
CGGACAAACAGACAGAGAGACGTTGCATTTTATATATATTATAGTTATCGTTTGCTACATGATATTGTTCCATATTTAGTGGTTTAGGCAGTGTATTGCAAGAGAACACGCTAGCGGCAAACTTTTTTTCCGATTTGATTCACTATTATCGTCACTGCTTATTCCTCATGTTGCCTAACGTAATAAAATTTAGTCTATAACCTGGCCAGAGAACATATGTATGTTTTAAAAAAAAGCACGTAAATTGGATAAGTGGTTCCCCAGTGATAAGCGCACTAACGGACGGACAGACGGACAGAGAGACGTTGCATTTTATATATATTATAGATATAGAATATTATTATTATTATATAACCTGGCAAAAGAATATATGTATGAATTTAAAAAAGACACGTAAATCAGATAAGTGGTTCTCGCGTGATAAACGCACTAATGGACAGACAGAGAGACATTACATTTTATATATATTATAAATTATAGATATTCTCTGCTACATGATATTGTTCCATATTTAATGGTTTAGATTGTGTATTGCAAGAGAACGCGCTAGCGGCAAACTTTTTTCCGACTTAATTCACTATTATCGTCACTGCTCATTCCTTATGCTACCTATTGTAATAAAATATTGCCTATAACCTGGCCGGAGAACATATGTATGTTTTAAAAAACAAAGTACGAAAATCGGATAAGTGGTTCTCCAGTGATAAGCGCTCTAACGGACAGACAGACAGACAGAAAAACCATGCATTTTACATATATTATATATGTAATAAAATATATATCTATAACCTGGTCAGAGAACATATGTATGAATTTAAAAAGTCACATAAATCGGATAAGTGGTTCTCGAGGGATAAGCGCACTAACGGACAGACAGACAGACAGAGAGACGTTGCATTTTTTATATACTATAGATATAGATTATTATTATTATTATTATTATATAACCTGGCCAAAGAATATATGAATGAATTTAAAAAAAGACACGTAAATCGGATAAGTGGTTCTCGCGTGATAAACGCGCTAATGGACAGACAGAGAGACACTGCATTTTATATATTGTAGATTATAGATATTCTCTGCTACATAATATTGTTCCATAATTAATGGTTCAGGCTGTGTATTTGCAAGGGAACGCGCTAGCGGCAAACTTTTTTTCCGACTTCATTCACTATTTTACGTCACTGCTCATTCCTTATGCTAACTCTCGTAATAAAATATAGCCTATAACCTGGCCAGAGAACATATGTATGTTTTAAAAGAAAAAGTACGTAAATCGGATAAGTGGTGCTGCAGTGATAAGCGCACTAACGGACAGACAGACAGAGAGACGTTGCATTTTATATATATTATAGATAACAATACAATAACGGACCAAAGTGCAACTAACCACTGGCAATATGTCTCATTGCTGGTTATTTACACTCTGCCAAGTAAGAACGTGACCGCTCGTACTTTTGAAAAAAAATGTGCTAACAACGGCGCAATTACCTTAGTAAGTTGTGTAATCGCCTCCTGCATCAATAATCGCCTGGCATCTTCGAGGCACGCTGTCGACGAGATTTTCTGCATACTCTGCAAATTTTTCGAATCTAGCGAGACAATGAGTCAAAGTCCTCAGTCTTTTCTTTCTCTTTACAAGGGACCAAACGTTTTCAATAGGGTTGACGTCCAGCGATTATGAGGGCCACTTTAGTGGCCCAAGCGAGCCGCTTCGCGACGTGATTTTCAGCCAGTAAAGGTTTCTTCAACGGGCTTCGGAATTTGACATCATGAGCAGGAAGATGTCGAATGGTCTCATGGGACACATTCAAACCCGATTTTCTTAATTTTGCCGCTCCTTGACGCAGCGTCAATTTTGGGTTCCGTGAAAACAAAGACACGATTCGTTTTTCGACTTTCGGAGGAATTTTGCCTACCGAGCCATGTTTTGGCAAGTCGTCGACATTTTCGACTGGTTGAAATGATTTACCCACTTCTTCACAAACGATACCGACTTTTTAATATATTTAGAGGCCGCGGAATGTGTCATTTTGGGCCCCTTTGGGAACAAAGAAAGACTGCTTCGAACCGACGCGCAAACAAGTGATTCATTTTGGATTTTACTTAATTTCGACGAAAGTTCGGAATCGACTGATACTTTTACTAAAATACGTCGTAGACGAAGGTTCCCCCTACCGATTTTCTCTTGAATCGCTAGAATCATATCTACCAAAAATGAATTATCGCGGGCGCGTTCTTACTTGACAGACTGTATGGATGATTTGTTGCAAGTTCGCCCATCCCTCTCAATAAATCTACCTTCTTTAAAATTTGCTATTCCTCACCTGCAAAATTAGGAGGACAAGTACACTGCAACGTAGAAGAAATACATGTACCTCCATTTTGACATAAGCCGATACACCTGTTCGTATCACATCGTTCTCCTGTATAGCCGACGTGGCAGTCACACTTAACACTCGTGGGCAGCGATACGACTTGACCGTGCGGGCCGCACATGGAAATTTCGCAGTGGTTTCCACTGTAACCTATGGAAAACAACAATTTTAATTATAAAAAATTAAAAAAAAAACAAAACGGACGATGGAAAAATTACATATACATACTACGTGGGATGAAAAGTCACGAGATTTTGGAAGAAAAACCAATGTTTTTTCCCAAAAATCGATTTTATTATTCAACATAGTTTCCTTCAAGAGCCATACAGTGATTCCAGCGAGCTTCCAACATTTGGATACCTTTCATACAGTACGATTTGTCGAGCTTTCTAAAGGCCTTAGGCTACTGTAATTTTTTGACAAAATCATTTTTTTTTATTTGCTTAATCGATACCTTAGTACAGGGGTCGGCAACCTATAGCACGCGTGCCATCTCTGGCACGCCAAGCAATTTTGAATGGCACGCGTACCTATTCAAAGTTTACACATTAATTCTTTAATCTGTGACATGTTTCGAAATTAAGTAAATAATCGAAGACAGTATTACTTTAACGATACAAACAAAAACGATATATTATATAGGTCACTAGGTATTATTACCAAAAACTGCAAAATATATATTTTGTAATTTATAATTTTACTGAATGCATTGGTTTGGCTTTAATTTCGGCAAGTATTAAAGACGGCCAGTCCTCAAAATATAAGCCCAGGCAAAAACACAAATAAACGTCCTCAATTCAGGTCAAAAGAGCCGCTATAAGGTGGTTTTTATTTGACTTGACTTCAATCGTTCCGACGCGCGCCGCAACTCTTTTTATATTGCCGAACTTTAGTTTTTGTTAGATTTAACTTCTAGGCGGCCCTTTGATTGCAATGGGCGCGTTGTAGATAATAATTTTTGTTCTAAGAAATTTAATTTAAAAATAATATTGGAATTTTTTGGAAACATTATTTTTCTATATATAGCAAGCGGCTACAAGTTTGGATCATTTAGTATAGAAGTAACATCCGTTCCAGTCAATAGTCATCGAAAAGTTTAAAAATTAAAATTACGTTGCGTTACGGCCGCGAAGAAACAGAAGGTAGACGTTCGATCATTTCAAACTTCGTGGACAACAGATTACGGTTTTGTACAGCAAAACGATCGGGCCATTTGTGTCCTATGTCGGGAAAGCGTAGTTTTCCGGACATTTAGTGTTCAACGACATTTCCAGATAAAACATGAATCGTCATTTAAAGATAACGGTGATAAAAGGGAGGCAATACAAAGAGCAAGTAAACAATACGAGAAACAGTCAACATTCTTTAGCAAAGTTTTCCAAGGAAAACATCCGGTAACTGAATGCAGTTTCAAAATTGCACAATCGTTGGCACAAAAGGGTAGGCCGTTCACTGACGGAGAATTTATGAAGCAAACGTCTTTGAGTACTGGCGAGATTTTATTCGACGACTTGCCCAATAAGGATAAAATATTGGCCAGGATTAGGGATATATACCAGCATCAGCGCGGACCATCGAGAGACGAATTACCGAAATGACACAAAATGTCCAAAAAGAGCAGAGAGACGCTATTAAACGGAGTTTTTGTATTAAAGTGTAGCATTGAATGAAAGTGTCGATATTAATGACATTGCCCGTCTGGCAATCGTTGCGCCATACTTCGATGATGGCAGGTGTATGAAGAGCTGATTTGTCTGCTCCCATTGCAGCGAACTACAAGAGGAGATGATATATTTTCAGAATTTGTTTTGAAAAGCGGAACATTGATTTAAATAAAAAATTTTTACGTAACGCCAGATGGCGCTCCTGCTATGATTGGGAGACATAAAGGATTTGTTTCCCTTCTTATTGAACGCATGGGTCGATCAGTTTTGAATTTTCATTGCATAATTCACCAAGAGAGTTTGTGCGCTAAAATCTCCGCTGGAAGTTTAAAATCCGTGATGGATAGGGTGGTTAAAATAGTTAACTACATTGTCGGTCATTCTTCACTGATCCATAGACAATTTAAGGCGTTTCTGCAGGAATTAGAAAGTGCATATTCAGATATACCATTGCACAATAATGTGCGCTGGCTCAGCCGTGGTAAAGTGCTCTCTAGATTTGTGCAATGTCTGGGCGAAATTAAATCGTTCTTGTTGGAAAAATATCAAGTGGATGCTTATCCCGAACTAGAAGATAAGAACTGGATCTGTATGTTAATGTTTCTTACTGATATTACAAACCATTTCAGTGAACTCAACTTAAAGTTACAAGGTTCAGGCAAAACAGTTCTGGATTTATACGAATCCTGGAAATCATTCAAATTACAAATAGATTTATATATCAGCGATATTACTACAAACACATAAAAATATTTTCCAAATTTAAAAACTTATATATCCAGTGTCGACGATGGTGCACTAATAGACGAAATTCTTAAATATATGACTAGTTTAAAAGAGGAGTTTATCGAGAGGGGTCAGGATTTTGATAAACATAGTCCTATGTTCGCTTTTTTAATCAAACCAGATTTATGGATTTTTCCAATGGATATCTCTTTTCTCATGGATGGACATTAATGGTTTTGATCTTCAATACATTGAATTTAAAAGCTCCGAGCTATGGAACACGAAATTTGTAGAATTAAGAAGGGTATTAGAAGGTGACTGCCAGAACCATTCAAACGAGATACTTAGTTGTTGGATTAGTTTACCAGAGAAATTTATTTGTCTTAAGAAAGTAGCGTTTGCCTTGCTTACGCTTTCGGATCATCCTATATCTGCGAACAACTTTTTTCCCATATGAGAGTGATTTCAAACCCCTACCGAAGCAGGCTGACAACAGACAACTCGGAAGCATGTGTGACACTGAAAATAACCAGACATGAACCGGATATAAGAAAACTCTCTAAAGAACTTCAACACAGGGTTCACACTAGGTCCTAGGACTAGTATAATAAAATTATTTGTTAAATGTTAAAATTTTTTTTGTAATTAAACCTTTTAAAAGCAATATTTTAAGTTATTTTTAGTTGTAGTAAGTACCTATGTCGGCACGCAAAATGTTGTATGGATGAAAACTGGCACCCCTTAGTTAAAAGGTTGCCGACCCCTGCCTTAGTATCTCAAAAATATAATAGAAATCGTTTTATACTGAAAACAAATTTTTAAAAATATGCCCTAAGTCGAGAAATTCATGCCGTATCTGAACGTATGGAATTAAGTATTTCGCGCGCTTCGGATTTTTCACTATCAGAGTAAAAAAAAATGAGACCTATACTTATGATGTGCTTTTAGAACGTGATAACAGAGGACGCCTGTAATTATCCTATATTCAAGTTTTTCACCATAGTGTTGGTACAACCGTTGAAGCCACGCGGTTTACAGTACGTTCGACACACGCACTGCAAATACGAATAACAAAAAAGTGCTTGACATCACAACGTATGTGTCTATATGCGTATTTAATGACGGCTTATCTAGTATTATGAAGATTATGGATGTCCTACAATCCGATAGTTAGATTTTTTGCGTGGAAGCTGATGCGGCGAGGATTTGCCAAGCCGAGTTGTCGTTGTCTGATGCTACGAAACAGGCATGCTCAATCTCCAAATCTACGAAAAGGACAGAAGACGAAGAAAATATCACAAGGCCACGGTGCGGGGATCACAGACTAATGGTAAAATTTCTTTATTATAGCAATTTTCAATTGCAAAAAGCTAGAAATCAGTACAGTAGAACCCCGGTTATCCGAGGTAACGTGGGGGCACCCTGCTCGGATAACTGAAAACTCGGATAATCCGGATTTGTTTTTTATTCATTCAAAAAATAAACACCAATACTTTAAACCGATGTATTAACGTTTTTAACATATAAATACGTTCATACATTATAAAACAGTGAAATCGGTATCTATGCGCTTCTGTTTCATATTGCATCTTCTTTTTCTCGCTGCAATGTTTCTCCATCTATTAAGAAGCAAATCCGCTGGGTTTGGCTCTGGTTGTTTTTCGATATACCTCAAAGCTTTTTCCAAAAAAGCAAAACGTTCTTGATGAGAGATCTTAGTGGGAGACTATTTGTTCATCCACCACCGCTTCGTCATCGTCATCTGATTTTTCGGTTTCCTGAAAGGCATTCGTTATTTCTTCAATACTCATTTCTTCTTCTAAATTATCTGCTGTAATCCATTCAACAACATATTCTCTTGTCACATTTTCGTAACCTTTTAATTTTTGCATTAATTCAAATAAAATTTTTTCTTTTTCTTCTATCTCGCTGTCAAAATTTGAACAGGACATTTCTCCACGGCTTCGCAATTTCAAAGCTAATTCATTTAATGGAGTATCATTTTCACTATCCTCAAAATCAATAACTTTTGACCAAGATTTTTGAATAGTGGTAGTACGCACAGAATCCCAAGCTTGACTTAGCCAGTAAATAACATTTTTCAATGTAACCTTTCTCATCCCATTGATAATATCCTCCTTTTCTGTATATTCTAACAGATGTTCAAGACATAAACGCCTATAATTTTTTTTAATGTTTTCGAGGATGCCTTGATCCATGGTTTGGTTATGCTGGTTACATTTGGAGGAAAAAATTTTACAACAATTTCGCCCACATGAAGTCCTTCTCCAGGGTGAGAGGGGGCATTATCCATTAACAAAAATTGCTTTAATAGGAAGACGGTTTCTGTTCAAAAATTTAGTCATAGATGGCACGAACTCTTCTTCAAACCAGTTAGTAAATAAAGTTGCATCCATCCACGCACTCTTCTGACTTTTGTAATAGACTGGTAGGGCTTTGGGTGAGATGTCTTTTAAAGCTCTTGGACGTGCAGACTTGCCAATCACCATCATTGGGATTTTGTGCTTGCCAGAGGCATTGGAACATACCATTATAGTTAATCTTTCCTTACGTCGTTTGTGCCCAGGAGCTGATTTTTCCTGTCGAGATGACAATCTTTTGATGGAAGCATTTTATAATTCAGACCAGTTAAAATAAGAAAAATTGATTAGTTAAAGAGATCTTCTATGAATACTCTAAAACTTCTGCTTTGTTATTACTCAAATAATATATATATATATATATATATATATATATATATATATATATATATATATATATATATATATATATATATATATATATATATACTCGTGTATATACATATTTAAATGTGCAATTAGGTAGTTTGTAGGAATATTTCCTCCTGCTCCCTCCAACAAACAGAGTAACTCTTCCTTCCAAGAATAATATTAGTTAATATATGAAGGGTACAGGGGAAAAACGATATATGTCCACTTTTTTTTTCGATTTTGAGATTTTGATACCATCTGATAGATCTCTGGAGGTACTATAACGTGTATAGACCTGTTTATTGAAAAAAAAATCGTAGGCTGTATAAATCAATGGAAAAAAATTCTCATACAGGGGAAAAACGATACAAGTCCAGATTGGTGTGGGGAAGAACGATTTATGTCCAGTCTGGGCTAGCGGGGCGCGCCCTGTTGCGCCGGGCGCGGTGTGACAATAGACATGCGCGGCCGGCCACGCCCACTCCACACCATGCATGACTTTCAGCTTTAGTTTGTATGATTGACTGAGGTTTAATGTGTGAATTTTGTCAGTGGTAAATTTTCAATATTTTTAATATTCCTTTAATTTTACTACAAGTTGTTACTTTTTACTAGGCAGTTTTAATTTTATAAGATTATACAATTTTACATAACTAATAAATTAACATGGACAACGGATTTGACTCAAATAGTGATGAAAATGAAGATCTTAAAATAGATAAACCCAAGAAACGCATGAAAACTGGAAGATTAAGGGAAGTTATGAAAAAGTTGAAACATACAACCTATGAGCTTGGGGAAAACTGCTTGTGTAAACGATTTAAATGTTTCGAATTAGTTGTAGCCGAAGAAAGAAAACGATTAATACGTGAGTTTAATGGTCTTGGTTCATATAATAGTCAGAGCATGCACCCTGAGTGGTCTGATGACCATTTTACCAGTGGAAAGGAGGCGATCAAGGAAAAGTGAAAATAAGGTTCAAAAGTCTGCAAATTTCAATTTTCGTGTTCGTGTTTTTGTTGATGGTGTTTTGCAGGATGTGCCTGTGTGCATGAAAGCGTTCATTGCTTTGCATGGAGTAACTCCACGACGAATTCAAACGCTTCGAGATAATCTTTTGAAGTTTGGTGAAGCAAAAAAAGATATGAGAGGAACACATAAAAACCGTCCAAGAAAGCTGCCAAGTGAAACAGTGGAACAAATGTGTGAATTTCTGAAATCACTAAGAGGTCGAAAATCCCATTATTCGTTACACGATTCAAAAAGGATCTACTTACATGAAAATTTGAATATAAAAAAGCTGCATGAAATGTATTCAGGTAAGAATGGAGATAAAAAATATTTCATATGAATCATTCAGAACAATTTTCGAGTCGAAGTTCAACATCGGATTTGGTTATCCAAGAAAGGATACATGTAGTAGTTGTGATTTATTAACAGCAGAGGAAAATGCTCTAAAGCAAAGACTAGAAAACAATAGTAGCATTGATTCGGCAACTGAAAATTCTATCAAAAAAGAGCTAGAAGAAATAAAAATAAAAAAAACAACTTCATTTGAGAAACGCTGAACAATTTTACGAAATGAAGAAAATGTACCGGAAGAAATCTGTTAAATCTGAATCTTTAGAGGCAATCGCAATAGATTATCAAAAAAATTTGCCTACACCGAATATCACAACTAACGATGTCTATTATAGACGCCAACTTAATTTTATATCATTTAATGTCCATGTTCTTTCAAATGGTCAGTCTATTTTCTACACTTATGATGAATCTGTAGCTCACAAGGGAGCAGATGAAGTTTGTTCTATGCTGCACCATTTCATTAATATTGTTTTATCTGCACAGGTTCGCCAACTAGTCATATTCTGCGACTCGTGTGCAGGCCAAAATAAAAATTTATCCGTTTTTAGATTTCTATTCCAACGAGTACTGGTCGGCCGTTTTGACCAGATTCAAATGATTTTTCCAATCAGACAGGACACAGCTACTTGGAATGTGACAAAAACATGAGCCTAGTGGAGTCAAAATCGTATACAAAAAACGCCGGATGATTGGCGAGAAATAATCAAACACGCTCGGTCAAAGCCAACACCTTTTGTCGTAGTGAATTGCGAAGAAATTGAGAATTTTTTTAAAAACTGGTCTCAACATTTAAATTATGGACTAATCAAGAGTCCCTTAAAAACGCGTCCAATTAGAATTCTGTCTATAATAAAAGAAAAACTGCCAAAACTTTTTTACAAAAATTCGTACTACGGTTCTTTTACAAGTTGTGAAGTTAATAAGCCCCTGAGAAAAAACAAAAAAAGTAATACCAAAGATCCTCGACCTATGCTGAAGGGACTGTATTCGGAGAAGCTTTGTATAAACGCAGCAAAACATGAAGATTTACATTTATGCCAATTTCTAATAAGGGAGGAATCCCGCCAATTTTATAAGAGGCTCAAGCCATCAACTGATGGCTTGGTCAATGATGACGAATTCATCGATGACCCTCCGATAGACGAAGGAGACTAATATTGGTTTAAATACGATGAATTTTAAATTTTTAACTTCTGAATTTTTTTCTTTTCTTTAATAAAATATAAATAAATATTTTAATCTTTATCTAATAAAAAAGAATATAAATAATATTATTATTGTTTATTTATTGTACCTTAATGTGACTCTGTAAAAACGAATGGATTTTTTATATTTCATGCCCTTCATACAGGGGAAAACGGTATATGTCCAAGAATTTTAGGAACATGTTTGCGCATTTTCAAAATTTTCGCCATTTTTTTTTAAGCAATTTGTAAATTTTATTTAAGAGATCCAAACTAAAATTTTATTTAATAAAATTCTGCACCTTTTGCTACAAACAAAATTCAAAAACTTAATAATATGGGGAACGTACCGAGTCCGTAAATCTTATTTTTGCTCTCCTGAAAAATTTACTCCCATGGACATATATCGTTTTTCCCCTGTACCCTTCATATATTAATAATGAAATATTAATATAGACCTTATCCTCCCAAATTATGATATACAGATGTGCTGAAGAGAAGAGAGAAAAAAGAAAAATTAAGGGGAAAAAAATGAAAAAAAAAACGAATGAAACCGAAGGAATCGTTTTATTGATAATTTAATTTAAGTATCAAAAATGAGTTTGCTCGAATTAGACTTGTTTATTGACATTCAGGGATATAAATGCTCTTTTGTTTATATTCCTAAAGAATTAGCAATTTATGGTGGTATTCGTTAGGCAAATTATTTATTTAAACCATCATTTACCAGAAACACGATGTCTGATGAAGTTCAAAAATTGTGTAATTGGTCAAAACTGAGCCATGGTTTAGATTGAGATGCTGGAATTGTTGAAATTGATGAAATAGATCACATTTTAAAAGATGTGTTAAGGGTTTACCAATCTCCATACCGAATTTATGCTAAAGGTAACGAAAAAGTGAGTCATTTAAAGAAATTCTTGGATGAATACATTCCAATTAAATTAGAACCTGAATTAAGTCGATTTAAGAAGATTCCAGGATGTAATTTTCGTAAGAACATTAATACATGGCATTATGCATTAACCAAAGTAAAATTATTGTATAATGTGTATCTTCGATTTGCTTTTTAAAGTTCTGCTTAAACTTCTCAATTGATGACACATCAGCAGAAAATTTTTCACCACATACAGTCAATTGTCGTACACCGTACCGTTTTTTTTTTCCAGAGGTCAAGCGATCCAGAACTGGCGGTAAACTGATCTATCTCTGGGAATTGCCTACTAATCATTATTGCTTTCTGTTGTAAAATTGGACCTGACGGAGGCACACCTTTTGATCTCTGTTGGTTAAACCACATGAATAAAGCTTCGTTAACCTTTTCATAGTCGCCGGTTTTCATTGATTTTCTTCCTGAAGACGAGGAGGCTTGATTTATACACCACTCTTCTATTTTTGTGCGGTTTCTTTTCCAATGTTACCTCACTTACTCCATAATCTCGTGCAACAACTTTAATTGTCTCTCCTGCTTCAATTCTTCTGATGGCTTTTAATTTTTCTTCAATAGGAACGACAATTCTTTTACGCTTGTTTTGCTCCATTATAATACGACAAACAAAAATTCAAACAAAGCACTTCGTATTACTTACACTGAACTACCAGAACTCCAACCAAATAAATTATGTGAGTATACTCGTACTGCTCCGTAGTAAACGCTATAACGCACTGCATTCACGCCAATTTACATGCTGAAAGAGTCCAAAAACATAAATAGGGGAACCCCTCACACGGGCCCGGGGGATTCCCTGAAGGCCCCAACGATTTTAAATGAAAATATGTACATACATATTTTAGAAGCTCGGTTAATACGCAGCATAGACGCGCGTACGTCGGATAATCAGGTTCTTAAATTGGTTCGGTTAATCCGGAGCTCGGATAATCGCGACTCGGTTAATCGGGGTTCTACTGTAATTGAAACTTAAAGTGCGGTTTTCAAATCAGCTTGCAGCGTAACTCAAATAATTTTGTAGCTGTAGCTTCTACATTAGATTCTGAAGAGAAGTACGTAGGATTTTTACGAAATATTAAAAATTACAAAAGTTATTAACAAATTTCTGTCATTTTTTTCCGTGAAAATCGTGATTTTTTTCCAAAACCTTGCTTTTAAAAAAAAAAAAATCAATATTTTAAAAATATCCTACGCACTTCTCTAGCTATTTACGTATAGACTAAGCAGATTTTTTTTTGTTGCAGGATCAAATTTACTCAAGATATGCTGCAAGCCCCCGAGCCCTTTTGTAAAAAGATGTCTTTTTACAGAACTGCACTGTGCCGCGATTTTGTGAACGATATTATATCAAAAAATATATTTTTGTACCTCAATACATATGTAACCATGTGGTATAGTTTATTTTTTGATTAAAAATTTTTTTCAATCAGAAAAAAATGTTTAAAAGTTGGTTCATTTCCATGCATCTAGAGTGGCCTAAGGCCTAAAATAAGCATCAATTTCTCATTCAGGTTCCTTGAAGCTACCTTTTCAAATTTGAAAAGAGGTAATAATCGCTGGCGGCCAGATCTGGTGAATATGTCGGTTGAAGCAACAACTGATAGCCCAGTTGGTCCAATTTCATCATCGACTTTATGGAGTTGTGGGTTGGTGCATTATCTTGGTGAAACTATACTTTTTCTTCAATAAATGCTCCCTTTTTCTCTTAATTTCACCATAGGCATGATGACTAATTTTGAAAAACTACTCCACGATGTTCTTACGGAACTACTATTTCCAAAAAAAATATATATATTTCTTGAGAAATTACAGGTTTCCTAGCATAAAATTGGCCCTTTTTAAACTAATTTCGAATTTCACGCCAAAACGCTCGCAGGTGTTATGGCGTCTGCTCGTGACGTCACGCCTTTGTAAACTCCATGTCAATAACAGTGTGTGTTTAAAATGAATTCTAAAGTGTATAAGTGGTGTGCAGTCCCTCAATGTAAAAACACATCGATAAAAACTCCTAACAAGTTATTTGTTTATGTTCCAAATAAGAAAACAATAAGAAATATGTAGCTAACTCTTGCACACCCAGCAGTTATTTCTCCAAATTCTTCAATTTATTTCTGTGAAGAAGTGTGATGTTTTGATGAGTTTTAACTTAATATTTTATTATTATAAACGAAGTGTGTCGTAATAATCTTGTTTGAGAAATTGTTAATTATCTAAATAATACCTTTAGGTAGGTTTTATTTCTTTAATATTATCATCCACTACCATTTATTTAACGAAAGAATAAAGATTCTTATTCCAGTTGCCAAATGATATGGAAAATTACATTCAGTATATACCAACATTTTCATAACAATCATAACCTAATCTAAAACTAATAAAACCATGACGTAGAAATAAAGTGCAGTTTTTATGGGTTTTTGAGTTTTAAATTGTAGTTTTAATACAGATTACTTATATACTTACATAGAAGTTTTGATATTTCTAAATTCTGCTGAACAAAAGTCTTTGTTTGACGCAAGAAACTCTCCAAGCATCAACAAATCAATTCTAGGTAAATTAGAGCTATTTGCCTTGATAAATCCGTCTTCCATCGCTAACGTTTCTTGGTTCTAGTTTTTGTAACACAAAACCAGGTAACTCGATAATTTAAAACCACAAATTAATTGATAAACGGTGCAGAGATTATCGTTAACACAAGAGAAGTTCGACCGAAATAATGTTTACTTAGGCGTGACGTCATTCGCTCTGATTGGTATTCCACATAACAGCGGATTGCTGCATTTTACATTTTTATTTTAACAAAAATAATATTAATCTCACTTTTAATATAAAAATAAGAACATTTTTTAAAAACTTTTTATTCTATTTCATTATTTAAAGTCATAATTTCGGTGATTCATTGTTACTGTCATCACGCCTATTCATACAGTCCAATAAACCAACGTAATAGTATCCGGTGATTGTTCGTTCGACTGTCTTGAGATCGATTAATATTATTCTATGCGCATCCTAAGAAATATTTGCCAACACATTTCCAGTTGATGTTTGTGTTTTTGGACGCTTCAGTCGGGTTTCATGCGCTTCCAGCTACTCTACAGACTGCCTGTTGGACTCAGGCGTATAGTGGTGAATCCATGTTTCGTCCATTGTTACGAATCGACGCAAAAACTTCTTTGGATTACACCGAAACAATGCCAAACGGCACTCTGAATCGTCGGCACGTTGCCGTTTTTGATCAATCGTGAGAGTGCGCGGTACCCATCGGGCATATAGCTTTTCCATAAGCAAATTTCATGCAAAATATGCCTCGCGCGTTTTGTTGATATCTCCACGATCTCTCTCACTTTCACTCTGTCATTCAGAACAATATAGTGGATTTTTTTTGTGTTTTTGTGGAGTGACTCCCTCATTTGGACGTCCGGAATGTGGTACATCATCGACGCTTGTAAGATAACATTTAAGTTTACTAAACCATCGACATATAGTTGCCTTCGACGGAGCAGATGTGCCATAACACTTCTCAATCCATTCTTGGGTTCTGGCTCTATTTTTCCCCATCAAACAGCCATATTTAATCAACACACGAAACTCTCTTTATTCCATTATTTTTCAAAAATCAAATGTAGAGTCACTCAAGACATCTACAACTCGCAAACTAATAGACAAAATGTCATGAAGATTTTACACGAATCTTCCGAGAGTTGACACTAACTGAAAATTATATGATTTTTTTTGTTTGTGCTGCCATCTCTCGGAAAATCTCGGGACTTTTCACCCCATGTAAGCATTTAATGAACAAACTCGCTTACCTTGCGAACATGTACACGATCTAGTACCGTTCTGAACGGAACAACTACCGCCATTACCGCAATCGAAATTCGTACAATGTTGGCATCTAAAGCCCAAGAAACCATCTTTACAATTACAGTGAGGTAGACCCCTGAACAGAGCGCAGGTTCCCCCGTTTCGACAAAAATCCGTACATAAAGGCAGTCGTTTCTCGCACCTCTTTCCGAACCATTGCGGTGGACAGATGCATTTCAAAGGTGGTTTGCCTGTAATTGAAAAAAAAAACAAACAACTATGTCAATACCAATTTGTCACACCGTGTATGTCATATAGACTACTTTTAAACTATCGCTCGTTGTAAAATTAACAAAAGTACCTGTTTCTTCAATTGAAGTCGACGAAGTCGTGTTCCAAGATGGATCCATCGTGCATACACCTCTATTTTTACAGTACTGTGAACACCTGTAGTGCTGACATCTATCGCCAGTATAGAGCGGAGGGCATGCACAATATGGACTTTTACCCGCCTCGATCTAAAATAAATAATAGTACTAATTCAGTATATAATATTTCGGTATAAAAGGTATAAAGGTAATACCACAGTAAACATAAAATACAATAGCGACGCGACGCTCAAGAAAATTTTTAGGTCTTTTCTTTTAACACGCATGTGTAACCTATCATGTCAACAAAAGGACTGCCAGCGCGGTCGCGAGTTGTGTTTACATCTGGATTTCAAGAATTTTTTTATAACGTGCTCCAAAATTCATTATTAATAATTTTCCAATAAATAAATAACTCGTTTGACGTTATATTTAAAAATAATTAGAAAAAAGATGTCAAGAGGATGTTTTTGTTGTGCGGTTAGTGCTTGTAAAAATGTATGTGGTATCTCCAAAGGAGTTGGTTGTTTTAGATGTTGTTTTAGATGTCCCAAAGACCCTAAAAGGTAATTTATTCATAATTCTTTATTTCTATTATGCAATATATTATATAAAGGTTATGATAATTGTGTTTTCATATTAGAGATACATTCTATTTGTAAAATAGTTGATGTTTTATTATTGCTAGGTATTGGTTCATGTTATTCTACTTGTACTTTTTTTCTGAATTCAGGGCATAATGTTTGCTAGAGTTAAGTTATATTATCTGCTAAAATTTGCTAACCAAACTTTCAAAACTCATCTATGCATGCAAAAGTAGTAATTCTCCAACACGAATGAGTCTGAATAAATCAGTGCATGGATTTAATTTATTATATAAGTAGTATATAGACCCGAAAAGTCATTAGTTATATGAAAATTATTATATTAGAGTTAACTAATGATAAAACGGAACAAAAAGTGTGTTCACTTCATTTTTAAGTTTAGAAGAAAGACGATCTCATCTTAAAATAATAATTATAATTATTTTCAATCTCTCCAGATTCACTGAAATATAAGGAGCTAATTGTTGACATCATATGCGCAAAGCTGAAGGTGTGCAAAATGAATATCTTCTCCCCCCCAGACAATATCTCTAATAGTTAAGAAAAATTAATTTATCGATGAGATATTTAAATAAATAACACGCAAGAGGTATTAAAGCCAAATGTGTTTTTAGTGTTCCGTACGGAACACTTATAAGATCACTTGGGTGTCTGTCTGTCCGTCTGTCTGTCTGTCTGTCTGTCTGTCCGTCTGTCTGTCTGTCTGTCTGTCCGTCTGTCACACCCGATTTTCTCCGAAACTATTTGTCATAGAAAGTTGAAATTTGGTAATAATATAGGAATTGATGGCCTCATCAGAGCCATGTAGTTTTGAAAGTTAAATTTTGATTTAAGGGGTTAGTTTTGGGGGGTGAAATCGAAAGTGAAAAAAAAAATTTTTTACTAGGTAATCGAGTGTGGTGTCAAATGAAAGCTTGTGAAAACACGAGTAAAAAATATATATATAATGTAATACTTGCAAGCACTTTTCTTTGTATTATTTTTTAAAAATCGCGAAAAATCGCTGTCCACCCGCCTTATCTCGAAAAGTACTTATCAAAAAATTTTGAAAAAATTCTGGAATATTCTCCACGGGGTGTAGATTGAACGAAAATTATCACGAGTGCATTACCTGTAATAATTTATCTGGTATATAAAAAAAACAAAAATTTCAAGGTCATCAATTTTCAGTAAAGATTGGAAACAAACTTTGTTGAAAAACTCATTTTGGGTGTGTTTTGTGAAGTCACCGATCTTTTTATACTTCCGTTACAATTTTTTTTATTTTAAAAGCAATCAACGTACGGAACACTAATTGCGCAAGTTCAACTTGCACTTGACCCGTTTTATTTACTTTATATCCAGTTTAAAAACAATTATATACAAAAAAATTTCTGCGGATGGGACTAACATTAAGATATTTCAGGAATTCGAACTTACCTTGCATTGGCCAGTGTTACAAGTCAGCGGACAACGAGGCGCAGGCGCCGTTACAGCCCTACACGTCAGATTGTCGTTGACGTATCCGTTAGCACAAACACATCGTGCTACTTTGGGCGTCAGAAGACAGAATTCGTTGTTGCTGCAGAAATCGTTGCAGGAGTTGTTCACTTTCGGACGTTTGTTCTCTTGGAGTATTAAGATGTCAGATATTCTAAAATAATAACGATCTATTTTAAACTGAAGAAAAAAACTTGCATTTGGGTATCAACACGCTTATTTGACCTACATTGGTATTAATTGATAATACAAATGCTTGCGCCCACATTTCTAGGAGGACCATGGTAAAATACCGGCAGGTATCTGATAAAGCTACAATCGTCCTTTCAGCTTCCCATTCGGAAATTATGTATTCGTTTTTCTGAAATAAGGTTATTTAACATAAAAAAACAGATTGTCGAAAAAGTATTGAGCCTTGTAAAGTCAAAATTGAAACAATTTTTTTTTGTATTTGAAAAGAACATTATTAAACAAAATTAGTGTGATTTTGTTCGATGACCTTGTGGCAATATCATAATCCCATCAATGTAGAAAACAACGACAACTAGTTTTTACCGGCCTCTTTTCAAACTAGCTTAACATCATTCAGGGAGTTCTGCAAATAGTAATCTGACGGTGCAAAGCCCGGGATATACGGTGGATGCATTTAAACTTCACAGCCAAACTCTCTCAATGGTTGTCGAGTCATCAAAGATTTGTGTGGTCGTACGTTGTGATGGTAGATGATGACACCCTTCCTGTTGACTAGCTAGGCGCTCTAAATTCGATCTGAATAAACGAATTCCAACAATTTTCCCACATCTACAACTAAAAGAATAATGCTTCAAACTGTGATGAATGCCGCATGATCAGCCTTATGTCTCATGTACTCAAGACATTCCTAAAAATTATTTATACGAGAATACATAGAAAATGTGAATACCAAATAAAAAAAGCCCCAGTATAGCTTCCGAGATAGCCTCAGCACGCGAGAAGCACTGTTCTCTTTCAGCGTACTAACACAAAGATGCAGAGACAGGAATGTAAATGTGTACGCGTGCTTACTGACTACTGGAAGGCCTTTGATTTCGTTAACTACCGCAAATTCATTAGCATATTAAGATCAGCAGGAATCGACAAAGGGAGCTCTACTGGAACCAAACGGTAGAAGTCAGGGTACAGGACGTCGCTGACACCATATCTATAAAAAGAGGCGTAAAGCAGGGATGTTTGCTGTATCCCTTTTTTTTTTATGGGTCTAGCACACGTGCTACAGGGAAGTCCCTAACGCGCTACAGGAGCGACACGTGTGCGGAGAAGGCGATTCACGTTGTTCTTGAATCGCTGTAGGTTATACTCGGTGGGAAACACAGTCCTGGGCAAATTATTCCAAAGAGATGATGTTCTCCATATAAAAGACTGCTTGAAAAGTGTTGTACGGGGAGTAACAAGCTGAACCTCATACGGATGTGAAGAATTAGCGCGACGTGTACTTCTAACATGCAGCTCTCTGGGAGGAATTAAGCGGGCCACATCCTTCGAACACTTTCCATGAAAGTACTTGTAGAATAGGCTCAAGTCGCCAACCGTTCTTCGATGTTCCAGCGAATCAAGGCCGACGGTCAGTTCCGGGTCTCCAATCAGACGAACAGCTCTTCTCTGAATAGAATCCAACAAATGCAGTGTATGTTTGGGAGCGGAGCTCCAAACATGGGAGCAGTATTCCATAGTTGGTCGAATTTGAGCTTTGTAAAGAATTAACAGTTGTTGTGGAGTGTAAAGCTTTCTGGTTCGAAATAATATTCCCAACTTTTGAGAAGCTCTCCTTGCTATGCCTGCAACATGTTCATGCCAGGACATATTTGCTCCCAAATTAACGCCCTACAAATTGAGTGACGATGTTAGAGGAATGGAGTGCCCCGACATAACTATGTCGGGTTCAGCAACGTTAACTTTTTTAGAAAAAACTGCCGCCTGGGTTTTTGTAGCGTTAAATTCCACTTGGTTACCGTCACCCCAGGATAGAATTTTTTCCAGGTCTTTGTTAAGTTGAACGACTTCCTGCTGTCTGCGGATATTCGTCTGAGTAGCCGATGTCCGAGCGTTCAAAGTGAATGAAGAGATAAGTGTACTGTCATCTGCAAAGCTGTAGATTGGATTCTCGGTCTTTTCCAGCAGATAGGTAATGTAAATGAGAAAAAGAGTAGGTGACAGTATGGAGCCGTGAGGTACACCGGCGTTGATAGTGAAGGTGTTAGAAAGAAATCCGTCGACTGCCACTCGTAAAGAACGCTCTCTGAGGAAACATGAGAGCCACAAACAGAACTTTTCCGACATACCATAAGAACGTAGCTTAGCCAACAGCCCATCGTGCCAAACACGGTCGAATGCCTTGGATATGTCCAGAGCAACCGCTCGAGATTCTCCAAAGTGTTCAATTGCATTGTTCCAAACATGTGTTACATAAGTCAGAAGATCTCCTGTTGATCTATTTTTACGAAAGCCATATTGGTGATCGCTAATAATGTTGAATCCTTCAAGATATTTTAGAAGATGCTGATTGATAGCCTTTTCCATGACTTTCGATATTATTGAAAGCAGTGCGATTGGTCGGTAGTTATTTGGCAAGGTCTTCTTGCCTTTTTTAGGTATCGGCTGAACTGTAGGGCATTTCCAGCAGGAAGGAAATATTCCCTTTCTGTAGGATAGGTTGAAAAGTCTACGGAAAACTGGTGTTAGTTCCCTCGCACAGATTTTAAGAACTATGACAGGTATTCCGTCAGCGCCAGAAGCCTTTTTGGTGTCTAGCTTCATCAGAATACGCTTTATAATACGCTGTCTGAAGACAACATCGGGCATCCTTGACTGCACTATGGGAATAGTAGGTGGTGTTTTTCCTTGGAAATCGACAGTAGAATGTGAAGCAAAGAGTTCAGCTAACAAGTTCGCTTTCTCAACAGGTGTCGTTGCAATAGAATTATCTGGCCGTGTGAGTGGTGGTATGGTGGATTTGGTGAAATTTTGACTAACTGCCTTAGCGACCGACCAAAAGGACCTTGAATTGCCGGGACAGGCGAGAAGTTTGTTTCTAATCCGTTGATTGTGTACCTCCTTGGTTTCGTCGATAATTTCTTTGCATCTGTTCCTGGCACGAACAAATGTGTTACGATTTATGGTGTTAGGATTTTCGCGCCATTGTCGGTATGCAAGATGTTTAGAAGCAATAGCTTCTTTGCATTTTCGGTCAAACCAAGGCTACCGTTGGAAGGGATGTAAGCCTCCATACCGGCCAAAATAACATCGGAAACCTCCCTGGCGCAGTCAGATGGGTCGTCGGATCGAAAACAAACGTCCAACCAAGGGAAAGTTCGAAAATATTCCATGAGATCTTCCCATTTAGCAGACTTGTAGTGCCAAATCTTGCGCGGTTTAGGCGCCTCTCTGTCATTGATTGGTAGAATACTCGATGTCGAAAGTAGTTTATGGTCGGAAGAACCTAACGGCGGATTTACGCTGACTGTGTAAATCTCCGAATTGGTGGTTAAAAAGAGATCAAGAAGACTGGCAAACTCTCCGTCTCGATCAGAGATCCGTGTTGGTTCGTCAATAAGCTGAGTTACATCTATTCCGAGAATTTCCTCAGCGAGGCTCTGGACAGAATCACAAAAAGTATTACGGTAAACGGCAAGAGAATTAATAACATTAAATACACCGACAATACCATTATACTAGCAGAAAGCCTTAACGACCTTCAATATATAATGGGCCGCATTGTTGCCCACAGCGAAAAACATGGGTTGTATGTGAATGTCTCCAAGACTAAATTAATGGTATTCTCTAAAATCGCCATTACCGCAAACCTGCTAATAAAGCTAAATACAGTGGAACAAGAGTCGACACTTCTATACCTGGGTAGAATGATCAATGACCAGCGTGACCCCAAAAAAGGAATACCATCAAGAACAGAACAAATATGAAGAACGTTCACAAACCTGAGACAATTTGTTGGTAGATCAGATCTTAACCTACAGCTCACGGTAAGAATGATAAGATGCTACATTTTCCCCGTACTATTTAATGGATAAGTGAGTTGGACACTCGACCCAGGCACCGGAAGGAAAACAGAAGCTTTCGAAATGTACGTATACCGTCGGATGAGGCGTATATCGTGAGTCGAAGGGATAAAAACTGTTGAAATCTTTAATCGTTTAAATAAAGGGAAGGAACTACTAACAACTATCAAAAAAAGAAGAACACTTTATCTGGGACACATAATGAGAGTACTAAAATACGAAGTGCTGAAGCTGATCATTGAGAGTAAGATCAAGGGTAAAAGATAAATAGGAAGACGTCAAAATTTCTTGCTTAAAGACACCAGAAGATGGTTTAATCGAACATCCACTGACATCTTCAGAGCTGCAGCTTCCAAGATACCATTAGCCATTTGGATCACCAACCTCCATTAGGAGACGGCGCGCTAAAAAGACTACTGTCAAATGTCAGCTTTCGACTGATATTAAGTATGACCCAATGGGACTTATATTAGCTGAGATATATGACACTAAAGCTACCTAATGAGAAATGAGTTTTCACTATGCTTTTAATTGGGTGCTTACCTTGTCAAACTATGGGCCAAATAGACAATATCCCCGGCTCCAAATTTATTTAACCTGATGACGTCGTGCTTGTGATACGTCGATATAAACAGGTTGTCTTCAAATATTTCCAGCTTATAGGGCTTCACTTCTTTGTCGAAATGTTTTATCACATGCCTGTCTCTTCCGTCATAAGCGATGCTTTCTACTGTAAGCATTTTCGGGTCGCACCAATAGAGCCGCTTCGTCGCGTAATCGATGGCGAGGCCTGTAGGCCATAGTAAGTTGTTTACTAGGATTTTTCTGTTTGATCTGAAATGTATAAACATTCTTTAGCATATATAAATATTAAAAAAAGGGTATTATCAACTAGTCCACCAAGTCTAGATAGCCGAAGGTCTAGGGCTCGAATCTCGATCGTAAAAACCTTTTTGAATATTAAAAATTCGCCTGAACGCTATATTTTATCTGTAAAAGGCGTAGAGTAATAAATGATACTTTAGTATGTAAAACTACAATAGGGTGGTATAGTATTTTTCAAGATCTAAGAAAGTGATTTGGCCAATTGATGCAATAAAAACATTAAACGACCGTTAGGATCTTCGCACGTACCTGGCCGTAACAGGGTCGTAATTGATATATATATATATATATATATACACCTCCCTTTCAATCTAACATTTTATTGGCTACTTCGTGTTTATAAATACAAAGAATATTCTTCATTTTATCTGCAGTATTATACTGAAATAGTGTGTAATATAAAGTTCAATAGTGTCTTAAAATGTCCGAAGCCCTTTCTATCAGAAGTCGCAAATGTTTGCCCGTTGAGACAAAAGTGATACTTAAAAGTGTTTATTTAAAGTTAGTGGAGCGAGGCCACGAAAAGTACTTTTCATTGATGGAGACATCAGCTTTAACAAGCATCTCTGAAAGTAAACTTTGGAAAATTGTAAATAATTTCTATAAAGAAGACTTAATCCGCCGCAAAATTTATGAAATGTATGCAGAACAAAAAGTTCCTACGTTATTGTCACTTTCACGGAGGCTGTCCGAGGATAGTTCTGACATAAAATGTTCCACTACAACTTTATGGCGTATTCTACGTCGTTTGACACCCACGACACACCCAGTAAAGGATGGATTGATAAATCCAAAAAAAAAGGCCACACCAAAGCTCCGTCAAAAGGTAAAAGAGTAACTATTTTACGTGCGGAGCTAGAAGGCTGGATACCAGAATGTCTATTTCTAGCAGCCAAGAATATTTCACATTCCCGCTTGGATTATCATTGTGATACAACCGCCGAGGCTGGCTTCAAAACAAATTTATATATATATATATATATATATATATATATATATATATATATATATATATATATATATATATATATATATATATATATATATATATATATATATATATATATATGTATATATATGTGTATATATATATATATATATATATATATATATATATATATATATATATATATATATATACCACCGAATAGCTGTATTGTGATGGATAATGCATCCTATCATAGTCGCCAAATGAATAAGGTACCAAATACCACCAGTAGAAAAAGAGAAATACAAGCCTTTTTGTGCGACCGTGACAAACATTTCCGTGAAAGTTATACAGTTAAACAATTGTTAGAAGCTTTAAAAAGTTACAAAGGAATATGTTTGTGATAAAATTGCAAAGGAAGTAGGACACGAAATAATTCGGCTTCCACCATATTCTTGTATTTTTAATGCGATCCAGTTGATATGGCATAAAATAGAGTCTAATATACGTGCTTACAATAATACACCCACTTTAAACAGTAGTGTGATTGAGTTGATAAAGACAGAAGTCAAAAATGTAACCGTTGAAAACTGGAGAAACTGTATTAAACATGTCAAAAAAATTGAAAACTCATGTAGATGTATGTACATAATATAAATAGTTTAGAACCTGTAAAATAACTTATTATTGATTTGCGAGATAGTAGCGATAGTGAAATTGAACTAGATATTAATTAATAACTAAAATTGTAACAAATGTACGCGAGGACACTGTACACTGTTTTAATATATTTGTGTAATTACTATATTGTGTATTATTCAGTACATAGAATATTAAAATTCAACTGTCTTATCACAATAAAATTTTAAACCAACAATTATACAATCAGATATAGTGCGGCCCTGCACGATGCCTCGTCATTAAACAGCCATAAATTAATCACTTTCGAATCTTGTTGAATTTCGAATGGGTATGGGTAGCTAAGTCACTTTCTTAGATAGTGAAAAATACTATACACTAACATTTTGTATATTATTTGCTATTTTGTATTGACTCTGCCTTACTTCTCCTCAATTCAGGTAGATTCACCCGATAATAAGGTAAATTATTGGGTCTGTTCATTGTCGACCCATTGTTAACTGAGGCAGTAATGTAATCATAGGCGTGTATATAAGATGGCAATAGGAAAATTAAAAATGTTTTAATTCAGCTACATTTTATTATAATAATTAAAATCAAAATATGTTTTAATTCAGTCACATTTTATTATAATAATTAAAATTAAGATATGGGACCTAATAATTAACTCTAAGAAACGAAAATAAATAACGAATAGGAAAATAATTAGGCGTATGAGGTTGCTGGTTA
Source organism: Pachyrhynchus sulphureomaculatus (assembly GCA_019049505.1). Lineage (NCBI taxonomy): Eukaryota > Metazoa > Arthropoda > Insecta > Coleoptera > Curculionidae > Pachyrhynchus > Pachyrhynchus sulphureomaculatus. The sequence continues at coordinate 21,965,973 of CM032446.1, forward strand.
CTCAAACGGTACATGCTATTAAAATAAGCTATTCCATGTCAGACTCAGAAAATAACGTGATTTACACATTTTTTCCAGTTCTCCTTCTTCACATTACTTATCGCATCACCAAATAAGGACTTGACATCCGTCATTGCAAATGTTGTATTGTTTCTTGCGACTTCCCCTTTACTTGTGTCCATATCAAATCTATCGTATTTAATTGACAATGATAAGGAGAAAGTTGCAGTATTGTTATACCATGTGAGGCTGCTAGTTTATCTACAATGTACCTTTAAAATTTTTTTTTTGTAAACATTGGCTAAATCGGAAAGTTCTCTTTTCACTTTCCGGAATTCTGATATTTTTTTAGCGTAACCACTTCAATACATCCATTTTGCGCCAAGTACTTGGTAGTTTTTCTTGTAGTCTGGAATGGTAACTCGCGTTATCCATAACAATAATCGAGAAATTTTCCATCTGATTCTCACTTCGTATGCTTGTACTCTAGACAACACCAAACTACTTACTGTAATATCACAATTTATTGTAACCCACATCACCCCCAATAGATTAAACGAAATTACCTGACCCCACTCTTAATGCCTTTTATTTATACTTATTTGCTATATATTATATATATATATATATATATATATATATATATATATATATATATATATATTATCACAATTTCTTAGAAACTCATATCACCCTCAATGGAATAAATTAAATTATCTGACCTCAGGTATAACTCTTAGTGCCTATTATTTCCGCATATTTACTAAATAAAAGAAATAAAGGTGAAAGTAGCAATCTGATAGTAGGTACGCCTATGGGATTTGTCATATTAGGTGATTTATTACTGCACGTCTTTTAAAGTTCATATATAGTGATATACATATGCCGTTAAAAATAAATAACTTGTATCGTTAACGTTTCTAATTAACCATGTAAAGAACTAACGCACTTACCCGTCCATATCAGCTCGTTCAATTCTCGGCGTGGGGCCCCAATCGGCCCAAAACATCAAACCGTCTGCAGGCGCAACGACAATATCTCTGGGTTGTTGCAGATTACCACCGACAAGAGTGTAATTATATTTTCCTTGTAAATCGGCAGCTAAGAGTCTACTCTCGTCCGTGACGTAGAGTCGTTTAGCTACCCAATCTAGAGCAATACCTGTAAAATAATTTTTTATATTTTTTTTAAATCTTAACAACTTTAACGTTACTGGTGAGCTATTTTCCTATAAAAAGAGAATAAATACAAGCTGTATTAAAAAATTCCTTGATGCACTGGCCTTCGCAATATCATTTTAGCTCATAGGAAAAAAAGTCAAAATAAGGTCAGAAGTTCCTATAAAATATTGTCCTATGTCCCCTCATTACCGAGCCACAGTCCCCCAAAAGATGCAGCCGGAAAGTCGCTTTTATTCATTATTTGCAAAACCGTTGTAGATTGAAACTTGAAATTTAGGTACTGTCCTAAACGGGACGCACTGATTCTATTTGTGATATGAAAACCGTCGAAATTTTAGCAGGCAAAAGAAGAGGAATGCGGGGTGAAAACATACCTAAAATTTTTGTACATTAAAATTTATATTTTTCTCCGTCAAATTATAAAAAGTTAACATTTTTTTACGAAAATAAGGTGCCCTTTATTGAATGTGATTAGATGAGTCACACTGATTTAAAGATGAGCTTGTACGGCAAAAAGACGCACATGCAAAAACCATTATCCATTTTATCGAGTCGCAGAAAAGTGACTCTTCTTCACGATAACGCTCGATCTCATGTGACTTTAGCTGCAACTCATAGAGCTTGAATGGGAGGTTGTCCCACACTCAACGTATTCCCCAGACCTGGCTCCATTTGACTACCATCTGTTGCGCTACATGCAACAAGCTCCGGAAAATACTCACTTTGATAATTATTAACAAGACGAAAAAGGAGTTACTGAGAGAGGGATAAGCTTTAAGAGATTAAATCGCGGCGGCGTTCAACTTTGCTCGAAAAGTGGAAAAAACGTGAATACTGACTAACATAGAACACAAGTTATAAAATTAGATGTTTGAAGTTACAAAAAAAAAACAGCAGGTTTCATTTGAACCTAATAACTTTATTGTAGGAGGAGATCGGGTCAAAATAAGGTCAAAGGTTTATTTAAAATGTGGTCCTATGTGCCCTCATTATCAAGTTACAGTTCTCAAAGAGGGCACCCGAAATATTTTTATTCAATACTTGTAAAACCTTTGTAGATTGAAACTTAAAATTTAGATACGGTCCTAAACTGCATGCATTGGAATCAACATTGATGGTTACCCAGAATCAACCTATGATATTCTGCGTTTCATCTTGTCGAAATATAACCATTTTTCATCGCCCTTTACGATACACCACAAGAAATTTATTAAAACACATTGGAAAAACAACTTATTGCGTTCCATTTTAATTCGATTCTAAAAAAACCCCAGTGTACACAACATATGATGCCTGCTGATCGAATTTATGTGAGAAATGTTCAAACACGCTCCCTACTGGAACGCCAATCCAGTACGTATTTCGATCTCCTTAGAGATAGTAAGGTAGTCAACACGGTAATACGGACATCTTAGATTTAATCATAAAAGTCAACTACCACAAAATCTCCGCACCATCGTGTGGTAGCAGTAGTAACATAAAATCATTTGGACAAAATTGACCGTCAAAAATACTTGAAAAATAGCACAAAGGAAACACGTGATTTTTCATATTATTTTTCACGATTATTAATTTCATCTTCGTCGGCATAAATTCTCACCGCATTGAAAGGTTCTTGAAGTCTCTCTCTATTCGTTTCCTCAGTCTTGAGGGTCGGGATCTCTCTGGAATGACTTCACTGTTCTGTTCACTATTTCTCTCCATTTCTCTCGATCTTCTGCCAAGTGCAACGATACATGGAGTGGTTGATCCATAACTTGTTTTATTTGATCTGACCATCTTGTTGGCGAACGGCCTCTACTCCTTTTACCCTGGACCTCTCCCATTATTATTAGCCGGTCTACATTATTGCCTGGCCTTCTAGCTACATGTCTAAAATACTGAAGAATTATTTTCATGCATAGTGATGATAACCTTACAGTTACATTTAGTTCATTCAGTATAGATTGATTAGTTCTGCTGGCCGTCCAGGATATTCTCAACATCCTCCTATAGCACCACATTTCAAAGGAATCAATAGATTTACGTTCCTTTACTCTAAGTGTCCAGGATTCTACACCATATGAAAATATTGGAAATACTAAGGTCTGTACGAGATTTAGTTTCGTTCCTTTAGTTATGTACGGACTTTTCCATATCTTAGTAAGTCTCGTCATAGCATTTCTTGCTAGGGATATTCTTCTTTTTATTTCATTCTCGCATCCTCCCATACTACTTACGGATGATCCTAGATATACAAAGGTTGTTACTCTCTCAATGCCATTGAGTAAGTCGGATCTTACTATTTGGTCAGACTTATCGACTATCATCAGCTTTGTTTTGTCCCTATTTATGGTCAGACCTAGTTTCTCACTTTCTTGCTCTATCCGATTTAAAAGTGTAGCCATCTCTTCCTCAGTCGCTGCAAATATGGTGGTATCATCAGCGTAACGCAAGTTGTTTATTCGCTCACCTCCTATTAGGATTCCACCATCCCATTCATTCAACGCATTTCTCATTCTAAATTCACCATAAACATTAAATAATGTAGGAGACAGAACACAGCCCTGTCTTACACCTCGGCGAGGATGAAACTGATCGGATATTGTATTGTCTATTCTCACCACTGCAGTGCTGTCCAAGTAGAGGTTTTTAATCAGTTTAATCAGATGATAAGGAACACCCATTTGCTCTAGTACCTCCCAAAGCTGTTTCCAGTTGACAAAATCAAAAGCCTTATTATAGTCTATGAAGCACATTACCATAGACACATTATACTCTCTACATTTCTCTATCAATTGTCTTATGTTAACAATCTGATTTCTTGTGCCTCGTCCTTTAACGAATCCCGCTTGTTCTCTAGAGATTTGTTGGTCAACATAATATCTTAAACGATTATTTATGATATGTAGCATTACCTTACTTGGATGTGATAATAGAGATAATGTACGATAATTACTACATTTACGGGTAGAGCCTTTCTTATGAAGTGGTATTATTATAGAGGTCGTCCAATCTTTCGGCCATATTCCAGTTTTCCAGATGTTATTACATATTTTATAGATCATCCCCACTGTGTCATGATCTAGTTCCTTAAGAATATCTCCCGTGATGTCATCGTAGCCAGGTGCCTTATTGCTTTTCAGTTTCTTAACAGCATCCTCTACTTCACTCCTCATTATTTCAGGTTCTTGCTGCGTGGTATTGATCTGTTGGTGTATGTCTTGTTCTTGTGCATCATAATAAAGATCTTCACAATATTCTCTCCATCTGTCTATTATTCTTTCTTTCTCTGTAAGCAGTGTTCCATTTTTATCCTCGATTGCCCAAGTTTTAGGTTTGAAATCCTTATCTATCTCTTTAATTTTTTTAACGAGATCTTTAACTTGATTTTTCTCTGCATATGCTTGTACTTCTTTACATTGGTTATTGAGATATGTATTCTTATCTTGTCTGCAGTTCTTCTGTATAAGTCGGTTTAAATCTTGGTACTCTTTTATCTGCTGATCATCGTTTAGTCCAGTTTTCTTTACGTTTTTCCTATGCTCTATAAGTTGCCATGTTTCTGCAGACATCCAAGATTTTTTAATACATTTTCTTACTCTTCGGGATGCTATTTCTTCGTGGGCATCTTTTATCGATGTTTTCACTTTGTTCCACATCTCTTCATTATTTCCAAGATCTTCATTATATTGGATATTTCGGATATTTTTATTTACTAGTTCCGTAAATTGTTGTTTTTCTGGAGGATATATCTTCATTCGTTGCACCTTTATATTTTTTTGAGAAGCTTTGAGTTTAATACGAAGAACTGTAACTAGAAGTTGATGGTTGGAATTACAGTCTGCTCCTGGGTAAGTTCTCGTGTCCAGTATAGATGATTTCCACCTTTGGCTTATCATTATATAATCTATTTGATTTCTGTATCGATCTCCTGGAGATTTCCAAGTATAAAGACGGCGGATATGATGTTTGAACAGGGTATTGGTGATAGCCAGTTTATTTTGTATACAAAAGTTGATCAATTTCTCACCTCTAACATTTCTCTTCCCCATTCCATACAGCCCAATAATATGTCTTAGATGGTCATCATTCCTTGTTTCCCCAATTTTCGCATTTAGATCTCCTACAAGCAAGGTAATTTCTCTTGATGGGATTTTTCGCATTGTTTCTTGCAGTTTTAGATAAAATTCATCTATCACATTATCATCTGCTGCTGCTGTAGGGGCTTGCACTTGAATTATATTGAGTCTAACCGGTTTAGTGTCAAGTTTTATGGTGATTATTCTCTCTGTAGCACCTGAGTAAGACAAAACTAAGTTATCAAGTCTCGAAGGTACAATAAAAGCAACACCACTATAATTTTGTTCTTTCTGCCCAGCAAAGTATACTGTGTTACCATGTGACGTGGTGAAATGACCTCCATCTTCACCTTTCCAGTGTTCTTGAAGTAAGTACCTCGGTTTTTGCTAGTCAATAGCGCAAAGATTTTATTGTGATTATGGTCTTGTTAAGTTTTACTTTTAATCCTTCTTGCCACTGCATTGCTGTCATAGTACGGTACTGCCTGATTTAAATCAAATAAACAAGTTCCATTTAGAGAGAAGGATGGTTAATATTCGATTTTGAGTGATGATTTCTCTCGTATATTACACCACTTTACCCTACGAGAGATTTAACTGATGAAGTGCGTGAATTATTCGTGTATTGTTATGAGTAGTAAAATTTAGATACGGTCCTATACTGTATGCATCGGAATCGACGTTGATGGTTACCCAGAATCAACCCATAATATTCTGCGTTTCATCTTGTCGAAATATAACCATTTTTCATCGCCCTTTACGATACGCCACACATTAGAAAAACAATTTATCGCGTTCCATTTTAATTCGATTGTAAAAAAACCCCAGTGTACACGACATATGATGCCTGCTGACTGAATTTATGTGAGAAATGCTCAAACTTTAAGATGGCATAACTAACGACTGTAAATGCCAATAAATTATACAGCCAGAGCCATGTATATGTAAACAGCGGGTTTCAATCCAACCACCTAATGTCATATTACCTCTTGGATCTTTCAAATTTGATAAAACAGTCCTAACAACATCGGCATCTCTGTTAGTCCGTTTGTCATCATTTACTTGTATGATCATAGCTTGAACTCTCTTGTTTTGATGATCTGTCCAGAATGCTTCTGCCTGCCTCTTGCCATATAGAATATCCACGGCATCAACCTAAAAACATATATTTTAATTAACGTTTAAAAGAAAAACTGTTGACAGTCCACTGAGTTTTTCAAATGATAATTACTGGTGTTGTTATTGTATTGTGTTGTTATAAGTTTATTATTGAAATTTTTCTGTAAATACTATGTATAAAATGGGTCTGCCCGTAGATAAATAAATAAATAAATAAATAAATATATAAATTACTATACATTCATAACATTTCTATATACTTGTTTAAATCTATAAACTACATGTACAGTCAGTCAAGTAAGAATGTGTCGTGCATTGTTCATTAAATATATATATATATATATATATATATATATATATATATATATATATATATATATATATATATATATACATATATATATATATATATATATGTATATATATATATATATATATATATATATATATACATATACATATACATATATATATATATATATATATATATATATATATATATATATATATATATATATATATATACATATACATATACATATATATATATATATATATATATATATATATATATATATATATATATATATATATATATATATATTGTACTGTGTTTTTTACCTGCCCGCACTTTGAGGCGTTATTTTGTACCGTGTATATTAATTGGTCGCTTTTTGCGGCGTCATTTTGTACCCTGTGAAAATTGTTTTTCCCACGCTTGGGCACAATTTTCTTGCAACCTCTTTTTAATTTCTGAGAATGAATTGAGTGAATAATGATTTTAAAAAAGAACTAAAGAAATTAAACAAACACTAGCTCAGTTTTCCTTGGTAGAGAAATATGGGTAAGAGATAATTGTTTTACGTCTTTTTGGAATTATTTTCTATTTTTTTTAAAAAAGCTTCAGTCGTACAAATTTTTGGGCACCATTCATTTTAAAATAGAAAGGACCTAACTTAACAGTTAAAAAAAAAATGAAAAAATACTGAAGGGTTTTACTGTTATTACTAAAAAGAATTTTCTAGTACAACTTTTCTTATCCTGCAAAGAAAAATAGGTATTCAGTGAGACACTAGCTTTAATCTACAAAAAAAAGAAAATTTATTCATGATTTAAAATAAAAGTTGTTGCAATTTTAAGGAACACAAAAATAATTCTAGCCTAAAAGTAGTTTTTTATAAACTAGAGTCCCTAAATCAGAGATTTTACTTCTAAATTTTGACTACACCCCGAAATCGAAGAGTCGTGATTTTCACTTCGCGATCTTTCAGTTCAAATTGCTGTTAAAACACTTATTTGCGGGGAATATATTTATTGATGTATTGTTCTGGTAACTTACGGTCTTCCTATGGGCTTCTAGGCCTTCAATGCAACCACAAAACCGATTTCACACTTTTGAGAAGAGCCTAATTTAACTACTCCATTTAGAAAACACACAAAACCCACTACGGCTTTATGATAAAAAAAAACTCGTGCTTAACTTGGCTCTCGTAGATATTGTCATGAGCCTCTACTGCGGCTCGGTGGAAAATTAGCCTGGCTGCGGCTTGATGGTACTGCCTGGCGGCGGCTCGGTGTTCTAAGCCGGGCGGCGGCTCGATGTTCTAAGCCTGGCGGCTCGGTGGAACTAAGCCTTCACGGCGGCTTGGTGGAAATTAGCCAAGATTCGCGTTCTCCAGACCCTTAAATAAGCCGTGGGCGCTCTGTCTGTAAAATGGCGACGCCGGAACCAAACTCCGGATACAAACATTTGACCAATCCCGGCGTATAGATAGATTCGGTCGCAAACTCGCACAGCACACTATAGACCGAACGGCTAGGAATTTCTGATTAATATATCGTTCGATACAAAAATGAAAAGAAGTACATTATTAAGAGAAAAATCAGTAACATTATATGGTCTTAAAATCTAGGAAAAAATGAATGTTACAATATATATACATATATATATATATATATATATATATATATATATATATATATATATATATATATATATATATATATATATATATATATACATATACATATATATATATATATATATATATATATATATATATATATATATATATATATATATATATATATATATATATCTATATATATATATATAAAAAATCGTATATCCCTTTTACCATATGGTGTAGGGCAGTTATACATTCTCCTTTTTTCCCTCTCAATCTTCATATATAAACTTCTTCCATCTGTCTCTATTCTTTGCCATTTTCACTGCTTCTTTCCAGGATTTTCCCTTCTCCTTAAGTATACCTCCAATACTCCTATTCCAGGTCTGTCTAGGTCTTCCTAGCTTCTGTTTTCCCTGTATTAGGGTTTCATACACTTGTTTCACCTGTATATAATCCTTAATTCTCTGTATATGTCCCCACCATCCCAGCTGTCTTTGTTGTACATATTCCATAATTGCTTGTACTCTCAGCCTTCTCCTTATTTCTGTATTCCTTTTTCTGTCCTTCCGTGTAACTCCTTGTACTGCTCTCAGGTATTTCAGTTCGACGGCTTGTATCTGGTTTTTCTGCCTGTCTGTTAGGGTCCATGATTCACATCCATATGTTAGAATTGTTCTATAAATTGCTTTGAACACTTTTATTTTTGTTTGTTTCGCCACTTCTTTCTTCCTAATGAATTTATTACTTATTGCATAGTAAAGTTTGTTCGTTTTTTTTTTCGATTCTTTCATTAATTTCTTTGTCTTGTTTTCCAGTTTCATCCATTATCACTCCCAAATACTTATACTGTTCCACTTGTTGTATTTTATTCCCTTCTATGTAAATGTTCGTTTGTTGGTTTTCCATTGTCATTACTTATGTTTTATCTGTATTAATACCTTCTTTAAAACGCTTTATTCCAAATATCGAGGTTTCTTTATAATTGTCTCTCATTTTTCCGTCACTAGCACAATATCATCAGCAAAAGCCGCTTCAGATATTTCTATTATTTTTAGCTTCCAGCATCCAATTGTCATTCTTTTCACTTTTATTTCGCATTTCTTGATTATTTCATCCATGTATACAGTGAACAATGTTGGCCTCAAGCTTCCTCCCTGCCTCAAACCTTCCTGTATTGTAAATCCCTCCGACTTCATGTTGTTTTTTATTACATACTGCACATTGTTGCTGTATATTCCCTTTATGATTCTTATTGTCTTTTTGTTTATTCCCTTGTTTTCTAGGCTTTTCCACACTTTATTTCTCGGCACACTGTTAAATGCTATTTCTAAGTCTATGAAAGTATAGTGTAGACTTTTGTTTTGTTTTGATCTTTTTTCGATAATCTATTTCAGTGTAAATATGTGGTCTTGTGTACTTCTTGCTGGTCTAAATCCACTTTGCGATTCCGATAGTTGTGGTTCTATTACTTTCTTTATCCTATTATGAATGATGCCCTCATAAATTTTGATGATTGTGTTCAATATAGTAATTCCTCTGTAATTATTGCTATCCTTGTGATCTCCCTTTTTATAGATTGGTGTAATAAACAATTTTCCCCATTCGGCCGAAAATTTTTCTTCTTCCCATGCATTATTAATTATTTCTAGCAATATTGTTTTTTCCTTTCTTCCCCGTGTATTTAATCACGTTATCTTATCGCTACCTGAGACTTTCCCATTTTTCAATTTTCTTATAACTTCTTCCAACTCTTTCCATTCTATTTGTTCCCTATTTTCTGTTTCTTCCATATTTGGTTGTTCCAATTCTTCATAATTTGTATTCTCTTTTTCTTCATTACCTTCCAATGGTTCTTCAAAGTATTCTTTCCATCTTTCCATTATTGCTTTCTCTGTTGTTAGGATTTCTTGGTTTTTGTTTTTTTCACATATAATTCGGTTATAAGTTGCTCCTTCTTGAATGATTTAAGAACTCTGTAGAATAGCTTTTGATTTGCTTTACTATTTTCTTCCATTTTATCTCCGAATTCTTTCCATGACTGTTCTTTTGCTTCTCTTACCAACCCTTTAACTCTTTTTCTTTTTCCTTTATATAGTTCATATTGTTCTGGTGTTTTTGTTTTAAGATATTAAAAAAAGTATTTATTAAAAGTTTTTTATATCATTATATATATATATATATATATATATATATATATATATATATATATATATATATATATATATATTATTCGATGATCGCCTGATTTTCCCCATAATCTTGGGACAAAGATTTTCAAATTGTCTGAATTTGCCGTGACAGTTGCTTCACTGTGTACACCTTTTTTACTACATACTTTCTGCGTTCTCGATTCTGTTTTCATTGGGGGACTGGAATAGCCAATCTCGTGTGACGATACTGCGGGAATCCGCCTTTCCACTAGTTACACGTTTTACTCCGATGTTTGGGGCCATTATGCTCTTGAAGAATACACTCCTCAATTTTATCGACAAACCACCGTTTGGAAGTCAGTACTAATGTCTTCTTGTAAATCTGGAGAATTGTTTCAGCGTTCAAATTGTAGGTAAAGAGGAAGAGTCTCCCAAAACCTTTTTCTGAAAGATATACCCAAACACGGATTCTTCACAGGTATTTCACGGTGCGCTGAACCAATCGGTTAGTGAAGCAACGCAGCTTCATAGGAAAAAATTACACTGCTCCAGTCTCGATCTATGTTTTCCTCCGCCCACGCTAGTCGTTTCCATTTGTGTTTTTCGCTCAGCAATGGTTTCGAGGAACGGGGAATACATAAATAACATACGATACGCGGACGATACAGTCGCATTTGCAGACAGCATTGAAGACCTTCAAGACATAATGAATAAAGTTAGTGAAAACGGTGAGACATGATATGGCTTATCACTTAACATTAAGAAAACTAAAGACATGATAATATCAAAGAACAACAATCAAAACGGAAGACTGATAGTAAATAATCAGCAGATAGAAAAAAGAAAAACGTATACGTATCTGGGCGCAAGAGTAAATGATACACGGGATCACTCAGTAGAGATTAAAAATCGAATAGAGAGGTCGAGAGGCGTATTCCTAAAAAGAGCGAAGTTATTTAGATGCCACGACTTATCATCACCGGAAAGGAATAGGTTACTAAGATGCTAAGTTTTTCTCGTGTTGTATGGGATGGAGTCGCGGAGATTGGCAGAGGCGTCATGTAAGATGATCGAAGCCTTTGAGATGTATTTATACCTGAAAATTTTGAAAATACCTTGCACTGATCACGTTACCAATGAGAAGGTTCTAAGAAGAATGGGATAAAGGCAACGAAGTTGGAATATCTCCAACATGTCACGAGAAACAACGAAAGGTACGACTTGCTGCAACAAATACTGCAAGGGAAGGTGGAAGGAAGCAGAGGGCCTGGAAGAAGAACACTATCCTCGCTAAAGAATCAAAGAACGTGGTTCGAAAAATCCACAACAAGTCTGTTTTGAACAGCTGTAAACAAAGTACAGATTGCCAACATCCGGAGAGGCACCACAAGAAGAAGAGAATAGTTTTCTTGATTGTACTCCGCCACTTCGAATCGTCAGCCCGGAGATAAGTACGAAACGTTTCATACGATATATCCAAACCTTTCTGCTTTAGTTTTTGTGCCCCCTGGTGCAAAGTTAATTGAGGATTTTGGGAAAACATGTCAATCATTTGTTCGTTATTGTCCGACATTTTTCCTCTCGAACCACGTTCTGGTAAGTTATCAACATTTTTTCACCTTAGAATATCATTTCACCAACTTGCTAACGAAAGCCCTCGACATGCCCATATACTTAGCAGTCGCTGTAGGCGCATTGTCGGACTTTTTGGATGATTACGTAGGGACACAGCCTCGAAACGCGAAGCGTATGCAGCATTCATGTTCGATAACGTACTATTTAACCGTAAATAAGGTTAGAAATGAAGCTCTTTCCACAAAGCATTGTTTTTAGGGGTGCCAACAATAACCTCAATTTCTTTACCGACTACAAGTTATACGTTCTTACTTGACCGACTGTAAACTTGTGCTAGACCAAAATACCTTCTTTCATTGAGCTCCAACTCTGCAATAAATAATTAAAAATGCAAAAATGAAATAAACTACATCCAATATCTACCTTGTAGCCAGGCGCTGTTGCCAATGTATTCTTCATTTTATTAATATCCCCCATTTTATAGGGCGAAATGAGACGTAATTCAGCTTCTGCAGCTAATACTAACTCTGCCAAATTACCTTCAGCCTGGCATCTTCCTCCTCCAGTTAATCTGTAACCTTCCACACATTTGCAGTGTGTCTGATTCTGTCTTGCCTACAAAAGAAGTAATATTATATAGTTTTAGGATGCTATTTCAATTATACTCTATCCGTTTGCAAGGTGAAGTAATAAATCATGTAAAATTATGCAAATTAACTTCACGCGATAGTACGAGTCTCGGTACCGCACAGTACATTTTAGTCAAAAAAGTTACAAGATTATTTGTACCGGTAGTATTAGCTTGGACTAACATTTATGGAAAATAACAATAGAATTATGGCAATTTTGCCTTGAAAATCTCGAGAATGACCGAGCAGTGGCGTATCGACTGATTTCTTTTGTATTAATTATAGCTATAATAAAGGTTGGTTATATTAAAAAAATATATTACAAAATATTACAGATATTACAATAGTAAAACTAGTATTAAACAAAATTGGGGAATTATAATAAGAAGACAGAACGGCGCCCATCAATGCCAGATGATTACCTACCTGCATAATATATGCATACAAAACAATATGATAGTTCAGATCAAATCAAATTTATTTATCAAAACATATAAATTTACAAATAAATAGGAAATTAATTACATATAAATAAGTTTTAAAAATAAACGCAGCTATATAGGTGCATGCTCCTGTATGTGCCTTTACAAAACACTATTTAAAGCCTAAAATCTAAAAGAAAACAAATACAAATGTCACCCAGGGAAGACCCAATAACTGTATGTTGACTGGTTTTTTAATTTTATTAATATTTATTTATGCACGGGACATGCATCATTTATAAAATAACATCTTAAACTATAACTTAAATTTAATAACAAAATAAAATTATTATATCTAGCCCTAGTGTTATGTTAGTCTTAAACACCTTCTATATCCGACGTGTCAGACATATCCGAACTAAAATCTGACATAGCATCATCTGTACCTAATGGTATAACTAGTAGTTCTACAATTTGGTCCATTGATGAATCTAGGGTCCACAATTTATCTTCTTCTTTAATTACGTGTTCAGCACATTTTTGCGAGTTTTCTGGAGTGACATTACATATGGCTTTTGCAAATAGATTTTTAAGGTCTGTTAATTTGTAGGTCACATTGTTCCGAGCCACACGTTTTTGGAATGGTAACTTGCATTATCCAGACAATTATTGAGCCTCGGGGAATCAAATCTATCATCTGCGTAAACCTTTCTTCAAACATATCAGAATTCATATCCTCGTGGTAATCTCCTGTTTTTTTTTGATTCGAATGTAAGCAGACCGCCATTAACGAAACCGTGGATACTCCCTATATGTGTTATAATTAATCGGTGTCCTTTTTCAGATGGTGGACGGAGACCGGTTAACTAACCTTCCATAAAAGCTTGTCTTGAACTCAAAACGTTTTTGTCCTGCCAAAACTTATTTACGGTGTATCCTTCATTTGTCCAAGTTTCATCTAAATAATAAATATGTTTTCCTTGAGAACGCTCACGTCTAATTTTTCTCAGATAATCTCTTCTCCAGCGTACGATTTCTCCCCTTTCAATTAACAAGGATTTTTTTTTGAAATTTTTCCCAACGAAAATTGATTGATTTTAAAACGTTCCACAACTCGGTACTGCCCATCGTTGGTATCTGTGGGTTACTTTTAACAGTTTCTAGAATTAAGTCCAAAGTTAAGATTTTTTTTTCAATAAAAAACCCATAAATGATTCTTCGCAGTAACTCCTCCTGCTCTTTCTTCCTTCAAAATACGATAAATAGTTGTTTTTCCAACTCCGGTCATTAGGGAACACTTTTGAACACTATCGTCGACACTTAAATTAAGGTTTTCATCACTTTTGATGTAATTCAACACATTCCTAATTATGATCTTTTCCTTTAAGCTTAAAGCAGTTATTTTTTGTCGTTTTGGGGAAGACATCTTTATTGTTCTGAACTGATGCACTACGTGTTACGTGAGAAAAAAAAAAGTCCGCTTTTGGTTTATTACCCACTGAGTCACTTTTATTACTAATTTGCATAATTTTACATGATTTATTACTTCGCCTTGCAAACGGATAAAGTATAAGCCTTCCTCGCTGTACCACATGAGGTGAAAAATCTCGGGACTTTCCGAGAGATGACAGCACAAACAGAAACGTGTAAAATTTTCATAACATTTCGTCTATTAGTTTGTCAGTTACAGCTGTTTCGAGTGACGTTACTTTTGATTTTGGCAAAACGACGGAACAAAAAGAATTTCGTGTGTTGATTAAACATTGCTTTTTGATTAGAAAAAATACAACCAGAACCCAAGAATGACTTAAGAAGTGTTATGGCTCCGTCGAAGTAATGTATGTCGATGGTTTAGTAAACTTCAGGTGTTTTATCTACCTGCAATTTTTTAATTTTTTGCTTAAATGACGTAATATAGAACTAAAAAACATATCCTTATCAATAAAAAAAAAAACCTTATTTTAGATTGAAATTTTTTTTAGCTTCTAGTACTTAATTTCTGAAAGAAATTGTAGCGTACAAAAAGGTGTTTACTTTGCGCGCAGCCTATTGGAGTGATTTGGTTTAGTCGGTATATTTAATCTATCACTAACGGCTAATACTTATACAAAATTTGGACTTGGAAGGGCTACTTTATCGTACTGGGATTGCAGAACAAAGGTAAAAAAATTGGGATTCCAAAATTTTTAAAATTTCATAGAGAAAAGATTTTGAAATTTTAAACTCGAAACTACGTTTTAAATAATCTTTTCTAGGAGCTGGGTTTTGTTGGTAATCACATCTTTAGCCACTTCTCTTTTCATCAGCTCCCACACATTTTCAATGGGGTTCATATCAGGGCTAGCCCTAGTCAATCCAACAGAGGGATATTTTTTCTGCCAAAAAAGCTTTAACAGACCGAGCAGTGTGGCAGGGAGCTCCATCTTGCATGAAAGTGAATGGTTCCCCATTTGGAAACCATTCTCTGAGCTGCGGAATCAACCGATTTTGTAATACTTCTTTGTACTGATCTTGCCTCATTATTCCTTTGACGACGTACAGACGTCCAGTGCCCTTGCCGCTGATGACTGACCAAATCATCACTTTGGTGGGATGTTTAACCGTCGGGACGACACAATCAGGATGAAACTTTTCTCCATGACGACGACACACATACTGAGCTTTATTCTGCAAAATTTCGAATGTGCTTTCGTCACTGAAGCAGACCTGTCAAAAATAGGAAAAATATATAAACTTCCATGTTTATTTGCTTTATTTAACTGAAAATGATAATAATGTATCAATTATTGATTAAATTGCTGTATCTTACCGATCTCCAGAAGTCCACATCTTTGTCTTGCCCTTGTTTGGCCCACTTCAGGCGCTTTGCTTTCATTGCAGCTGTTAACTTGGGCTTCCTGGCGGGGCGACTGGCCTTAAAATCTAATTCTTTCAATTTTCTTCGAACAGTGCGCTCAGAAGCATTTACGCTAGCATCCTGGAGTTGTGATTTTATTACCTTTGTGGTAGCAAATCTGTTTTCTACACAAATTTTCTTCAAACATCTCTCTGACCGTGGAGTGAAAATTGGTTTTCTACCGCATCTTTTCTTTCTTTTCGGGCTTAATTCCTTCCCTGACTCAATTTTCTGTTTTATATGCGTCGTACACTAGCTTCAGAAACCTCCAATCTTCGTGATATTTCTCGGTTTGTAAATGTTTTCGCAATCACAAGGGCCTTCACTTCAGCTTTTTTACGTGGTGAAAGATCGCCTTTTCTACCCATAATGAAAATAGTCCAATTACTTTTTTAAAACACTGCATACAAAATAAACTAATAACTGAGTAGTATAAAACTGTTAAACAAACAATCACAGTCCATAAAGCCACAGAAACACGTCCGTACCTGACTCGATTCCGATCGCGACTGATACAGGTTTGTACTTATTTACGTTCATGTATCACTTTGTCAACACAGTGTTGCCATATGTTAAAAATAAATACAAATATGTAGTCTACAACAATTCTTTTAAATAAAAATCAATAATATTGTAGTTTAAATATACCATTATTGCATAAAAACTCTTAAGAAACATAAAATTACTAAAAAAAATACAGTGCGTCTAATAATTTGGCCAGGGACTGTACAATATAATCTGCATTTTGGAAAAATGTTTGTAATTCTTTTTGATTTCTGTAAAAATATTTTCAAAACACTTTTTCACGTGGATTTCAACAGTGTAAGTTACATTTTTTTACAACTAATATTTTAATAGTTATTAACGCAAAAATATATTTTTTAAATGGGATACCCTATATATTTTTCCTTATCCGATTAGAGTTTTAAATTACCATTCTAAAAATATAGCACACTTTATATTTTGCTTAAATCTACTTCAAAATATAA